>CM057450.1:622524454-623193026 GCA_016271365.2 Neoceratodus forsteri | reverse complement strand
ATCCATGCTGCCTAGGGTCCTGTGCCCCTCTGGCCTCTAGATACTCGACAATTCTTTCCTTCAGAAGTGATTCCATCATTTTCCCTATCACTGAGGTTAAACTGGGAATGTTGTTATACTGGGAATAGGCTGCTACCAACCTAAAATACAAATCTCAGGAGTACAACAGATCACCCACATCAAAAGAAGGGTCCAACTGACTTTTAATAGTAGTCCAGAACAGCACCATTTCCTCACAGTGCCATTGCACATGAAAAATGGTACCATCTTCTTTGTGACACCTGGAGCAGTGGGCTGATCATGCTATCCCATTATAAACAAATGTACTGGAATAAAATATGTATTATGGAAAATTTTAAACTGAAGCTACCTGTAGCAATCCTGCTTAACGATTTTGTACAAGTCATCCCAGACCTTGGACCATTCCTGAGAGCCCCAAGTAAAAGAGAGTTGGGCCAATAATATGCAATACCAGAAGGCTTAAGTGGGTCTAGAGATTGATAAAGATGATACAATTGAGAATGAAGTCATTCACATATTTGGGACTGTCTAGTCAATATGCCTATAAGCCCATACTGTACCTGTCATTCGGCAGATGGCCAAGCGATATCTGGTGAGTTGCAGCCCGCGGTGATGGGGAGGAGCAGGGTGGGCCAGGTTTCCTTGTGGGTGGGAGGTGCACTGGATCACCAGGGATTTACGTTTCAGTGATGTACCACAATAGGGGACCCAGGAGGGAGGGGGTCCACTAGACCACCAGGGACTGTATTATACATCCATCAGGGCTTCAGGAGGGAGGAAAGGGGTCCACTAGACCACCAGGGAATGGATAGTAATACATATACCATGATCGGAGACTTGGGAGGGAAGGAGGGGGTCCCTAGACTACCAGGGAATGTGTGAATTTACATTTACCGTGATCACAGCTATGGGGCGGGGTGCCACTAGACTACCAGGAACTGAATTATTATACACCTACCGCGATCGGGGTAACGAGAGGGAGGGGGGTCCACTGGACCAACAGGCACTGTATTAATGTACATTCATCGGGGACTCCGGAGGGAGGGGGAGGACCCCTAGACTACCAGGGAATCATTGTACAGAGATTTCCCATGTTCGCAGCTATGGGGTGGGGGATGCCCTGGGACCCCACTGTGCACACGCCATGATGTGCAGGGCGCCAGGCACAATCCACCGGGCTGTCCTACGCAAGGCATGCAAATGGGTCCATAATGATATGCAAATGGCCCCATTTGCGTCTTGCATATCTTATGGCCTCATTTGCATGCCCTCTGCTGAATATCATGGGTATTGCGCCCAACACAACTGCGTTTGCACTGGTGCATCCCTGTGCTCCCTATCTGTGGCTTGCACCAGTGCAGTGCCACTGTGCCATGCACAGTACATGTGCTGTCCATGCCATATTCAATGGTGCTGCACCATGGCGCATCTCCATTGAATATCGCCTGGACCTGGCGCATCCCAGTTGCGCTGCACCGAGGCTTGTGCCACTGCCTGGCACAGTCTGAATATCTGGGCCATGGAACGCAAACCAACCTAAAATATTTAGACTCATGGAGCACTAAATAAAAATTTGGAAGCCACAACCCTCCCTGTGAGGTAAGAAAGGCAAGTTTAAAGTACACTCTTCTTGCAACCCCGTCCTTCCATAAAACAATTTAAAATGACTGAACCTGAAGAAACCACTTAGAAGGTAAAATAGTATTTAATATCCACAAAGGATATAGGAGTTGGAGAAGAACATTTATTTTATGACACTTGTCCAGTTCTTAAGGGAGAGGGAGGCAGGTGACCTCCTCAAATCTTGTTTATTGTCACTCAGCAAAGGATCCAGACTGAGTTTGTTGAAAGCAGAGAGACGGTGGGAAAAAAATACCCAAATATGTGAGTGATTTTTTTGCTTCCCATTTAAGGCACAAAGAAAGAATAAAAGCTTCATCCAGAAAAGTGTTAAGTGGCAAAACCTTGGTCTTCCCTAAATTTAACTTGAATGTCACAGTGGTCCTGAAGGAAGCAATTTCAGCTAAGGCAGTAGGAATAGAAGTGTTACCAGCTTAGACAAATGCAATAGGATATCATCAGTGTATACTGAAAGTTTATACACCACTCCTCCAAGGGGAGGCCCTGGATCTGCAGGTTCCCCATCAATTTCAAAATAAGAAATTCTAGATACAAATTAAAAAGAAACAGAGATAGGGGACAACCTTGGCGGGTTCCTGTGGTAATAGAGAATTGGGTAGAAAGAACATTGTTACATAAAATAGTCACTGATGGCAGATCATAAAGAATACAAATCCATCTAATAAAATCCTCCTGGATATTATAAGCCTTAAGCACTACAAACAAATAAGGCCAAGTCACCTGATCAAAGCTTTCTCAGCATCCAAGGAGACCAGAGCCAAGGGGCTGTGGTCCCTTGGAGACAGCAATCGGTGAAAGAATTTGCAGGTGTGTGGTTGCTAGTATGCTGGCCTTTCATAAAACCAACTTGTTTAGGGCCATCCTGCCCAAACCTGCTCCAGTCTATTAGAAGCTTAATATTTATACCTCAAGGGAAGGACTGAGAGGGGGACATGATAGAAACTTTCAAGTACCAAGGATCAACAAAGTCCAAGAGGGTAGCATCTTTCAGAAAAGAGATATGCAAGAACAAGGGGAGCAGTCTGACGATAGAGGGAGGACGGTCTAGGGGCAATGTGAGGAGTATTATTTCACAGAGAGGGTGATGGACACATGGAACAGCCTTCCTAAGGAGGTTGTGGGGTCAAAAACAGTGGGGGAAATCAGGAATGCATGGGACAGACATAAGGCAATTCTGGTGGGGGGTAGGAGGAATTAGGCTGTTGGTTAACTAGGATCTGCTGCTTATCCAGTAGGTAGGGAAATGGGCAGCCTGGGTGGGACAAGCGGTCCTTATCTGCCATCAATCTGTTTCTATGAAATAAGGGATCTCCTGCCTTTAACAAATTGCATTTCCTTCAAAAGAGAGGGGGATACCCACTACTAACAAATGAGAACAGAGTACCCTCAAAAAAGAGAGAGAAATGCAGACTGTAGAAATGCAAGTGAGGGATTAGAAAGGTTGTATAAAACTGGAAAAAAAATTAACTGAGAGTGCCCACTCCCAGTATCCAAGAAAGAAAGAGAAGGAAAAAGAGAAGATATAAGCTTAAAAACAGTAGTGAAGATCCTAATACCCCCTGCCCCCAGAACTATGCACAGACACCATTACTCAAAAAAACTGTTAAACAGCATTCCACTCCCCCATCCCTCACACAGGAACACAAAACATCTGAGAACTGGAAGTGGAACAAGAAACCGCTATTGTACTATAACAGGTGGCATATAGTAATACCAACAAAAGTCCACTAGATGGGAGCAAAGTCTCTTAAAGTTGGTTATAATCAAATGTCCTGAACAAAAGAGCAAATCCACATATCAGTAGGATTCCTTAGAAGAAAAACATAGGTGTCATACAAGTCCCAAGCACAAACAAGTTAAATTACCAATTAACAAGTCAAGTATAAACAGTAAAATAATAAAATCAAATACTGTAGAAATTGAGTTTTGTCCTAAAGGTGAATGTTTTAACCAAGTGAAAAAACTGCTGCCAGCAAGTTATCAGAAAAGGGCAGAGAATGCCACAGGTGATTTAACACACAGCGCAACACTCAAGATACGGGCTTAAATACAGTAAGTCTGTAAATGGGGAAAGAAACTCCGCCTGAACGTGCTCCACTGTGATGAAAATCCTCTGGATGCCATCACGAGTGATCTGTAGCCGAACAGGGTATAACAGCTGAAAATGAATGCCTACCACAGCCAACTTATTAAGATAGGGCTGAAAAGTAACCTACCTCTGACAAGTCTCAAAGGAATACCCTCCCATAGAATTGGCTGCTTGCCTTTAACCTGTGCCAGAATATATTGTCGGTCGAGAAAGTTAAGTAGTTTAAAAATCAGTGGCCTTGGCTCCTCACCAGTGATCGGCATAGGTCATGGCACACAATGGGCCTGCTTGATATATTGTGGGCTACTGGGCGAGGGCCGAGTAATTTTTTTTTACACAGCTGTTGTACAAAAATGTATTGCGTCCTTGTCCTCAGAACGCTCTGGTAGCCCCCAAATCACAAGATTACACTGCCAGTGCCCTTCCCGATCTTCCAACTTCTCCTCAACTTTGCTCAGTTTTTGTCAAAGGGAGGTCAGGAAGGGTTGATCCTTGACTGCCAGTCATCCAAATAACTCATCCTCTGCTCTGCATCCACAACCCAGCAAGTCATTTCGGTGAAAGCTTGTATATCATTGCAAAGCTGCAAGATAGTATCACGGATGGGCAGGAGTTCTTTTAAAAGCAGTCCACAGTAAGCAAGCAAGACTCTTGAGCCATCCAATGAGACCCTGATCTTTCTCTTGAGGTGTCTAGGTGTGTATAATGCACTTGAGTGTTGGCGTCAGTAGTGTCCATAGGGTCTTCCATTTTTGCAGCAGTTGACACCTGAGGAAGAAAGAGATGCAGATAATACATTGACAGTACAAAATAAAGCCAAAAAAGTGAATTAAGGCTATTATCTAGATGGAAGAGTAGAGCTACACCAAAGAGTTGATTGTCACCACTGGAACATATCACGTGACTGCTCCAAGAATCTTAACTTTTATATCACCAGGCAGTCTCCCATCATTTCCTTACCTAACTGAATGTGGGTACTGTAGCCGGCCCAGTAGCGTGGAGAGCTGAGGCATCACTGCCTTACCTCCTGCCACACTGGTGACCAGTGTTCGCACTGCAAGCGGATCACGGGGGTCAGCCAGGGAGGGAGGGAGGAGGAAATAGCATCCAGAGGACAGCTTTCTCCTGGAGAGGGGTGGAACTAGAGCCGGTGCTTGCCTGGTCCATAGTGGTGGCTGGAGGCTGACACACCAGCTCTACAGAGAATGGGGGTGGAGGTGGACCAGATGCCTGGCGTGCCGCATACAGAAGCATCCTTGGCATCATTACAAGCTGTATCTGCACACTCAGGGAGGGGAAAACGTGGAGGCTAAAAATGCTACCGACCAGTGGATGAGGCCGGCTCCCCACAGGCATCGCACCCTGCCAGCTGGCACCTCTAAAGTCAACAGGTAAGAGTCAGTGGACTCCGGGTGTCAGGGTGACATGGTTTGGGGGTGGGGAAGGGAGTCTGTTGGTTGGGGAGATAAAGAAATCAAGAATGTGGGTACTGCAGCAGTTCCTGAGCAAGTTCCTCCATAGTTGTTTTGAGGTGGATGCTATTGCTCGATACGGCAGTAGCCAGATCAGGGTCATCATGCACCAGAACTGCTCCTGAGGCACATGTCTGATCAGGAATTTGGGGCCACCACACAGTGGAACCATTCCTGAGGCAAAGGCCCAATTGAGGATCTGGGGTCACCATTCACTGGAGTCACTACTGCAGTTGTCTTAGAAGGATCAATCAGGACTATCAGGCCTGGATTTACTAGGAGGTTCTGTGATGGAAGAATGCTGTGGCTGGGATTTCAGTGTGAGTCAATGTCTCTGGCAGTGTGGCTACTTGGGAGAGCTAGCGAGCAATCTGCTGCATAATAATGTGATACTTGTGATAACCTTGGGAGGATAGACAGACGAAGTGAATGGTACTCACTTGCCATCTTCATTCAGTCTGAGGACAAAGGCTACAGTACAAGAACAATGACTACTATGGCTGCAGACTGGGCAGGACAGACAGAACTACTAATTGTCCACGCCAAGACTACAAGTAATATGGCTGTCCTAATACTTGCTTAGTTAAGTAAATACATCTAGTACACTCCACCTCTTGCAGATGAACTAATGCAAGAAACAATTGCATTCCAACTTCAGAAATGAAGTAGACTGTTCAAACTCAAGTTCTGGGGATTATTCTGCCCCTTGAATGGAACTTGTCTTTTTTTTTTTCCATGCAGTACCATCCAGTTATACCACAGATATTTCATAAGTATTTGTGATGCTTTTTGCTGCCTCATTGAATATAATTGGTTAAGGACAGTAGCAGCAGGTAGAACAGTAACTTTGAGAGCAGCCACTGCAAGAACCAGTGGAGTTACTCAAGCAGGAGAAAAATCTTCATCATGTTTCAAAAGGACATTCTCTGATGGAATTGACAATGGAGCCCTTGATGGTAAGGGGTGGTCCACGTGCATATATATCAAAGAATTAAATGTACACCATAATTTGGAGGTCCCAGAGTCTCCTGTACCATTGTTTTTTTTTGTACAGGTTCTTATCCCTTCTTGGTAGGCTGGGTGGCTGTATAAGCCTGTCTCACAGTCCCTGGTCATTGTGAATCTCTGTTCTCCCCCCCCCACCCCAAAGACCACGTGGGTCATTGCTCATAGCAGGTTGGGTCTCATGTAGCCCAGCCTTCATTTTCCACCTGATTTTTTTTTTTTTCCCTGAGCTGTTGCCACCACAGCTGCCCACATGCAGTAGCGTAATGGATGAACTCTGCCTCCACAGAAACATCTTCAAACACCTTGAGACAGGCTTATGTGTGTACCTGAACTGCACTACCACTTGGACACCTCTAGATAGTAGACAAGCAGCTGGTCACACGCGCCCGTCCCAGCGAGGAGGAGAGCTGTCTAATGGGATGCTCAATCCTCCCTCCCCAGCCAGCTTCTGAATGACTCAACCCCATTCCTAACTTGTCGCTGTGTGGCTGGAGGTAGGTACTAGGTAGGTACCTCAGCCTCCACACCACAGAGCCGGACCTCATGTACCATTCTTGAAATCCAAAGGTGTTTCTGACTTTGAAAATCTTGGACCATCCCCCTCTCCTCTTGATGAAAAAATCAGAGCCTGCAAACCTTATCCTATCCCTTCAGTTGCTGTTCTTGGTGCTTCACTGCTTGATGGGACAAGTCTGGTTTGAACAGACAGTCTAGTATGTGGGTGACTGTTGTATTCTAGGTACTGTCCAAGTGCCTTGAAGAGTTTGGTGTGCCCAGACTTTCACAAATGTCTATACAGCATGCTCTACTACTCTGTTTAAAGCTGGCCTGTATGGTGGAGACAGGATTTGTCAGGCCTATTTCACTTCAGAAACCATTTTAAGCCCTAAGAAGAAAATTGAGGACTATTATCCAACATAAACTCTTGACAGTCAATATGATGCAAACAGATGCTGAAGCAGATCTGTCTTTTTGTGGTCATCATCAGAGTGGAAAATACTTCATTCCATTTAGAGTGAACGTCAGTCACTGCCAAGAAATGTTGTTTATCCACTTCTGCATAGTTAACGTCCTGTTGCCGTGCTTCCAAGGAGTTGTGGCCCATAACAAGGGATGGAGAGATGCTGTGGTATGCGGATATCAGATGGCAGCACAAGGCACACATGGTGACTAGTTCCTGGATGTTTCATAGGTAGGGTCAAGCTGGAGAGACTTTCGTCCATGATGCTTGCCCATCCCTTTCTATTTAGAACTTAGCACTTTTTTTCGCTACAAAAATTGTCCAGTCTAACCTTGGAGGTATCCATATTTTTGCTGTCAACTACTGTAGGAGGGAGGTTATTTCATAAGGAAACAACCCTTTGGTTAAGCCACTATTTCCTTAAATTAGTATTCCATTTGGACATAAATAATTGCTTATTGTGTCTCCTGCTGCTAGTCCAACTGGTACTAAAAGTAAATCCTAGTTCTCCTTGCAGTTTGATATCCCCTATGACACAAATCTCCTCTGTACCTTCTATAATGTAGGGTGTAAAGATTTAATTGTTCCAACCTATCAGCATAGGGAATACTTTTTAGCCCAGATACAGATCTTGTAGCCCTATGCTGTACACTCTCAATCTCTAGCATATCTTCCCTGTTGTGTGGTGACCACACTTGGGCTCAGCACTCCAAATGTGGCCTAACTAAGGCTCCATACATAGGCATTAGAACCTTCTCATCCCTACTGACAATGTATCTTAAAATACAATTAAAATTTTGGTTAGCATTTTTAACCTCGTCCTTGGCAGTGGGAGTTAAACTTTAAGTTAGATGTAATTTTAACGCCCAGATCTCTTTCTTCACTGGTGACAGATAATGCGTTTGTTCCAAGTGTTTATAAATGATTATTATACAATAGCAAGGAAAAATGTAAGAAGCTGATTGACTGCTGACCCATTAAGACAGTGATGTTATTACACAATAACGTCACTGTGAACATCCTGACTGATGCATTGGAGGATCTTCTCTTAAGAAAGAAAAATATTTTCCCACACCAACAAAAACATCTTTAAAACAATTGTTTATTCTGTATATAACAATAATACATTGTATAATTGCAGTAAGGCACTCAAAAGTGTGTGTTATTTAAGCAGTAAGCCACGAGGGGGTGTGGGTTATCGGAGGATTTACCATGGCTGGTGTGGTTTGCCCACGAGGTGCAGCCGAGTGGGTAAATCCTCAGCTGTCGTGGTAAATCCCCTGATAACCCACACCCCCAAGTGGCTTATTGCGATTATGCCATGACATCTTGATACAGATTTAAGCTGAAATTATTTTATTTTTTCTTGTGTAAACAAATGCATTTTATTAAGAAATATTGTTGCACAAAAGAAAATCGTCCCTAGCTGATTCAGTCCCTAGCTGATTCATATGAGCTGTTGAGAAGCACTGAATTCAAACTGCTTGCTGCAGAGACTGGAGCTGATGAGCCCGCCTCGAGAATGACTATCGACTGCCGCCATGTGTCACACAGCACAGTGTGTGTTTTGGGTTGGGTTTCTGCGAGCAGGAAGTGACAGAGTTGCATTTTTTTTTTTGTTTGTTTGTTTTGTTTTTTAAATATGTATTTTTCAATATGGAGGAGTGAGGTAGCCTGGTAAACCAATGAGGGCAGAAACAGAGAGGACCGGAGACAGTGACAAGGGAACCGAGAGATGCAGTGGGAGTCTTATGGCAGGATGGAAGGCAGACGGCGCCGGAGCAGACACTGAGGTGAGGTGGGTGCAGTTTCAGCGGTTACGAGGAAAAGTATATATTCAAGTGTGTTGTGTGTGTGGTTTTTTTTTAGTGCAGATCCACTTGAGGTGTTACGTGATGTGCTTTGCTTAATAGAATGTCATAGGAATCGGAGACTGCAGTTAGCGGCGTTTCAATATGGCGGATCTCGGTTTGAATTTCCCGGGTTGGATGATTTTTAAGAGATGCGGCTGGCTGGCACCTTTTTGCGGTGATTATCAGAGGATTTACAATGTGGTAGGTGCCAGTCAGCCGTTCTGATTCATTGTTGTCTAAGGTCCATGGTATAATGTGTAATAACATCACTCCTGGGGTGGTGGAAGCACTCTGCTTCGCCTCGTGCTTCAACCCACTCCAGGAGTGACGTTATTACACGATAACACACACCTTATCATGCCTTATTGCTTAATTATTGTCGGGGCCCAGATGCATTATTTTACACTTAGCAATGTTCAGCTCAAGTTTATTAATCTTAGTCCACCTATCAATTTCATCAATAGCAAGTTGAAAGGATAAAGCCTCAGTTGTGGTGTTCACAATCCTGCCCACCCTACAGTCATCCGTAAATTTTGACTGCCATATGCTAGTCTTTTAATTTAAGAGTGGAAATGTAGATATTAGAGACAGGGCCCCTAAACTGATCCCTGTGGGACCCACTTGAGACTGGTGACCAATCAGACAGCACCCTCTCACCATGACTTTGTTTCTCCCATTGAGCCAAACTGCTATCCACTTTAGTATGTTTTTGTCCAATCTAAGAGTTGCCAATGTATTTGTTAATTCAGCATGGGGTAGTTTGTCAAATGCTTTGAAAAATTCATAAATGCCACATCTGTTGCATTTCCTTTATCCAACTCAAGGTTAACTTTTTTGTAGAAGTTAGACAGGACCTTGACTTTGTAAATCCATGTTGAGCAGGATCAGACAAGTTATGTTCTACTAAATAATCCAAAATCTTTGCTTTTAATATCCCCTCCAATACTTTCCCTATTAATGATGTAAGACTTACTGGCCCAAAATTAGCTGGCTCAGACTTGGGCCCTTTTTTGTGAAGTGGCATCACAATTGCAACCCTCCAGTCCTGCAGAACTTCACCTCTATCAAGGGAGGTCTGGAAAAGGTAAGTAAGAGGCAATGATAGGGGATCAGCCAGTTCATGCAAAACTCTAGGGTGTATGTTGTCCGGTCCAGGGGATTTATTAATATCCAGTTTATATAATCTATCCCTAACATCTTCAGGATCAATAGTAAATAGTCCAAGACTTGGCTTGAGTTTGGTAGAACTAGAAGGAGTAGCTCCATCATTAAAAACTGAGCAAAAATAGCTGTTTCGAATGTCTGCAGTCTTTTTCTGATGCCAGTGATCCATCACTATTTTTAAAGGGACCTCTAGTATTTGAATTAGTCTTCATATTGTTAATATAAGAAAAAAAGGACTTTTTATTGTCCTTGATCCTGGCTGCCAGGAGAACTTTCTGCTGAGCTCCTGCCTATTTTATTGATTACTTCACCTCCCTTATAAGATTTCTATACATCCGGTAGTTGTGCTGGGTTTTATCCCTTTTTTTTGTATTTTTTTTAAACATTGTTTTTTTTTTTTCGTTAATTAGTTGTTTGATAGTTTTATTCAGCCACCCTGGGGTTTTCCTTTGATTAGCTTTATGTTTGTGTTGGTTTGGGATATGTTTATTGATAAGTTATTTTAACTTTGTAAGAAAAATAGTCCACATCCCTTCAACCGTACATCCCTTAAAATTCTTGGCCCAATCCCATAAGGATAGTTCTCTTTTCAACTGAGGAAAATCAGCTCTGGCTAAATTCATCTTGGAAGTAGACCCCTGCTCTGTGAGTAACTCTAACCCTTTTAACCTGAATGCTACTGTGGAATGGTCACTAATATCCAGTGGGGAGGTGATCTCAACTGTGTCAAGCGAGTCCCCCAGATTGGTTAGTACAGTATCCAAGATGTTATTGCCTCTGGTGTTGTCGAACACCTTTTGGTCCAATCTGATTTAATCAAATGCTTCAGTGAACATGTAATCTATTTTACTAATTCCCTTAGATAGCTTCCAATCTATTTTGGGAAGGCTGAAATCCCCCAACATTAGTATTTTATCAGCGGGGTCTAAATTACTTAGCTGTGTACTTAAAACAAGGTTGTTAGCTAGTGTGGTAGAAGTCTCGATGTAGTTATTACCAGAGGTATCCTCGGGCTAGTACCTTTATTTTGGAAATTCTGGGGTGGCTTTTATGTAAGTCAACAAGCAGCTACTTTCAGAAGTTAGGAGATATCAACACTCAGATTCTCTACAGAATACAGCCTTGATCTATGGACTGCTGGTCCTTTTAGTCAAAATCAAGTTTTTCTTTATTGAAATTATAAAATTCAGAAGAATTATTATATTAAAACAATTGTTCATAGTCACTACACATAGACATTTACAACATAATTCATGACTTAATAAAGATGAAACGTCACTTTCTTTGCAAATTGTGCTACTCCAAAAATGGCTCTTCTGTCACTTAACATTAATTGTGCAAATTTAGCATCAACATTTATAAAATATTTTTTTAATAGAGAAGTGGCTGAATCCATGTTTCTTGTTCCTTTTGAAATGCTGGGCATTCCATCACCAGATGTTGGATTGTGATGAGATTGTCTGTATTATATGCACAATGATTTACAAAACTTCCACCAACATACCCAACAGTAATATTCTCACAAACTCTCCCCACCGACGGTACCAAGCTAGAGAATCATTCATGTGAGGCTTTTTTTCACCATACATAAGGTACAATTCAATACCAGGAAAAGAAGTTACTATTTCTGTAAACATTTGTTGTTTTATGTTATCAAGTTTTTCCAAGTCTTTTGAGTGTACGATCCTTTTTTCTTTGCACAGTCTGGGACAGATAACTCGCTGGGTGAGCATGCCTGCTGAGACCAGATATCCACTAATCCAAATTTTTCAATAATATTGCTTAATGTTGTAAACCATTAGTTCATTCTATCTAGGGTTAATTAAATATTTCCTTATCATTCCAACAGCATTGTGGCAGTCTGTCATCTTCCATTTACTGTATTTTACTCCACTGGCGAGTTCTTTAGGTAACATACCTGCTCCCAGCCTCCTAAAAGAAATTGGGGTATTTCACATGAGTCCTAAAACATATCTCAGAAATAAATTCTGAATTTTTTTTTATTAACCTTGGCTGACAGCTCCCATGCCTAGATTTAAGAGCTTTAACAGAATTGTTTGCAGAAGAATTAGCGAATCTTAATATTACCCGAGTCAACTTACATGCTGAATCCTTGACTGAATTTATATGGGGTTTCCAAGCCAGTTTTTTTTTTAGTCAAATATTACTCTTAGTGAAATTATGAAATCTCTTCAAACTCTTAACTGTTTATTATCCGTTAATTTGCTTTTCTGCTTTTTTCAACGAAAATAGTTATTTTTGTTTTTGCAACATTTAATTGTAATTTTATTTAATTTAGCTGTTCCATCACCGCAGACAAACTCCTCTTTAATCTCTGGGTGTTTGGGAGAGAATGACTGTCATCTGCATAGAGTAAGATCTTAACCACTATGCTTTTGATAACTGGAGGGAATGTTTCTATATTGTCTGAACAGTTAAGTCATTCCATACAAAGGTTAAAAAGAGTTGGTGCAAGAATATATCCTTGCTTTATCCACTGACTTATGAAGAATGGCTCTGTAAGAGTACCATCTTTAGAATATTTAATTCTAACACTTGTATTATTGTGTCACATTTCCAACAGCTTACACAAACATTTGTCAGTACCTATGCTTTCTAGCTTATTCTACAAAATGTACATATCCACACAATCAAAAGCAGCTTTTATATCTACAAAACATACGCAAATTGTTCTTTTTCTGGTTATAACATATAGGTATATTGTATAATTCAGTGCAAAAACCAGACCCATTGTACTGTGACTTTTCTGAAAGCCACACCGAACTGAGAGATTAATTTGTTTTCTTTTTTCCCACCGATTGCTGTAGCCTTGTTAAAAGTAGCCTAGAATTATATGCTCTGAGTGATAGGAAGAAGTGTGTTTGGTCTACAACAGCTGGGGTTATTTTTTCTGCTTTTAAAATAATGGCACTGTTATACCACAGTTACAGTCCTCAAGAATGCTAATTATTTATTGATTGTTGTAGAGAGTTTAGCTAGAATTTGTGCCCTGAGTTCCACCTTAACATGACAGACCTCAACTGGAATGCTAACAAAGCTCACAGCCTTGTTATGATATTAGACTAAAACCACATGCATGACTTTGCTGTACTTACTGGCACCCACTCAGCAATATGTGCTCCTAACTGAGCTCTCAGTCCCTTGACAAGTGATATCACCTTCATTATACATGTTCTAGAAATGTTCAACCTATTTTAGTCAAGGAAATGCTGAAGAGTCAAATCCTTTGTAAACGGGCAATCCATTCAGTGCAAGAACCATGTCTTTAAATAGAGCTGGATCCCATTGGGATTCTTCAGCTGCATCCCAACACATTACAGGTAGCTCCTTGATGCAGGATTTGGAACACTGACCCATCCTCTTCTTTCTCTTCCAACACCTAGCATGGCAGGTGGGACAGTGCATCAGTATTTGCAGTGTCCTGGGAATGTTGGTAATTAGGTGTCCTGTTCAGAAGACAACATGATTAAGGTCAGGTGCTGCATTCTCAGGGCTGAGAGGAATGGATCTTCTTCTAAAAGGGTGGCAGGGGCAGGCTTGTGATCTGTTAGTGGAAAGAACATATGCACATACTGTTATTTATGATATTTCTTTACTCTGAAGATTATGTTTCAGCACCACCTTTCTGATCCAAGCCTAATTTCTTCCACTGAGAGGCAAGGTCTTGGAGGCAAAAGCTATCAAATGTTCTTCTCAGATGGTAGAATGCAATATGACCATGACCACTCCGTATGAGTACACATAGCACTAGGGTTGTTAGAATAGCTTATCCCCTGGACTTATGGTTTGAGCACCTCGGTAATGGCAGTTTAGTCTGTGAGCTGAAGACTGAGTACAATCCGCGCCCATCGTTGTGCCAAAGTCATCACCCTGTCTTCGAAAGAGGGATCACAGCTTATTTCATGGCCCCATAACAGCATTTTAAAGAAAATTCACTGAATGGTAGAGGTAAAGCACAGAAATTGGTTATGAAAATACCACACAGCTGGCCTCTGCCTGCTGCCTGTGTGAGCCACCGGCAGTAGTGTTGCTTTTGGGTAGTCAGGAAAAGGAGACTGACTGTGTACCATCACGTCGCGGCAGCTCTGTCTGACTTTAAAACAGATGACAGAGACCTTACAGTGCCTGGAAGCGAAAATCTTCGACCATAGAAAAGAAATTCAAGCCCTGGAGCAATGCACAGGAGACCTCAAGACTTCCCAAACAGACTATACCCAGACAACGGATGTCCATAACTCGGCTTTGCTGGAGCTCCACCAGAGCACCGCCACCCTCGAACAACGCATGGAGGAGATGGAGAACCGCATTCGTAGAAACAACTTATGAATTCATGGGCTGCTAAAGAGGATGGAGTCGGGCAATAGAATAACATTCATTAACTCCTTCCTACATGAAATTTTACACCTGCCACTAGATAAAGCACTACATATAATTCAGGCTCACTGTTCGCTCATTCCTAGACCCCGAGACCCAAAGGCTAGACCAAGATCGGTGGTTCTCACTTTCCTGGATTACAGGGTTAAGGAAGAAATTCTCTCAATAGCCTGGTCAAAGAAGAGTGAGGATTTTGGGGATGTAAGATTATTTTTTGACCATGATTTTACCCCCCCAGTTGCTGGCAAGAAGGAGACATGTACTACCAGTTGCAAAGCTATTACAACAGAAGAAAATTAGGGCATTTGTGGAATATCCTACAAAACTTAGTCCTTACAGAAAAGGGCCCATTGTGGTTCCAGGAGCTGGGGGAAGCCATGGAGTTTTGGCCCAACATGGTGTTTCCATCCCTGAGCAGGTCGTCTCCCAGAATATGCAGCAGTAGGTGTGCAGGAGGACCTGGATGACTGTAAGACTGAAAAGACAAAGCGCAAAAGTCACTTCCAGCTTGTGGGATGCTGTGAAAGCCAAGAGATGTTTGCACCAAGGCAGGCAAGAGAAAGAGACCCTAAACACAGAGAATAGTTCTCGAGAGCATGTTGTGCAGGCCATTGAGATGGGATCCCAGACCTGAACAACAGGAGCCAGCAAGTACTTTGGATGGGGCTATTTACACTGTATGATCGAGCACTTGGTAGGAGGGTCGTGAGAGCTTCCATTGTTGATCGGGGTACCACCCCGCAAATGAGGGGACATATGAACATAATATAACTTTTCATTACTAATGCTGAGCAATGCGGGGGGGACTGACCTCTGTAAAGTATAATGTTTTGGAGCGGATATGTTGTGAAGGGGCTGGTGGATATGGGCCCTACTTCTCTTCAGGGGATGCCCTGGGCTGGAGGGGGGAGACACTTAACCATATTGCCAAAAAGGTGTAACGCTGCTGTGGGGGAGAGCTGCACTACCAGAATTCACCCAGATTAGACTTGGTTTGTTAAACAGTGCTAGATGGATCCCAATAAATGCTCGGAGGGAGGCGTGGTGTCTGGGGCTTGGCTTATGAGTGACCATAACAGGTTGCTCATGAGGCCGTGCTGAGAGGCACATAAGTGCCTCTGACAAATGCGGGGATCAGCTCTCTCAGCTGGCTGGTGGGAGCGGCTCTCTGCTAGGTGGCCTAAAACAACAGTTGGCTGTATATGGCTTGAAAATAAGCCAATATCGGAGCAATTTTTGGTACCCAAAGAAATAGCTGCGTGGGTTTCATATGACTGCCATGACTGTTTTGTGCTCACCTCACTTCCCTCGGGGGTGGTTTGCATGTCTCAGTGGCTCCTGTGCATGTCACATTCAGCCTAACAGATATTATTGCTCTTTATTAAAGGTCAGTATGAACCTAATGGAATCTTAAGTAAGCACAGGCTCAAACGACCGCCCAACCCTCTGTCATCAAGGGGATTGAGTGCTAATTGTGGGACCTCCAGTGACTGGCCTAGCAGTAGTTGCTGGATAGGGCACAGAGCTACAGATTTCACACTGAAGCTCTTGGAGGGTCTCTAGTGAGGATGCATAGTACACCCTTCAGTCTTGTCTCTGTAAATAAGGGGTGGGAAAGTACAGGGCCTTAAATTTGGTCTCTACCTTTGGAGGTCAAAAATGTTCACACAGGTTATGGCTCTGTTGGCTGGTACTGTTAACTTGTCTTATTTGTTATTTACAGTTGTTGTTGTTGTTACTTGTAAGTTTATGTACCAGGAATGCACAATATCTGAAAATGCATACAGAAAAGGGGAATGCAGAACAGATGGTCTAGAGGGAGGAGGGTTCCTTACTAGTCGACTAGCTTTTAATATCAAGAGATTTAAAGATGGATAAAAGAGGTACACTTGTGTGCTCGTACAGTGTAAAAGGTCTCACCAGTCTGGTTAAAAGAAGCAAGATTATAAGTCTGGCTAAAAAAAAGCCTCTGTAGATTTCTTGATCCTACAAGAGACTCATTTGACAATGCAGGAGCACAAGTTTCTGAAGTTGGGGTTCAAGGACATTGCTGCTGCCTCATACAAAAAGGGATGAAGATGAGGGGCAATGGTCCTGGTCCTGATTCCTACCAAGACACCATTTGAAAAGAAGGATTCAAGGGTAGACAAGGACGGGCATTTTGCCATGCTGAAAGGGTCGTATCTAGACAATATCATAACTTTGGCTTCGGTATACTTCTCACCAGTTACGCCATATCAGGAATACTGCTCCTTTCTTACTACATGGCTGGAATGGGAGAGGGATGCTGATATGTGGGGGATCTGTATCTAACGTTTAATCCTCACTTGGATTCCTCCTTCACGACCCCGAGGAAAATCCATGACACGGCAAAGAAAGTGGCCAAATTGATAACAGAACTGGGTCACCAAAATGGGAGGTGCATGGATTCTACTTTTTCTCAGCTGCATATAACATGTATTCCAGACTGGACTACCTCTTGATTCCTAAAGATGAAACACAGAGGGTTTTTTGATTCCTGGGTGGGTGAGTTCCTCCTCTCAGACCATGCCCCACTTTATTTGAAAATGGACTTGGGTGAGACATGCCATAACACCTTTTGGCACTTGAATGTGTCTCTCCTGAGAGACAAGGAGGTAAAGACCTGGTAGCTGAGACCTATAAAAACTTTTTAGTTGAGAATGATGGACAGGACACCTCCCAGTCTATTTTGTGGGACACACAAAGGTGGTGCTCATGGTAAATTAATACAGATAACCTCACAAAAAAGAAAGCCAGGGAAACCAGAAGGATTGAGCTACTCCCTTGCATTCAGGAATTAGAGGGGCAACAAAAGCAGGAGTAGATGGGGAGCATGCACAACTCCTGAAATATGAGAGAACTCTCAGGGATCTTGGACTACCAGGTGGAGCAAAAACTTCTGTTCCTGTGTTAGCAGTATTATGAATGAGGCCCCTGCTCAATGAGGTTGTTGGCTAGTAGAGTAAGGGTGCAGAGAACCAGGGCCACAATCACTGACATTTGGCACCTTCAGAGGAGGTAGACTGTGTGCAGGGGGTATATGAAATCTCAGATGCCTTTAAGGCATATTACGCCAAATTGTATACAGAGGAGATACACCCTGGGAGGGATATCATACAGAGTTTTTTAGATAAGTTAAAACTTCCAGAGCTCTCCACAGAATAGGGAGAGACCCTGATGACACCAGTGAGAGGAGGAAATAAAAGTAGAGATAGGGAGACTGAAGGTTGGTAAGTGCCCGGGCTCTGACAGCCTACCAGCCAAAATTTACAAGTGTTTGAGTGGGCAGATTTGGCCTTTACTTGCTTGGGTTTATGGTGAGGTGATGGGGGAATGGGCTTTCTGCCGTCATGGTCTAGGGTGGTTGTTTCAGTGATACCAAAGCTGGGAAAGGGCCCCATCAGGTGTCGTCAATCACCTATTTCTTTATTAAATCTGGGACTATAAAATATTTGCTTGATTATAGCAAGATACCTACAACAATACCTCCCATTCCTTGTCCTTATGGATCAGACCAGGTTTATCCCAGGTAGAAAAGCCCAAGACAATCTAAAGTGTACAACCCATATCATTGATCACGTTAACATACGAAACTTCCCTCCTTAATAATGAGCCTTGATGCAGGGTGTCCTGGCCTTTTCTGGGGCGTCCTTTCACGGTTTGGGTTACTGCAGCAGTTTACCACCCTGTTTAGGTTATACGAGTCCCCTGAAGCATATGTGAGGGCAAATGGTCATATTTCAGATGCATTTGGCCTAGGCTGTGGTACCAGACAGGGTTGCCCCCTCTCCCCTCTTCTATTCACCCTTTGTATTGAACCTCTGGCCCAGGCTGTGAGGCAGCACCCAGAGGTGTGGGGAATTGACCTGGGGACAACACACAAGTTAGCATTATCCTTTAATGACATGCTTTTATATTTGACTGACCAGAGCATTCCTTTCCTGCAGTTTTCTGCTAATTGAAAACTCTCTGCCTTGGCTGGTTATAAGTTAAGAAAGGGAAAGACAGCAGTATTGAGGTTTAACTATGATCCAGGTTCAGGTATTCAACTGAAATACCCTATGCAGTGGAACTTTGTGTCCTTAAAATATCTAGGAGTTAAAATTGGTATGATAATGAACATTTATGGGATCAAAACATAGAAGCGTAGAATTTGATGGCAGAAAAGGACGCTTAGCCCCCAGTCTGCCCATTTCCTTACCTGATGGGTAATCTGCAGATTCTAGTTAATCAACAGTTTACTTCCTCCTACCTCCCACTAGAATTGCCTTATGCCTGTCCCTGCATTCTTGAATTCTCCCATTGTTCCTCACTCCGCAACCACCTCAGGAAGGCTGTTCCATGCATCCATAACCCTCTCTGTGAAAAAATACTTCTTAACATTACCTCTGAGCCATCCCCCCTCTATCTTCAAATTGTGCCCCCTTGTTCTTGCACATCTCTTCTTCTGAAAGATACTACCCTCTTGTACTTTAATTCCCTTGAGATACTTGAAAGTTTCTATCATATAGAAACATAGAAAACTACCCTTCGGTCATAAAGCAGCCAAAGAATGACTTTGAGATGGTCACTTCTCTGATTATCTTTGAATACAAGAGTCCAGGCGCTCAAGATGAATACCTTGCCTTGTCTTTTGTATTTATTTATTCCAATGTGTACCATGCATTGTGATCCAGCAAGACTTAGAGGAGTGGCAGGGATTATTCTTTGCTTTCCTCTGGGGAGACATGAATCCTAGAGTATGGAGGACCTTGCTTCACCTCCCAAAGTGGAAGGGGGGGGTTAGCATTTCTGAATTTGCCGGAGTATTTGGTGGCCGTGCAGATGCAAGTGGCCCTCTTGTGGGGCAACCCAGGATACGACTCTCACTGGACAAGGATAAACCTCTAGGAACAGGATGAACTCCCAATTCAGCAGAGGCTCTTTCTGGACATGGGACCTGTAGGGTGAGGGGATTCACGGGTACTAGAGCTGTGCTAGAAGGGTGGAGAAGGGGAATAAGTAGGGATAACACATGCAGACAGCTGTGGAGATGCAGGTGGTGGACTTACGGCCCGCAGTTTGTGCCAGCTAAGCTGGATAGCTGGTGCCTGAGGCAAGTTAAGAGGGGTTTGCAAGCACCTTACCAAATGTTGAATGGCTACACTATAGTAGCCTTTAAGGCATTGCAACAGCGCTATGGCCTTCTACTCATGGATAGAGTTAGATATTACCAGCTCCGGGACTTTTTAAATAAACTGTTGCAGAAACTAGCCAGGGAAATAGAGACTCAACCTGGGATGTCCCTGTTTCAATGGATTTTGAACCCGGGGAGGAGGGCATGCCATATCTCTGCTGTACACAAACTATATTGAAGATATTGGGTTATCCTCACGTTATATAAAAGCCAAGTGGGAGCAGGACATGGATATTTCCATTGCAGATAAGCAGTGGCCACTGATCTGGAGGAGTGCTTGTTTCACCACCGGGTCTTTGGCTTGGAGCGATTTTTTTGTTGGAAGTTGAGGGTCTGCTACTTCTCGGTGCCATTTCAGGCAGCACACTTCACAAAGGGTATGATGCCAACCTGTTGGCAAGGGTGTGGGGAATGACACGCTACATAAGCCCATATATTTTGTTCATGTCCTTTGTTAACACCATTCTGGGAGGATATTATACATCACCTGTCCCAGATTTTCATTATGCAGATGTGCCTGGGTCCTGAACACTTGATGTTGGGTCTCCTCCCAAGAGATCTGAAGGGCAAAGATGTGAGATACTTATGGGTTATTTTGGTGGCAGCAGCTTTGAAATCTATTACTAGGCATTGGCTCCAGACCCGGAACTTGGAGAGAGCAGACTGGATAGAGGTACTAGAGTCCATCCATCAGATGGAAAGACTAACTTTTAACCTGAGGCAGCAAGCACAGCTTTACCAGAAAAGATGGTCCAGGTGGCTATTATATGGTGGGCTTTGAATACCATCCTACCCATTATTGATTTAAGTGGGCCAGATACATGTCCCTCTGAGTTTCTGTAGGGGCCAACCCCAATCCTTCATAAACAGCACAGCATGAGGTCTTAGCTGGTTGTAACATCTACCTTTACTTATGACACAAAATTGACTGTAGGGGATACCCCCCGAGAGGGGGGAGGAAAACAAAAACAAGAAAAATACTATGCATTGTATGTATTCACTGGTATAGTTAAAATGTTTGAGCTAAATATTCACATCTTATGTACTTTATTTTGCCTTGACACTACAACCATTGCAATATTTTGTTCTTTTTTTTTTGCATTTTTTATTACGCAAGCTGAATGTTTGTGCTTAACTATGTAAGTTTCAGAGGAGAAAGCAAAGCGAATACCTGTACATAAAATGCTGTGACTTTTAATAAAGCAAGTATAAAATAAAAGAATAGCTTATCCCAAATATCCGACCTGCAAATATTCAGCTATTCTGTATTCATTTTTGTTATTTAGGCAAATTATTAAAAATGAAACCAAAAACAAGATAGGTGGTGCTTGCAGGCGTGCACGTGAACTGAGCAGTATGAGAAGCTGCTTCCTTCTCCTACACACACCGCTAATGTGATACAAGAAGCAAAGGATTTTTGTTGTTTTCTAGTCCCCCACAGTATCTATTTTGCAAGTTAACAGTACCCAAAGCTGATATACAACAGCTTTTAAATGCCAGTCCCACAAGCTGTTTCTGAATCTGTGGCATTTCAAAATGGTTGGAATTAGCCTGCTGGCATGTGAACACTAAATATTCACCACTTGGAAGATGACTGCAGCAAGGGTCCTACAGCTTAGCTGTTTATTTCTGTAAGGAGAAGAGAGAAAAAAAACAGTAAACAGTGCACCGACCCATCCCAGAAAGCTCTGCATGCACTCTGTGCAATATCTACAACCTAAAACACACCACCACATTTACCCTCAGAAATGCGCTACTTAAAAATGTAATTTTGCTCATCATGGTATACAAACAGAAAGCATGTATACATAGCATGAATTTAAAAGCTGTTATAAGACACACACATTAGAAACCTATGTAGACTAGAAAGCGGTCCCACTAGCAGCAGCAGTTACACCAGGAAACCTGGTGACTGAACCCTATGTTTCGCCCCGACTGGCTAGGGCTTCTTTAGTCAGGGTGAAATGTATTGCTTTGATACTACCAGGAGTTTGGAATGTTTTCTGGACTACTAAGCTACACCATATACCAGAGTGTAGCCCGAGTGATCAAGATTTAAATTATTACAGTAGGTTTATAACTGCTTTTCCTTTCTCTACTAGTGAATTGGAAAATCTAAAAGTGCCAGTCTGAAGACTAGTAATTGAAAAAGCCACCTTATAAATGATAAAATGGAAATGTCCAGGAGAAGATGGTTTCTCCATTGAGCATTATCAAACTTTTAAGGACATACTTGTTCCCTTATTAGAAAAAAAAATATTTAAAAGAATACAAGAGGCATATAAATGACCACAATACTTTACAAATGCTGTAATTACATTAATCCCCAAAGAAGACAAAGATTTACAGAGAATAAAAAATTATAGACCTGTATTTGTTCTAAACTATGATTACAAAAGTTTTGCTAAAATTATCAATAGCAGAACCGTGTCCTTTTTGGATACAATTATACACCCATATCAAACTGGTTTTATTCCAGGAAGAACTACATTTTCCTCCATTCACAATATCCAATATACTCTGAAGCATATACAACAACAAAAAAATGTATTTTTATTTCATTAGATGCCACGAGGGCATGTGACATGATTGAATGGTGGAACATCTTTTTTGTTCTAAAACAATGGTGGCGTTTCATTAGAACTAAAATAAATACAAACATTTTACACCTTCCTAATGCTAGGATAAAAATTAATAATGTTCTTACAAAAAAGTTTCTCTTAGGAAGGGGAGTAAGATAAGGTTGCACCTTGTCTTCCACCCTTTTTTTTTGGCCTTAGAAACACTACTAAATGGAATAAGGATCAACTCTAAAGTAAAAGGAATTCATTTAGGGCAAACATGCTGCAAAATAAAATCTTATACAGATGACCTACTGTGGTTGCTGAAAAATCCAGAGCAAAGTGTATCTGAGGTTAAAGAAATAATTCAAAAATATTCATGCTGCTCTGGTTATAAAATCAATGAAAGTAAGTCTGAGATGCTCCCTTCAAACATGACACTATCTTAGAAATACAAAAGTCATTTAATACAATCATCAAAAATGACTGCATTGACCATTTAGGCATTAGGATGTATAATAACCTTTAAGAATTATATAATGTCAATTTTACACCTTAATTGGATGAAATGAGGGAGAAATTACAATTGTGGCAAAAGATAAGGCTCTCAGTATCATGGAAAACAAAGTATTCTTAAAATGATAGTAATCCCGTGGATTTCTTATATCCTTCAAGCCATTTTAACACCTATTCCTAACTCATGGTTCAAAAGCATTAAGCGTTTAAAACCATTCATTAGGAACAGCAAGGCCCCTAAAATCGCTCGGTCCAAACGTTCTCAGCCAGGAGGAAGGAGGACCGGCAAGCCCAGACCCCCAAAATATTTATATTGCATACTGCATTAAGTTAATAACTACGAGGGTTTACAGTGTAATAACAATGTTAACTTAGAAGTGGAAAATCGGGTCACAGCAAACGGACTTAAAGAAAATATTCCTACTGCAAACATATGGTACTCTCCTTATAGCTTTAAAAGATCAGACTGCATAATTACAAACAACTTAGCAAAAATGAAAAATTTTTATAAAAAAACAATAACAAGATGCGTTACGTCAGCTTGTTTATGGAATAACCCAAATGTAAAAATAGGAGGAGAGCCTTTCAACTTTCCTAGCTGGAGAAAAAAAGGCATTGTCAGGTGGTCACATTTACTGCAAAAAAATTATATTATATCAAGGAAGGAGTGCAATAAAATACAATCATGGCATAAAAAGATTTCTGGCAGTACAAACATATAGGATAGTGTATGGGTAACCATACGCTACAAGGCTGTTCTTCTACCGAGTGGATACAGTGCCAACTGATGAAGCTCGAGAGCGAAGCTCGAGGGGTCCCTAAATCAGCATTGTATCTACGAGGTGGAAGAATAGCCAAGTAGTCTATGGTTACCATACACTGTTCTATATAGTGTATGGTGACTGCAAAATAAAAAAAGGTCACTTTTCCCCATTTTAGATCAGCTCTGCTGACCGCCCTTTGCCACTGCTCAGCACACGTGACTGTCACACAGTAGCTCAAGGGATGACTCACAACTGCTGCTGGAGTCCTTTGTATTATGACATCCTCACTAACGTGGAACAAAAAGTGTTTTTCTCATTTATTGTTTTCAGTTTATTTACTGTACTCGGGGTAGTCTAACTGAGATGCAGCATCTCATGTTTAGTGGAATCTGCCCATTTCCACAGCTGATTTTACTGGAGAACTGGAACATTAAAGGGGAACAGTCAGCACTGAGAACCCTTCACCCAAGCATGGGGCTAGTACTAATTTGTACTTTGTGTGCAAAAAGCATTTTTTACTTGCTGTTTACTGCAGTATAATAGATGGTATCTGACTGATTCTGCTGACTTCCCAGCTGTTATTTTCTGTAACTACAAATCCAAGACTCCCCTTCAGCTGACATCAAAGTTTGTAGTGCACGCTACAATTTTTATGAACTCTGATGGTTTGTTTTCTGGCCCCCTTGTCCTCGCAGAGGGCTGTATTGAATGCTAGAAGAACAGCAGGACTGGCAAACATCTGATCTGAACTTGTATATGAAAAAAATCTGATCTGAGCTATTTAATCTTCCACTGCTTCAGCCCTACTCTGATGTCAGCTGCAGGGGATTCTGGGATTTGTAGTTGCATAAAATGGCAGTGTGGAAGTCTGCAGAATCAGTCTGATACTGTTTGCTGCAGTATAGTAGATTGTAAGTGGATTGTTTTTGCACACAAAGTACAAATTGGGACCAGCCTCACACTTGTTTGTGGGCTCCTACTGCTGACAGTCCCCCTTTATTCTCCCACTGCTCCAGTCATCCCATGCTTTGGGAAGGGGGGGGTGCACAGTACTTGGCCATAGCAGGCATTGAACATGTGATCTGCCAGTTCCCAACAGTACTCTAACCATTAGCCCATGCTGTCTGCTTGGTTGGGGGAAGGGTGGCTGGGAAAGGTCAGTGGCTGCCAGCAATGTTTTTGTATTTTTTAATAATAATAATGAACTTTATTTTATGGCACCTTTCAAAACCAAGGCGCCTAACAAAAGTAAAATCACAGTTAAAATTCCACAACATTCAGTAACCTATCCCAAGCCAATAATATAATCATAAAATCTTAAACTCTTTCCATCCATTAAATGCCATAGGCTTGACTCCATAACCAGGTTTTCAGTGCTTGTTTAAAACCCTCCAGGTCGTGTGCTCATGTAACCGACGGGGTCAAGAATTCCAGAGGGTAGGGGCTGCATACATAAATGTTCTGGCCCTAGAGGATTTCAAGCATACCTTCGGAATCTCAAGCAACCCCTCATTGGCTGAGTGGAGAGATCACTTGGGGCAATGAGGGACCAGGAGCTCTTTCAGGTAGTTCGGACCAAGTCCGTGTAGGGCTTTAAAAGTCAGCAAATCGACTTTAATGGTGATCCGCCACTGAACTGGCAGCCAGTGCAGTCCGTGCAGCATTGGTGAAATATGACAGGACTGCGAGGATCCCGTCAACAGCCATGTCGCAGCATTCTGCACTAGTTGCAAGTGGTGGATTTCCACCCCCAGGTAGCCCTAGGTAAAGGGAGTTGCAGTAGTCCAAGCGCGAGGTCACAAAGGCATGAATCAGAGTAGGAAGACTGTCAGATGGAACAAGGTACCTGATCCTGGCGCTATTCCTCAGATGGTAAAATGAGGAACTGATGACAGCCAACACCTGAGAATGCAGGGTTAGCCTATCGTCAAAAATTAACCCCAGGTTCCACACCCATTCAGAGGTTTGGAGTGGCTCCCCCCAAGATATAAACCAGAGGGCGAACCCCCAACCTCTCTATCCGGTGACCAGGATCCACTACCAATACCTCTGTCTTATCAGAGTTCAACTTTAGCCAACTGGCATTCATCCACTCCTGGATTTCAGCAAGACAGTTATTAAACACCAAGACAGCTCCATCCTGATTGGGGGCAAAAGAAAGGTAGAGCTGGGTATCGGCATAGCAGTGAAACCTCAGCCCATACCTTCTTACAATGTCTCTGAGGGGCAGTATATATACTGCAAACAACATGGGGGACAGCACTGATCCCTGAGGAACTGCACACATTAACGAGACTGGGTCGGAGGAAAAAACCCTGACACCACCCTCTGAGATCTTCCTGTGAGGGGCATGTAAATCATTTGAGGACCGTGCCAGACAGTCCACAAATGAACATCAGGTGATCAAGCAGCACCCCATGGTCCATAGTATCATACACTGATGAGAGATCTAGGAGGACCAAGATTGAATGGCTCCTCCTATCTCTAGCTATCAGGAGATCATTCAGCACCGAATCAGCACTGTCTCGGTACTATGCTTCTTTCATAAACTGGACTGGAGGGTTTATGGATGGTAAAGTGGTCCTCCAGCTACGTGGCCACTACTTTCTCAATCAACTTCCCCACAAAGGGAAGGTTAGAGTTTGGTCTATAGGTAGCAAGGCAGTCTGGGTCCAAAGAAACTTTCTTCAAGAGTGGTTTTACCACCACCTCTTTTAGGAACTTGAAACTCACCCATCTCCAGGGAGCACCAGACTATCTGAGCTAGGACCGGGCCAATGACATCACTACAACCCAAAATTAAGGAAGTAGATCCCGGATCAAACTACAGCATGTAGGCGCACCTCTGGACAATCACATGACATCCATGAAAGCCGGTCGGCCAAAGGTACTCAAGGAAGACCAAGATATGCAAACCCGCATTGGTCCACCACAGCACCCTAGAGTGAGCTGGATGGAAAGCCAATCTGATGTCAGCAACCTTATTTGCAAAAATTAAGCAAGTTCATCGTACTCTTCTTAGAAAAATGCTTTCGAACTTGTAGACAGGCTGGGTTGCACAGTCTGTCCACAGTTCAGAACAGCTGAGCTGGTCAATTTTGAGCAGCCACAATCTCCCAGACAGGAACTCTGCCTTCTTATGGGAGCTTGGATTGATAGACTTGATAATGTTCCATCAATCTAAGGCAGTCTGCATCAAGAGCGGACTTCCACCAGCAACACTCCAACCTTTGTCCAAGTCTCCACATCTCCCTCAAAGTCCCATCAAACCATTGGGATCAAGGCGCAAAGGGAGAGTGGATGAACACGGACAGGAGCAATGATAGCCAGATCCTCCGTGATGGCCAAATTAGAAGCCACCACGAGGGTCTCTGGGTCACTGTTTGCCTCTGGGAAGGGCGAGAGATCCAGGACCACCATTAGGCCTTGAGAATTTATATCTCGCAAAGGGCGGTACCGAATCATCTCTAACGGGGTTGGCCTACAAATGGGGTGCTAAAACTAAACCCCACAGTGTAGTGATCAGACCATCCAACTGGTTCCACCCCCAAGTTGGAGGCCTGAATCCTCAGGATTTACCATTTTACCATTATTTATCCAGGATAGCCCAGCTGAGATGCAGCATTTTGTTTCCAGTGGGGTCCTGCTTGTATCATTTTTCACCCACCTACTGTAGCATTGTTAATAGTTGGGGAATCTTTGTCTCTCTCCTGGGTCCTGGGGAGAACAAGATTGGGGTCTTAAGGCAATGCGTGGTCATACCTGTGTAAAATAAGAATAGAGATGGGGTCACAAATGATCTGTGGTTCTATGGGGAGAATCTAGGATGGATAGCGAAGGTTAAACATAAAACAATAATATCTGATAGGTAGGGTTTGACATCCTGTCAGACCTGCAGAAATAAAGGGAAAATGGGTTAGTATGGGGAACAAATAGTAGCAGGCAGAGAGAGTAGTGGGGAGGTACAAAAGCTGCAGTGACATACTGTATAACAGTTTAAATTCATGGCCATTATATTTAGTGCTCCGAGAACACCCGGCATGTTCCTGTCATCTTATTCTCCTGGTGTAACACTAATGCTTGTAGTGCTGCTATTGTATGATGATTCACCTGATACTTACTGTCTTATTTTCCTTAGTATGCAAAAAATAAAAAAGACAGTGACTATTTACTGTTATACAGGATAACTTCCATCAGTTTTGGAACTAATTTGAAAATTACCACAGTTGCCAGTTACCCCTAGCGTTTTTATAGTTGCACTTCAAATGTAAGCCAATCAGGCTAACCAAACACTAGGTAAGTACAGTATTATGTAAACCAAGTGCACTACACTTGTGGAGATACTGCAAGGGCCTCTTGACAGTTTAAGGCTATCTTTAGACTTTCCAAAAAAGGAAAGCCCCTTCTCCTTTACAAACTATGTGGGATCACCTTCACCTCCAGTGTACCATGAGTTTACAGGCTTTGTAACCACTCCACACAGCAGATGGCATCTTAATATGGAAATGTTCACTATTAATAAAACATTATAGAGTTTTGAAATACCAGAGTATTGCATTAGTAATTAAATAACAAGTAAACCATGTTACTCCAGTGTCCAAAGTCAAAGGTGTTAAGGAGGTACAGTACTTTGACTCTCTATCAAAGTCCATTCAGTGTACAAGACCATAGCACATTCAGGGATAATAAAAAGCCTGCTCAGAGGGCATGAAACGATTTGCCACCATTGGTGTTCATAAAAGCCCACTCAGCAGGTGCGGATGGGACAGGGTGTTTATAAAATCTTGTCCATTGGGCATGGAAGGAACCTCCGACAGCAGCATTTGTAAAAGCCCACTCGGCAGTTATGCAAGAGCCGTCAGTTGTGGGATGTGTAAAGCCCACTCAGCAGGAGAGAAATAGCAACCATTGGTGAAGATTTTAAAGGTATGATGGTGGGGAGGGTCTTCTGTACTAATGCTGGGATTGATGCTGTCAGTATTTGGATTGGAGGAGGAGCCAGAAACAGAGCAGCTGTGCTTACCTTATTGACTAGGTATCTGCTTCACAGATAGATTAACACCTCAATCAACAAATCACAGGCTATCTGACAGACTGAAACCTCAATTCACAAATCCCATCCAAGTAAATGACGAGCAACAGAAAACAATTGGCAGGTGGCAACGTGTGTGAAATGGTCACATGTTGGTATTCAGATAATCCCAGAGCCCCACAGCACTATTTACTGGCAAGTGTGAATGGCTGCTTTCTCTATTGCTCAGTGGCTAACACCCTGACATACGTGTACGGACCTGAAACACCATATCAAAATCCTTGTTTGCATTCTGCAGGAAGACATAAAAAGTGAGCAGAGCAGATGAGGGAAACAACAGGTCAGTGATTGTAGCATCATTAATTTTTAAGATCCGGGAGCAAGTTCTATGAAAGGTATTAAAAAGACAAATGATGAACATCAACTTGGCTAGGGACAGTCAGTATGGGTTTACTAGTTGTACTGTAGGTAATGCTTAATGAATCTGAGCTCCCCCCCCCCCCAAGCCAGTAAGTCAGCAGTAGGATTAGGGAGGAGCAGTGAATGTGATCTACTTGGCCTTCTGCAAATCATTTAACATAGTCCAACATAGGTACTGCTATAAACAAACTCTAGCCAGAGCCCACACAGCTGCAGCCACACTCGCCAAGCTCACAGCAAAAGTCTGCCATGCCCAAGATGCCCGTGGTGAGTCGCACATGCACAACTACTCATGCATGTGCAGTAAACATCGGTGGCCATCTTGCTCATAGTGGGTGACTAGCAGCCAAAATAGTGCGCCTATAGGGGGCAGAGAGCAAGCAGACTGTTTTGTAGTTGCGGAATGATCCTTTTGCAACTCCAAAATGGAACTGTTGTAAGGTGTCATTCCAGTAGCTCTTTTTTTTTTTTTTTTTTTTAGAGCTACTGCATCTGTAAAAATTAGTACATTTGAGACTAGAGGGCAATATCCTAAAATGGATACCAGACAGATTGAGGGGTGGACAACAAGGGTAATGTTACTTGTGGGGTACCACAATGATAGGTGTTAGGACCACAAGGGTAACGTTACATGTGGGGTACCACTGTGATAGGTGTTAGGACCACAAGGGTAATGTTACATGTGGGGTACCACAATGATGGGTGTTAGGACCACAAGGGTAATGTTACATGTGGGGTACCACAATGATGGGTGTTAGGACCACAAGTTTAATGTTACATGTGGGGTACCACAATGATGGGTGTTAGGACCACAAGTGTAATGTTACATGTGGGGTACCACAATGATGGGTGTTAGGACCACAAGGGTAATGTTACATGTGGGGTACCACAATGATGGGTGTTAGGACCACAAGGGTAATGCTACATGTGGGGTAGCACAATAATGGGTGTTAGGACCACAAGGGTAATATTACATGTGGGGTACCACAATGATGGGTGTTCGTGTCAACTCTATTCAGTCTGTCAGTCATTTTGACATAGGGCTGGATTGTTGGAGTTGTAGGTTTACAGACATTAAAATAGAAGGGAGGGTCAGAAAACACCCATGAAAGTACTATAACCAAATTCATTTCTCAGTGAGAACTATATAAGCACTTAGGATGGTTATCTTTAAAGAATCACAGAAAACTGTATAAGATCAAATCTGTCGTTAAAAGTGTACGTGGGTTAGCACCACAGTACTTAACTGACCGACTGACACCTAGGAGGAAAGCGACTTCCCTAAGAACTGCTGGACAGTTTGAACTGGTGGTTCCGAGTATTAAAACACAGGGAGCTATATTTTGTTTTCCTATTTTTGCTCCTTACTTGTGGAATTCTCTACCAGCAGATTCTAAAGTCATCCATGGGTGGGGGGAAAAAAAAATACGTACACTCCCTCACCAAATGGTTTAAGGGCATTATGTCTTCTTATGATAACTGTCGTGCAGAGGTTTTGGGTATGAACTCAGCCAAGTGTAATGTAGGTAAGCAATATTACCTGACAGGGTGGGTGGTATTGGGCTATACTGGACTGCCTAGTGGCATAATGAGGCTGACGCCGCCAGGCGGGCGTTGTAGCCCATGGAGGTCGGTATAGCCGTTCACGCCTACCTGGAAGATATTATTGCACTTAGAAAATGGGCCACTGTATTATATATGTGTGAAAAAAATAATGTTCATGTTTAAATGTTAAAATTCTTAAGTGTTTTATTTATTTTGTACTAAAATATTTCCTCTGCCTGCATTACAATGTGTTTTTTTTTGCTTAGGGACTTTTGTTATACTTGAGCCACTGTACTTGGAGCTTTGGAGCTGGCTGTCTTGGTTACCCCCCTCCCCACCCCTAACACACAGGCTTAAAATTGTTAAACCTGTTTTGTATTTTTTTGTGCGTTTCATTGCTTTCCTCCTATTAATTGGTAGACTACCGTTCAGATGGGGACTTGACTGAAAGAACACATTCAGCGTGATCATAGTGCTGAAACAGGTAGTCAGCACTGAAGGATTTGTGTCTGACCCCAACACTTTCACTTTCTTCCACACCTTCTACTGTGTAGCAGTATAATTCTTTCAGTCTGTTTGTTTTTTTTTAAACTGGGACCAGGTGCTGTTGCAGTAGCAGTCAACCTGAGAGAGAAAAAGAAAGTGCTATCTTGATCACAAAGTGTACATAGCTGGGGGGTCAGGGAGTGTGGTCAGGAAGAGGAGCTCTTGTAAGCAGGTGAGACCGGTAATGTTATGGCACTAGGACGCTTTTTTTTCTTTCTTTTTTAAATAGCTTCATAGCTGGTGCTGCTGGATGGAGGGGAGGGGAGCCGAACAACGAGAACAACGATCCCATCAAAAGAGAGAGCAGAGCCAAAAATGAACAGAATGGTCTGCAAGTTCAGAAAGTGAACTGAAGGCAGGGAGGTTTTGAGTAAGTGGGCTATCTGGTTTCACAAATTTAAAATAGAAACTGAGGCAAGGGCTTGGCAGAGCAGCAGTTCCACAAGAAGATGTGAGAAGCAGTCTCGGGAAGTACAATCAGGTGCTCCCTTGTCACGTTCAATTTTTTTAAAATAATAAGAGCTGTCATTCAATAACTAGGATCCATTGTGAGGCATCCCCTAACTGTGACCCAACCACCAGCAAAACCAATAGCTCCAAGTCCTCACTTACACCATTCCCAACAAATTCAATAGTAGTGAAGTCAGGGCGAGCTGGGGAAGCTGTGTCTTAGTAGCACTTAACACATGACATGCTAGTGCTTCTAGTTTAAGCAACAAAACTGAAGTTGTTTGCAAAAAGAAGGAGCATAGAGTGTGCCATATTTTTTTTTTTAAGAAAGTTTTGCTGTGTAGCTTAACCATTGGGCTTGGCAGATGGTTTTATGAGATGGGGGGGGGGGCTGCATCTTTTGAAAGCGACAGAACATGTCAGCTACCAGTTAAAAAACCAAAAAACTGCTTTTTGACATAGTGAGAAGGGGGAATTTGAATAAAATGACCTAGCATTGCTAGTTAAGTACAGAGACTACAATATGCATGTGGGGCTAGGGAATTCAGTCACTCAGTGAAAGGGTAAAACAAAACATGGCAACAGTTACAAATTGAACATTCTAGTGGCACAAGAATTTCAGAATGGAATCAGGCAGCAGCGACGGGATTCATTATTTCCCGGTTTCTGTTGCCTGATACCAGACCGGCTGGTTGGTGTCCTTAGCCAATCAGCTTCCAGGATTTCCCCAACCCATTTTCTAACTGTAGGTAACCATTGCTACATAAGTCGGGGTTGTGCACTACCTGGCTTTTTTTTATTTCTTTTTCTTTTTAATTTTTTTTACTTTGTGAATTATTTTTAAAATTGTTCCTAGAGATGTATTGATTCTTGTTTTTTTGTCTTCTGTATTATACTGCAGTATTGCATTTTTATGTCTATACTACTGTAAGGACACCATTGTGTGAGACTTGTCTCAATTGTTATTCCTTAATAAATTGAATTGAACCGAATTAGAGGGACTGAAATGTTACAAAGTGACATGGATGGACTAGCAGGATGGGTTGAGAGATGGAAGATGAGATTTAATGCTGAAAAAGGCATAGCAACGTGACTGGGTAAAAGAAACCCAATGACTGATTATTATCCAAATAAAAGGAAGATCAGGGTGACTGATCAGGAAAGGGACTTGAAACATAGAAACATAAAAAGTGACAGTAGAAGGGAACTGCCAAGTCCATCTAGTCTGCCCAAGAACCTACCTGTTGCTATTTCCCCTCCACTCCTTTGCCTTTCTGTATGCTACCTTTGTCTGTCTCATGCATTCTTGAACTAGCACTGTTTTGACCCCCACTACCTCCTTGGGTAGGCTATTCCATGGGTCCACCGCCCTCTCTGTAAAGAACTTCCTTGTATTACTACTGAACCTCCCTCCCTTCAGCGTCATGTCATGGCCTCTCATTCTCCCACTCTCTTTCAATAGGAAAAGCTCCTGAATGTTAACCTTATTTATACACCTCATATATTTAAAAGTCTCAATCATGTCACCCCTCTCCCTCCTCTGTTCCAGGGAGTACATGTTGAGTTCCCTCAGCCTGTCCTGGTATGCCATATAGTGCAGTCCCAAATCATTTCTGTGGCCCTCCTCAGCACTGTCTGTGTCCCTTTTGAGGTGCGGTCTCCAGTACTGTACGCTGTACTCCAAGTGGGGGCACAGCAGTGCCCTGTAGTGTGGTAACATCACCTCACTTCTGCGACTCATGATTCCCTCCTGATGCAGCCCAGAATGCCACCTGCCTTTAGTGCCACCTTTTCACACTGTTTACCCACTTTCAAATATTCTGATTATAATGACCCCTAGGTCCCTTTCCTGGTTGGTGGAGGCTAGCTTCTCTCCTCCCAGGTAGTAATCCTCTTTGGGATTGTTTCTGCCTAAGTGTATGACTTTGCACTTTTTGGTGTTGAATTTCAGCTGCCAAGTTTCTGACCACTCCTCCAGTTTCTTCAAGTCTGAAGTCATACTCCTCACACCCTCAGGAGTCCACTCTGTTGCAAATCTTGGTGCCCTCAGCAAATAGACACACTTACTTCAGCTCATTTGCAATGTCTGCTATAAACTCATTGAAGAGTAGTGGACCGAGTACTGAACCCTGTGGTACCTGCTGGACACCTCCCTCTCAGCTGAAAATACCTTGTTTACTTGAACCCTGTGTTCTTCCACTCAGCCAGCTACTCACCATCTCAACCACCTCCCTGCCCACCCCCATGTGGTCCAGCTTACTCACCGGCTTTCTGTGTGGAACAGAGTCGAAGGCTTTGCTAAAGTCCAGATAGACGACATCAACTGCTGATCCCTGATCTATGTTCCTTGTAACCCAGTTGAAGAGGTCAGTCAGGTTAGTTTGGCAAGACCTACTTGACATGAACCCATGCTGTTTTGGGTCTTGCTGCCTATTGGATTACAGATACGTTACGATTCTCTGTTTGAGTAGTGTCTCCATCAACTTTCCTACCACCGACGTGAGGCTTACTGGACAGTAATTGCCAATCTCCTCCCTGCTTTGTGGAGCAGGGCCACTGTTACCCTTTTCCAGTCCTCCTGTATGGTCCCACTCTCTAGTGATTTTGTGAATAATTCTGCTAGGGGTGCTGCTAGTACACTCCCCAGCTCCCTGAGAACTGTAGGGTGAATCCCATCTGATCCAGTGGCCTTATCCATCTTTAGTTTATTTAAAGCTTCCAAGACTTGAGCCTCTGTGAAGGGCTTGTGTCAACCCCAGTCCCTGGGTATTGCTGCTATGCAGGCTTGCCCATCCCTGTGTTCTCTCTGGTGAACACAGAACAGAAGTACTGGTTTAAGATGGCTACTTTCTCGCAATCTTTTTTTACCAGTTTCCCCTCCAGTATCTGCTTGTTTAACTATCTCCCCCACCTCGATTTTCCTCTTTTCCCTTATGTAACTAAAGAAGGCTTTATCTCCTTCCTTTTCCCCCCTACGCAGTCCTCAGTTCAGTCAGGATTTTAGCCTTCCTTATTGCCTTACCAGTTTCCCTCTGTGCTACCTTATAGGTTTCCTTATACTCATCTTTCATTGGCACCCTAAACTTTGTGTACACCTTCTTTTCTCCTTACTATTCCAGCCACCTCCCTGGAGAACCAGAGGGCTTCCTTTTCTTCTTGCCTTGCTCACCCTTCTGACACACTGTTACGTTACCTCTGTGATAGCTCCTTTGAGATACAGTACTCCGACATTTCATCTACTCCTTTCTCTTCCCTGTATATAAGGCACTCTGCCAGGCTATCTCTCATCTTACGAATGTCTGCTTTTATGAAATCTAAAACCTTGATCTTGGAATGACTAATGTCTTCAGTAGTGTTTACTTTAAATCCCACCATGTGGTAGTCGCAATTTCCTAAGTGGCATCCCACTTCTACCTCCTTTACCCTGTGACTGTTAGTTAAAACCAAATCCAGGGCAGCTTTACCTCTGGTAGGAGTTCTCACAAGCTGCCTTTGCCCTGCACCCTGCAGGGTTATTACAAAGTCCCTTCCTCTTGATGAAGATACTGTACATGATTTCCAGTTTATGTCTAGCAAGTTAAATCCCCTACTATTTTTGTCTCATCCTTGTCTGCCATTTTGTGGAATGTCTTAATCATTTCCTTGTCCTGAATATCCCCTTGTGATGGAGCCTGTAGATGACTTCTTTCTAATGGCTGCCCTGATCCTGTCTCAGCTGTTACTCATAGTGCTTCTGACTCATCCTGAATCCCTGAATCTCTGTAGACTTGATTTCTTCCTGGATATATAATGCTACCCACCCCTTTCCTACCCTTCCTGTCCCTTCTGTGCGGGTGGTAGCCTTGGATAGCCATGTCCCAACCATAGTTCTCTGAACTAGGTTTCTGTCCATGACCACAAAGTCGAGTTCGGCTTCTGCAATGATGGCATGAGGTTAGGGATTTTGTTCACCAGGCTTCTAGCATTTATTGCCATCACCTCCCTGTTCTACCCCACTCTTAGCACAAGTGAGTTTCTTTTGTTTGCCAAACCTCTGTAGTACCTTGAATGGATCTCCTTTTATCTGCACTTGTGATTTCAGACAAAAGATTTATGGGACTCATTCAGTCTGCCCCTGTGGTTTTGGGCAAAATATTTTGTTGGAAATGTTTCCACCCTTCATTTGTACCCTTGTGAACTCCTTTGATCTGTACCTGTGGTTTCAGACAAAAAATGTTGTTGCGTTTTGCCACAGGTATTGACAAGAGGTTTTCCTAATTTGTATGGTATTATCGTGCTTTGAGTAGTTACCCTATTGCTTACTGCTGTCAGGGGGTTAGTGATCTTCTTACCCATCACCTTGGTAAGTGTCGTCAGCACCTCCCTAGCCTTCAGTTTAAATGGACTGCGTACACATCAAATTGTTGACCAAGTGCCCTCACCCCTTCCTTTGTCAGGAGGAGACCATCATACTGAAAGAAGTCCCTCTCCCAGAAGGACTACCAGTTCCCGATGAGGTGATAGCCATTTTCCTGGCACCATTCCCTCCACCCTAAATTAAACTTGTGTATGTTCTCTCTGACCATCTTGGTGCTTCTACCCCCACCTCAGACTGGAAGCACCTCAGAGAATGCCAGTGTGGACAAAATAGAGGATATTCTGTGAGCAAGTTGTACAATGTGTTTCTTTGTCTCTGCAACTGATTGATTGGACAAGTCATTTGTTGCTAGGTGAATGACTGTTTTGTTCCATCCTCCTTTGCACAATCTGCTTGAAGCATTTTGTGCCCTTTTGCAGATGCACTTGGAGACACTTGACAATGACCCTGGTACCTCTGTTTGAATTTATGTGGATTCCACTCTGTTGATCATGGAATCTCCACTATAAGTTTCCTTTGTTCTTGTTGCCATTGTTTTCTTTATCCTTTTATCATGCTTGGCTCCATGAGCCGTTTCTAGAAGCACCTTAATGCCCAGTGACTGGTTCTGTTACCAGTGAAGCGTATCTGTTATTTAGAAGCATGTTGTTTTCAGATGTTCATGTTTTAGTTCTTGCCACGTGACTTTGCCTCCCCTCTGACCACCTACCAGCCCTCTGATTCTGGATCCTGTCTAGGACCGGTGCTGACATTTGTGTGCCACTGGGTCTGAGGTGGGATGAGTGGGTGCCTATAGCTTTGCAATTCAACCTGGAGCGTATGTATTGTAGTCCATGCTTCCTCAGCTGGCCCTCTAAGGTCAGCTATAGCCCAGCAAACTGGACACTGACTCGGGCCACAGAAGTGAACCCTGACAAATAGTGCCCCCATATTGTCCACAAGTGACGATCTCCATTGTTACTAGAATATTTTGGGTGGAGAGGTTGGAGCCAATCCACTTGAGTGACTTTTAGAGAGTAAAAAGACTATCCTCCTATCATTGTTTTAGAGCAGCTGGTTTAAGGAAAATATGGAAGCAAAGGTTAGAACAGGTTGGATGAAACAGATTTTTCATTTTCCTTAATTATGTAGAGACTCCCAGATGAGCAATGTGCAGATAAGTAAATGAAGAGAAAAGATCAAATTTTTTTTCTGAGATGTGCAGTAAGCCCGGCCCCTTCCTTACTTCCACAGGAAGGATATGAGGGCATAGAGTGGAAGGGAATGGGGCAGGGAGGTGGGTACTTCCCTGCAGAAAATCAGTAGAAGTACCTATGAGAAAAACCATCAACCTTTGTCAGGAGTCTTAATTAAATGTGGGTGAAGTAAAACCTTGCTTTGCTGAAACCATGATATGTTCATGCACTTTGCATATAGTAGTTTTTGCCATGAATTTGTGAAGTATTCACAGCAGGTTACTATGCTGATGGAAGTGTGCTCTTTGCAGGGAAGAACTGTGAGGTTTCACTTTGCATAGTTTTAAAAGCCATTCTATGATTCCCTAGCCTCATAGTACCAATACCACTCCTCCCCCACCACATTACACAAGTATTCCCATACCCCAGCTCATGTGGCATCAAATACCCTTTCTTCCTTCCCTGCCACTGTAGAAAAAGTTCAAAACCTGTCCTTAATTATTCCTTTACCACTATCCCCAGCCACTGTAAAACTGCCTCCCTTTCTGCCAGCCCACGTGTACATCTTATACAATAGGGTGAAGTGATATGGCATCAAATAAACACCTTATCTAAAGCACAGTGTGATAACTAGATCATGATGTGTGCACTGTGAAGATATCAAGAACAGTGTACACGTCCCGCCAGTTATCAGCAGTGTATGCATCACTTCCCTCCTCACGCTGCTAAAACAAAAAAAGAAAAGAATATAAACAAACACCAGAGCTCTGTTTGTATAAAACAGATACATGATGTCCCATTGTGTGATACCTATGTATCGCAACTCGTTGACAGTGACCTTGGAAACCTCACTCATGGCTCCGCTACGCTCCACCACTCATGAGTCGGTCACTGTTAACTCATTTGTGATACAAACGATATCACATGCCGGGCCATCAGTATCCCCTTAATCTCCCCCACCCACATCCAGCTGTGGCACTTGCATTTATTTAAAAAAATCCCCAAATCAGCAGCAACTGACACTTACTTCCTCTCACCACTTTGGTCATTAGCTATCTCAATGAGTGAATGAATAATTAAATGAGCATGCAAAAATACTATTTCAGCATCCTTTCTCCATTCATTCATTTAGACAGTGGACAACTGATGTGAGAGGAGGACTGAGTCCATTACCACTGATTTCATGATTTTGTAAAGAAAGTAGGTGCCATGGGGATGAGTAGGGTGTGATGGGGTGTGGCATGCAGAAGGGGGTACTTGTGTATCCTGGCTGAGGAGGAGGCTGGGATGTGTGCTATGAGGGAGAGTGAAAGGAATGATTTAAGGACAGGTTCTTGGACATTTCCTATAGAGGCTGGGGGAGGTGGTAAGAGGAGGGCTATGCTGGTTGATCTTGATTTTAGGATGTTTAAATGAAAGTGGGTGCCATGGGAGGAAGGAAGGAGGTGGGCGCTATGTGTTCTGGGATAAAAAGGAGCATTTATTGTGTCTGAGGTGAAAAGGGTAGGATATGTGCTACAAGCATGGGGGAAAGGAAATGTATAGTCATTTTGATTAACAGTATCTGCACTAGCATGAAATGTGAATTTTTTTGGCAAAGTGCCAGAAATTCACAGTGCAATGATTAGCATAAAGTTTGCCCCTTTACTGGTGAAGTAATGCACATTTCGAGTCTCGATGACAAATAACCTTGAACTAAATGTGAGTAAGTAGTAAAGAAAGGAAACCATTTCCTGGCGTACAGAGAAAAAAAAAAAATCTGTGCATGGAAATGGAAATTCTTGATTGGCTGAAAGCATTCTAAAAGATTTGTATTACTGAATAAAAACCCTAATGTGAAATACAGAATTTAGAATAACTATCAAAACATTGATTAATTAAAAAAAATTAAAATATTTTAGTTTGATAGTACAGTAGCATTAAGACATGGGAGGTGTTGTTACCTTTGTTAATCAGCTGTGCCTCATTCTTCATGACTGCCCTAGGGTTATATTAACAGATGGCAACCCAACCCCTTGTTGAGCCTCAACTCTTCTGCTCTGAGGTGGCCATTTTGAATTAAGGCTGAGCAGTGAAATGCTTGGACTGATACTTGTGTATGTAATCTAAGGGAACTATTATGCTACTGCAGGTCACTGGTTTGGCCATGCCTACAGTATAGCTTACACATTAGAGCACCATACTGTACTATAAAAAGGACATTAAAACATGAGAGCGAGAACTGAAGTGGGAAACAAATTGGTCTGGGGGGTTGAGAGATGAGTTATAAAGAAAGACTGGGCAAGCTCTAGTTCATCTGAAAAGTAGAAAAATACGAGGAGATGTAATGCACATGTACAGTCATGAGGGCTATTAAGTTGCTGAAAGTCTTTAGAAACAAGACACAGGCAAAAGATAGGAACTCTGAGCCACCACAGACAGTAAATGTGCAGCAATTTCAGGAGTAAAGAAAGGTAATACTTTAATTGATATGGGGGGATACGTGGCATAATGTTTCCTGCCTATTTGACCACGGTATGTATGAACTCTATATACAGTATTTGGTACTGCATGACCTATAGACCTTTATGTTTTGTACAGACTTGATTATGTTCTAGCATGCTAATTAAGATATTTTATGTATTTCTTTGTATGCGTCATCCCCCACCCCTGGCCTCATGACCGCACCATACAGGTGTGGGTAAATCCCAGTCCAACCCACACCCCATCGTGGATTGTTCCTTAAATATATGAGGGAGGTAAATAATGCAGTACCAGTTACCAAACCTTGAAGGTAATGACCACCTCAATTAGCTGCAGAGCCCGATTCTGTCCAACAGTCCAGTTCCATGTATTCTCTCTCTTTGGATATGTGTGGGTTGTTTAGAAACCATATTACTTTCTTTTTTTTGCACTGACCATTTCAGAGGCTGCCCATGAGGTCAATACCACTGTTCTGTGCTCGGTGCTGGACCAGTGAACCTGGCAGCACAGAATGCCTAGAAAATTGAACAGTCGACAGTCAATTAAAAAAAAAATACAAGGCAGAGTTAATACTATTAAGACTTGAAAAAATAATGAAAAATGATTTCTTGGGTCAACAGAAATAATTTGACAATGACAAGAAGAAAGATGAAATGACTTCAATGTAAACCTTTTAAATCTGCTTCCTTTAAAATAAGATGTAATCTACCACACTGGGCATATAATTTGTGTAGTGTACAGTAATTGAAATGTTAGTGGATGAGAAACCATTGTGTATGTATCTGATGAGACATGCCAGTCAGTAAAATTCACAGGTGGTACACTGGATATGTCCTTGCCTTATAAGCAAAGGGTCAGAGGTTTGATTCCCAGGGAGAACATATATCTGCCAGCTTATTTTCTTTTTGGAATTCGGACTTGTGACAGGGAGAGGGACAGCTGCATTTGCAGTGGGCTGTGCCAAGGGAGTCTGCTGCATCGGTGGCGAGGAAGCATCAGCAGACAGGGAGGCGCATTGGGAGACTGCCAGTACTGCTGTGGCTGACCCAGCTCTTGTGCCAAACCCCGAACAAGAACTCTGCCAAGAGAACTGTTTTCACAAAGGGAGAACACCGGAGACTGAGGGTTAACGAGAGGCCACTGGCCAATCTATTTCAAGGCGCAAAATTTGATCATCAGTCCAGGCTTAAATACAGGAAGTCTGCCACCTCTGAATCAGGACTTGAGACAGGGAGAGGGACAGCTGCATCGGCAGTGGGCTGCACCAAGGGAGTCGGCTGCATTGGTGGTGAGGAAACATCAGTGGACAGGGAAGAGAATCTGGAGACTGCTGGTACTGCTGCAGCTGGGCTTTAGCTCTTGTGCCAAGCCGAAAAACAGGAACTCTGCCAAGAGAGCTGTCTTTACAGATAAGAGAAAAATGCTCTCTCGCCCATCCCTTCCCCGACCGTAATTAAATACACAGGGGCAGGGCTGGAAGGGAAGGGCTTCAGCTGCAACTGATTGGTGAAAGGGCAGAGGGTAGGGAGGAGCTTGGGGATAAGATGCTCTGAAGGAGGAGTCTGAAGGCACAAGTCTTGTATGGTACACTGGTTTTATCTTTATCTATTAGAGTTTTCCTGGCTTGAGCTGGCAGACAGTCAAGAAGACTTAGCCAATGGCTGGTGGGTTGGGGAAAATTGACACTAGTTCTGGAATAAACTTGCAGAAGGGGTCTGGGTTAGCATTAGTTTGACATTTTGCTCTTCTGTGAGCTAGAGGTTGGCAGGATCTGGTAAAGAGGCAAAAATTACTGGGATCAGTGAAACCGGAGGAGAATGGGGGAGAGGAGGAATTGGCCTTGCAGGGGGGGGTGGAGGACTGAGGTGTGTGGGAATGCTAGCCTGGGGAAGGGTCAGGGACAGCATCTTGGGATGGAGCAAGGTGGAGGGACACAACAGGTGAGGGATCACTGAAGACAGAAGGGAGGATACCCCCAGTGGAAGGAGAGGACAGGGAGACATGGAGGAGGGAGGGTCATAGGATGTAACAACTGTGGTGTGGCAATGTTTATGAGCACTATATGGAGACTGGGGATGTGCCCAGTTTGTCAAAGGCTGGAGTAGTTGGAGGCCGAGCTGGCATGAATAAAAAGTTATCCTGGACAAAGAGGGACATCACCATAAAATTGCAGAAGGCAACCAAATGGGAGGCAGGAGGCAGACAGATCAGGTGGATGTGGGGGGAGAGGCAGGTCACACAGGAGGTCATGGCAGGAATGACTAGGTCGGGGGACAGAGACTTGATGGGGAGGAATACCAGCATTCTTGAGCATAGGTACACAGCAGGCTCCAACAGATACTGGCCCTTAACAGGGATCAATGAGCAAGAGGATGGATATGGGGTTGAGGCAGAGGGGAATAAACAGACAGACCAGGTAAGACAGGAGAAGGCAGGGAAGATCAGGCTATGGTGGCCCAGGAAGAGGAAGGGTAAGGGGATACCAGGGGAAAGGGAGGGATTGAATGGGAGGATGGGGGTAGCAGACAAGGGTGAGAAAGGGAAGAAAGCAGGGGGAGTATCACAAGGGAGGCCAGAGAAGGACAGGCACCTATGGAGAAGATGTGTTAGGGGCAGGAATGAAATAGGTGAAGGTGGGAGGGGGCTGGGGGTTTGGGTCTGGGGGCCTACCAGGAGGCAGGTGGACCAAGAGATAGGGCTGGAAGGGAAGGGGGGTGGATGGTGAACAGGGGAGAGCCAGGAGGAAAGGCAGAAACAGCTAGATAGGGGAGGCAGTGGCACCCTTGAGGGCAGCACATGGAAAAATCAGTGGTAGTGTTTGGATTCCATTCTCAAAGGCATCCATTGGCTAAGAAAGGTGTAGCCTTCAAGGGAGGTCTGTTTCTGTGAACCAGAATGGAAGCAAGCAGGCACCCCAAGAATTAGTGAGTGCATCAGGCTGATTGGGGGGAGCCCTAACCTGGTTGTACACCTTGACATGAATGATCTGGCCTGAGAAGGAAGTACAAGAGGTACAGAGGAGATTTATGAAATTGGCTAGAGGGTGCAAGGGAATTGTAGATACCATAGCCTTCTCAGAAGTCCTGCCAGTACACTCTGCCAGTACAGTGAAACAATTGAGAATCAAAGACTTTAATCACTGTCTGAGGCAGTGTTGCAGGACAGAGTGCTACGAATGTATAGGGGTTTGGGGAGACTCATGGATGGACCAACATCTGCACACTAGAGTTAGGTTACATATAAATGATGAGGGGGAAGCTCCAAGGATATATAGATAAAACACTAGGGAGTGCTTTAAACTAGGAGTGAGGGAAGGCAAAGCTAGGTTCACCCAGTAGGAGTGGGAGAGGATCAAGTCTAACTAGCTCTCCCCCACAGACGGGGCAAGCAAGAGAAGAAGACAAGGGGGGACAGGGGAGAGGGAGGTGCTGGTGGAGGGGTTTACTGACAATGCCAGGAGTTTGGGTAATAAAATGGAGGAGAACTGGAGGCGATGGTGACAGAAGGAGACCTCAACCTGGTGGCAGTCACGGAGACCTGGTGCACTGAAAACCATGACTGGGAAGTGGAAATGCCTGAGTAGGTACTGTACAGGACAGACGAGATAGGAAGACAAGGGGGTAGCCCTATATGTGCTGAGGGGATAAGGGTAATGGTGTGCGGGGAGGGATGAAACCATGGAGACTCTATGGGTGTCCTTAAGTAGAGCAAAGAAGGCAGGGGTGGTCTACGGACCACTGAATCAAGAGGAGGAAATTGATAGTGTAACTGGCTAATAAAATTACCTTTCTCAGGTTCTTGTTGGAACTGCACAAAAGTGAAGAAACAACAGAGAAGTGGTGTTTAGCACATAAAGTGATTTATTTCTGGTATATAAACTGGGCTTACAACCAAATCACAGTGATAAACACCGGGGAGAACACCTCCAATCTTTCTTATCTATAGGCAGCAGCAAGTCTCTTCTTCTTAGAGAAAAAGGTGCAATGTAAAGGGTCTTATACCCCTGATGATAACTAGGGGGATTGGGCTACACTGTTGGCAAAGGAGGAGGGTTGGAGCAGCAAGATGGCCACACTGCTGCTCCACTCCACAGAGCTGCCCTGGGTTCATTTGCACTGTTTTGCTCTACAATGAGCAAATAATTTGTACTTTGAACCAGCGTTTTAGTTTATTTTGTTGTATTCTGGTTCAGTTTTTATGTAAAAGACTCACCAGGACTCTGGAGTGAGGGGTACTGTGAGTTACTCAGTGTAGGAACCCTACAGATGGAAGAGCTGGAGCTGTTTGGAGTGATGTCCCACAGCATTGTATTATTTGTTTATTCTTCTAAATAGTCGGCAAAAGATTAAAATCTTTATGAATGAACCTTATAATATTTTTACTTATAGTTCTATGATAAGAGTTCATCCCTAGCCTAAAATACCATGAATTGGGTGCTGACTTTTAAATGGCCATCAGGCCCACTGCTGGTTACTGGCATTTTGCTAAATAATCCTGGTGTGGAGTGAGGAAGAATGCCATGGTCTTTGAAGAAGATGATTATGGACTGGAAGCAGTTTGTTAGAGGTTTACCCTCTGTCTATAAGCTTTTATCTACTTAAACAAGGTGATTTTGAAAAGCTGGAGAGCATTTAAGAGGATCAAAGCTGAAAATCAATTGCGGTCATTCAGAGACCACCAGGGTTTAATTAAGATGGGGCTGAAATTTTATGAATGAAACTGGAGTCATTTTAACTGGCAGTTCATGTGGCAGTTGACAAGATAGAAATGAAAATGTATGAATGGATATTTTAGAGTCCCTCTTTGGTGACAATACTTGAACGATCCTGTGGAGGAGAACAAGAGGAGTTTAAATAGCATTTTTTATGCTGACATGCTTGAAGCTGGTTTATTAAAGGTATGAACACAGAATATGGACAAGGGGGATGGAAGGAAGCTTCACTCCAAGTCTGAGTTCTGAGCAGAATTACTTAAGTTTATAGATATCTGAAAAAGGGAGTCAATGTGCAGTTGAAAGCTCTTAAGGGGTTAAAGAGCATTTTATCATATGTACATCAAGAGAAAACTTTGCTCGATGTCTAGATGGATGGTAAGCATGGAACTCTTATGTATGGGTGAACGAATTCAGAGGAATGGTAAGCATGGAATGTTTATGCTTACGGATGAAGGAAAAAGCCTATTTGTCTGGTTGGGAAATCAATAGTCAGACGGTTTGCCTTCTAATGTTTATAAATGTCTGAAAATAGCAGGCAGAAATACTGAAAATCCCACTGCCTATGATGTTTCTCATAACTCTTTCATTTGGGTAATGAACTAAACCTGATGAAGAAAGATCACTACCGCCTTGATTAGACCCCTAGTTAAAGGAGCCAAATGGCAAAATGTTTGGATGGCCTGATTTTTGAACTTGTGTAAATGTCAACTTATGTTTACATCTGAAATGTGCTCAAGTGATAACGTTGTTCTTTGGCGAACTTTTCACAATGGGACACCTTATGAGCCTTTGATCTAAAACTTTCTAGATTATATGAAGCTCACATGAGCACTATTGCTAGGAGCATGGACTCCAGTATTCTTATGGAACCTAATTTTATATTGTAAAGTTGTTGCAATTAGCATAAAGGAACTTGTGGTGCAATAGCTGCTAGCACTTTTAGTGTTTAGTAGACTGATTTTATTGTCATCTGAGTATGTTGTTGACATTTTTAAAGGCACATCTTGAGAGTGAAATTTGGGATATTTGTGTTGCTTTTCTATGGGCCTTCTTAGAGTTAAGGAAATCAATATTATATAAAAAATGGACTCCAGTGTAAAATAGGAGCCTCCCTTCTGCCCAAGGCTTGCTTGCAGGGGACTTGCATCTACTTTCTTAGGATTGTCCTGATTAGTTGGGGCCCTTAAGTTTTATGTACATGGGTAAGATAACATGTGGACCCTTTTAGGGATAAAAAAAAAACTGAATCATGTGAACTCTTCAGAAGTTTTTAGCCCATAACTATTCATAGAGAATTGCAGTTTAAAACTAAAAGATTTAAGGGCCCTTCTGGTTTAGATCAAACGTTATTGATTTTGCAAATAATGGTTGTGTTATCTTAATCAGTGAAATGCCTGATGTCCTTTGTTACAGTGCAGTTAAGCAGAATTGTTGGTCCTAGATAAAGTTCACATTTTTTACATTTGTGCTGATGTGAAACTCCTCTGGATAACCTGATACTGGGATAGATGTTTTTAAGTCTCAAATTACACTGCTGGCATTTTGCTTCATATTATATGGCTGTATAACATGAAGTGTCTTTTCTGTATTATGTTTTATGTATTTGTGTGTAAAAATTGTAATGGCATTGTGCTACTCAATAAACCTTACTACTGCTACCATAGTAACTACTAAAAAGATACATAAAACTCTCATCATTGGATAATGGCAAATAACCTAACTTCTCGCTAGCCTGGGAAAGCATGCTGAGCTAGCAGAAAGACAAGAAAATGAAACGGCCTGTATTCGTGAAGGCCATTTGTGGTTACACACATAATTACGTAAATAATTGCTGTTCTGCATTGGAACTAAAGACTGCAATATTGTCTAACTAATGATTACACAATGGTGTATACAGTGGTATCTCCAAGTGGTACAATTATAATAGCAGATGCATATGATTCTTTGGTAGAAAATACAGTAGAACTCAGATCCTGACACTTATGCTAATACGATAAGTGCCTGTGCCCTAAGTATTAATGTCTATGAGGTAGGGGGCCAATCGGAGGTACTGGTCCATGGATAACAATAGGCAGATGGGTAAAGAGATGCAGGACATGGCTAGCAAGGTAAATCGTGGTTGTGGGCAACCTAAATCTATCTGACGATTGGGTCATCCAGGCAGCAGCCATGGACAAGAGTAGAAGGGTGCTGGAAGCCTTGCAGAAGTATTCATCAACCAGCTGATAACTGAACCTACTAGAGGGAGGGCCATACTAGACCTGGTCTTGACAAATGAGGACAATGTCGAGGAGGTGGGAGTTGGGGAAAATTTGGGTGACAGTGACCATAGGGTGGTAAAATTTAGGATCAGTAAGGGTCAGGTCATGGATAACTTGAGCACTAGGGTGCTCAGCTTTAGGAAGGTAGATTTTAGGAGGATGAGGGCATTGGTCCAGGAGGATATGGTAGGGATGGAAGACCTGTAGGAACTATGAGGAGAAATTAAAAGAGGACTACTGAAGGTGACAGAGCTTTGCATTAGGATGGTGAGCAAGAAAAGGGAAGTCACAGCTTTGATTTACCACCAAAGTGAGGTATGCAGTTAGGGAGAAGAGGAGGGCATTCAGGGTGTATAAGGCATTGCAAAGGGAAGTAGACAAGGGGTGTATAGGATAAACTGAGAGAAACGGGAAGGTAATCAAAGAGCCAAGGCTGAAACAGAAGAACGATAGCAAGGAGGGTGAAAAGAGGGGCAAGAGGTTTTCTAGATAATGTGTGACAGGAGAAAGGGAACAGCAGGATTGCAAAGGGAAAGAGGGCACTGGTGGAGGGTGACATAGAAACGTGACTTTGATGGCAGATAAGGACCACTTGGCCACCCAGTCTGCCCATGTCCCTACTTATTGGATAAGCTGCAGATTCTAGTTAACCAACAGCCTACTTCCTGCAACTCCCCACTATAATTGCCTTATGTCTGTCCCATGCATGTTTGAATTCCTTCACTGTTTTAGACCCCACAACCTCTCCAGGAAGGTGATTCCACGTGTCCACCACTCTCTCCGTGAAAAAGAATTTCTTCACATTACCCCTGAGCCGTCCCCCCTCTAACTTTAAATTGTGCCCCCTTGTTCTTGCATCTCTTTTTTCTGAAAGATGCTACCCTCCTGGACTTTGTTGATTCCTTGAGGTACTTAAAAGTTTCTATCATGTCCCTCCTTTCATCAGGGGTATACATATTAAGTTCTCTCAGTCTCTCTTCATATGGTTTCTGATGTAGACCCTGTACCATTTGAGTTGTCATCCTCCTCTGGACTGCTTCCATCCTGTCTATGTCCTCGCATAGATGAGGTCTCCAAAACTGCACGCAGTACACCAGATGGGGTCTCGCCAACTGTCTGAACAGAGGGATAACCACTTCCCTTTTTCTACTTGTGATGCCCCCCCCATGCATCCCAGTATCCCCCTCACTCTCCTTACTGACTTCACATTGCTTACCCACCTTTAGGTCATCTGATATGACTACATCCAGATCCCTTTCCATTATTGTTGTCGTTAGTACCTCCCTGCTATTGTGTACTCTTCTCCTGGATTTTATTTCCCAGGTGCATTACTTTGCACTTCTTTGCATTGAATCTAAGTTGCCATATGTCTGACCATTCCTCCAACTTGCCAAGTCCCTTCTCATCCTTTCTACCCCCCTTGTGTATCAACTCTGTTATAGATCTTTGTGTCATCTGCAAAGAGGCATACCTTTCCTTCTAGACCCTCTGCAATGTCAACTATAAAGATGTTGAAGAGGACTGGACCCAGTACTGAGCCCTGAGGTACTTCACTAGTAACCCCCCTTTCTTCAGAATGTGTTCCATTCACTATGACCTTCTGTGTCCTGTTGTGCAGCAAGTTTGCTACCCAGGCTACCACCTTGGGACCCAATCCCAGGCTGGCTAACTTGATTATTAATCTTTGGTGCGGAACTGTGTCAAATACCTTGCTAAAGTCTAGGTAGGCCATATCCACAACCCTTCCCTGGTCTATTACTTTGGTCACCCAGTCAAAGAAATCGATTAGATTCATCTGACATGACCTTCCTGCTGTGAATCCATGCTGCTTTGGGTCCTGTGCCTCTAGGTACTGAACAATTATTTCTTTCAGAAGTGATTCCATCATTTTCCCCACCACTGAGGTCAAACTAACAGGTCTGTAGTTTCCTGCTTCTGCCTTGTTCCCACTTTTGTGAAGGGGAATCACATCTGCCTTCCTCCAGTCCTTGGGTACCACCCCATCTTCCCATGATTTGTTAAAAAGTGTGGTTAGTGGTGTCACTAGGTCCTCCCTTAGCTCTTTTAGGATTCTAGGGTGAATCCCGCCAGGCCCCGTTGCTTTGTCCACCTTGAGTTTTAGGAGTTCTTTCAGGACTTTTTCTTCTGTAAATGGACTGGCATCAACCCCACTACCCAAAGTGCTTCTACTGTTTGGTTTAGGTAACTCCTCCTCCTCTTTTGTGAATACTGAGCAAAAGTATTCATTCAGTATCTCTGCATTTTCACTGTCTCGCTTTGCCCACCTCCCCTCATTTATTAAACTTCAGTGGCAACCTCTGAGGCAGTTATTGTGGAACTGGTGCTCTTTGGGTGGGGGAGGCCTCCTTAGTCCTTGCCAGTTCAGCCTGAATGTGGGCAACCTCCTCCCTCAAAGCTGACAGTTGCCTGCAAATAGGGCAGCAACACAGGTTCCAGAATGTCTCCCGGAAAATTGCTGCCCCACAGCCCCATTGCACCACTCCCCACATGTCCCTCTTCCTATAATATACAATGAGTAATATATATATATTTTTGTGTGTACTTACTTTTATGCACTGTGCTGGGTAATTAAGAATATGACAGTTCTGCCCCAAGACCTGCTGGAGAAAGTGATGTCAGAACCTTGGCTATAAAGGAAATGCCACTTGGGTGGGCAAGGAGGGAAGGTAGGTAGCCACAATCACTGGTGACTGTTAGAAACAATCAAATGCACCACTGCTCCACCACCCTGGTGAGTACTGCCCTTTATAGTAGATCAACCAACACCACAATTTACTAGACCACTGCTCCTATGCAAGCCACTCTACTGAAAAATGTCTAGCTAATAAGCTAATGTGTTAGATATTTTACATCATTCTTTATGGTGAAGGAGGGAGAGGGGCTGACACTGGAAAATAGGGGGTAGACTGGTAGGGAGGTGGACTCTAGTCCCTTCACAGTAGCTAGGGTACTAGAAGAAATGGGCAAGTTGCAGATGGACAAGGCAATGGGGCCGGATGGGGTTCACTCAAGAGTGCTCAAAGAGTTGAAACAAGAATTGGTGCACCGCTCATGAGACTGTTCAACCTCTCTCTGCACAAGGGAAGGTTTCCTGGGGACTGGAAAAAGGCAGAGGTAGTGGCAAGGGGGAGAGAGGAAGGGGCCAGGAAACTATTGTGCACTCAGCCTGACTTCTGTAGTAGATAACTGATGGAGGCACTGGTTAAGGAAAGGCTGAATACATATCTAGAGGGAGGGCCTCTAAATGACAATTAGCATGGATTTACAGGTGGCAGATCTTGTCAGACCAACCTGATAGAATTCTTCAACAGAGTGGCGGAGATATGGGACCAGGGTGGGGCAGTGGGCGGCTTACTTGACTTCAGGAAGGCATTCGCAGTGTCCCCACAGGAGACTGGTTGGCGGGGTGGGGAGCAAGCTCATGAGATGTATGGGACATTGGTTGGAGGGAGGATTTAGAGGCCATAGTAAATGGGCTGCACTTGAAGGAAGGAAGAAAAATTGACAAGTGGGGTTCCCTAAGGGGTCTGTGTTGGAACCCATACTTTACAACGTATACATTAGGGACATCAGAGGCCTAAGGGGATAGTGTCTGTCTGCAGGCGACATGAAATTTGTAGTAACAGGGTTGATACAGCAGTAGGGGGTTGGGGTGGAGGTTGGAGGGAGGATTTGGCCAGACTGGAAGAGTGGTCAGACAGGTGGCAATTACAGTTCAACATAAAAAGTGAAGATTTATGCACTTGGGATGAAACAGCCTAAAGGTAAAATACTGACTTTGGGGGGCTGGAGGAGACAAAGCAGGAAAGAGACCTGCGGATAACCATCTCAGACAATCTGAAAGTTTGGAATCAATGCAACAGAGCAGCAGGAGGGTCCCTAAACATTTTGGCATTTATAGGAAGGGGTTTCACGAGGAGGAGGAGGAAGGGAGGTGATCTTGCCGCTGTACAAAACCATGGTCAGACCACACCTTGAATATGGGGTCCAATTCTGAGGCCATACTGGCAAGGGGATAAGGACAGGCTGGAACCAGAGAAGAGCAACAAAAATTGTGGTGGGGGCTGCAGGGGAGGTCATATGAGGAGAGGCTGGGGGAGCTGGGCCTGTACTCACTGGAAGAGAGGAGGGATAGAGGGGAAATGGTAGAGGCATTCAAATAACTTGAAGGGCAAACACAGGGTGAGAGTGAGTTAGCAACATTTTCAAGTTGAGCAAGAACAGTAATACTAGGATGCATACCCTTAAACTGGAGGGGGACATCAGGGGAAGGTTCTTTACTGAGAGGGTAGTACAGCCATGGAACAGGCTACCAGAATGGGTGTGGGAGTGGCTACTGTGGAGAGTTTTAAGAGGGCATGGGACACGCATATGGGACTGGCTAGCAGAGGGGAGGCTGGAGAGGGATGGAGGGGATCTTCCTAGGGGAGGGGGGAACAGGTAGACTGGATGGGCCAAGGGGTCCTTTTCTGCTGGCAGATTCTTATGATTCTGTGATTAATGGTGCAAATGAAAAATCTATGCAACGTTAAAGATCTGTACAGTTGTACATTTTCTATTAGTACACAGCTGCTCTTTTATTGTAATTATGGACACATTAAAAACATCTTCAATTCTAACAATTTCAATTTCAGATGGAAATTACCTTGCTGTTGGGTCACATGACAATTTTATTTACCTTTACACTGTGACGGAGAATGGCAAAAAGTACAGTCGGAATGGAAAGTGTTCGGTAGGTACCTTTTTATAACAAAGAGATTGAACAATGTGTCTTTTGTGGCTTTGATAAACTTTGTAGACTGAACCAAAAACCCCGGTAATAAAGTCGGTTCTATAGATTTTTTAAAACTGCTTTAATTATAACAGTGTCTTCAGGGACCACTACAAGAGCAGCAATTGAGCAGGACTTTCAATGCCAGCACTGAAGCCAGTTCAGTAAGTTGGTAATCATTTGAAATGGGCGGCTTATTTACAAGATAAGAGTTTGAGACAGGGTAATCAGGATGGCAACTTCTCATGATTCCACGTGGTTTATCAGCTATGGAGTACAAGCAAAGCATTACAAGTAAGCACCTTGGAACTAAATATCTGTGTGCAGCACCAGAAAGCACAACATGTAACCAGCAATACACATTTACAACCTTTCTGAGTGCCAGTCAGAGATCATTGATTTTGCACTGCTGCCAATGATTGATCAGAGGGATATCGCCCTCCATTGAGCCAGACCTTTGGAACTGTGAGCTGTTGGTGTCCAGACCACTCAGACACTTTTGCCTAGCTGGGGCAGTCCAGAGATATCCATCATTGGTGCCTTAAGATCGTGGGTTGCCTCATGCCTCCTCAGTTTTCATTTCTCCTGCCATTGACTTCTCTTTGGACTGAATAAACACACTCATCAGATTCCAGGACTTCAGTGGTATTTTCATTTGTTTTCTGCCATTTATGGTTTTTCTAACATTCAAAAGTTAATAAGATGCTCTGCAGTTGTAAGTCTACTCTGGTGATGTTTGCATTTGTATATTGTTCTCTTTGATCTGCACCTGGAGCCACTTCTGTTCTACAGACTCCCCTGCTTCCTGTCTATTTAGGTGTGATTCTGCTTTTTCTGGATATGCCCTTTCTCCAAAAGGGACAGCTTTGCTGTCTCTCTCGACTCCTGCTACATGGTCTTTTCTTCTGGGCCCCAATGTTCCAGTTCTCCGTGGTGTAAGTTCTGACTGCAATTCTCAACCACTGTTGCCATTCTGACCTGCTTTGTGACACTTAAGATTAGATGTTAGCACTGGGCTTGGGTCCTTATGTTGGGCATAGCTCTTTGCTTAGTAGGTCAACACCTGGCTTGCCTCATTGATGTTCCTTCTGCTTTCTGGCTCTGTTCTCTGTTGCACCCTAGAGATGTTGCTTTTTTTTAGCTGTGGTCAATATTCACATAGTTGGCTTCAGCCACTCCACCTGCCATTCTGGCCCCATGGTTGCTTATTGGCTCTCTGTCTGGGTTCGGATGCTGGCCCATGGCTCTGCTTACTGGTCATCTTGTGACTTTGAGTTGTCAGTGTTCTTGCTGCTATCTTGTCCCCTGTTCATTTTAATTCAGGGATTGCTGTTGTACTAGCAGTTGACATCCTCATCTTCTGCTCCAGATGCTTCACCTGCATTTTTTTTTTTTTTTACCGTCAGTCATTGTTTTTGTACCTGCATCCTAATAGTCATCCTTGACATTCTGCTGCATTGACGGTCATCACTGGGCTCTGCCTTGTCAAAACTTCAGCCTGTTTTGGCTCAGTTTTCTGCATTTTCATCAGGAATTGATGTCTTCTTTGTCATTGACATGTTCATCATCAGTTTTGGTCACGCCAATTAAATATGCATTCTGATAAACATGACATTTGCCCATGGCCTTTGCCTGCTGGTTACTGACAGGCTGTGCTTTGTCACCGTTCTTGCATATGTTTGGACTTTGTTGTCCAGTTTGCTTCAGCAAACCTGTTGCTGTTATATGGCAGCTGACATTCTTATCTGCTCTCTATACAACTTTGGTCATTTTATGGCTCTGTGCTCAGGTCCTGATGTGGTCCCCTCACTGTCTGCTTTCTAATGATGTTGCTTAGCTCTGATGCATAGGTGTTCCAGGTGCTGCTGTTTTGGCTCTCTTCTGTATTGCTCAAGAGATTGCTGCCTGCTTTACTGTCATCAAACTTGTCATCTGCTCTCCACCCATCTTTGATGACACCATTGGTTGTTCACTTTACACTCAGGCTACTTTGCAAATCATATGGTCAAACCTCTTTTCATGTTGCCACCCATTCTGTTGATGCATCATTCTTTAGCAGTCTCTACTTTTTCTTTCCAGTGACATTCTGCTTTCTGGTTATCTTTTGGCCATTTTCAGTGTTACTCCAGGGACTGTGGCTGGCTTTGCTGTTCACAGTTTGTCCTCTTTGCTTTGCACCTGTGCTGTCTCCTAGTGCTTGTCATGACTTACATCCCACTGCTTGCCACTCTTACTGCTGTTTTTTGGCTCCCGAATCTCTGGGATTTCTTCTTCACTGACCAGCTCACAGTGCTTGTTGTCTGTTATCCCTGCTGATTTTGTCCCCATCATCTCTATTGCCACTGTTTCAGAGGGCTTCCTGAGCATCGTTTCCATTAGGATGCACCGCTTTGCATTACCCTATTCATTTGGCAGCTCATTCAGAACCCACTGTCACGCTGCTCAGTGGTTGCCTGTTCTGTTCCTACAATGTGTCAATCCATTGCCCATAGTTGTCATACATGTCATCAATGTCTTTTAAGCAAGACTTCTAGTGCTGCTGATGTCACCTCCACACCTTTCTGTTCTGTTTTGTTTGTTTCCATTCTCTTCTCCATCAGGAAACTCATGCCTTCCTTGCCATACGATACATTTATGTTCAATGGGTAAAGACAGAGTTACACAGGGGTACGTGGTGCTCAATGACACAGTTGTATCAGTAAGAAAACCAAGTCACGGCACTCACATGCACCTAATAAATAGTGTCTTGTAAGTGTTCTCCAAAACTTCTCATCTTTAGTGGTTCACAGCTGAATAAGCACCCATATGGGTACAGGAACATGCACGATACAGACACTTCCTACGTTTCACCCAGTCATGGGCTTTTACAAGTAAAAGTACAAGTATCTGTACCCTGCACATTCCTGTACCCATATGGGTGCTTATTCAGCTGTGAATCAATAAAGACTAGCGTTGGAGAACTCTTGCAAGACTCGGTCTTTATTATGTGCATGGTGAGTGCTGTGACTTGATTTTCTTACATTTGTGGTCAGCTAGACCCCCTTCCTGAAACCATCTCATCATTGTTTGGGGTTTTGTATATTCAGTCCTCCTTTGCTAGGAGATCTTTGTCCCTTTCCTTTTCTGACCCTGAGGTGGTACTATAACTCCTGTTCTCCTGTGGGTCATCTCTCCTCGCCTCTTCTTCATGGGTGTGATGCTTGTTGCACCGTTGTCTCTGGAGATCTGCATCCTGGTAATTTCTACACCCACTCCCATCTTGCAGATATATCTGTAGGTGGTGTTGGTTGCTGGACCACTTGGCGTGGCTTTCTTGCCAGTGGTCCCTGAACTGGGTGGTTAGACTTTCCTGCCTTCTTGCACAGTCTTTATTGATACTGCCTTGGTGGCTCTCTTGTGGCTGCTCTTATTCGATCTATGCTACTTCATTTGTGCCTCCAGGCCCTATTCTGGCCTCTGGTGCCTTGCTGCCATTGGGTGCTTTCCTTTTCATAGTCTTATTTTGCTGCCATAGGCTTCTGGTGGCCCTTTTTTATTCCAGACTTCTGATCAAGTTTATGTTGGTCACCTCTGGTGGTTTTGGTCTTCAGTCACTTTTGTAATTGGCTTGCCTGATAGGGGCACAGGACCCAAAGCAGCATGGATTTACAGCAGGAAGGTCATGTCAGACGAATCTAATTGATTTCTTTGACTGGGTGACCAAAGTAATAGACCAGGGAGGGGCTCTGGATATGGCCTACCTAGACTTTAGCAAGGCATTTGACACAGTCCTGCACAAAAGACTAATAATCAAGTTAGCCAGCCTGGGAGTGGGTTCCAGGGTGGTAGCCTGGGTAGCAAACTTGCTGCACAACAGGACACAGAAGGTAATAGTGAATGGAACACATTCTGAAGAAAGGGGGGTTACTAGTGGAGTACCTCAGGGCTCAGTACTGGGTCCAGTCCTCTTTAACATCTTTATAGGTGACATTATGGAGGGTCTGAGGAAAGGTATGCCTCTTTGCAGGTGACACAAAGATCTGTAACAGAGTTGATACACAAGGGGGGGGTAGAAAGGATGAGAAGGGACTTGGCAAGGTTGGAGGAATGGTCAGACATATGACAACTTAGATTCAATGCAAAGAAGTGCAAAGTAATGCACCTGGGAAACAAATACCCAGCAGAAGAGTACAGAATAGCAGGGGAGGTACTAACAACAACAAAAATGGAAAGGGACTTTGGGGTAGTCATATCAGATGACCCAAAGGTGGGTAAGCAATGTGAGAAGTCAGTAAGGAGAGCCGGGGGATACTGGGATGCATAGGACAGGACATCACAAGTAGAAAAAGGGAAGTGGTTATCCCTCTGTATGGACAGTTGGTGAGAACCCATCTGGAATACTGTGTGCAGTTTTGGATACCCCATCTACGCAAGGACATAGACAGGATGGAAGCAGTCCAGAGGAGGGCAACTAAAATGGTGCAGGTTCTGCATCAGAAACCATATGAAGAGAGACTGAGAGGCTTAATATGTATACCCTTGATGAAAGGAGGGACAGGGGCACATGATGGAAACTTTTAAGTACCTCAAGGGAATCAACAATGTCCAGGAGGGTAGCATCTTTCAGAAAAAGATGTGTAAGAACAAGGGGACAATTTAGAGATAGAGGGGACGGCTCAGGGTAATGTGAGAAAATTGTTTTCATGGAGAGAGAGTGGTGGGTGCATGGAACCACCTTCCTGGGAGGTTGTTGGGTGAAACAGTGGGGAATTCAAACATGCATGGGACAGACATAAGGCAATTGCAGTGGGGTTGCAGGAAATAGGCTGTTGGTTAACTAGAATCTGCAGCTTATCCAATAGGAAGGGAAATGGGAAGACTGGGTGGGCCAAGTGGTCCTTATCTGCCATCAGTCTGTTTCTATGTTTCTGTGTCATGCCTCTTATCTTGCCTTTACTGTGCTTACCTATGGCTTGGCATTTGACACATTTTAAGCCCATGCCTCCTTTCCACATTGGATGCTTTTTCTCTCCCTGTGATTTCTGGGTTTGCTAGGTCATGCTCCAGGTTGGTCATCCCTGGCTTTGCAGGCATGGTCCAGCTTTTTATGCTACATTGCAGTTTCTGGACATGTACTATTTAGTCTGAGGTTGGTTTTTCCTTGGGAGCAGGCTATCCTATGCCTTCCCCGGCTGCACCATATTTGTTTCATTATATTACCCAGTGAGTCCCTGATGCAATTGCTAACAGAACTTTGCACCAGCATGCTTTCTCCACACTATGCCAGTTTCTTGGATGTGGCCTGAGTAGTGTACTCCAGGTACTTCCTGGTCCTCCTGTGGCTAGGCGGTCTCAGGGCTGTACATTTCTTTTGGACTTTGTACATGGCTGTTATGTCTCTTTACCATTTTGTGGGTGTTACTCCTTCTCCTGTTGTGACGGGTTTCAGTGCACCCTGGTCTTGATGGGTCTCATGTATTCCACTACTACTGCTGGCTCTGCGCTATGCTTTCTTCAGAGGCATGGGCTGCTCCTTGTATGGACTTCATTCCTTATTGAACCTTCCTTTACACTGGGTATTGACTGCTGTGTCACCTGCTGTTTGCCATGTGGGTCATTATGGTCCCTGTTCCAGTGTCCCTGTTTGTCTGTCCTGGTCCATGCTTTCTTGGTTTCATGGCTTGTTCCAAGGCCTCAGCTTTGCTGGGCTCAGGGACATCTGGTCTCTCTACTGACTAGGTCTTCTGACCTCTGTTGCAAGGGTGTTTTGCTCCACAGGTCAACAGCTTCCTTGCTTTAATGGGGATCACTACAAAAACCTGAAACTCATTTCCCCGACCCACTGTTGTCCGAGCCCAGAATCCCAAACCACAGAATCCCAAAAGTGGGATTTTGCGCCCCCCCCCAGCATTTGTTATATTAATTCCAGGTGGTGTGGGGGGGCAAAGGCCCCCAGAATATGAAAAACGTGCAAAATCCCACTGTCAGGATTTTGTGTTTGGGATTCTGGGCTCGGGTAACAGTGGGTCAGGGAAACTAGTTTTGGGTTTTTGTAGTAGACCCACTTTGCTTTGATGACCCTGTTCTGGCTTGTTAATGGGTATGATCCCTTCCAGTTGGGCATCCACCTCCCCTATGGGTGGGGCTTTGTTCTCTGCCACTTTATGCCTGGGGCCTATGGGACCTCATGTCATGACTGGCTCCTGCCAATCATGTCTCTGTCCCACTCTAGGATAGTCCATCTCCTAGGCACCTGTATTTTTTATATATTCACATTTCGATGTTTGGTGTGCCTCATTCCCTGGACTCTTCCACTGTCCGGCCAAGTGTGCTTTGGTCTCCCTTGACCCTGTGGGACCCTACCTTCTATTGTTCTTCGGTGGGACTGGGTTCTGTGGCCTGATTTGCCTTTCTTATTCTTCCCACAGGCATGACTTTGTCTCAGTTGGTCTGTCCCACTGGTTCCTACATGGTTCTGACGTCCCTTTTATGGGATCAGTCAGGTCTAGCAGCCACCTGTGATACACATTCTTTGCCTGATCGCCACATTGTCTGGCATGATTATTCTACATTATCTACATATCCCTGGAGCCTTGTTTCTATATTGCTCCCACGCTGGACAGTCTACAATCCATTTTTATTCTCATTCTCTACATGGTGGGTGGCCTCCCTGCTTTTCTGACCTATGGGACTGGTTGGCATCTTGCATATTATTTTGTTTCCAGATGCTTGTAAGGTGCTTCCTGATCTTGTCTGCGGGTTTGCCAGGGAAGTCTTGACCTCTTCTTTGGCTTCTTTCATACTCTGTTTTGGCAGCTGCTATTGGCTCTTCTGCCACCTGGACTCTGCTCCACTCTTTTCACTAAATATTAAGATTTGGATTTGGTGTCCTTGTGTAGGCTGGTTTCAGACTTGCCACCTGTTGAGGTCTGTATTCCTTTTGATTCTCTGGATCTCTCCTGTCTGGCCTTCCTCCCTCTTTCTAGTTTTGTGCTGCTTGAAAATCATTCCAAAGTCATATCTATATGGAGGGCGAAATCCCCGAAGATAATTTTATACTTATCAGTAAACATTACATTTTCAATAGTCTGCTCCATAGAGCAACAATTCACCCTCCTGCCTTCCCCCTTCTGTACTTCAGGTGGTATTCTTTAGAAAACATGCCCATTGTTGCACCTTTGGCTTCTTTCCTGCACCCTTCCCATGGACCTTTTCTCCTTCTGGGGCCAATACCTGTTCTGTCCGCCTCGGTGGGGAACTGGTCACCCATTTCCTTTTAGTATAGCACAACGCTATACTTGCCTTAGATGGGAAAACTGAGTAGCTATGTGTTTCTAGATGTTCCTGCTGCAAACGGCTTACTGTTACAAATGTGTGGCTTCATGGAGGAGATTCACCAAGATTTACTGTTACTGGCAGGTCACTAAATTTACTAACAAATTAAGTAAACTTACTTTTCTATAACTAGAAAAGTCATGCCACATATTAAGAAGTGGTGAAATTACGTTTTAATTACCTAGAGTAGAATACAGTCCTGGTTGCAAAAACATAATTTGTCATGGGCCCTTACCTGCCCAGAGTCCAAGGATGCGGAGAGAAAAACATTTTTATTGCCAGGTTCTAGGGAGGGAAAGGGATGGTATTTAGGCTCTGTGGAGCCAAGAGATCAGTACCTTACACTTCCCTATACTGAGTTACACCCCAGGCTTGCATGTTTCATGACGAAGAATCTGGAGATGGGGGTGGGGTGGGGTGGGGGCTTGTTCCATTGGGTTCTTTGGGGCATTTCTTTAACCACAATTTTTAATGCTTTAGAGGGCCAAATTCAAATAAATCAGTGTCACTGTTCAACTAACAAGGATAGTGTTAGTTGATCAGTGGTTTTAATTTGTTGAATTCGCCCTCTAAAGTGCTAATAATCACAGCTGGAAAAAATGGCCCCATAGAAACCAATGGCACGCACTCTGCTTTCCAGACTCTTATATCACAAACCATGTGAGTGCAGGGGAGTGGCTCAGTATAGGGAAATGGAAGGGATTAGGCCGTCTGCTACAGAGCCCAAATACAATCCCTTCCTTCCCCTCCCTAAAATCCAGCAGTAAAAAAAATATTTTCTGCATCTCTGGACCCGAGGGCAGGTAAGGGTCCATTGCATATTGGGGTGGGGGAATCTTGTAACTGGGCATGAATGGTGCTCTTTAAGGAAAATGTATGTACAGTATATGCACTAGATGGTGATAATAAGTTTCCTGCTTTTTGGGGAGGGCACTGCTCTTCCAGCTCAAGGCAAACTCTAAACCTGCTTTCAGTTGTGGTTACCTTGTCAGGTTTGCCATGACTTTGATTGCAGAGAATGGTTTCTACACAAAACTTTGATCTTCCACTTTGTTTTGCATGTGACTTACAGCATGGCAAAAATGAACTGACACGAGACAGTTGGTGGGCTGTCATTTCACTCCTTGTTGGAACCTAGACCTCAGAAGGATTTCTGCATTCAAATAATTTTTTTGCAGATCTTATACTTCCCTACACATGCCCACTTTCATAGTAATAGGGGAGGTTGCTACATTCTTCAGATAACATTAACATTCATGAGCTGTACAAGCTGTACTTCAGATGCATAAATCTCACTCCCCACCACACACATATATTGCTGCTCAACAGTTTGAAGAGAGACTGCTAATTAATGAGATGACATCTACATTCATGAGCCACGGAACAGTCCTTCCCAATGTATACATTTAAAGGCAAAGTAATGTGCTTGTTAAATTACTTCACAAGATTGGCCATAATGTCTCTAGGACAGTGCTGCATGCAATATAGCTTGGTGTAGACAGCTTATTTAACCTCTGTAGTCATTTTAGTACACAATGCTCTTATTTCTAGTGTCATTATTTCCTTCGCCCTCTAACACACATTGCTGTTGTACGCAGATATAAGATCAAACCTCATTTTGCTCCAGTCCGCCCAGTTCTGGAGATGAGCAGAAGCAGGACACCATTGAAAATGAGATATTGCATCTCAGCAGGGCTGTCCTGGGTAAAATAAGTTGTAAACTAAAATAGAAAGATAAAATTCCATTGAAAGTCCATAATGGTGGTCATTATTGCCTAAATATGTTTTATATAATTTAATACAGTACTACGTGTATATATTTGTTTGGGAGGGGGTAATAAAGTAAAACAGCAGTGCATGTTACAAAGAAAATTTAGTACTTTACTGTATCTTATTCCTTTTTTAGTTTAGCTTTTTATCCTGTCTTCCAAGCTACCCTTTTCCCCTATTTCAAATTTTGCTTTGTATTTTTTTAGATTCAAAATGATTTAAAGCTTGCTGTCTTTAATGTGGCTATACCCAGGTATTCATCTGTATTAAACTGGGGAGGCAGTATAGCACAGTGGTTTAAGGCTCTGAGTTGGAAACCTGGGTTTGAATCCCACAGCCTCCACTTGCATACTGTGTGACCCTAAGCAAGTCAGTTAACTTCCCTGTTCTCCCAGAACATGACCCTAAGCAAGTCACATAACTTCCCTGTGCTCCCAGAACACACCTGTAAACATGCTTTTAGCTTAGTGTGCCACTCCTGGTTAAAAAACTGGGGGAAAAATAGTTGTTTGTGAGCACCTGTTGTCTCATAAGGTCAGAGAAAAGTGTCTGTTGCATTCTTGTTTACCTCAGTCACAAGAAATGTGATGTTCAGTAACAGATGACAATGCTGATGGGGGTGCTCATATTAACAGGAGTGCTTTTTTAATTATTTTGAATCTTTAAAAAAATGTTAAAGCAGGCTTAAACTGGGAGGGAAGACTCCATACAAGACAGAAAAAAAGGGAAGTCTTCAATAGGAAACATACTGTATACTGCTGCTTTAAGCAGTTTATCCAATTCCATAGTAACTGCATGGACATTACTGTTTTAGGCAAAAAGATTGCATGCCATAGTTTATACTAGCTGGAGCATTAGAAGGTCTATTAAGGAGAAACACATGGATGGATGGAAGTTGATAAAGCCGCTGCCAGTCACAGGAAATGTAAATAGCACAAAATATGCAATGTGATCTAACTGGGGGACTGAACCACGGCATGTTCTTAATAGTTAAAAGAATTCCTATAGTTATTCACATGGCGTCAAATAGAAACAGACAGTTAAGGTCAGTGCTGTATGCAGGCAACTCCAGAAGCAGAGTTTACTCGGCCTAAAATTCCTCGTCAGTCTTCTCTCAAAAAAACGTTTTTTTTGTTTTGACAGTTATCAAAACTACTGTATGTGCAGAGAACAGCACTTCGGTCATAGCTGCTTTTCTATGCACTACTAACAGGTGAACAGAATAGGTGATCTCATACCTTCTATTGGACCAACAAGAAACTTTCAGAAAACTGATTTTTCAGGCTGCACAAATCCCTTCTTTCTACAAAAATCATAGCTTTTATTCAGTGGATAGTGCAGTGTATGTACCTCTCTTTTGCCAGTTCATACCTCTGTCCATCATGCCATCATGTTGCACACCACTGACCAGTCAGAGACACATGCTCCTTAATGTTGCCATCTGTCTCTCTCTCTCTTGCTGTCACACAGAACTTGCTGTATATTGCAAGGGACCGGAGAGATGCGACATCAGCTCACTCACTGCATGTCTGTACAGAAGCGGGGATGCCTGTTGTACTTACTGTGCCTGTTACAATACTGAGAATCACCGCCAGCTGCATCGGTTACTGAGGGATGTGGCTTGTCCATGACACACTCTGCAACTTTGGGGATCTGACTTGCAGCTGATGGCCACAATCTTCCATCCACACTAAGATTGCTACCGCTGTCACTGTTAAGTGCCAAGAGGAATCACTTTTGCTGTCAGCCACTTCTGTGATGGAAGCCTGTGTGAGATTTTTATTTTTAACATCTGGGACCATGGCTTCTCCACTGGGGAACCTCTCATCCAGGCACCTATGAAGACTTAGGCTACCAAACGAGCAGAAATTTGTGTCCATTACACTGCAGAGGGTACAGTGTCTCTGCTTGCTAAGGTAATAAAACAATGGCTGCTGGCCAAAGCAAGCAGAGTTGAATCTGTAGATCCTCCATGGTGTGATAAAGTCTACTCCACTGATGGCCACAAGATCAGGCACAGAAACCATGGATTAAAGCAGCAGTACAATGAAAACAATGATTCCAAAAGCTAATTTTCTGCTATGGTTATGAAAAATATTGACAAAACTGTTGATTTGGGGTTTTCTGGATGCTTCCTTGGCTGTGTACTGTACATTTGTATTTTTGTCTGGGCTGTTACCCCTTAGGTCCATATTATAATTTCTATGCAAAATGATGTGGCCATCTTTTTTTTGAGAAATAATTACTTTAAAACTTTCATAAAAATTGTTATCCAATAATGAAAACTGAAAATTTTCCACCAAAATAAACTGGAAGACCTTTGTCATCACTTCTGCTTTAAATAGGAAATTTAATCCGTGGACACCTGACTGGTCTGTACCAATCACATCAGCTACTGAACCTAACCCATCTTATAAATATCTATATATAGCGTGATATATTTCCATGTATGTATCTATATATACACACATACATACACCTACCTCTATATCTCTCTGTTTATCTATCTCTATATCTGTCTATCCATCTGTCATATACTATATGTGTGTGTGTGTGTGTATGTATATATATATATATATATATATATCTATATCTATATCTATATCTTTAGTTATTTTGCAGTTTGCACAGCTATAGTTCGGGTCGGGTAGGCAGTTTAATGTTAAACCCCAAATTTTGTACCTTAATAACTTTGCAACCATTCAACAGATTTGCATGAAATTTGGTATGCACTGTCCTATGGGCCAGATTCCCTGATGTGCCAAGTTTTGTTTTGATTAGATGTGCGCTTTTTGTGCAGCGAATAGTAAAACAAAATGTTTTTGTTTGCTTTTCTCGCCAATTTGTTATGAATTTTCCTCATTGCCTTGCACCCACACCGTTTTGGATTTTAGCCTGAATTTTTCAGGGTAAAAAGAGCTTGCCCTAAGGAACAAGGCAAAGTTATTCAATTTTGAAGAGTCTGGTTCTAAGCATGCTTAGTTCTATCTTCTGGATAGATACACAGCTGCAAACAAAAGATTTTCGCACTCGAATGGGAATTTTGATAGCTATGAATGGGGATTCATTAAATCCCATTCGGTGAGAAAAAACCCTGTTCGTGAGCCACCATCTTGTTTTCACTTTTTGCCCAAAACAAAGTGTTGGTACTTGCCTCACAGATGATTTCTGTGGAAACCAAAGTATGGATTTTGTTCAGGGTGACGCACTCTACAAATCCGTGTGTTCCATCAGTGTATTCAAAAGGCATTTTTTGCTATAGAAATCCCGTTCATCACTTGCTTCGATCCCCATTCATGAGGTGTCAAAATCTGTTCGTGAGATCAGGACTAGATGGCTCTATCTTGCAAATGGTGATCAGTTGACAATGGGGATTTTGACACCTCATGAACGGGATTCAGCTGATGAATGGGGATTTTGACACTTCACTAATAGGGATTATACAAACAAAATCCCTGTCTGTAAGGTGTCAAATCTTATTTCAGGACATGAGGACCAGATGGTCAGATATGGCCATCTGGTCCTCATCCCACCTCACTAACTGGCATTGGGTGATGAATGGGTATCCATAGTGGTGATTTCCTTGCAAAATATAGCTTTGACACTGGGATGCCCGCCCCAGTGTCGAATGATGCCCCCAGCCTGTAGTTTTCAATTGCCAACACAGGGTGCCCAATCCCTGTGTCGGCATGTATGCACCCCACACTTAATATGGCACACTGGGGGCTTCACCCCAGTGTGCCCAAAATGTATTATTTGAAAAATACCTGTAAATAAAGAAAACTGTCCCCGATATCTTAATTTTTTTAACCTGCAAAAAGAAAACTGTCCCTCCCACATCCCTACCCTCACACTGAGCACCCACCTTCCTGCACCTTCCCCTTACCCCATACTTATCTCCAGAGGTCAGGAGCAGTGATCTTCTCTGGACCAGGACACGTCTGCACTTTTCAGGGCCGAATTGCAAACTGAAGAATCAAAGGTAAGCACCGTATAATGGCAGTCACTGGGGAGTTCAACTTAGGTTGATATCTCCGCCATTTTTAGGAATTTTGACCCTGAATTTTCAACATGGGGTTCTTGGTACCCCACCTTGTGAACACTGTCATTGTCATTTCCTTACTCTGTCCCGAAAGGTGATTTTGTGATCACTGTGCAGAATCACCTTTCAGGACCGATTTAACCAAACAGTGCCGCTGTTCATGAGGTGGGATCCCCAAAAAGAGAATAGGCCTACTGACCCCATGGCACACCCCGATACCTGTTGGTGTGTGAATGATGAGGGGTGGGGGGTTGGGGGGCTCAACCCTAATGCCTCGTTTCCATACTTTTGTCGCTTCAACCCTAACTGATGCATGAACAAAGCTTTTTGATATATATTCTTTGCAAAAAAAACTGTGTTAATGCACCACTTGAGATAACTTAATGCCACTAAAGTAGGAAAATGTGGTGTTAGTTTCTAACCTTAACTCCTCCCCACCAGCAGGAAAAAATATTGGCGAATCAGTGGTAAGGTCTTTTTGGGGTTGTCAACCCTAGTGCCCACCCTGTTCCCTGAGCAAATAATGTCAGATATGATCTTTCTTCACACAGGGCCTATTTGGCCCTGTATGAATAAAGGTACAATAGACTGTTGGCAACATGTGAGACATACTTCACCTTTGAAGAGTGTATCACTATGAAGCACTGGCTTGGCACTGTACCTTGTGCTTCAGACAAGAGGCTATGGCTGTGGGGGTGATTCAGTGTTCACAACCCCAAGGAAAACCACACCATGGATTCGCCAAGACTGAAGACCCAAAACCCTAATGTTTTTTCCTTTTGCTGATTTGAGTCGGTTGGGGGTTAGGGATGGAAACCCTAACACCACATTTCCCTACTTTTGTGATGTCAAGTTACCCAAACTTGTGCATGAACACAGTTTTTTGCAAAAAATTCCCTTATGTTTTGAGATATTGGAATCGGCATCCTCATTAATGCAAGTTCCATTGGGACCAGCCTGAACAAATGCAGTTGCACAGGGCCCCAGGGAAAAAAGGAGCACTCCTTCTGACTAGAGAAGTGCAGGGCTCTTGTGTGTCCTGGAGATCCATTCAATGACAGATGCCAAGAAATCATAGGGCTCTCTGGTGGGCTGCAAAGGGCCCTCTGCTCCCTGTGCTTCCATGTGGCCCAGATGCAGATGCATAGGTCAGAGTCCATCAATCAGCTGGTGCACAGAGCACTCTGCCAGACAGAGGTGCAGACATACAGGGTCTATGCCAAGAGTTGTCTTCCTTGTGTGGCACTGGGACATGTGCAGGCAACCCTGCATCTTTTATTCCCTGGCTGGGGGGGTTGCATAACAGCACCATCCCCCCACCCTCATGCCATCCAGCTGGGTCACTGAGCTCACCCCTGAGCTCATGTCACTGGGACTGGACACCAGAGGCACATTAACAGCTGCCTTGTGGAGATCAGTGACTGGATGGCCTCCAGCTGGTTGCAACTGAATCCCGATAAGACAGAGGTACTGGTGGTGGACTTGAACAGAAGGCATGATAGGTTGGCCTCTGGCAGAAACAGGGCTCTTTCTTGGGTCTGTACCATTGAAGGTCTCCTCTAGGGTGCATGACCTGGGCATTATTATTGACAGTGGACTGATGCTTGAGTTTCAGGTGTTGTCTGTTGTCCATACCAGTTTCTATCATCTGAGAAATATCGCCAGGATAAAGCCCCTAGTTCCACCTCTGGACCTCCCCACCTTGGTTTATGCCTTCATGATGTCCAGGCTCGACTACTGTGTTGCACTCTATCTCGGGGTCTCTGGAGGTACCCTGTGCCAGCTGCAGCTGGTGCAGAATACAGCAGCCAGGTTGTTGGCAGGACAGTCTCGGTACTGTCACATCACCCAGGTACTGCGTGTGAACTGCACTGGCTGCCGGTCAGGTGGAGACTCCTTCAAGGTGGGCTTGCTCACCTTTAAGGCCCTACAAAGCCTGGGACCTGGTTACCTGAAGGACCTTTTTATACCTGCTGTCTCTGTCCGCTCCCTCCACTCCTTCTCGGGCCTCCTTGCAATTCCCAGGACAAGGCTAAAAACAGCAGATGATCGAGCATTTAGTGTTGCTGCCCCCATCCTGTGGCATTCGCTATTTCCAGCGGAATGGAGGCCCCTTCTGTTGAGGTGTTCAAAGCCCTCTTCTAGGCTTTCTTGTATAATCAGGCCTTCCTGGACTTTGTGTGATAGTTCCTTCTGCCCCTGAACTCCATCCAATCTGGGCCCCTGGCTGTAACTTGGTTAGTATTTAGTGTTGATTACAGTATCTATGAAATAATACTGAGTTATAGGGCTGATTGTTTATTTTGTATATCATAGTGTTACTTTGTATTGATTATTTATTGTGTTCTGTATGTACTTTTAATATGTTCGACACCCAGAGCCTCCGGATGGGGCCTTTTAAATAAAATTGTCTTGCCTTGCCAGAGCATACACACTGGGGTCAAGAGTGACACTACACAAAGTGTAGTAATAATTATATATTTTTTTATTTGACACCAAACTTTCAAGTTAGTTGTTTTATGACTCCCACCATAAATAACTTGTAGCATTTATAGTATATTGACTGAAACGTCATTTCACACCAGAAGTGCAAAAACACGTCTCGTTCAGCATTTAAAAAATTACACCTGTCACATTTATGAAGTGGTGTGGAAAAATGGCTATGTTGAAAGTTTGCAGTCCAAATATTGAAAATGAATGAAGTGAGTGGATATTGAAATATTGCAACATTCACTCATAACCACTGCATTTTACCATATCTGTACATCAAATTTTCAGCATAATCTTCTTATTACCCCACCTCATGAACTCAACCAACACAAATTGGGGTGTGCCTTGGGGTAGTCGGCCTAACTCTCACCCCATTCTATGTGTAAGAAAGTTGACATGGTACAGTATAGGAGAATGGGGTGAGAGTTGGAGTCGACGACTCCAAGGCACACCCTGATGCGTGTTGGTCTGTGGAGGGTGGCTGTAGGGTGGGCTGATGGGGTTGAGTGGGAGGGGGAATGTTAGGGACTCAACACTAAAGTCTCATTTCCCTACTTTTGTCTCTTCAACCTGAACTGATGCATTAACAAAGTTTTTTGCAGTTTATTTCTTACTATTATACAATCTCAAAAGTATCTTTATTTTGTTGTGAGAGTGCAGGGTCCTTCAGACCCTGTGCTCCCATCCCTCCACAGATGTACAAATGTATCAAGCTGTGGAAACACAGGGGTCTCTGTCCCCTGCACTTCCACACATTAAGTTAAGAGCAGGCATAGCAAAATTGCAACAAATAGTCGTGACTGTGCCATCTTAAATAATTTTCACCTCAAATGGTCAGCAAAACCTTCATATCACCTCACCGCATGTACAGTACCCAGTACAGAAAATTGTCAAATCCCAGTTGAAATGCAATTCTGCACAGCTGTGATGCCATTCTGCACCACAGGTGTGGAAAACAATTTTTTCCAGAATTTGAAAAATGACGGCTGTACTATTCATGAGATGGTGTGAAAAAAATAGCAATGCTGAAAATTGAGTGAAAATATAATAAATTACCAACGTTGCGTATGTGCATATCAAAATTCGATGCCTGTGTGTAACTTGAGCATTTTGGATATTGTTGCATCAGATTTTTACTGCCTTTTTGCGATCCCACCTCATGAACAGTGCCACAATGATTTCGCTTACTCCATCCCAAAGTTGATTTCCTTCGGCGACCGTGCTATTCTGTGCCAGGTGTGAAAAACACATTTCGTAGGCAGGATGTGAAAAATGATAGCTATACTGTTCATGAGGAGGTGTGAAAAATGGCAGTGTTGAAAATCTGGAGTAAAAATATTAAAATTGGCAAAGTTATAAGCGCACGAGAACCGTTAATGCACGTCAGAACACTGTCATTTTTGGGATTTTTGCACCAGATTTTCAACATGGGCTTTCTGGGACCTCCCCTCATGAATACTGGCGCTGTCATTTCATTAATCATTCCCAAAAGATGATTCCACGCAGCAACTGCAAATCACCTTTCAGGGCCAAGTAACAAATTAACAGTGCCAGTGTTCATGGTGGGGTCCCAAGAACTCCATGTTGAAAATTTGGTTAAAATCCTAAAAATGGCAGAGATATCAACATAAGCTGAAACCCAATTGAAGGCCATTATATGGTACTTTGTCTTGATTTCTCAGTTTGCAGTTTGACTTTGAAGACTGCAGACGTGTCCTGGTCCAGAGAAGATCACAGCCACTGACCTCTGAGGGTAAGAATGAGGTAAGGGAGAGTGGGGAGGTGGGTGTGCAGAGGGAGTGTCTGTATGGGTGAGAGAGACAGGGAAGACATTGAGGGACTGTTTTCTTCTTTACAGGATTTTTTTTTTTTAAAGGCCTGGGATGTTTTTCTCTTTCAGGGACATAATTGTTTGGGGACACTGGGATTTGTTTCAAATCCTGAATCTATTCTTCTTGAATACTTCCTAAACATTAGTCACACCCCCAAACAGTGCAGTCACTCATGAGGCAGTAGCCACGTAAACTCCCACTGCATCATGAGTGGCTAGACTGTGTTGGTGTATTCCAAGTACAGGAAAGATGCAGTGGGAGTTGATCAAGGAATGTAAACAAACCTGTTTTTGTGTGGTGAGACCAGTATGAAGGGCAATTTGTTTTTCACTTTTAGGAGAAAAAGAATCAGAATCAAACTAACTGCTACATCAGCAATCTTTACAGAATGTTAGCTTTTTTTTTTTTTTAAATGAGACACTTTGAGGCCTCTGGAGGTTGACAGTGCCCCTTTAATTAATGGGACACTGGGAGTGGACTCCACAGTGCCCCACGACTAGGGACATTTTTCTTTTTTTCAGGTTTTAGTTATATGAAAAAATGGTCAGGGGACTGATTACTAGAGATGTTGTGAAATTAAATTTCGCTGGCAAAATTGGCAATTTCGCTGGGTAAAATTTTTTGCAAAATGGTGAAATTTCACTGCAATTTCGCACCATGCCATTCCCTATGTAAAACTCTCCCTGGTGTCTGGTGGTCCTCCCACCCACCCCGACCACTCACTGGCCCAAATTATTCTCCCTGGTGTCTAGTGGACCCCCCACGCTGTTGTCATGAACTAGTGGCCACACTGCTCCCCCAGTACCCCAGTCGGGCCACCGGCACAGCCCTCCACTCACTTCCATGGTCAGCAGCCCGACTGAGCGCGTGAATGAATGAGCATGATGATGTTGCATGGGGTCATCACTGCTAACTCTCATCCCGGACATTCCATGCACCGCTAAACACACATCACTACAGACAATTTGATATCTTGAGCCACACGCTATCACCAACACATAACACACATTACATGTATGGTATTTTGGGGTTCGCAAGATCCAAAACAGGATTTTGCACAATCCCTGAAATGCTTTAAAAAATCACTTTCGCAAATGCGAAAGTGTCGTGGGTTTTGACATTTTCTGTTTCATGTAAAGTATTTTACAGCACGTTCCCAATGACTGCATATCTTTGCCATCATCCGGCAAGCAAATGGTTGGAGTCATTTGGCTAAAATTTACCAAGATAGCAAGACCTGGTCCCATAGATGTGCTTTTTCCTGCTATTGTGCTAAAATACTTGAGGATTACAAGTTACACTGTTCCAAAATTGAACAATTTGCCATAGACTAACATTGCAGCTTCATGATTCCTTTCACCAGCTATATGTTGAAAACAAAGCAAGGTACACCATTTTCACTACTGCCAGCTTGGTTCATCTTTATGTGAACTAATCGAAGAACAACTTTGTAAATAATCTATGATATCTCAAGTTGGATCTCTTCTCTTCCTACAGTAACACAGGTATACACCTCCTGCTGGATGTGTGATTATTTGTGTTGCCTTGGTCCTTCCCTTACTTGCATGTATGTGTGTGTGTGGGACACGAGTTAGGTTTTCAACCCCAACACCAAATTTCACTTCTGTCACTGTGGAACAACCCTAACTGATGCATTAAATGAATTTTTGCCATGAAAATACTATATTGGTGTGTGTGTGTATATGTATATACTCACCCTTGCAAAAATTAATACACCAGTTAGGGTTCAACTTAATTTATTTTTTGCATTTATTTCACCAGGAGAAGATTCCATTTAGCATGCTCATTTACAAGGAGGTCCTGGGTAGGACGGCAAACAATGTGCACATACAATGTTTTTTTTTTCACTTTACCTTTTTATTGAAATTCGAGTATACAGTATAAGAAAGCACACATCTAATGCAATAGAAGACTATCCTCCATACACATACAATGTTTTAACATAAAATGAAATACCAAATATTTTCTGTTTACCTGTAACATATTTCTTTGGAATGATTCCTTAAATATTCCTCATGATTTACTTTTTATCTTTATTGGATGATATTTTTGTGGTATTCTGTTAAGGAGAACCACAAACCTTTTTCTAGTTTGACATGTTCATTGATTTTATATATTCAAAGACACAGCACATACTATACAGTGGAATCCAGGTAAGAAACAGAAATTAAACTAAAAACCACAAGTTCAATTCTTGAGTTTTAAATCTTTTTGGTAGTATCTGATTACTACTGTACTTTACTCACAGTAAATCAGTACCTCTGACCTCTATGACCTTTGGGATAAGACTTGATCCAAGTAGTAATTTGCTTTCTTTCTGTCTTAGGGGCATTCAAGCTTTGTTACTCATCTGGACTGGTCAGTGGACAGCCGGTACATTGTCACAAACTCTGGCGACTACGAAATCCTCTGCTGTAAGTACACTTTGGCTACCTGTTGAGGCACGTAGTTGCCTGATATTGTACTGTGCAACTCCAAGGTCGTGGAGATGTTAGGAGTTATACTTCACAGTGAGAAAGTTTCCTGTTTGAAGCTGGAGGGGATGTTACTTTGGCTCACATTCCTTTACCATGCTGTTGCTTCACAGTTAATTTTATTAATACCAGGACAGTGTGAGAGTGCAGCATAACCTTTAATAACCTCTGTGATCTGGAATTTTATTCGGCACAGTGGTTAGAATGGGAAACTCATCTTCCTCACATCAGTGTGTGTGTGTGTGTGTGTGTGTGTGTGTGTGTGTGTGTGTGTGTGTGTGTGTGTGTAAATCTCTCCAGGTAGAAACAGACTTTATAGTTAATGAATATTCACATTTGCATTCTGTTATACAACGACCTTTCTTATGCCTAGGTTAAATGGGCAAGCTAGTTTGTTGGAACATCTGTACCACCATTCTCTGTTAGTCTCAAAAGTTCCAACAGCAGCACCCCAGCCAAATTCTGAACAGGTCATCAGCATTCTAAGTTAGGTTCTGTTTTTATGTGTTCAGTTACTGTGTCTCTTAGGTTATATGACAGCATGACTGAGTTCCTTAGGTAAAGAACCGTGACGGAAGCTGAGCAGTTCTGGCACAAATGACTTGAGAAGAAACTCTTAAACCATAAGAGATACAGGAACTGACATATAAGCATGTTGTAAATCATGTTAAAGATCTCTAATTCTAGAAACTAGAATTTGAATTTACAATAAAATGTTTTACTTTGCAGAATATCCCCTTTATTGGAAATGGAGTGTGCTAACTTAGCTTAGAAATTCAGGAATTTTAGAATTACATGCATGAAATAACCTCTTATGGTTATAAGAGTACCTGAAATAGTTATAGACCGTTTGATTGGCTAAGCATAATGTTTTGATTTATAATGTGCAAGCAGAAGTTACTGTAGGTTAAAATCAGATTTGAGAAATTAAATTGTGAATCCCTTAATCAGTCAGAAAAATAAACCAGCACTGCATATCCCTGACTAAATGCAACAGTGAAATACACAGCAAGCTACCTTAAATTAAGATCATATCAGTTACTTTTGCAAAGACAGCCAGTTGAGAAATTCAGCATTAACCGACTTCAGCCGGGCACCAGCTTCAGCAGTCCGGGCCTTGGGTGGCGAGCGGCAGCATTGCCAGCCTCAGCCCAGCTCCAGCAGCAATGGCTCCAGCCAGCTAGGATGGTGATACATACAGTGAGTCTGCCAGGATGCCATGCAGAATAATGCAGAATTTAGCAGTGTTGCTGAAGGAAACTGGGCAATTTCAGGATAGTTAATTCCTTCTGTGGTGGGAATCTGACACTGCGTTGCATTGTAGTGGGTTCCAGTGTACAGTATACCTGCTTGTGTGCAAATAATCCAATGGAGAGGGCTGACAGTTATCCGGTGGGTTGCATGTCATGCTCCAGCACTGGTGGCCTGGGTTCAGAAGCGACTTGTGAAGCTGGAATCGCTGCCTGGGTTTGGGGTGCAAGGGTGGGCAGCAGTCCCAGCTAGGGAGGGACAGTGCTGGGTTCTTTGACTGCAGCAGCCCCAGCGGTGGGCTGATGAGCTAGCCTCCTCCTTCCTTCACAGAGACATAGGTGAGTGCATGTGAGGCCTGACAGGACTCCTCCCAGCATCATGAGGGGTGGGCAGGAATAGGGTTGGGACCAAAACATCAAATCTGCATGTTTACTGGACCACCTATATGACTAGTGTCTGTTCCCTTGGACCCCGACTGCATGGATCCCCATTAACCTGATATTGGGGGTGACTTATGTGGTTTGAAGGTTGCCAGACAGCCTAACATCAAGTAGTGGTGGTGGTCTGGGGAGCAAAAAGCTGTATGACAAAAGAAATATTCAGTTGCAGCTCACAATGCATGCATAATTAGTCCTCTACATATTGCAGTCTTGTATTTATGAGGACTGTACATAGCCCTGTGGATAAACAGAGAGGGTCTTGAGTCTCTAGTGCTATCAGTCTCTGACCAGCACTAAATTCATCACACTGTAGGGAAGCCTGAACTGTCCCTACCCATACTGCAGCAGACCTCTGGCAAAACAAACTGATTCCATCCCCAATACATCTAGTCCCACAATTTTCAATAACAAATTAATTGCAACGTTAAGCCTGCACAGTGACTGCCTATACTGTAAGTGGCTTGTGAACAAAATGGAAACCTTTAATCTGCAGTGTTACTACCCCAATGTTTCATTAGCAGTGAATCCTCTACAGTGTGGGGAGATCTGCATTGTACCAAGCCTTTGAATAACCAGAATGTTTCAGTCTCCTGTGCAGTCAGTCCCTCACTTCTCACTGGCCCTCATAATGTGGGTCACATCATCAGACAAGGAGACAGAAGCCCAGAACACTGTGGAAAGCAAAATGTATTACAGAGTCAAGAATGAGAACAGTTCACCATTCATTTCACAGAGTGAATTGTGATCCAGCTTGGTAGCAGTCAAATGAAAATTTCACTGTGTAAACTAAGAGAAGCTGACCATTTTCTACTCTGATTTGCTTAGTCAAAATCGTATTGGCTAGAAGTCCTGAGCCTGTATATTGCTGGGTATAAACATCTTCATCAACTGTACCTAAAATGGCAATTTATCCATATGCCCCATAGCTTTATATAGTAGCCCCAGCAGTCTGGTGTCCCTGCCCACCAGAAGATCAGAAGCTCCCTCTCACCAGACCACTCGGGTACCACCTCCCCATCCTCTTACCCCATTGCTGATGCTGCTCAGTGTCAGTAGAAACTGTGACTAGCACAGCCATCTGCTCACCACCTCAGCTGACTGTTGACTGACAGGCATCAGGATTACATGTACTGGTATTTCTACAGTATGCACAATCATAAATGCCTGTCAGATGGCAACTGGCCAAGGGGGTACAGGGAGATGGGACCTGAACAGGCGGGAGAGAAACAGCTAACCTTCTGGATGGGCAGTGGACACCAAAACACTGGGGCTACTGTATATAGTAATTGGAAATATGTGGAAATTGCAATTATAGTACAACTGATGAATGCTAAACATGGGGCTAGATATTCAAAGCTACGTAAAAAAGTGTGCAACAGCAGGAGACAAGCGCAAGTCCATTGCGCCCATGTGCAAGAGGCGTGATATTCAAAAACTGCACTGGCCAAGGTGTGCCTACAGCCGGTGACTTAATATCACACCACCTGCACCATAGTGCAACTAGGAAGGGGAAGCTGAGCATATCTGATGCACCATAGCGCAACAAGGGATGTTCAGCTGAGCAGTCCAGATGTGCCATAGCTCAACCAGGGACACCCCCCAGCAGCAGGGCAGCAATGCAACAGCACAACCAGGGATGCAGGGGCCTACCACCCATGCCACAGATGGGCAGAGGAACACACAGCAGAACAGACATCATCCCCCCACACCCCATGCACTGCACAACTGGGGGAGAGCTGGAATAACCACTGGCCCATGGAGACAAGCAAACAACCCACAGCTGGGCCATGGTGCCCCATTATACCCCTTGGCAAGCTGTAACCGGCACATAAGGAGGGCTGACCACCCCATGCCACACCATCCCACCAATGCAGAGCACACCCTGCACCGTAACCCCCAGACACCCTGCCCAGGAGCAGCGTCCACCAGTGCAGGATACCCCATGCATGCCACCACCCCCACTGTGACAATGCAACCCTGTGCACCACAGAACCATACAAAGCAGCCCCACCACGAGCACCCATCAGCGGGTGGCAGCACACAGCGATGCAACGACGGTGACACAGAGTGCCACCATGCACAGCCCCCGAGGTACAGCTGACAGACTGACTGGCAAGGCCAGCACATGAGGTACCCTTATACATGACAGGGCATGCCCCAGACCCCACCACCAGTGGAACAGCACCCTGCACACCCTCCCAAGGACACACCCCGACCCAGCACTGGCCACAACAGCCAGCGCAGACACCCACAGTGGTGCATGGAAGCATGCACCACACAGGATGCAACACAGTGCATGGACAAACACCCACTCATACCCAAGGGCACACCAACACAGGGACGCAGTAGCAGGGCAAGCAAGCCCCCAGCGTGGGGCCATCTATACCATGTACACATAGCCAGCAGTCCTCCATGGCACAGGAGTGCCAGCCACCCTGCACAGGTACTGTGGAGCTGTACGCCACCAGAATTTGCCCGGAGCACAAATCACAGACAGTGGTACACATCCCCTGCAACACACACAAGCCACAGCATGGAGGTGGGACAACAGCAGAGGACACAGTGTCACCCGAGGCAGACATGCACCACACCAGCGACATGAAGCAACCCAGCATTGTGATCGGTACAGTGGCTGTCCTATGGACAGCCACCACTGACATGCCAGCAGACCGTGGGTCACAGACATGCAATGGTGTCAGCTGACAGGCTGTGGACAGGCTGACAGGTGCACCATGGACACAGAGCATGCACCATGGACCACTGCACACAGTCATCCAGTGCACAGGAACAACACACACACCACAGACAGTGACTGATAGCTACTCCCACACCATAGTTACTTCCCATGGACACACACACATGCCCATGACTGCACCCACCCTGACGCCATGCACACCACTGCAGCTGAGCACCTATAGCCCGCTGCAAATCAGAGACCACCACAGTAGTCATATCAAAAGAAATGTATTGAAAAACATCAAACAAAACTATGTACAATTTACAAATCTGTGGGGGGAGGGACACAAACAAGGTGGGGGTGGGTAAGGGGCAGGGGTGAAAAAATGGTACAGGGAAGGAGGGGTGTGAAGGTGAGTCCAGGGGGTAGGGGAAATCAGGGACATTGTGATGCTCAGCGGGAGCCCCGCTCTGGCTGTCCTCCTGCCATGATACCACCCGACCCCCAGCCTCTCGATCCTCTGCAGGATGTCCAGCGATGCTCTGGCAACAGTCAGGATTTCTTGCAGCGCCTCCTGGATTATGTGCAGCTGCCGTCCACCTAGGACAAGGGAGCAGAGTCAATAGGTGTGAATGCGCAGCCCTATACAGTCCACCCACTGTGCATGGCATATGGCTGTGGGACATGCCTCTGTGATGGTATTACCACCCACAGTGATCGGTCCACAAGACCTGTCCACCCAGGCGCACACAGCCATGTGGACTGCTGCACATACCCACTGACCAAGTCCTGCACAGCACCACCATGGCTGTTTAGTGACATGGCTATGTGGTGCGAAGGCAGTGGCACAGCCATGTACCCGGTGCACGCATGGACCACCATTGACGCACTCAGACATGCAGTGCCACTGGACAGTGCTGACTGTAACAAGTTGCATGCATGGCAGTGGTGTCAATGGATGGTGGCCATGCCCTGCTGCCCGCCCTGTTACACAGCATGGTAGTAATCATGGATGTAATGCACTCGCCATCATCAGGCTGGTCTCTGCCTCTGTGGACCTTCTCCCTCCTGGTGTGCCGGTCTTCCAGCTGCGCCTCCTCTCCCTCACCAGCAGTCTCTTCTGGGCCTATGGTGCAAACATGGAGAGAGGAACATCAGTACAATCCTGTAGCAAAGTCCCTCTGCCCCCATGTGTGTGCAATCCCACACAGCCAGACCCACCCCACACCCTGATAACACCATCACAGCCAACACCGGATGGTCTCCCTCCCCCATGTTCCGGACACATGCAACTGTGATACCCATGTGGAAGATAAAAGTGTATGGATGTTACACCTACCTGGCCGTGGCACCTTGCCCCTCCTGGCACATGCCCACAGGCGGGCAAGCAGATCTGGGTCCCTCCGCCTTGGGTCCCCATATCTGTGGCGGCACTGCTCCGCCATCCGCCCCATTCCTGTGGCCACCTCCTGCCACATCTGACTCCTGGACCTGTCCAGGGGTGCCTCACCAAACAGTGGGCCAACCAGTGGCTCCACAATGGCAACCAGGTTTGCCATTTCAATCTGGCTCCACTGGGCAGCTCTCCTCCACGCCATCTCCCTTGCTCGGTAGGGTCAAAATGGCATCTGCAGCATGGTTCCGCTACATGCAGATGCTGCGCAGTACAGCGCTGCCATTCTCTATTGCACTGTCACTGAACAGCATGATAGTGGTGCACCCATGCCTGATGCATGGCACCTAGGGGGCAAAGGTCGGGCACAGGGTCAAGGGTCTCTGGCGCAGGGACAGCCACAGCACGATTGGAACCCAATGCATGTAACGCGATTGGGTGCCTGTGTGCTACCTCAAGTAGCGGCCTACCGCACTGTTGCCCCAGTGCGCCTACAATGTCCTAGTGCCACAGCGCCATATAGGTGAACATCGCTGTAGTGCCACTGGCACAATGGTGCCATGCCCTGCATTGCCTCCTGTGCACAGCACATCAGCAGCATGGCAGGCGCCTGTGTCATCAACCCGGACATGCGCAGTTAGGTGTGTACTGCAGACAACACAGAACTGCGCCCCTGGCTCAGCATGTTCACCACTGCGCTAAAGCGCCATATTCAGCCGTCATATGCAAATCAGCTAATCAGACATTCAGTGGCGAGCACTGCAATTTGCATCCACTTAAAGTTGCGCCTCGCCTCATTTGCATGGGTTGTGCTATAAAACGGATGCCCTGTTTGAGGCCTACCTGGACCAGGAGCCGCTTCTCAGCGGACACCAGGGAACACCACAGGCCCATGCTGCTGCATGGGAGGAGGTGGCATGTGCTGTGAACCTGCATGGCAGCCACCAGCGCTCTATGCAGGAGTGCAAGAAGAAGATGGGCACAGACAGGAGGAGGATTGAGGAGAAGGTGGCTGCCATCCAGGCAGCATGATCTGTGACAGGTGGGGGACAGCCGGAGGTGCTGCTGACCCCACAGGAGGAGAGGGTTGCTGGCAGCATGCAGCAGCAGCCATTGAGGGTGTTCCGGGTGGTGGCTTCCAGATGGGTGGTAGCCCATCACTGCATGGTAGGTCATGGTCTGTCTGTCGGGGGCAGGTCACATGCAGTAATGCGACTTTGTTTTCCCTTACAGATCCTGAGTGTCAGCATGGGTCAGCGGTGGTGGGCCTCTCCACTGAGGCCAGTCACATGGAGATGGAGGAGGGCCCATCCACCTCCACAGGAATACGTGGCTCAGTGCGACAGTGGGCCCACCTGGATGTCCAGACTGATGTTGTTGGAACAGGTGCGGAGGAGGCCCTGCCCGTGTCTCAGTGTTCCAGCGTCCATGGATGCCAGCATGCTGTGACTCGGGCTGGTGCCAGGTCCATCACCAATGATGATGTCACTATCGTCATGGGTGGTGATACATGTATGCCACAGGATGGCCACACAGCAGGTAACATCATGGCCATGGCTGTGGGTGGTGCAGCCATGGAGGCCTGCGCGTCATCACAGTCCCAGCCTGTGCCTGTTAGCACCGATGGGGCAGCACGGCAGCACTGGTATGTGTACAGGACAGTGGGACTGTTGTAGCCACTGTGGCGGCACCAGTGAGCCCTGGGGAGCGGCAGCCAGAGGGGCAGCATCAGCAGTCGGCCAATGGGCTTGGGGGCACAGTGTCGAATGGACGGCCAGTGCACTGCCCGTGGACATGCCCAGGCCTGATCCTGGTGTGCAGTGTCCAACCTCAAGGGTGCTGAGCATCAGGGCTGCACACCCTGAGGGACAGGATGTGCCGAGCAGGCAGATGACCTTTGGATGAGCACACCCGCATACTGCAAGCATCAGTCAACCAGCAGAGTGCAGCTTGGTATGGTGGATGCACTCCGGTGGCTCTGAGTGGACAGAGGAGGTCGCAGCAGAGACACCGCCTGCTCCTGGCAGGGATGGACCAGTTGTGGAGAATGTGACTGCTGCCATTGACAGGCAGATGCAGGCATTCACTGCTGTCATGGCCACAATGGGCACATAGTTATTTGCCCATGCATCGCGAGACACCATGCTGTGCACTGTCCACCCCTATTCTCGGCGCCGCAGACACCATCCTTGTCGAGACCCGGTTCAGCTGTGGGTATCCCGAGCATGCCTGGCACAGGCATGTTTGGTGTGCTGCAGATCCTTGTGCGAGCACAGTTTTGTTCACACAGTGGAACCCCTGGGGGACCATCTGTGCCACCCCATGAGGCCAGTGGTCAGCCTATCAGTACTGGCGGGTCTCGGCAGGGCCGCCCATGCATCTGTGGTGGCCGGGGCACTGTGGCGCATGACTGGCCTGTCTCCCAACGTGGCTGCTGTGTGTGCTGTCCTGTGTGATTGTCATTCAGCGGGCAGTGCATTGTGGCACCGCCCTCAGCAGACACAGTCCATCTGCACCTCCCGGCTGCTGTCCGCAGTGGTGTGTGTGCATGATGATGCCTGCATTGCACTGTACACCAATGTGCAATGGTGCTCAGCATCTGACACACGCACAATGACAGGCAGTGGGCGTGGTGGTCTGTGGACATGTGTGTGGCTAGGAGGGCGTTCGGTCGGTGTGCCTCCTACCCTTGTGCATGTCTGGTGAGTTTGTGTGTGTGTTCGTCTGTCTGTCTGTCTGTCCGCATGCCATGTTAGACCTCACCCATCCCGTGGTGTGTGTGGTTCCATGCCTGGCAGTTCCTTGATGGCATGCACCCTGGTGTGTGTCCATGCATGTTTGTGGGTTGTGCCTTAGCCACTGGTGGTTGCACATTGCCCCATGACTTACCTGGGTTGGCTGAAGTGCTCCTCCGTGATGGTGTCCTGGTGCAGCTGTGCCAGCCGGAGCAGTCGGGGTCCCATCGCCCAAGGGGGCTGCCCATCACCATTGTCACCGGTGTCCTCATCGTCCCCATCGCTGTCCCCCTCTTCAACCTGTACGGCTATCCCACATTCGCTGGCCATGTTGTGCAGGATGCAACAGGCCAGGAATAGCCCACAGGCCTTTGAGGGGCTGTACTGTAGGGCACCGCCAGAGGTGTCCAGGCAACAGAAACGTGCCTTCAGCATCCCGAACACCCGCTCGATGACATTACATGTGGTGGCGTGTGCCTCATTGTAGCGTTGCTGCGATGGGGTCACGGGCCACCAGTAGGGTGTGAGCAGCCAGGGACAAAGTGGGTATCCACTGTCACCTGTGTGTAGAGGGTGGAGGTTAGTTTGGTGATCAGCATCGCCCTGCCCCGGGCCATGTAGGCCACTACCCATGTCACCTCTGACCATGCCCCCCAGGCCCCATGATTGTCCGTGTGGTTTGCATACTCACCCACTAGGTGGCCAGTGGGGATATCCCCACTCTCGATTCTGTGGCACAGTGCCGACTGGTGCCAGATGAAGGCATCATGTGCTCTCCCAGGGTGCGTGGCACAGACATTGATTATGCACCCCCTGGCATCGCACACCACCTGGTAGTTGATGCTAGCATACCCTTCCGATTTACATATGTGGCCCCCTCAGGGCCAGGTGGTGTGCGGATGGCCACATGGGTGCAGTCTATTGCCACTAGCATGCCAGGCATACGTGCTACCCTGTGGAACTCCTGTATGTTTGCTGTGCGCTCCGCCAGTGTGCTGGGGAAATGGATGTACTCCGCCGCATGTGGCAGCAGTGCGCTGAGGAATTGAGTGAGGTGGCATGACGCAGCTGACTGGGTTATGCCTGTGGTGTCCCCAGTTGGTTTCTGGAAGGTACCCATGGCGAGCAAGCACATGCAAGCTGTCACTTTTGTCTCCACTGACAGAGCATGGCTCCATTGTGTGGGTGCCTGCATCACATCACTGCACAGCTCACAGAGCTGCCTCAGAATCGCCCTGTTCAGGCAGTACCAGCCCACGATCTCCGTATCGCTATACAGCTCAAGTTGGTGCAGACTCGTACTGCCTGTTGGTGGTATATCACTATGGGCCCTTCCGCGCCGTGGCCCCCTTCTCACCCTCTACATTGCCTCCATCTGGATGGTGGCACTGGCCATGTCCCTGGCTTCATGTTCACCCTCCCCGGCAGCTGTTTCTGTGTTTCCCCTGCTGTCCTGGCTGCTACTTCACCCGGGGAACACCTGACTGTGCTGGCCTCACTGCTCTGTGGCAAGTACTTCGCCTTCTGCACTGTGGCTCCCCTCACCTTCCCTGAGCCTGTGGGTTCCAGGTGCCCTTTCACCTCCTGCCCTGTGTGTATGTGTGTTGCCTGTGTGGCTGGCTATAGTTCCGTAACTTGAGGCTTCCTGTAGCGTTTTGCACCTCTCCTTACCCTTTTCATTTTGGCTCATTTCCGCTTATGGCGTTGGTTTCCCTATTGCGCATGGCGCATATTGTTGAATATCGCACTGCGCCATTTATGCATGGTTCCTCCCCCTTCAGTTGCGCATACATTCATTATCATTGTGCTGTTGCTCAGCGTGATTTGGGGGGCGCAACTGCCTCCAGCTGAATATCGCAGAATGGCACATTTTCGGACTTGTGTTGGCGCAACCCTATTGCGCATGGCGCAACTCTTTTGAATATCTGGGCCATGCAGTTTCTAATGCTCCGAGGTTTTCTATATTCTGTTGCGAAACTGTTACAAACATTCATCCTGTTCTTCTATATGGCCAGTGTCTACACTGTTGGTCGACTGGAGGGGGTGCACTTTGGTGCACAGGGTTTCCACAGCATTAAACAGTGCTTCTAAAGTGACTGTGTAGTGCTGTCAAAACCTTTAAATATACCGCTGCAGCTATTATGCATGCGGGATCCCTTATTTGCATAGGTGCAGCGGTATATTCTGTGCAGACACTCTTGTCACATTTGTGCTGCACACTGGGGGCGTTCGAGTAAGGCCCCTACACTGCTGACTGGTGCTATCCATAGTTAGCATGGCACTAACCCTGTCGGTGCCCTGCTAACCATTTAAATATCCACACAGCCAGACTCATGTCTGCCAAGTGAAAGTTAAGTGAGGGCATTTATGTAACAGTAAAGTTGTTGGGAAAATGCAGTTCTGTTTCTCATTCTGAAAAATGTACGCCCCCTGGGACTGTCCCTTTAAAGCTAGAGGGCAGCCTACAGTAGCTTTGTTTTTCATTTCCCTCTTAAAACAATTGAGGTTTATTTGATTTACTCACCCTCCCACCATCCCATCAGCAAATCTTGTTCTTTTCTGCTGTGCAGGTAGAACTTGATCATATGGTTGGAACGTGCTCTAAAAATAATCCTTTCAAATTCATTGTAACCCAAAGTTTATCATAACTTGCAAATCATCCTCAGTACTTGGGCTATCTGAGGTCATTCAATAGTTTAGATTGTATCTTGCAAATTATGCTCAGTACTTGGGCCATCTGAGGTCATTCAGCACTGTAGAAACTTTGATTAGTCCATACTGAAAGTAAAGCAGGATGTAGTTTGTGTCGAGGCTTCCTTTTGCCTGGTTGTGGTTTTGATATCTGCATTTTTGTTTGAGATCCTGAACTTTGATGTGCTTTGATAAGAGCAGTGGGGCCTCATTAATGTTTGTGATATGTTTGGGAATGGAGGAACTACAAAAGGTTCTGAAACTATTAAAAGTTCAGATAAGTATCTGAGCATTATTGGGACATGCAGAACTTGTTTTGGCATTCTTGAAATAAAAAAAACTCTTTGAATGGTGTTTAAATCCATAAACACAATGAACACTTGCCAATGAAGGGAAATTGAGCAAAAACCAACACTGGTGGTACTACAATGCTTGATATTTCAAACTTTTTTATACAATGGATAAGAAAATTGAAGCCACCTGATTGGCTAATAAGCTCTTCAAGGTATACAATTATGTTATCATAATTGCACACTTTAGATCTAGGAATTGTTAGTAGCCACAATGAAAAGTTGGTCAAACAATCCTCCTAATGTACACTTCCAAACAGACCTGATATGGCAAACGTGGCTGCCAGCTATACTCACTAAAATCCTCCAACTAGGCCCTAAAAATAAAATTCTCTGAATTAAAAAGAAAAAATGTATTAGCACTTCAAAGTTTACTCAAACCTCTGCATTTTATTTTTTTCCTGCATCACTAATCAGAACCAAGCTCCTACAAATGGCACTACAGCCTACATTGTAACATATCTGAAGAAGAGGCAATACTATAGGCCTTGAATGCTTGTAGCTTTAACATTTTGGTAGTCTAAAAAGGTATTGTCTTTACCTAGCAGTTGTGTTTTATGTGACTGTCCACCTTGTCTCCTTTGTAGTAGCCAACTGACTCTGTCACCACCTCTTTTCATGGATGGTATGTGTTCTAGTGCTGAAAACTTTTAACAGACTAGAGTTGGAGTCCTGGCAGGTACCAGAATGTGCCCCAGAGCATTTCTGTCATGGCCATTTATTATAGCACTAACTTGTTCTTGGTGCATACTTTTAATGAGTATTGTGTAGCCTATGTAATATTTATTGCAAGGACGCCATGCAGTGTATATAACAAAGGGTGTCACACGTTAGATGACTTGTTTAACACACACTTTCCTGTTATTACTATGGGTGTAGATTTTTATTTTATTTATTTATTGACATCTTGGATTACAAATCTTTGAGCAGTATACTCTTTTTTTTTTTTACAAAGGTTCCACATCAGTAGAATTAGGAACAGGGTCAGAAGGAAGACAGAAAATCACAGCTTTTGACAAACATTACAATGCATTACAGGAGCATCAAAATTAGTTTGATAGTACTAGTATATTAAATGTCATGTATACAGCAACCCACTCTGTACTATAACAATACAGGGGAAACACAGATGAGTAAGACTGAGATATCAGCCCAGTGGGCCTCGTCAAGACTAGCATAAAAGATGGTGCTGGTAGTTGGCGGGAGTGGTTAGAGAGAGTGTACTGGTTGGGTGGGAGGGAAGATGAGTAGGGGCAAAGGATAGGAGTTTGAGCTGCAGGAGTGGGGAGAGTAGATAGTGGGGAAGGCTGCCCATTTATGGCAAAGCTAAAGTGCTGCAAATGGTATTCAGTAAGCGGTAGGAGTGACTACTAGGGGAACCATCACAACTGCTGCTAGCTGCGAGGTGTTGCCTGAGCTTAAGTTTGAATCGGGCCAATTTTGCTTCATTGAATATATCACTGTGGAGTGAGTTATACGAGAGGCACTCAGTAGGAAAACAGTCTTTGCCTTTGAGTACAGCAATGAGGGACTAGGAAGAGCAGATTCTCCGAGCCACATGTACAGTGCAGGTTACTAGAACGGCTTAGTAGTCTTTGAATACCTGGTGGTACAAGTCTGAAATTTGTCTTTTGTTGGCAGACAGGTTTGATGCATGATTTGACCTTTTCACTGCAGCCAACCTGATTGCTTCTAGAGGTTGCATGTGTGGTGAGACGTGCTGCTCCTGTAAGGAGTCTGCATGCTTTAAGAACAGTGGATATCCTTCAGAGGGATGTCTGTGGCGAACCATAGATGACTTGTCTGTAGTCAATAATAGAGATGATAAAGCTATAAACTGGCCAACTGAGTGGTGCTGAGGATTGAGGCACTGGACGCCTGACCTCAAGCCGCTGGTGACCCGGTTTGGGAGCAGACTCGGGCCATTGGGTGTTTGTGGGGCAGGGAAGGAATGAGCATCTAGAGGACTGCTTTCCTTTCCTGGGAGGGAGGGGGACATGACCACGCCTATTCAGGTGACCCCAGTGGAGACTGGGAGTCCTGTCCGGCAATCAGGGTCCAGCCAAATGGGGATTGGCCACGCGGCTCTCCTGTGGATGTGTGCAGGAGGCGCATATACTGCACTGGAGAGCATTGCACTGCCAGGCTGGTGGGGGTAGGGTAAAGTAAGAAAAACCCTCGGCCTGCAGATAGGCGGGAGCTCTTCCTGGGACCAGTCACACTCCCGCCGTTGGACTCATCAGACCGGGCATGGCCAGCACTCCAGTTTCGCGCTCAGACTTTCAGATAGAGTACCAGGGTGGGCTGCTCAGCGCTGGGGACTGCTGAGCTGGAGTGGCCTGGCCCGGATGGGTTTCAGACAGGGAGGTAGAACTGGTTCCTGGGGTTAGCTGGAGAGTTCCACAGGAGTCCCGAGGAGATGAAAATGTTAAAAAAAAAAAAAAAAATTATAAAATAAAGCTGTAAACTGCCAGTTTTAAAGCCTCTGAGTCTGACTGTGTTTGTGCCTGTGGACTAGTCCAATCTGAATGTTGACAGCTCTGGCAATGTTTTCAGTGGGGTGTCTGTATGATAGAGTGCTGTCAATAGTTACCCCAAGATATTTGAAAAGTTGGATCTGTTCAAGGGGTACAAGCTGTTTCTGATGTCATCGGGTTTGATTTATGCCAATTATGGGGGCTGTTAAGTAGCATAACTCTTGCCTTTTTTTAGTTGAGTATCAGCTTGTGACCACTAAACCACTCTTCCAATCTCTTAAAGCTGAGCTGGAGCTCAAAGAGCTTTGTATCCAGGTTACTTGTGTAAATAATGGCATCATCCGCATAAAGTAGGATTTGCTCATGGCACAAGCGTGGGAGGTTGTTCAGAAAAGGCTGAACATATGGGCCCAGTATGGACCCCTGCAGGATGTTTGACCAGACCGGCTGCCTATCAGAGAGACATTAGATATCTTGACCAATTGCATGCTGTTTTCTAAGTAGCTTCTGAACCAGGTGGTGGTGTCATTAGAGAGCCCTGTTTTGGATAGTTGCTCTAGTAGTAGTGTGTGATTTACTGGGTCAAATGCCTTAGTCAGATCTATAAAGGCCACTCCCACTAACTGGCCTTTGTCCAGTGAATTGTGGATGAATCCTGTAACTTCAAGCAGTGATGTGGTGGTGCTATGACCATTTCTGAATCCATGCTGTTGGGGGCATTGGATTCTGTATTTTTCTAGGTACTCAACTAGCAGGTCTGCAGCTATGCACTTTAGGGCTCTGGATAGTAATGGGAGTATGGATATTGGTCTATAGTTAGCATGTTGAGCCCTATCACCACTTTTGTGAACCAGGGTTACCAAGGCAGAGTTCCACTTATGGGGGCTCATCTTATAGATAAGTTCAAGATCTTGGTAAGGGTTGCAAGTGTTTCTTCCAGGGTGAGGGCAACTAGTTTAAGGTCTAATGCATCACCACTGTATCTTGATTTTCCAAGTACCTTGATTGAGTATGTATTTTCTGGCCTCCTGTTCTGAAACCACTTTAAAATAGAAAGGGGGGGATTCACCTGCGACTGGTTATCAAACCCAGTATTAGAAGAGATTGCAGGCTCAAAGAAATCTTGTGGAATGACACTACTGGGGTCTGTAAAGGCATGTTAAAGGTGTTTGCGATGATCTCTGGATCTAGTGTTGAGGTTCTATCAATGTTAAGCACAGTGTGTGCCAGTTTCGGGTCTTTGCCTGTTATTACTCAGTTTGAAAATGTGGAATAAGGCCGAAGCCCATTGGGACCACCTTCCCTGCACGTGCGGGGTGAATAATTATTTCCCTTAGATTAATAGGTATTTATCCAAAGTGTTTTTAAATGATTCAAAGGAGTCTATATTTACTAGGTAAGAAGGCAGTGCATTCCACATTTTAGTGACTCTGACAGTAAATCAGTTCTCTTCTATGCATTCTTATTTTTATGATGTCCTTAATGTTGTTCCAAAACTTCCTACCATCTCCTCATGAGTTAGCACTTGCCTAAAGTACTGTTTTTTTTTCTCATGGCGGATAGCCTTGATACATTCATTCCTAGCTTTTTATAGTTTTGTATATCCACTTGTTTGCCTGTGACTCTTGCATGATGCCAGAGGAGATATTTATTTTTCACATGACCAATGAGTTCTGATGAGATCTATGGGTTACAGGTGCCCTTGACTTTCCTTTTTTTTAAAGCAGCATGGGTGTCACAGGCAGCATTAAAACACTTTATGAAATACTCTAGTGCTGTATCAACATCCTCATCGAGTCAATTGGTGACCAGTCTGCCTTCTTAGGTGCCTTTTTAGTGGCTCAAGGTGTCCTCGAGTTAGGACCCTGCTCAGTTTTGGGAGGAGGCTTAATGAATTTATAGTTGCATATGCTTGGGGAATGGTCACTTAGAGTCAGGGAGAGCATGAGCTGGAGGCCTTTGACTGTTCCTCTTTAATAATTACCAGAGTTGATTTAAAAAAAGGATACTGTCTCATTCATTAGATGGCTGAACCTAAATTTAATTTATTTTAAAAGGTACAGTGTTGCACCAACATGATGATCCCATCGTCTGTGAATTTGCTAACATTGCAATATTCGCATTTAAGAAAGCCCTTGGGTTTAGGTGGTAGCCAATTTTGTTTGTTCTCTGGTCTGGTTGGTACAAATTGACTACCGGTGAATAGGTCCTCCAGATCTTTTGCCTTTATAAATGCAACTCTGAGCTTATCCTCTATTTTGGATTTTAGGATCCTGTCGCCTTGCAAAACTGACAAAAATCTGTGGAGAATGATGCCCAGTCTGCCTCCTATGTTCTTATATTTGGTGGAAAATGGTTATGGAACTGTTAGTCCTCTTGGCAGGGCATTGCTCTGAGATTGAAAGTCTTCATCAAATCTTTACATTAAAGGAGAAGACGCCTGTATATTTATGATTTGGACATGTCTGATGTATTTATTATACATTACATCAATTACTGTACATATGTCAATAAGAGATCAGTCATTTCTTCTGTTTCAACACATATCTAGAGTCTGAGGCTCTAACACAAGGTAGTAGTGTCAAGCAAGCCTCCATTTACATGCAAATGGATCACTTGTAATACAGCCCCTCCCATTTCCTGATGTCACTGCAGCAACAGTGCAGGAGAAAACGTAAGGGTATCAATGCTGTCTATCCTGATTTTAGTTTAAGTTTGCAATGGCTTAAGACAGTTCTGTCATGCAACTCACACAGGGAGTAGTACTTGTAGCCTTAATACTGTATGTGTAGAGCAAATAATACATCTAATAGTATTTAATTCACAGGAAACATAATCTGTTTCTTTGTACTGCTCATTTCTCTCTGTGAGACAGCTGCAACATGTTGTGGAGAGCAGTAGAAAGAAGCAGTCAATCAGTCAATCTGTATTGAACCAGGTGAACACCCTTGAGAAGATTCATTTACAAGGTAGGCCTGAACAGTTTCCCAAAGGATCACACAAGATTGAATTCCTCCTTTGCACAAATGATACACCCCCCTTTCAGTAGCCTGAAAGTGGAGAGCTAGATCACTTACTTTATAAAGTGTATTGTTTTGAGGGAGTCACGTGATGCAGGGCACCGAGTAGCATTCTCCTGCACAAGCTCCTGCCCTCCGCTCTGTTTTATACCGTTTAAATTACGTTTCTGTAGCGGTGAACTATCCTATTGCTTTAGGAACCTCTCTGCAACGGTGTTTACGTGAGGGAGTAAATGGAAATAGAAATGAAGAAAAGCCTTCCCAAACATACCCTCCAGTGACTCCGAGAAGGCCCTCAAGAAGACCAAGGCCTCCTGTACTACAGTTGCAGACTACTGGTGCCAGGAACACAGATTCTGAGCCTCTTACCCCATGCCAGGTTTCTCGAAGAATTTCAGCCTTTCAAATCTGAACTACAAACGATTCTGGGGGAAATTAAAAGTATATCTGACACTGTGGAATCCCTATCACAGAGGACGTCTGACAACGAGGCTCGTATACACTGGCTAGAGTGCAAGCAAGATCAATTTAGTCCAGAGTTGGTGGCCGTGCAGCAACGACTAGCCAAGATGGAGAATAAGGTTGAAGACCTTGAGGGCCGTAGCTGCCGCAATAATGCGGTATTAATAGGCTTGCCAGAACTTGAAGAAGGTGCAGACCTGATCAAATTTGCCAGGAAATTTGAGAGAGTAGCAGGTCCATCTCCGTTCGGCTCTAATTATATAATTGAAAGAGCCCATAGAGCGCTCCGACCAATGCCACTACGAGGAGCTGCCCCTAGATCCTTTATTTTTCGATTTCTGAATTACAAAGAGAGGCAGCATTTTTTATCCAAAGTGCGGAAAACCAAAGATCTTACGTGGGAAGGATCCAGGATAAGGGTCACACAAGATTTACCCCTGTCAGTGCACCAGAAATGAACCACTTATCATGCAATAGTTACGAGGTTAATAGCAGCAGCCATCAAATTTAAGATGAGTTATCCAGCCAGATTGCAAGTGTGTGTGGCAGGCTTCTGGTCTACATATGAGGATGCAGAGTCCTCGGCTGCCGATCTCAAGATTTCATTCCCAGATTTATTCCGTAACCCCTGAGGTAGGGGTTGGATATGGATGAATGGGAATCCGTATAACAGAGCTGGTTGCCTGTCAAGGTTTTTAAGTAAAAGACTCTGGCATTTGTTGGGGGCTTTGCTGGGTTCTCCCTGATGCATTGTACACATTATCCATGAAGTTGGATGGTCTGGGGTACCGTTTACCTCGAGAGTTCTGCGACTTCAGTTATGTTCGTACCACCCAGTCACTCAAGTAAAAATATACAGTATCTGCTTTACCAGTATTGCGCTCTACCCGCTGAGGCAAAGAGGAATATATCTCAGCCGAGAATTTCCTCTTTTTCCTTTTCCCTTCCTGCATGCATTGCAACACTCGTGTCAATCTATCCAGCTGTTTTTTTTCGGCGCCTAATAGGGCTTTCCATGTTATTGAATGCGAGTGTGGGACCGGGTTTAAGAATTTGAGGAAGATATGAGTGTGGTTCGCATAAAGTGCTTAAAAGTTTTGTTTTTTGAACTCCGTGTTTCTGCGTCTTACTTCAGAGTTGTTTGAAGGAATTTAGAAATGTGGGACAATGCAACTTTCTCCACCAGCGACCTATTATTGCTGCTCGTTCTGTAATCCAATCCAAACCTGCAGCATGGACTTTTCATCGCTAGATGGCATCAAAGACTGGATGTGATGTAGAATCCCATAAATAGACTTTACGTTGGGTTTACATTGGGAAAGGTCTTTTGCCTGTTACTGAATAAAGGGAAATACTGATTGAAGGGGGCAATTAACATAAGTTTTGCTCGGTTTGTTATATTATGAAGGGAGATTACTTTAAAGGGAGAGGGGTTGATTAGAAGCCTTTAGATAAAGACTTCACTCTTTTTTTTTTTGTTTAATAGCGTCAAGATACACGCCTTCTCCCATTTGTTGGAGTTCTATCCCGTGGTTGGTACAGTGTTTAAGTCTAACTGCTTTCCTCTAGCCGTATAGCTTGGTGATTTTAATATTTTTCCGGTTCATACACTTGGGCACTGAGGTACATTATACAAGTATTGTTTCACTCAAGTTATTCACTGTTCTATTAGATCAGACATGTTTGTTCTATTATTATAACTAAACTAATTGTTGGGAGGCGGGGAGGGGCGGTAGGGGATGTATAGGTGAGCTGTTTATCATGTACCAGGCGATATGGGGGTGGGAGTGGGAGGGGGTTGGGGTTTATCGAATGCTATTGGGGTTATTTTTCTGGGGGTTTATATTGGGTTCCTGGGGGGAATGGGTTGGTCTGGGAGGTGGGTGGGTAAGCGCAGCATATACTTAACAAATGGTAACAGTAAGACCATAAGTAAGCCTAAGTGTTTTTTCATGAAGTATTCTAGGTCTCCAAAGGGTAATGGTTAGGAATATTCATTGTATCACTTGGAATGTTAAAGGGGCAAGAGATAAGATCAAACAATATAAAATTCTGAAATATTTAAACCATCTAAAAGCAGAAATTGTTATTACAAGAGACGCATTTACTCAATATTGAAGCAGACAAGATGAGGCGACAACAGGTGGGGCAGATTTTTGCGGCACAAGGTACTACCAAAGTAGAGGGTCATGATTCTTTTACATAGATCCATCCCTTTCAACCCCTCAAAATTATTTCCGACCCTTGTGGAAGGTTCTTATTTTAAAGGGCAAATTACATACTTGACATTGTCCTGGCAGTGTCTATGGCCCTAACATGGATACTCCAGGGTTTTTGTTAAAATACTGAAGTTTTGAATTCATTTCTTGATATCCCCTTGATAATAGGGGTGATTTTAATTTGGTGTTTGATCAGTCCGTAGATAGGTCGGGCGATGCTGTCAAGGCCTCTTGCCTGCTCAACGGCCTTCAGGGACCTATTGGACTCCACTCGGTTATGCGATGTATGAGTGTGCTTCACCCTAAAAATAGGGAATACATATTTGTTTAGCCAGTACATGGCACTCCTCCTGGATCGACTACATTTTTATTTCTCAAAATCTTCTCCCGGAGTAGTGGATTCTAATATTGTTTCGGCTCACCGACCATTCTGCAGTCACTTGTTGGCTGTCATTTTCGTCATTGCCTCAGTAGGGAAGTAGGTGGAAGCTGAATAATCAAATTCTGAAAGAACTGGATAAGGCTGAATATATAGCATCTCAAATACAGCAGTTTGTGGCCTTAAATAATAATTCTATAGGAAGACCCGATATGGAATGGGGGGCTCTTAAAGTTTTTTGAGGGGGATTATAATTGGCTTAACATCAAAAAGGAAAAAAGAGCGGGAAAATAAAACTTCCCGTCTTTTGTCTCAAATTAGGAGTATGGAATTTAGTCTTTCCCCAGCCTCTTCGGAGACTTTTAGGCAGGACTTAGTCAAATTGAGGGACGCTTACCTTGACCTGTTAAGGGAGCAAGCCGAATTTGCTATCTTAAGAACGAATGCAGTTTATACTGACCAAGGGGAGAAGGCTGGGCAGATGTTAGCCATGCGTGTCAAACAACAAGAGACTGCCAGATTCATCGCTGCAGTTTGCTCTTCAGAGGGTGACTCCTTAGAACTTCACCTTCAGAGATAGTAAGCAATTTACTTGTTACTTTCAGGACTTGTATGGTCCCATGTTAACCCCACCCTCGGAGGAGGACTTGCAGGCATATTTGAGGGTCTTATATTTACCTTCCCTCACGAGCTTCAGCAAGCCTACGTTAACTTCTGCTGTCTCTGAGGATGAAATAGAAAGGGTAATTAAATCCTCTTCGTCTGATTAAAACTCCTGGCCCAGATGGGTTTACCTCTAATTTTACAAAGTTTTTCCAAGCAACTAATTCCATTTTACTGCCACTTTTCCATTTTCTTCTTTCTGTTCAAACAACCAATTCCTCCCTTTTTGAAGCCCTGATCGTTATTGCCATAGCCAGACAAGCCACGTGACCTGGTCTCTTAGCTATAGACCGTTTTCCCTACTTAATCATGATATTAAAATGTTGGCCCTATGAAGGTAGATCATCAGCTAACCACCTGAGAACTCTGGCTCAGGTCTTTTCGGCCTCCAGGGATGCCATTCTCCCAATGGCTCTGGTTTCTCCTGGATGCCGAAAAGGCTTTCGATAGGGTCTATTGGAACTATCTGTTTGCAGCGATGGAGGCATTTGGTTTTCCCAGGGAATTTCAGAACTGGGTTCACTCATTATATTTACTACCCTCTGCTAGAATTTCCTGCAATGGGGTGATTTCAGATCTGATTAAATTATTCGTGGGAACTAGGCAAGGGTGTCCCTTATCCCCGTTGCTTTTTAACATATACCTAGAGCCCCTTATTCGGAGACTGATGAGAGCTCAAGATATCTCAGGTATTTCCCTAAATGGTCACAAAGTCAAGGTTGCAGCATATGCAGATGACCTTCTCTTGCAAATAACGAACCCAGTTACATCCATTCCCCCTATTCTCAAGATAATAGAGGAGTTTAGCAAGGTTTCTAACTATAAACTTAATATAGGTAAAACCCTGGTTTTTCCTCTTAATCATAAGTCTATAAGCAAGACATTACTACATTTGGGCTGGCGTAAGTCTGATTCTATTAAATATCTTGGAATCATTCTGACATGAAATATGGTTTGACTTAAGCAGTTAAATTTAGATTCATTGGTTCATAAGATAGACCAAGATCTCCTCAGGTGGACCCTACTTCCTCTCTCTTTATGGTGTAGGATTAACTTAATTAAAATGAATGTTTTTCCCTGCCTTTTTTACCCCCTTAACATGTTAAATATTGGGCTTCCGATGTCTTGGTTTAAACAAGTTCACAGTATGTTTTCCAATTTTGTATGGGGTTATAAGAAACCCAGGATGGCATTCCATAAGTTGGCTGCACCCAAGGGAAGATGAGATTTAAGGCTTCCACATCATGGATTGTATTATTGGGCCAGTCAGACCAATAAATATCTTACGAGGCTGGTAACGGACCAATTATCAGCTCGATCCTGTTATATCCTGGTATGGCTAAGAGTGGAATTAGCCATTATTAAAAAGCATGGATACCTTCCCAATGCGATGTTATATACCAAACTAGGATCCCTTCCCGAATCATTTCGTAACTCTCCCATTGCAGTATCGATTAAGACTAGTGCTCAACTGTGTGCTTTTCTCAAATATGACAATATTAAGGATTTATCCCAACCCATAAGTGGTAAACCCAATTTACAATTAAACAAACCACTGTTACCCCATTGGCTCCCTCAGTTAGGAAACTGTCAGCTGGAAGATTTTATCACAGCTGATAGGCAGTGGTCCTCTTCAGAAGGTATCATGCGCAAGTTTGATACCTGGTAAAAGCATTTTTAAGATCTACCAGCTCCGGCATCTCCTGCTAAAAGTATTTGGAGTTATTCCACCTCACGGAACTCATATCCGGTTTCAATCCACTTTAGCAGAATTGGCTGGCTCGCCCCATGCTGTTTCCAAACTATACACCCACTTATTTACATGGGCATACCCTGATAACTTTGCCCCGGTAGCTTACTGGCATTCTCTCCTTCCAGATAAGGAGTTTGATTGTTTCCCTTCTCTGGCACAATTGTCATAAGTTTTTGTTACAGGACAGACTTAGGCTAATGCAATTTAAAATTTTACATAATATTTATTATTCCCCACAGAAACTTGCCAGACTGGGTGTTCTCTCCTCTCCGCTTTGTACAAGTTGTAAGTCACAGCCTGGAGACCTTCTTCACATCTTTTGGGAGTGTCCTAGAGTGACGTCACTATGGGCCACTATTAAACATAGAGCTGACCCGTTTTTAGGACTTTCAGATTTGTTCACACCCGAAGTATGTTTACTGGGTGATTTCTCATCTATTTCTGTGGTGTGTAGAAAATATCACATGGCTTTGATTTCTTTGTCTGTTAAAAAAGTGGTCCTTAGACACTGGAAAGATTCTGATCATTTAAATTATCTTGAGTGGCTCCAGGAACTCCTCGCTAATCTCAAGAACGGAGAGGACTATTGCAAGTCTTTCTAATAAAATTGATAAATTCAACAAGATTTGGGGCCCTTACAAACCCTATACTGTATGTTTTACAAATTTGAAGCATATATTTTCACAGTGTACACGTAACCTTGTTTGTATAATGCTGCGATCTTTGTGGAGGTTATGTGGGTTGGGGAGGGAGGGAGGAAAAGGGAGAATGAACATTATACATTTTGTTATAATTGTATTCTCATTATCTTAAGTTTATTGTGGTTTCATTCTCTGTATTGTAAACTTGAATAAAAGTTGAATGGAAAAAAAAATAGTGTATTGTTTTACATTTCAAATGCTCCTTAAATCTGAATTTCTGATTGGAAATACCAAGACACAGAGTGCATATGACATGGGAGGAATGAGCTAAGCAAATACAGAGCACTGCAAACAGTGAGACTGATTAGTTTCTTTGCCTACAACAGCTGAAGTGTGGCATCTGATTTGTTAGGGACATCCTACTTCAAATACTGACATTTCAAAGCGTTGGGGGGGGGGCTGCCACAGCTTGACTTCAGTACCTTCAAAGTGAAGTGCTATAGCTCTCACATCACTGCTAATGATTTATAATGGGAATGGGGGCACTTTTAAAGTCATGGACCTGAGGGGCCATCACAGTTCCCAAGGAGGTTAGGGGAACTTGTTAGGGGTTAGAGAGTAAGGGACTTTAGTAAAATTTGAACCAGAGTCTCCCAGTTCTTGTGCCTGTGCTTTAACCACTAGATTACCCTTCTTCCATATACTGTAGCTGATGCTGTCCTGGTAACCTATTCCTTGTTATACCCGAACTCTTTATTGCCTTACAGCAGCCATCCAATCACTGACTGCCTAGTTACAAAGGGAAAGGGGCATATTTGCAAGATTCTTTCTTACTGCTGGTGTCAATCAAAACAGAAAATGCTAACACACACAGAACATAATACAACAGCTGTATAATACCACTTAAAACTCTTGTTGTACCCAGAATCATTTATTGGGTAAACTGTTTTTGCTAACAGAAACAGTGACACAACACATGTAGGCACTTCCTTATATGACTACTGTATGTACATGTCAAATCAGTGCAGCATCACACTAGTATGGTCCTAGTTCCTATTAGACCTACACTTCAGGATGTGCACAGCACTTAAAGGGTTCCTCCATAACTCAAGTGGGGAACCAAACATTGTGGATTTGGTTTACTGGTGGAACTGCATTTAGTGCACCACCATTATCTTTTGTTCTGATGACATCATCCTCCAGCAGCATTGATGGTAAAATGCAGGACAAACACATTGATAACTTCTGGGGGCTGTAAATTTTTATTTATAATCTAGATTTGGACAGCAATAGGAATGCTGGCAACTGGAGGAGGTACACAACTGTTACACATAAGGAGTTGGGGAAAATATTGGTGTGAAGCAATGGGAGACTTCTCCTTTAACTATAACTATTCTATCCTTTTTACAACCTTCCCCTTTACTTATTCAGGACCTTTTCCACAGGTGCAGCAATTTTTTATGGATTCCTAATAAAGATCTTTTGGAGAAGTACCAATTTTCATGTCCCCTCCCGCCCAAGCAGAAATAGCATGATTGATTATTAATTAATTTGAATGATGTATGTTTATCACTATGGTGCATTTTATAGAGATTTCTCATGTCGGGCTCTTAATGATGTATAATGAAATTGCAATAAACTATTGAATTAAAATGTATTGCAGCTGTCTAATCACATGGCACTGTACCTTTAATTCTTGAAAGATAAGACCTATTAATCTCGAGTAAGGACATGCCCCTCGACAAAGGTCTGCTTAGGACCGAAGCACCAGGCAAAATGTCGCCTAAAACTTGCAATGTTTTCAGCTTAAATACAATTATTAGCAGCATTACAGAATATCTGTATGTATTTTCCTTTTAATGTAGAAACTTTGTTTGTGCACCACTTTCCATCCAGGCACACCTGTCGTTTGTGTGTGGACTTGCTAGCATCTCTACAGCAGCACCTGGCAAGCTACAGTAGCAGATTTACCTTCTGTTTGTGTTTCATACTTACTCTGCCATAGATAAAATGGAGTCCCTGGGTTCTATGAGGCCACTTGTGGTGTTGGTGGGGAGGAACAGGTGCATTCTAACAGCAGGTTTATGTAAGCAATAATACGTGAAAGGGTGTTTTTATTTATTTTTTATTTATTGAAATCTTTCACCAGGAAGGGCACACTGAACAACAATTTGCTCATCTGGCGGTGCGTCGGGGGGGGGGGGTCATAGGGAGAAACAATAACATACAGTACATACATCAAGCAGCATTAAACAGTTGGTACAATACTATACTGAAGTATGAACTGATTAAAACAGTGCAAAACATACAACTTACAATACATACATCGAGCAACATTAAAACCGTTGATTTAATTATACAGTAAAATACGAAGCTTAAACAGTGCAAAATAAAATAAACAAGACTGTACATAAGTGCTGTAAAAGAGAAGATACAATTTATGTATACTAATTAAAGAGAAGTGTTACTAGTATAAAAATACTTCTACTAATAATACTACTACTAATGAAAGAGGGTGTAGGTTACTGGCGGATACCTGTTCACCCAGGAGTGTGATGAGACCCAGTGCTGCAGGGGGAGGGCCTTGCAGCCCCTGGAAGTGTGGGTATCCTCCAGTACCCCACATCATGAAGGGTTTTATTGTGCTTAGAAAATGGGTTGGGCAATTGTAAAATAAAAGTCAGAAAGATTAAAAAGACACAAAAAATATAATAAAATATTGCTGAGAAAATGCAAATAGTCCCTCCACAGATGTTTTATACCTGTCTGTCATTTGTCTTTTTACACATGCAATAGAAGGTGTGTTTGTTTACGATGAAACATCAGAATTCAATATCTGCAGTATTCCTCTAAACCCCCCCCCCCCAATAGCATGGAATGTTAACATGGAGTGCATAAATAAAAAATTCTGCAAAATTCCTCTGGTACCTCACAGACACACAGGCCTCATATAAAAGCCAGAGGCTCAATTTTATCTGGGGCAGGGGTTAGCAACAGAGTAGCGACCAAGAGTGGGGCACATGTTTGTAACAGTTTATACTTTTGTCTACATGTTATATTGTACTGTTATTTCTGTGCTGGTCACCCAGGAAAACCGGTCATTTGGCCTATGGTCTTAACAGTATAAGTAAAAAAAAAAAAAAAAAAAAAAAAACTTCACAGACTGTGAAATGATCCACGCCTTAATAGTTTTCAAAGTTTTAATGAAGCAATTGTTTAAAACTCAGCCAGTAACAGTACACAGACCTCTGCTTCAAACACTCAACAGTTTCTGCAGCAAGTGCTTTTCAAGACTGTACTTTTGACGCTTTTAAAATAATATAAAACTCTCTCTTGCTGTTGTAGTTGATGAAGCCATTTTTTATTTTGTCTCTGCTCCACCACTTCTTGTTGCTGTTCTATGCAGCTGTCTTTTGTAACAAACCAGAGGCCCTGGGCCTGCTTCTGTACTAGGCTCCCTTCAGATCCAGCTCCTCCCCTTGTTGGTCTCCCTGTTCTGGAATGGCACTGCTACCTCAGCGTTGTGCCAGTCTGATGCTATGATATTGTCTGGTTGTCTGTCTGCGGTTTTCTTCCTCTAGTTCTCAGTGATGCTGATGGGTTCCTCTTTTTGCTGTGTCCTTAGTCTCTGTTTTCATTCCAAATATTTTTGTGATGCCAAGGTTGGCTGCTGGTGCTGGACTGCGGTCCTCCTTATAGCCTGTAGCTGTCTGGTTGGTGGCCATTGCATAGCTCTGCCTCACCGATTCTCCTGCTCCGCCTTTGGCTGTGTATCTCTTTTACTCCAGAAACCGTTGCCTTCTTTGCTGTGATGTTCTTGTCCTTGGCTCCAGCTGCTCTATCATAATGACATCAGTCAGTTGCTGGCTCTGTGCTGCAGTGCTGATGTTTGCCCGTGGCTCCCTGCTTGTTGTTTGTCACTGGGCTCTGCGTCATCAGAGTTCCTGCTGCTGTCTCAGCTGTTTTTGTCTTGCGTCAGAGATGGTTGCCTATTTTGCCATTACCGTGCTTATCATCGGTCCCTTCTGCTCCAACTGTTCTTATGACACTGGGGTTGGTTGCTAGCTCTGTGCTTGTTGTTCTTAAGCCAGCCCATAGGTCTCTGCTTGCTGGTAATCACCTGGCTTTACTTTATCCTAGTGCCTGCTGCTGTTTTGGCTTGTTTCTTGTTTTACTCGAGGCTGTTGCCATCCACACCATCAGTGTTCTCACCCTGCGTTGTTCATACAGCTTCAACATCCCAGTGATGCCTTGTGTTTGCAGGCTCTGACTTTTGGCCCTTTATACTACCCGCAGCTTTTTGCTCACAGGTCGTCATCTGACTTTACTAGGTAGCTGTTCCTGATACTTTTCAGTTTTCTTAGCTTTCCCTTCATTCTTATCAGCCTCACATCTGCACTGTTTTATGGTGTTTGCCCTAGCATGTCTTTCCTTTGTCTCTTCTCGCCTGCCATTTTGGCAAAGGTGACCTGGGGTTTCATGGGTGGCAGCCTACTCAAAATCTGCTCTGGACATCCTTGGGACAATTATCTACTGGCTCTGGTTGCTGTTTGCTTAAACATGCCAACTGGCTGTATGTTTTATGTTCCCATTCTGTGGGTTGCTTTTGAGCCTGTTTCCACCCTTGCCATCATCAACCTTGCCATTTGTGTTGCCCCCATCATCACTGTTACTGTGTCAGAGCTTTCTGGACTTTTGGACCCTTTTCTCCATCAACAGTTCTTTCAGGTAACTCATTGTCAGTTGCTGATTTCCATTATTGGGTTTGTCATTGTCATTAACTTTGTTAATGGCTTCATTCTTCCTCCTGTGCTGCTAACATCTTTGCAGCTCTCCATACTCCATTTTTTGACTCCATTCTCTGGATAGATCCATAGATTCTGGCCTTCTTACCATATAATACTTTCATTCTCCGCTTAGACCCCATTACTGGTATTATCACTGTCTGGGGGGTTTAGCCATTCTGTCCCTATTTATCATGGGGTTTTGCTCCCACTCTCCTCCTGATACTGAGGTTTGGCTATTGCTCCTGCTCATCTAGCTGTGGCTGGCTGGAACCTTGCAAGTTGACCGTCCAGTTACTCAAGTTTCAGAGTCTTATCCCACTGTTTTGTGGGGATTGTGGCTGCAGTGGCTTCTATGCCCAGCTGGGCTCTTGTGGATGCCTCAGGTGGTTTATGTTGCTGGGGCCATTTGGCACAAACTTAGTTCTTGAAAAGCGGTTCTGGGGCTGGCAGATTTGTGCTATCATGCTGCCACTGCACTATCAGAACAGGCTTGGTGGTTCTATTGGCTGCTCTTGATAGGCCTATTGCAGCTCAGTTTATATGCACTGTGCCCTCTGTTAGGGCTTCTGGTGCCTTTCTGCTATCTAGTGGCTGCCTTTTCACCTTTTCTGCTATAGGTTTATGTATGGCTGTTTTTAACTGATTGATTTTTGTCATTCATGGTAACTAGCAGCTGTTGCTGTCTCCAAGTTCTCTTGTTTTCACCTTGCCAGATAGCCCTTTCATGCCTGCTGCCTTGCACATGACATTTTGTTCCCCATGACCTGGAAGCTGATGAACATTTTCTATGTCGCAGCTCTTTACTGCAGTTGTTGCTTTTTTGCACACCCTGTGGTTTCCAGATTCTACTCACTCATGTTCCTGGTTGCCTATCCCAAGATTTACTGCCATCGTGCAACTTTTGGTGTTTGCTTGCCCTTTCTGGCCTCATACCATTCGGGCAGGGGTTAGGTTTCCACTTATGAAGTGGCTATCCTATACCCTTTCTACCCACTCTTTTTACGTAATATTATCCTACCAGTAGGCACATTTGGTTTTATGCACCACCATGCATCCTCTGTTGGTCTTCTGGGCTCTTCATGGTCCCTCCTTCAGTGTTGCCTAGGTGGTTTGTAATGTGGGTATTTCTTGGACCTGTTGTGGCTGGAGTCTCAGGGCTGTTGCTGCCTTTAGGGCTTTGTATGTGTGCTGTTGAATCCCACCCAGTTTTGCCTGGTTGCTCCTTCCCCTGTTGTCCTAGAAGGATGCATGTGCACCCTGGTCTTAGAATATTGAGCAGTCTGCCTCTGACCTCCTCTGTATTCTTCTGTGGGGCCAGGACTACCACTGATATAGGTGTTTCCCCTTCTCAGGACTTTATTTACTTTTGGGCATGTGCTGTTGTGCTCCCCAGCTGTTCTCCCTGTGGGTCTTTCTGGTTACCATTCCAACGTCCCTATTCTTCTGACTGGCATTAATACCAAACTTGGTCAAAGCCATTTACAGCTTAGTGTCTTTGGGGCTCATGTATGTGTTGCCCTCTCCTAGCTGGCTCTTTCTTCTTCCCCTGGAGGGTTTACTGCCACTCCATGAGGTACCAGCCACCTTGATTCTGGTGGACCTCTTCTAGTCTGGTCTGTTTTCATTGCCCTCACTGATTAGGCCTCTTTCTTTATGCCTAACCTAGAAGGTCTTTTTTCTGCCATAGGCTGCTTGTGGCATCATGACCTTCCATCTTTGCTGCATTATACTTGGTTCTTGCCACCATGGCTCTGTCCATCTCAGGGATTTGACACGTTATGTTGGATGTTCTCTTGACAGCTTGACTACCATCTCCTCCACACTCATGTTCCCTCTTATGGTCATGTTTTAGTTTGTCATGTGCCTTGCTTCCAAGACCATTTTGCTGTCCAACTAGGTGTACTTTTGTTCCACTTCTTCTCCTGCTCATGCTCTGTCCTTCTGTGGTCTTTAGTGCAGATAACTCTTTTGGCTTTTCTGCCTTTCTTGCCCTTTCCATCAGCCTGACTTTAGCTCAGTTGGTGCCACAAGTTCCTCACATTGTTCCTACTTTGGTATCCTCCAGTGCATAGACCATTTGTTTTATGGACTTTTGTTTGGTTTTAGAGTCCTTTACACAGACTCCATTGGGTCCACTTATGTTTCCTTGTTTGTCTGGCACTCTGGTTGCCCGCCTCTTGGCTTGCAAGGATTTAGAGCTAATGAGTGTCAGTTGTGGATCCCTCATTCCTTACTGTTCTCAGAAATCAGGTTTTCATTCTATACCCGCTCTTTGTTCCTGACCTGTAGTATGTGCTGTCCTTGCACTGTGTTCACCTCTCTGCCTTCCTGTTTGTTTCCTGCCCATCTAAATGCAGGTGTAATTACGCTGTATTCTCTGGATGCCCACAGGGGTTCATACTTGTATTTGGCTCATGTGACTGACTGCACCCAGTCTTCGTGACTTTTTTTTTTGTTTTCTATGGGGATGGTGGATGAATGGCCCTCTTTCTGGGTACTACCTTTCCAACATGGTTGGCATCTTGCAATTCATTTGGTTTTCAGTAGCCTAGTAAGGTTCTTTCTGGTCCTGTCAGGGGCTCTGCACCCTGTGGCATGGCCTGTTATGTAGCTTGCTTTTATTTAGTTTCAACAGCCACTCTATACTCATTTAATTCACTATTATCCATTCTTTCTCTAAAAACTGTTGATTTGGTCTGGTCTCCCATAGATTGACTGGCTTTGACCTCCCAAGGCTTGCTGTCTTATGGGACTTTTTGTTTTCCTGCCTATCCTTCCTGTTCTTCAGTCTGATTCTGCTAGGGAATTGTTCCAAAGGTGTGGGTCTATGGAGAAAGATATCATTGAAGAAGTTAAGTTAGACACTTACCAGTAACAGTAGATCTTTAGGAGAATCCCCTCCATAGAGCCACAGCTCACCATCCCACCCCCTTTCATGTTTCCAGATGGTATGCTCCAGAAGATGTCCATTGTTTGCACACTTGATCTTTTTTCTTTTTTTTTGCACCCTTCTGATGAGCTTTTCTTTCTAAAGCTCCACTTCTGTCTGGTTGAGGCTTTTGTCTTTTTGTCTCCCATTTCCCATCAGTATGCTACAACTCTGAGCTTGTCTGTAGTGGGAAGACTGAGAAAGTATAAGGTGGTGCCAGCGTACATCACGTCAGCCCTAGCAATACAAAATATTCTGAATAGTCCTGATGCTAGTGGCTTGTAGCTCCACAAGTGTGGCTTCTATGGAGAGACTCTTGAAGGTCTATTGTTGCTGCTAAGAAACTGTTACTTTGCTCCTCAGTGCCTCTGAGAAAAGTGTGCATGGGATAGAGCTTTTTCTGCATTGGCCTGAGGTTTCTTTGAGTGGAAAACTTAGAGGTATCATTCGGAATAGTTGATAGGTACAGTATGGCTCCTGTGCTTCAGTTCTTCCCTTCATAAAACTGGTTAGAAGCAAGATTAACCTGTAAATAAGATGTTCCAGATCAGTTGGGCTGTCCTTGGTAAATACATTTTAAATAAAAAATAATAATCCAACCAATGTTGTTAATGTGTGTGGACTGTGCGGACTAATGATGACCTACAATTTCACCCCACTATGACCTTATCCAGATTTAGCTTGAGGTGGACTCTGTTTTTGCTTCTACAGGGGACCCCACAAACTGCAAGCAGGTCACAAGTGCAGAGACTATACGGGACATTCAGTGGGCCACCTCTACTTGTGTCTTAGGATTCCAGGTGTTTGGTAAGTAGACAAGTGTATTTGCTATTCTTCATTCAGTCATGGTGCTTTTGCTGTCATTCTTAGCTAACTGAACATATTCCAGTGGTAACTGATGTGACTGGCTTGGAAGAATTATGGCTTTTGTTTTCTTTTGTTTAAATAACTTAAAGGGGGCAGGAACTGATTATTTATGTGCAGCTGCTTGAAATGTCTCTATTTTCATAAATTATATTCATAACTCTAAAGGATCCATGTTTAACTGTGCATGAATAAAAGCCAGCTGTCAGCTGTGTTTTGTATTGTTTTCTTTGTGTGGACAACATTCTGTGCAGTTCTTTCATGGAACCAATAATTTGGAGTTTCGACTGTCACTTCATGGTTCAGAAATGTGAGCATGAACTTATCAGTACAGTGCCCAAGGTTCTGAAACCATGAAGTGACATAGTCAAAACTCCAAAATTGTTGGTGCCATGACAGGAACTGCATGGAATATTGTCCATACAAAGAAAACAATACAAAACACAACTGACAGCTTCGGCTTTTATTCACACTCAGTTAAATAGGGATCCTTTAGAGGTATGACTATAATTTCTGAAAATAGACATTTTAAATAGCTGCACATAAGTAATCAATTCCTGTCCCTTTAAAAGGGATGGGAAATGTGTGCTAATTGGCAGCAGTTAGTAATGTTCCTGTTTGCAGAAATGAAATTCATACCTCCAAATGATCCATTCTTAAGTGTAACTGAATAAACACTGATGTAAAATCTGTGTTCATTTGTTTGTTTTTTTTGTTATGGACAGCATTCTGTTACAGTTCTCTTCAAGGAACCACTAGTTTAGAGTTTTTACTGTTGTCATTGTGTACACAATGCTAAGCATGAAGTACTGACATACAAGAACTGTGCTCAGAGTTCTGTACGCAAACCATGGCATAGTTAGAACTCCAAGTCACTGGTTCTGAGAAAAGAACTGTAACAAAATGCTGCCCATGAAACTAAACAATACAAATGTTCTCATTGCTTTTTTATTCAGGTACAATTATATTTGGCTCACTTAGGGATATGGCTATAACTTCTGAAAATAAGAATATTATGAACAGCCGCTAATTAGAAATAATTTCCTGTTCTCTTTATATGTTCAATAAACATGAATTTTTTGCTCAAACCACTTGGATATTATAAGTAGTATCCTTGAAGGCAGACATGGTGTCCACAAGCTAATTTCTGTGCCTTTAAGTATATTATTTTTATAAAATGTGCAACAGATGTTCTAGGGACGTGGCTATGGTCAACTTATCCACACTTCTGGCAGTCTCCTTTTAAAAGCTGATTTGCTGGACCATTGTTGAGAGAAGCTCTTCCCATTGGCCGGGTGGTATATCCCTCAACTCTGCCCTGCAACGTCGGATCTTCCTTTCTGCTGGAAGAGTCTGGTCTCCTCCTTTGCAGCTCTGCATTCATTGTAGGCACAACGATTCTTAGTGTGCAATTTGGCTAACTTTTGTTCAAACTTCTATTTTGGATATATTCCTCTGTTCTTTCTTACCTACCAATGCTCACAATGGACCATGGTGATTCTTAGTCTGCTCCAGCTTCAAGTGCAGTCAAAATGTCAAGCAGATTCACTTGTGTTGTGGACTTACTGTTTAGATGAACACAACGTTGCTGCCTGTGGCCTGTGTCCGGCTATGCTTTCCACTTCCCTTGAAGACCGCTACATTCATCTTCTCCTCTTTCTGACTAGCTGAACAGGATCCTCCAATGAAATCCAAGGAAACTCACAAGGCAGTCCCTGTGGCTGGAGGTTTACAGCCCAGTTGACAACTATGGAAGAGAATGTGGCCCAGTCCATTAGGGGCCAGTGATGGCATGGTCTTCACAGGTAACTTCCATGAAATGTGCAAGACTTTTCAGACCTTTGGAGAGAGCCCTGCCCACCATGGTAAGTCAAACAAGTTGAAGAAGTCCTGCCATCAGTCATGGGAATGGGAAGAGGCATGCTCTTCCTGCTCCCTTAACTCCCCTGACCACTCGAGGCTGTCAAGTGCTTGGCTTCAGTATAACCTGCCTTGGTCAAGGGACAAGCAGTTAGCTCAGTGGTACCCTTGTCAAGTTTGTCTGCCTCAATGCAGACCACACAGGTGGTTGAGATTTTTTTCAACCCTGTCAAACTTGTTCTCAGAAGGAGTCAAAGATAATTTGATCTCCAGGACCCTGATTCTGTCGGGCCTCATTCAAGAGAGCCAGGAGCAGTTGGCAAACCCAGCCATCTCTTCTTAGGAGTTACCTCCCTTAAAGGTCAAATGGCTGAACCCTGTATGGGTGGTCTATACTGCCCCTCCAGCCATATCTCCTCATCATCATAGGTCATGTTGAGGTTCAAGGTCTAGTTCAAGGGGTTCCTCGCCATTTCGGTCTCCATCAATTGGGAAGTGTCACCATCAGCACTCTTCTTCCTCCTCATCTTCAGACAATGACAGGCTGCGTTGACATATGCAGCAGCACTATGAAGAACTTCTTTGGTAGCAGTGGGCTTTGATTGGCCAGGGTAGGACTCTACCTTTGACCCTGCAGTCACCTGGTCATCACCAGTTGAGCCTGCATTGGTCTTGCCAAGTCAATTGTCCTTGACATGAGTCTCGCCACTGATTTTTAGGTAAACCTGCCTCCATGACAGCCCTTGCATGGAGCCCCTAAGGACTACTGTCTGGCTACCACCTTGCCAGGCTGATGTCTGTGGAAATCATGCACTCAAATGAGTCCCAAGTGGTGTATGGGTGCAAACAGCTGAGGGCTGTTTTGAAGATTCCTTGGATGATTACAATGGGTCCTCGATGCAGTCCTCAAACTTGTGCCTTCAACCATAATTTGGCCAAAGAACTGACTACTGACCATGGCCCTCATGCCTCTTCTCAAGCTTGTGTCCAAGTCTGTGGAGGTTCCTTGAGCCAATCCAGAAAAGGGCAAATACCCTTTACTGAGGTCCTGGATGGGACGAACCCAGGGTTGCTTTCCTGATGGCCAACACCATCCTGGGACCAGTGCTGAGCTTTGGCAACACCCAGCTTCCTGTCCAAGACCCTCTGCTTTATGATCTGAAGGTATGCAGTCCCTGCAAGCACCTTGTCCGAATTTTTGGACAGCCCTCAGCTGAGGATCTGGTCGCAGACTCAGTCTTCTGCAAGGCCCACGATACTGGGGACATGGACAAGCCCCCCGACAAGGAGTGCAAAAAGCTTGACCATGCAGCAAAGAAGGTCCACGCTGCATCCTCCCTAGGTTTCCATCAGGTGAGCTGTACCCTAATGATGGCCCACATTGGTCACTTCCTGATGGGAGTCCTGGATCATGCCCTTCTATACCTCCCTGCCAACAAGCAGCTAGTGGTGAAAGTGGTTTGAGCCCAGGGTCAAGCGCTGGCAAAACACCAGCTACAGATGGCCTGAGACATGGGTGATTCTTGCACCCGTGTCTTGGCAGTGGCCACTGTGATGCATCACAGGGACTGGCTGTGGATTTTCACCCTTATGCAGATAGCAAGCACAAGTTTGCAGATGTTCTTTCTTGGGCATTGACCTTTTGGCCCTGGTATGGAAGGACACCTCACCAGAATAGAGAAGTTCAGTGCCACCCTGAATTCTGAGACTTCCTCTCAGAAGGATTTGAAAGGACAGATACAGAAAAAAGTCTTCTCAGTTTCAGCCCTTTCTATCACAGCAGCATAGGAAACAGCAGAGACCATCTCAGCCTTAGTGTCCTAAGACTGAATTCCCCAATCATGGCCCCAAAAATGACCCCAAGATCCTTGTTAATTGAGTGGTGTCCTTCATTAATTTCAAACTGGCCATTATATGTTGTTAAATACCATGCAAAATTGAGCCCCATTCACTTCAGTGGGGGGGGGGTGCCCCCACACTGTCACTTGCAGGACGCTCATAGTGCAAGGACACATTCAGTGAATGAGGAAGTAAAGGAATGCGCTGTCCAGTGTTGTCGGGAGCAAAATATAATCTAAAATGTTCTAAATTCAGCACTGCTTTTGGTACTGAAAATAAGATAGGCTGACTCTCACTTCCTTTGAGTATCCAATGGGGTAAGTCCATTTCTAATAGGCTGAACATGACAAATTCAGTTTAAAGAAATGCTTTAGTTCATAGACGTGCATTCTTTTGAATTGGGGACGGGTGTTTTCAGAACAAACACACACACACACACACACACACACACACACACACACACACACACACACACAAAATGGCAGGTTCAGCAGTTTTGAACACATTTCCATTAAAAATACCTGTCTTAGTTTGAAGTGTAAATTAGGTAACTTTTTGTAATAAAAATGAGTGCTATACATGGTTTTAATTATTTTTTATTTCTAGCCACCCCGTAGTTACAAGCATATGGACTATATTTTATCTTCAAAGTCAAAATGGAAGCATGTTTCAATGAATGATCATAATATAATTTCCTAATATTTTGGTTCATTTTAAGTCAGACATGTAACTCATTTGCTCCCGGTGGCCATTTTTGGTCAGATCCAGCAATGGATGGTTCCAACGCCATATGGCGTCTATGGGAACAAATGAGTAACGTGCAATAAAACACTCCAGAGTGTACCAGTATGGTGCTTTAATCACACTTCTCAGATGCCTTTAATGGCACTTGGCTGTGCCTCTTGCCTAATAGTGTACCTGAGGCACATGATTATATGATCATAATGCACAACTGTCAGGAAGCTGCCCCATGGTGTGCATTAAATTATTTACTGTATGATGCACATCCAAGGGGCCCAGTAAGGCACAAGATAGAAGGTGGAATGCCCTTACACCCTTTGGAGGTGCATCGCAAAGCCTTTACTGCACACCCTGGAGTGGTAAGCAATAACCATGATGGGGCATGCCGTTATTGGGGAATTACCGTACTCCTTCAGCCAAGTGTTCTTCAACCATAGGATGGGGAGTGCAATAATTACCAAATAAATGCAAGCCCTGTAGTGTGTTATTGCATTTATAAAACGGCACCAAAATAATAAAAAAAAACAAGTCTAAATAAATCTTTAAGGATAAATAATCATCGGTAAATCACTTCTCACATCAAACAGCTGGGTTTGCCCAATCAGAGTACAAATTGGCTGGCAGACAAGTCACTTACAGTATGTTGTTAGTTGAATTTTTTTCCTCTTAACTGTCACAGTTACTGAGACAGTTTAGAAAACAAGTTCCAAGACTTGCAAGGCACTTTCCAGACTTGGGTATTTATTGGTCATTTACTGCACTGGCCTGGTCAGCTATTGACCAATCAGATAATTAGATTTTTCTTGCCCATTTTATAATGGTACTTACAAAATGACTTGCATTCAGTAATAATAAAACACTAACAAAAAAAAAATGATCTTCAAGGACATCACCCTCCATAGTGCCATGCATATTAAACTGTAAGTCATTGGTATCAGGACCACTGAAACCTTTTGTTTGCTGGGCCACCTCAATGACATGCCTCCATGCTGGCAGTGCTATATAATGGTGGCCCCATACTTCCTCTGTTTCTTTTTCTCCTGCTAAGGACTCCACAGTGGAATGCTGCATCACCTTCTTGAATCTCTATCACCGAAGGTTTTTTTTTTTTTTTTTATCAACTTGTTTTTCAGTGAAACATTATTATTTGCCATCTCTGCAGCATTCAAAGAAGCCACCATCTTGCATCTCTGCTTTGGTGCATCTTGTTTACTTTTGTTTGTGTAAACAAATTAGAAAAACTAGCATTTGTTCACCACACATGGGGAGATGCAGTCCTAAGTCAGTAATGGCCTTACTCCTGCGCCTCGACTCCACTTTAGTACAATGAACCTTGTATGTCTCCTCTGTTATAATCGATGCCATCTTTGATGTAGGTGCTGGCCTTGACTGAGCACCATTAGTGTTCTTTTCCCTTCCCGGTTCCCAACACTGTTGGTTCTTTGTGAGGGTAAGTTCAGGCTGCTTCATAAGACTGTTGTCAGTCTGACCAGCTTCCAATAGCACCATGGTTGACTGTAGGCACTGGCTGAGATCTAATACGGGCCCACAGCTTCCTGCTAGCTGGTCGCCACCAGGGTTCACCACGCTGATGCTCCTGCAGCAGTGTTGGCTCTATTCTGTTGAACCCTGAAGGCTGTTGCCATCGCTTGCTCTGTTTCTCATGAGCTCAACTCGCGGCTGCTCGGGTGCCTTTTATGATAAGGTCAGTTGCAACACTGTCAGTTGCTGTCTCTTGCTCATGTCCTATTACAGATCCAATGCTTTCTGTTGCAATGCCAGTTTTAAAGCATCATTGGAAGAATAGACATAGAAGGCTAGAGCCCACCTAAAATGTCCGCTGCTTAAGAGCGCTGTAACTGTTATCCCTAAGCTGCCCAAATAAACATCCAGACCAAGCTTCTTTTAAAAATATACAGTATATAAACATTTTATGCTGCTGGGGCTGAGCAGATGGCTTGTTCAGCCCTGTCCCCGGGTGCTGTCAGTTGGCCTGCTACCTCTCTGTCCAAGGTTACATCCCCTGCAGATTTCCCTCTGCAGCAGGGCCAGAGGATAGAAGGCCTTCCTCCCCACTGGAAGCTGTCATCCAGATGTCCCCCAGCAGAGCAGCAGGGTGGCCCACAACACCTCAGGCAGGGTTTCTTGCAGCCTGGTCCCTATTCTATTTTCCACCAAGGTTTTTCTCTCCCCAGAGCTATGGCAAACAGGGGGCGCATGCGAGTGGAGGCACGCATGCACTTTGGAAGCACTGGCCCCATTCCACCCACCCAGTATTCTACCAGCCACCTGAGTGTCGGCGCTACCACTAGGCCTCCACCTGGTGGCAGCCAAGAGCCAGTTCCAACCCACCCCAGGAGAGGAGAGCTGCCAGGTGACTGTGCAATCCTCTCCCAGCTCTCCCCCCCAGCTGACCCCCCAGCAACCTGAGGTTGTTCCCAAACTCTCATCGCCAGCACAGGAGAGGTAAGTCACATTACAGTACCTCAGCCCTCTGCACCACCAGGCTGGCTCATCCAGACCAGTCTTAAAGACATGTGAGATGTTATTTATATTGTCTCTCCTACACTGCTTCTGTAATGTTGGCTGGGTTCTCTGTATTCATCCAGAGCATACTGTGATCCTTGCTATGAATGGTAATTTGTTGGTGGCCTGGGCTTCCTGGCTTGTGGCTGCGTCATAGGTCACTCTGCCTGCTCTGACCATCGTTGAGACACCAGGGTCGTTATTCAGTTGCAGCATGGGTTCTATCCTTGGGCCTGCAACCTTCTTCCAGATAATTAATCATCTTGCCTTGTCGATGCCTCCCTGTCTCGCATCATGTTGCCAACTATTAAACACTTGTGGCAGGATCCTCACATTGCTACAGAGACTGCTGCCAGTCTTGCAGTTTTAGTTTTTATTGACCAGGCAAGCACACTAGATAAATATGTGCTTATTTTCAGGAACAAGTCAGGAAGTTACAAAGTAGAGAAAGACAAAGCAACATCACCTTTTACGATAGTAAACAACAATAAAAATGGAAAAGGACCTGGGGGTAGACATAACAGATGACCTAAAGGTTAGCAAGCAATATGAGAAGGCAGTAGGGATGGCTGGGGGATACCGGAATGTATAGGGAGAGGCATCGCCAGTAGAAAATAGGAAGTTGTTATCCCACTGTACAGACAGTTGGTGAGACCCCATCTTGAGTACTGCATGCAGTTCTGGAGATCCCATCTCCGCAAGGACATAGACAGGATGGAGGCAGTCCAGAGGAGGGCATCTAAAATGGTGCAGAGTCTGAAACAGAAGCTATATGAAGACAGACTTTTAGTCTCTCAAGATATATACCCTTGAGGAAAGGAGGGAGGGGGGGACATGATAGAAACTTTCAAGTACCTCAAGGGAATCAACAAAGTCCAAGAGGGTAGCATCTTTCAGAAAAAGAGATGTGCAAGAACAAGGGGACACAATTTGAAGATGATGGGGGATGGGCTCTGAGGCAATGTGAGGGAAGTATTTTTTCACAGAGAGGGTGGTGGATGCATGGAATGGCCTTCCTGAGGAGGTTGTGGGTCAGAAACAGTGAGGATAGAAAGAAATAGGCTGTTGGTTAACTAGAATCTGCAGCTTATCCAGTGGTAGAGAAATGGGCAGACTAGGTGGGCCAACTGTCCTTATCTGCATCAAAGTCTATGTTTCTGTGTAGTACAGAAACAATGGAAAATAATGGGAGTAATTACATAGTAGGGGGTGCATGGTTAGAATACACACATCACAATAACACAAAGTAAAGTAACATGAGGAGACAAAAAAAAATTGACACTTAGGCATATCATAAAATGGAGCGTCATAAGAGAGCACCTTGGTCTTGACATTGGCTCTGCCCCTCCATCACTGTTTTTGACTCTGCTTGGGTTTCCTGAATCTTTGGTCTCTTCAAACTAGTCAGCAGTGTCATTGGCTGTTTTTATTTTCCAGTCAGACCATTGTTTGCAACTCTGATCAGTTGCCAGTTTCTGCTCTGGTACTATCACAGGCCTATAGCTCCCTGTTGGGCCCATCACTGTTGAGCCTAGCCTCACTGATGCTTTATTACTTAGTCAAGTCATCCCCTGTTAGCTAGTCTCTGCCCTTTCTGTGTTTTTGGACTCTGTTCTCTGCAAAACTCTAGAAATTCATGTCACTCATACCATAGTCTGTCATCATTGTCTTGGCCCTTGTCTTCGTTATCTATGCTAAACACTGGGCTTTATTCTGTCCCCATTAAAGTGTCGTGCCTTGGCATGAATTGGAGGTTTACATTCCTTCCCTCCCCCTGCTGGGATCTGGCTGAGGGTCCTGCTGTTTCAGATGTGGTAGACTAGACCTTACAAGAGTAGTGTCTCCAATTACTGAAATATGGATTTGACACTTGACCCCCTGTGTTTTGGATTTCTGAGATTGTGGTGGTTTTTCCATCCTGTTCTCCTCCTGTGCCTCTGCCTCTTGTAGCTCTCATGGGCCTCACCAGTGACCTAGTATGCTTTTCATTGTCAGCATGGGACTTTACTTTTCACAACCCTGCTGATTCTTCATCGGTATCCACCATCCTGCCAGGAACTGGCTTGGTGGCTCTCATAATGGTTCTTGATAGATTAGTAACACCTTATCTTTTATACCCTATGCCTCCTGGCTGTGGTCCTAGTACCATGAATACCATAGAGCGGCTGTTGTTTTTTATGTTCCCTGTGACTTGGGCAGTGACATTTTGCTGTGCTCTGTATCATGTCACATCAGTTACTTTGGCTCTTGCTGTGATTTCTGAGATCTGCTTTCTGAAACATACTCCTGACTGCATGTCCCTTGTTTTAATGCCAGAGTTCAACTTTCAATGCTGCCTTCACCATTTATGGCTTTGTACTTTATGGCCAGGGGTTGGGCTTCCTTCAGCCAGTGCCTGCTCTTATCTAATGCATCCTCCCAACTTGTCCTACTTACCCTGCCATCCAAAATGGTTTTTATTTTACACATCGATGTGCATCCTTTTTTGGACTTGTGGGCTCACCTCTTGGGCCCTTCCTCAGTGCAGGACCAGGGAAGTCACTCCAGGTAATTTCTTCTCTTACAACATCTGGGTAGTTTATGTAGCCACTAGGCCTTTAGAAGAGCACCTTTAGTGCTCTTTTACGAATTGCACCCCAAAGCAGAAGGACCCTTACCTGCTCCATAGTTAAAATTTACACTAAGTAGATTTTTTCTGCCTCTAATTAGGAAGGTAGGGATCTTATTTTAGCTCTGTTGAGCCAAGCTGCCAATCCCTTCCACTCCCGGGCTTGAGGTTGCCCCACACTAGCACATTTTGAGATGTAATAATATGGAGACCACGGGCACTCAGTAGAAAGTAATGGGGACATTTTTCAAATTGATATTTCAATAGTTAAGATGGTTAAGTCAAACAAATCAAGGCCACTGCTCAACTAACAAGGGCCTTGTTAGTTGAGTGGTGGCATGGACTCGTTTGCATTAACTATCTTAACTATTAAAATATCAAGTTGAAAATATTTTCCCATTAATTTCTAGGGAGCACGCCTCCCTAAGTAAGTAAGTAAAAATTTATTTTTAAGCACTTTTCCAAAGACCAAAGCGCTGTACACATTAACAATTAAAAACAGATATTAAACAACAATAAAATCAATCACCATAAGCTTTTAAAAATAGAAATGTTTTTAATTCCACTTTAAAGCTCTCAACGGTCAGGCAGCTTCGTATCCGAGGTAGAGAATTCCACAGGGCAGGGGCAGCATACAGAAACGCACGTGCTCCAGATGTCTTCAAACGAACCCGGGAATCTCTAGCAATCCCTCACTGGCGCATCGAAGCGAGCGAGAGGGGCAGTAGGGAGTAAGGAGATCTTGCAGATACTGCGGTCTCTGTTCATGTAGGGCTTTATAGGTCAGTAATCCGCCATTGAACCGGCAGCCAGTGCAGCCCGCGCAGAACAGGCATAATATGACTATTTCTAGATGTCCTGGTCAAAAGCCTGGCTGCTGCTTTCTGCACTAGCTGCAGGCGGCGGATATCAACCCCTGGTAGCCCCAGGTAAAGGGCATTGCAGTAATCAAGGCGGGAGGTCACGAAGGCATGAACCAGAATAGGAAGGTCAGCCAGATGAACCAGGTGTTTCACCCGTGGCAATATTCCTCAGATGGTAAAAAGAGGACCTAACAATGGCCGATACCTGAGATTTCAAGGTCAGACCATCATCAATAATAACAACAGATTACGCACCTGGCCTGAGGTCAAGAGCTGGACACCATCGCTTAAGGTCTGATGGTATCCCAACCCTATGGCCCACCCTCAAGGTGACCCGGTTCACAACCAACACCTCGGTCTTATCCGGTTTAACCTCAGCCAGCTGGCACTCATCCAGTCATTGATTTTTGGCTAGACAGCTGTTAAGCAGAGAGACTGCATCATCTTGTCCGGGGAGTAAAGGACAGATACAGCTGGGTATCATCTGCATAGCAGTGGAAACCCAGACTGTATCGCTAATGATATCTCCTAATGGCAGCATATAAACTGTGAACAACATGGGTGCTAAGATGGAGCCCTCGGCACCCACAGGACAGAGAGATGGCATCAAAGGAATAAATTCCAGTGACAACCCTCTGAATCTGGCCTGTGAGGAAAGATCAAAACCAGTGTAAGACTGTACCACACAGTCCACAAAGATGCCACAGGTGCTCCAACAGCACATCATGGTCCACAGTATCAAATGCTGCAGAGAGATCAAGAAGGACTAGAATAGTACAAGCCTTTTGATCTCTCACAATTAGGAGATCATTTAAAACCCGGATGAGAGCAGTCTCAGTGCTATGTCTTTTCCTAAACCCCGACTGGAGAGCATCATAGATATTGTGATTTGTGAGAGGGTCATCTAACTATGACGCAACCACCTTTTCAATAACCTTACCCACAAAGGGCAGGTTAGAGATAGGTCTCTAGTTAGCTGGGCAGTCTGGGTTCAATGAAGGTTTTTTTTTAAGGAGTGGTCAAATGACTGCCTCCTTTAGGGAACCAGGAAAATTCCCCTGCTCCAAAGACTTCCAGACAATTTCAGCTAGGATCGGGCAGATAACATCTACGCAACCTAATAAAAATGGTGTAGGGCCTGGATCCAGACTACAGCTGGTTGGTCGTACAGATTGAACAATCCTCACAACATCCATGAATTCCGGCCTACTAAAGTCAGACCAGGTGACACGAGAGTTTGCTTCCTCTCAACGATCACTGCAATTCCATACAGAGAGAACAAGACCGATGCCCAACCTGATGCCAGCGATCTTATCTGCGAAAAATCGAGCAAGCTCATCACACTTTATTTGGGAAAAATCTCTTCCAGACTGCAGACAGAGTGGATTGCACAATCTGTCAACAGTCTGAAAGAGTTGATCCAGTTGATTCTGTGCAGCAGCAGTCTCCCTGGACAGAAATTCTGCCTTCTTACAGGTGATTGCTGATTAATAGACCCTATAATGGTCCATCAATCTAAGACCGTCGGCATCTAAGCTGGATTTCCGCCAAGCCCTCTCTAGCCTTCGTTCCTCCTCAGCTCCTTCAAGGATCCATCAAACCATGGAGATCTTGGGCGCTGAGTGAGTGGGCAAACACGAACAGGTGCAATTTGATCCAGGGTCTCACCCACAGCCTTATTATAGGCAAGTACAAGATCCTCTGGACCCATGCACTCACTCAAAATACCAGATAGGTCCAGTACCACCAAGAGGCCTTCTGGGGTAACTCCCTTAAAGGCGATACTGGACCATCTCTGTAAGGCAGGCCTATTTGGGGTGCCCCGAGCTGAATCTTATGGTGTGGTAGTCTGTCCAACATTTTGGTTCCACCCTCAAATGCGCAACTTCTAACCTCGGGTAGGAACACCAAGTCCAATGAGTGACCTCCTGTATGGGCAGCAGAGGTAGCCACCTGTGTAGGCCCAACATCGTCATAAGCTGGAGGAGATTTTTCCAAATAGCGTAGAGTTCATCGTTGACCCAAGCATTGAAGGCACCAGTATTAACCACCTGGGTGACTCCAATGCCACATCGATGATGAAGTTCGCAAACTCCTTCCGGAATTCACCACCATCACCTGGTGGTCGGTAAATGAGGAGAATCCTGAACCCTACACCTTCTCCCAGGATACACTCAAAGGACTGGGTGATACCTACTGGCACATCCACAAGACCCAGCTCCATTCTAAAAAAGATAGCTACACCCCCACCCCTACGATCCAACCTCGGCCGGTGTATCACCGGGAACCCGGTCGGAGCAGCAGATGCCAGAATAGGGCCAGCATTCTCATCCAGCCAGGTCTCGGTGATGCATGCCAGGTCAGATGTTGCAACAAGGTCCTCTATGATAGCGGTCTTGTTCTTAATTGACCTGGCATTGCAAAACACCACCGGGTTGGATGGATTTCGAGGGCGCAGTACCTGCCCACACCTATGGAGCCCTTGGTATGGGAATCGGGCATGGAAAACCCCTTTCCTGAACCCATTTTGCCCCAGGATGTCTCCTAGTCCCTACTACCTCTATTGGTCGACCCCTTTCCACTCTCCCACTTTGCCCAGTCCAACCACCCCTCTGACGTTTTCTTACTATCCCCAATGCACGACATTTATTATAAACATCGGCCACCAAAGGGGGGCAGTAAAAGGAGCGGAGGTCCCAAAGCAGAGTGGGAGAGTAGCGCCTGACCATCTTAGAGCCCTCCCAGCACATCTCAGTAAGCAACAATTAACCATGCAATTAAAATACACAAATAAACAACTCAATTATAACAATATACAAACTTGGCTCAATAAATCAGTACAGCTACACAGATCAAGCTATTTAACCATATTCATTTTAACAACTCAGCTTAAATAAGATAAATAACCATTCTTACCATACTAACCAATAAATGTGTTTCAACAATCCTAAAATAATAATATTGCTCAAATTACCACTTTAGATGTCCTATTTATAGATTTAGGGGCCTCTAACTTCCCAATCTGATAGATTTTAATTCGAATTCTGCTCTCACCTGAAATCATAAGGACAAACTAAACAATGGCAATTTAACATAATAAATAACAACCTTTCCAGGCTTATAAAATAAAGGTTCAGTGTAGAGTTCGCAAGGGAAAAATGGCTACCTTAAAGGGAATTTCGAACCACAGCCGGAATCGGGACTATGGCCCCCAGAGAAGAGACCACTCACCAGTGGACCCCCCCAGTAGGCCTAGGAGGCACTGTTTCTCTGCATCCACTCTTCGGTAGGCTCCGAGCCGATGCCACCCATCCCAAGCCCAGCCGAAACAATGAGCACTCTCAATATTATCACATCACAAAATGTGCTAGCATGGGGGCGGCACAGAGGACCAGGAAGTGGAAGGTATCAGGGGCTTAGCTCCATGGAGCCAAAATATGATCCCTTCCCTTCCTAATTAGAGGCAGAAAAAAGAAATATTTTTAATGTAGATTTTAACTGGGGGGGGCGGTATTGGACTTTCTATGTCATGGGACGAGCACCACAAAAGATGCTCTTAAGGGCTCTGTCAATTGCAATGCCATCTCTAACAGTTTTGCATTTATTTTTTTTTTGTTGCTCCTTCCCTGTCACAGATGTGATTGCCATTGCACCCTACTCCTGCAAGGTAGTTCCAAACATTGCAGGTTGCCTCACCGCCAGTGATACTCATCCACAACTGGCACCTGCTGCAGATCTCACCAGTGGTTTGTCTGCATGATTTTCTGATTCTTGTTCCACGGTGCCTGGCCCACTGGCTTACCTGTGTGTTACAGCTTTTGCAGTGGTTCCCCACTCTCTATACTATGTCCCCAGGCTCTTCATGGCTTATTTCTAGGCTTTTTTTTTTTTTTGGTCTGGATGGTCCTTCCTCAACCCCCATTCACTGCTTAGGCTAGGGTGAGCTTCTGCCTCTCCAGTTGACACCAGCCATTTGATTCTGGTGGCCCCTTCTAGTTAAGTCTGTTTGGTTGCCTGTGCTGTGTACCTTCCTGTTGAACCTCTCTCCTGTCTCCTGGGGTGGGGCTCCCGTCCTGATAGCATGTAGGTCTGTTGCACTTACTACTTCTGTCACTGCAACTTCCCATCTGGCTCTTGATGACAAATAGTGGAACCCGGCAGGATAAAATTCAACATCTCTGGTTACTGCATGACCTAAGAGATCAGCTGCCATTGAAATTGCCCTATTTCTCTGCAGTAACTGCTGCAGAATGCTGCAGTATTGCATTGTATCCCGTGAGCTCCACTGCAGCACAAGTTAGGATTTCCCCCTGCTGTCACAGACATCCTTTTGGTAGCAAAGAAGCAGTCAACTCTGCACACTGATTTCCTAAAATGGAATTGTATCAGTATCTGGTGCTCACTCACTCGATCTTTTCTTGTCTAGTTTAATGGATTTAAGGTTACCTCTGTTCCTTTCAAACGCTGGACTCTGGTACTATTTGAAGCAGGTACATTTTACATCTCCTGCCCTCTTAACAAGGCATGACTGTGGTCCAGTTGGAGGCATTGTGCAGATTTCTTATTCAGCATCTGCATCCCCAGGTCTAGTGCCTGGTTCTGGTATGGGACCTTAACTTTGTTCTGGTGTGCCTTACTTGGGCTGTTTTTGAACCTGCTGTCACCCATAAACTTAAATTTCTCTTGTGGAGAATACTTTTTCTGGTGGCTACCACCCAGTCTCTGGGGTTTTCAAGCTAAAGGTGTTCATTATAGATCCTGTGTACTTTGTTCTTCATTCAGGGTCAGTCCTCACTTCATACCCATCCTCGGTTCCTTCCCAAGGTATTATCTTCATTTACGTGGAAGCAAACTACTGTATTCACCTTCCTGTGCTTTTTCCAAATTGTTCTCCACTTTATTTTGGTGAAGTTGTCCTACATTCTCCGGATGTCCATGGAGCATTATGCTTCTATTTGGAATGGATCACATGAAGAACTGTAGGACATCTTTGGGTTTTTGTTTTGTTCACCCACAGAATTGTGAGCACCCCAGTTTCTAAGCAGTGCCTTTCCAATTGGATGGCACCCTGCCTTTCCTTCTGTTACCAGAAGCATTGAAAGAAGCTTCCTGGTCCAGTCTGTGGATGTGGTACTCACTCTGTGGTCCATTCTGTGGCTTGCTTGCATTCAGTTTCAGCAGCTGACCTATACTTTCCTATCGCATGGTGCAGATCCATGCTTCCACTAAACATTACACTTACTGTTTGGATCTTCTCTCCTGTAGTCTGGCAGCTTCGATCTTGCCATCCTTCAGGACCTCCTGTCTAAGTGAGCTAAATGTCCTGCATGACCTGCAGTTCTACAATGCTGAACCTCTGGGAATCATTCAAGTGTAGCTCTGTGGAGGGAGATATCCTTAGTGAAGATAGTTTGGGTTTTTACAGTACCAGTAGATCTTTCAGAGACTCTCCTCCATAGAGAAACAGCGCCATCTCCCACCTACCTCTTTCTGTGTTCTTAGTTGGAATACTGTTGAAGACCTGCTGGTTGCTGCATGTTTGACCTTCTCATTTCTGTCCCTTGATGTGGTCTCTTTGTCCCCATCTCTCCTGTGGGCTTGGCCAGGGTTTTGGTATCCTGTTCCTGTCTGAATTCTACAACATGGAGAGTCCTTCTCTGGTAGGAAACCAAGCAGGTATGGAGATGCCCAAATTCTATAGGTGCCCACTGACCTACAAAAAGACATGTCCTTGTGGGCAGCCCCAGCTACAGTAGGCAAAAGTTCCTGACTGGTCTTGATGCTGATGGATTACAGAACAATGTGTGACTCTATGGAGGAGAGTCTCTTGAACATCTGTTTGTACTGGTAACTAACTAAACATTTTAGTGTAGTGTTTTTTTTTATTTAAGAGAACATGTTTATGGTGGTTATAGATATTTAAAAATGTTCTAAGTTCAGTAATCCAGTTTGTATTGGGCAGTAGTGACACTATATACACAGTGATTTGTTCACTGTATTTTTATGATGAATTTTAACTTTTGTGTGTGCTGCATTTTACAATAAAGGAATAATGCCACGACAGGATGTGTCTTGTGCTGGGATAACATCCGCCTGGGGTGATTAGGCAAGAGGTTGCAGGCCGGTCACGACTAATCACCCCAGAGTGACGTTATCCCAACCATTACCCTGGAGTGCTGCATTATTCATTATATAATGGTTCTTTCTAATGCAAAAAAAAGAAAAAGAAGAGAAATTACTTTTAAAATATATTGTTGTCATTTTTATGAATGAGTAGTTACATTATGAAAAAATAGCGCTGATTCCGCCAGTAGGTGGAGCTGCTGTGTTTTTTTTATGTGGCTGTGAGTCTGTTCTCCTTGTAGCACATTTGTCAGTGGTGACAGTTTTAGTCAGTGCCCTATTGTGTGGCAGTTTTAGTTCTGTTTTCACAAGCTTTTGATTTTATGTTTTCCTGTCTGCATTTTCATGATTGGCTTTAAATGCTGCTGCTGGTTGGGAATCTGTCTGCTATCCCCTGCCTTTATCTGCCCGGCCACTGCGTTCTGTGAAGATTTCTGAAGAAAGATGAGAGAAGGTAGGGAGGTTTCAGGGAGAATGTTTTGTTTTTTAATTTATTTTACATGCTGCTGTTTGTTGGGGAAAATAAACAGAGTGATGCTAGGCGAAAGGGAACGTTTTAAAGACAGAGGCGCATGACTGTTGATGAGTCACATTCTTGCTCGCCTAATCACTGGGGTCACTCGATGATGGCTCATAAAATAGAAATGTGAAAAGGAATATTTTGTTATTTTGAGGGGAATGTGTAAGGCATGTTGGTTTCTTTTTGGTTGTTTTGGGTAGTTTTTATCAGTAAATGAGCCGGACTGAACACTTTTGCCGAGCGGGAATCGGAGAAACGAGCAAGCGGTATGCGAGGCTGGGCTCATGAAGTGGACTGCATTGAAGCGATTCATTTTATTAATAGTTGATGTGGTCGAGATAGTGTGCTGGGACTAGATCCATGATGTTATGCTGGGATAACATCGAGGTCCAGTTCAGACTGACCAATGATCGTCACATGATTTTTTTTTACTGTATAATTACATATTATACAATGGCAAGTAAAGCCAATCCTTGGCCCTGATTGTCAGTGGCCATCTTGAACAGTGATGTTATCCCAGTAAAGATTATTGTATCAAAGTCAGGCACAGCTGAACACACTGAAAATAAATCATTCCATCCTGTCCCCACTCCCCACCGGCGTTATCCTTCTCACAGTGATCAGTTGTCCCTTGTCAACCACAGCAGTGTAAAAACACATGACCCTAAACTTTTGACTACCCAGTGTACCAAAGAAACTGACGCCAACCGATATGTTTTTTGTTTTTTTAATTGCTATCAGAACGGCTTCAAACGCTTGGTTCCTAGCCACAGTTAACATACGCATGTGCTTGGCTTTTGTTACACAGTCATTCCTGCTACCACTTTGTGGCTAAAAAAAAAAAAAGTCAAAAACACATTTTACCAGTCTCAAGATAGGCAGCGGGACTGGAGCAGCCAGCATCTTCCTCTTGCTTGACTTATACTGATCACGATCAGTATAATCTAAAACTGCAGGCATACGAGATTCTGACTCACCCAGTAGTCTCCAAAAAAGCATGTTTCTCCAGCTGCCAGTCTTCCTTGTAACTGCTATCATTGAAACTTGACTGAAAGGATCGGTCAGACTACCACAATGTGTCACAATCGGAGACATTCATTTACCAGCAGCACCACCTACTGGCCAAAATGGAACTATTTTTAATCTATTTTATTAATATAAATGAGCCATTGTATAATAGCAATAATGCACTCCAGGGTGTGTGTGTTGTACTGGGATAATGTCACTTCTGGGGCATTAGACACACTGGGCCTGCAGTCTCTTGCCTTACCACCCCAGGCGGGACGTTATCCCAGCATGACACACACCCTGTCATGTACTATTACTTAATTTTGAACTATTGCCTGTTGCTGTTTCAAGAATTGGAAGAGCTGAAGTAAAAAGTGATGTAGGTAGGTAACACACCATTCAGTACTACAAAGACCTAAATCATTTGCATGGAAAACATACTTATTTGATCCCTTGTGAGGAGAACCTGCATAGAAAATATTGGCTATTCTTAGATTTAATTGCTTCCACAAAGATATTTGTAATGGGCAGACGTTAAGGTGGGAAGATTATATAACAGATGTAAAATGTAATATTTGCATGTGAGATATCAAATTCATCAATATATATAATTTTTGAATGCCCCACTCTGGAATCCATAAGAAGAAAATGGTTTGAACCTCTAAAAGTCTGTCCCCTACGTAGATCTCTCATGCAGTTTACTGCAGAGCTCAGATAGTAAAGAATACAGGTGTTTATAAAGTTCCCATTTACAAAAGTGATATCCACAAACCTAAATGATCCATATGTAACCAGATCTGAATAAAAAATGATTTGAAAAACTGTATATTGCATTGTTTTGTTTTTATTGGCAGCATTCTGTTACAGTTCTCTTTGTGGAACCAGTGGAGTTTTAACTATGCCAAGGTTTGTGCACAGAACTCTGAGCATGGTTCTGATAGGACAGCAGCTAATGCTTAGCATTCTGTGCACAAACTGTGACATAGTAAAAACTTCAGATTACTAGTTCTTACTTAAGCAATAAACCACGACAGGGTGTTGGTGATGCTGGTTTGCCGCCTGGCGTGGTTCGGTCCGCGGGCGCGGGCCGTGGCTAAAACCTCGCCAGGCGTGGATAGACAGCATCAACCACTGGATGGTTTATTACTATATACTGTCCCTATTAATTTTTTTGTCACAAAAATGAAGGAAAAATCATAATTTTTCATTTTTCCAGTTTTATTTAATTTGTTGTTACGCTGCAAAAATAGTCCAGTATGGATCGTGCATGCTGCAGGGCAGAGAGACTCGAAGGTTTGGACAGGAAATGAGAGGTCAGTGGGTGGAGCTCAAATCAGAGGTCAGTGGAGTGAAGCTTTGTTTCTTTTCCCTGAATGAAGGGAGAGAGCGCAGTGTGGAAATTAAATGTTACTTGCTGTTAGTTTAACACAGAAGGTAAGGTTTCAGGCTTCAGGTTTTTTTTTTTAAAAGTTTGCGTCTGTCAGCTTTAGGAGCGTGTTGCGATCAGGTGGCAGGCTGAAACAGGGAGAGAGCGGGGTGTCTTCAGTGCTGTGAGTACGGCATCAGAGATCGTGGTTTTTAGTTTAGCTTCTGGGTTTTTAGGTAGAAAGATGTAGAGGAAATTCTGCAGCGTTGAGTTTTTTGTTTTAATTACGGATTATGGGCTGGCCGGAGTAGTGCAGCGGGTGGCGTTGTGAACAAAACAAGATGGGCTCGGGGCGATTTAAATTTTTTTTTTGCAGTTACTGAGATGCGGCTGGCTGGCACCTTTTGCGTTGGTAATGCTAGATTTTACAACACTTGAAAGGTGCCAGTTAGCCAATCAGAGTGGTGGACTATAAGACCTCGTTGTATAATATGGATCATACTATGGAGGACAAGGAGCAAGGAGGCAAAGTTGCCCATAAGGGTGCTTAAAAATTTAAGATGGTTAATATTGGTAGTTTTCCTCCCCATAGAAAATAGTTATCTAGATGCCTTTTGAATTCAGTCTTAATTTTACTAATCAGAGTCACAAGTAGCAAATTGTTCCATGGGTTTGCTATCCTAAGAGTAAAAAAATGTTTTCTAGGAATAGTTGGTTTGCCAACAGTTTGTAAGGGGTTCCCCCTTGTGTCGCTTAGGTTGTTTTTAAAATCTATGCCAAAATCAGACACGAGGGCCGGATCACAAATAATATCATAAAATCGAAGTAAATGATCCCTAATTCTTCTTGTTTCAAGTGACATCAAGTTAAGTGTCTTTAAACATTCTTCATATGAGGTGTCTTTTAACCCAACAATACATTTGGTGTAATCATTGAACCCTTTCCAGCTGTTGATCTTAGGATTTTTTATGAGGATACCATAATTGTGAGCAAATTCTAAATGAGATCTAACATACTGAAATGCCAGCAGAATAGGCCAATGGTCTCTCTAGTCTGCTTGATTTTCAGCACCCGCACTGAGGGATGATTTTGGTGCCCCCCCCCCGGGTTATATTGTCCCCAGTCCCAGATGTTCCACCTGTATTGGGCCTGGTCAGATTTACCTGCCCCTGTACCTGTCCCATCCCTCTGTCAGTGTCAGTGGCTCAGTAGGCACTCTCACCTCTGAGGCCGGGAGATCAGAGGGCTGTGGGTTCAGTTCCCACATGTGGCACTTGGGTTACTAACCCAGTACTGACACTGTAGTGCAGCATGAGGGGTGCTGCACTTCTGAGGTGCCATCTTCAGATGAGACGTTAAACCGAGGTCCCATCTGCCTGGATTGGTGGTAGTTCAGGTGGATGTTAAAGATCACATAGGCACTTATCGAAAGAAGTAGGGGAATTTCCCGGTGTCCATGCCAAATTTCCTCATTCACTAAAATACCACCAACAGCTTAATCTGGTTCAAGGTCAGTTGGCATTCATCTGTATCCCTCCCCCGGGTCGTGCCTGACAGTAGGCAGGATTTGTCTAGTGCACTTACCTGGTCAACAAAAACTAAATAAATAAAATAAACCTGTCCACAGTCTCCACCTCTACCAGCTCCCTGGGCAGTGCATTCCATGGCTCCACCACCCTTTCAGTGAAATAACATCTCCTCCTCTCTGAGCCTGCCCCCTTCCAGCTTATAGCCGTGACCTCTCGTTGCCCACCCTCCTTCCTTTGTAGCACCCTGACTGGGCCTCCCTTATTGATCCCTTTCATGTACTTAAAGACCTCTGTCATGTCCCCCCGTCCCTCCTCTCCTCCAGGGCATACATGTCGAGCTCCTTGAGACTGTCCTCATAGGTCCTGTCCCCCAGGTCCCAGATCGTTTTGGTTGCCCTCCTTTGGACCCTGTCTAGGAGTGTAATGTCCCTCTTTAAATGTGGTCTCCAAAACTGCACACAATACTCGAGGTGTAGCCTAACCAAGCAGTTATCTAGCATAGGAGTGATATAAAGGCATCAAAACTTGTTCATTTTTTGAATCGTTTGTTACGTCTGATTGACCAAATAACTCATCTAATTTATAGCTCCATCAACTTACTTAGTGCTGTTCGAGTCGTGTGGTGTCTGTGCTCCCAGGTCCTTCTCATACTTGGACTCACTAAGAGTCACACCTCCCAGTACATCCTTGATGTTGGGATTATGAAGGCTGAGATGCATTACTTTGCATTTATCAAGGTTCAGCTTCATACCCCATGTTAAAACCCATCTGGCTAGTTTATCCAGATCTCTCTCAATATCTGAAGACCTGTTCAGCTGTTGAACGAGGCCCACCTAACTTGGCATCATCTGCAGACTTTACTGTGTATGAAAGAATATCATGAGTCCTATCAAACACCTGAACAAAATAGGCCCCAAAACAGAGCCCTGCAGCACCCCACTAGTAACCCTGCCAACCTTGTAAAGAATACCATTCACCAGAACTCTCTGGGATCTATTAGATAGTCAATTTCCTATCCATCTTATAATGAACTTATTAATGTTAGTACTCTTTAGCTTTTCAGTCACAGCCCAGTGTGGTATCAAATCAAAGGCCTTACTAAAATCTAAAAAAATCACATCACATGCAGTTTTTTTCTAACTAGAAGTGCACTGATCTGCTCATAAAAGCAGATCACATTTGATAAACATCCTCTACCTTGTTTGAAGCCATGTTGTTTCATGTCCCTTTTACTTATTTCTGGAGTAATCTCCTCGTTTATTAGACTTTCTATTTTTACAAACAGCAGATATTAGACTTGTCAGTCTATAATTGCTGCATACATTCTTAGACCCCTTTTTATGTTGGCTTGCGCAAGCAACATCTTGCACTAGTATGGGTTTTGGGGGCACGGCTGCTGTTGGGCAAATGCAGGGCATACATCAGTAGGTGCGTCCCTCATTCCCCAATCAGTCTGCATGCTGGCGCCACACCATGCATGCGTAATGGGGCAAGCACATCTAAGCAAAGGTCCGCTGCAATCCGAGTAAAGCTCGTCATATGTAGCGGTCCTTTGCTTGCCGTGCTCGCCGCCATTATGACCATGGTCGGTGAACGGGTGGCCACCTCATGCCTGCTAACATTGGGGGTGCCCAACCCCTGTCGGCAACCCCCATGTTTGTGTGCCGATAGAGCCCACTCTCCGTCGGCATATCCCCCGTATTGAATGCCGGTGCCCAATCCCCTCATTTCCTTGTTACTGTCTTTGCATGCCGACGGAGCCCACTCCCGTCAGCATCACCCCAACTGTTGAATGCCGAGGGGTGCCCAATCCCCTGCTCGCGCTCCCCGCTTTTTTGTTTGCCGGCGAGGCCCAATCCCGTCAGCATTACTCCCCGTGTTGTGTGCCGACGAGGGTGCCCAATCCCATCGTCTACTGGCCTCCCCAAAAACCCACTTAGGTAGCACAGGAGCCACCCCAGCATGCAAATGCCCTGCAACACAAAAAGCTGTCCCCTGACGGTTTCCTTTTTCCCCTGCAAAGCGAAAACCGTCCCTCGTAGTCTTGATGCCCCTCCCCCACCTGCACCCACCTCGCACCTGCTCCCCTCACCCGATCACCCCATGCCCTACCTCGAGTCCGGTGCAGCGATCTTCCGTGGACCGGGAACACGTCTGCACTCTTCAAAGCCGACCATGAACTGAGGAAATGCAAGTAAGCTGTATAATGGAATGAATAGGGTTTTCAACTTTGCTGCATATCTCAAGCATTTCTTGGAATTTTGGCACCAAATTTTCAACATGGGGTTTTTGGGGTCCCTCCTCATGAATTCTGTCACTGTCATGGCATTAATCGGCCTCGAAAGGTGATTTCGCAGTCACTGCACGAAATCACCTTTCGGGACCCAGTAACAAAATGACAGTGCCAGTGTTCATGAGGTGGCTTCTCAAAAAGCCTATGTTCCAAATTTGGTGGAAAAATCCAACAAATGCCTGTTTTACGAGCGTGCATTGTGCAGTTCCTATGCAGGCTCGTAACTTTGTGCATTCACAATATTTTAATGCCGGATTTTCAGCATTGGCATTTTTGTGCACCTCCTTGTGAACAGTACAGCTGTCATTTTCCACATCCTGCCTGAAATGTGTTTCTGCACTTCCGACGCACAATAGCGCAGTCGCTGTGGGAAATCAGTGTTTGGGCCAGATTATGAAAATGGCAGTGACACAGTTCATGAGCAGAGGTCCTAGAATGCCCATGTTGAAAATTTGGAGCTGATACTCCATAAAATGACTGTGTTATGGTGTATTGGCAGATGTGCCTTGCGCTAACCGTCGTGCATTGTGATATTTTCCTCTGGATTTTCACCATTGCTATTTTCCACACTCTTGATGGCCAGTACAGCTGTCACTTCACATATCCTGCCCAAAATGTGTTTCCGCACTTCCGGCGCAGAATAGCATGGTCGCTGTGCAAAATCACTTCTTGGGACACTTTGAGGAAATGACAGCGACACTGTACATGAGCAGAGGTGCTAAAATGCCTATGTTGAAAATTTGGTGCCGAACGCCCATAAACTGGCAGTGCTGCAAGTGTGCGTTGCATATTTCCCATGCACCCTTGTAACTCCGCAAATTCCATATAGTTGTATGCCACTTTTCAGCACTGGCATTTTATTACACCTCCTTATGAACTGTGCAGCTGTCATTTTTCACATCCTGTCCAGCATGTTTTCCCTCACTGCACTACCAAACACCCAAAGGGACACCCTAATGCCTGTCACTCTCTGCAGGGTGGGGGTGGGTTGGCATCAGTTCAATACTTGACTGCCATTCCTATGCTGCATCTCTCTAACTCCTGCACTGCCAATGGCAGCAAGACAACATTCAGCATTGACAAATGCTTGTTATATAATGGGATTACATAGACTAGTTTCCAGTCATGAGGAACACATTTATTGTTGATGCAGCCCTCATAAAGCTGTAGTAAAGGGTAAGAAAATTAGTAAATACAGCATGTGTCCAATTATTTCATCTGGGCATGGTGAAGTTTTATCCTTTGGCATATTAATTTCATTATTTGAGCGATTTAAATGAAATGTAAATTGCAAATGAAACTGGTAATATATCCAATAGAACTGGTGGTAAATTAACATGTTCAGGACCATATACTTTACAAAATGTTTTATTAAATAGCTTAGCCATATTTTGTTGGCCATGTACTAACTCACCCTTACATAACATACAGTAGGTCCCACTTGACAAGCAGGTTTCTTCAGGGGATTTATATAAGCAAAGAAAGCTTTGATATATATATATACAGTATATATTTTTTTTGCATTTGCTGGTAACCTACATTCCCAGTCATTCTTAGCTTTTTTGATTGTGTTTTTACATTTCTTTTGTGCAATTACAAGTGTGTTCCATGAAATACTTGATTTGTTCTTAAGATATTGGCCATATTTAGTGTTTTTCACGTTATTAACCTAAACAATTTTTATTCATCCGTTTATTCAGAAGTTTATTATAGAGTATTTAAGGTATATAGGCATATATTGGTTACAAGAGCCATTAGAAATTTTTTTAAATATTCCCAATATTCATGAATGGTTTTATGTTGAAATTCATTTTGCCAATCTTCTTGCCTTAGATGGAACTTTATTTTGTCAATATCTGCCCTGCCATATAGAAAAATGTTAGTTGTTCCATTATTTGAGGAAATACTATGTAACTGTGAAAACATGATAGTATTATGATCATTATTACCTAGTGGGATGGAGACAGTACATTTATCTACAAGCAGGCTAGTTCCATGAAGAGAACCATGCACAGTATTGTCCATAAAAAGGAAACAATTGAAAACAATTTTTCACAGCAGTGTTTATTCGAGTACAGTTAAACATGGATCATTTGTAGGCAAGTCTGATTTCTGTTACCAGGTACAGTATATTACTAACTGCTGCCAATTAGCACAAACTTCCTCTCCCCTTTAAGGTGCTGTGCTGTATTGCCCAATTTGCACAATATGCCAGTTTCAGTATTCAGGTAACCCCATTAAATATTATTTGTCTTTTAGATTTGACCGCCTTCATATTTTTTGAATGTATTTGTGTTTTGATGTAATGAGGTATACTTGTTTTTAGTATATTTGGCTGTTTTTAACAATAGAAGGAGGAGGAGGAGACGAGTGGTGGTGGTGGTGGTGGATGATGATGATGATGATGATGATGATGATGATGATGATGATGAAGAAACCTTAAGTTTAAGGTTGCTGCTTTATGAGTTGCTGCTGTTATGTATTTATACATCACTTGGAGCCACTTGTTGCTGAAAACGAGTGGTTTCACATGCCTTCAGCTGGAGTGAAAACAGCAAAGCTGAGCTATTCTGGCTCCAGCTGCAGGCAAGTGAAACCACTCATTTTCAGCAACGAGTGGTGATGGGGGACATATTAATATATTATTGACTGAGAGCGACCATTAAATATTTGTTTTTAAATAAACTTCCCAGAATGTGCCCATTTCCAGGGCATCTGTGCATGAGATGCTCCTCACGGAACAAGAGTGCCTCATGCACAGAGGAAAGAGCGCTCCAATTGGTCAGGTGCACTCCCTCAATCTGTAATGGTAGTTGTTGTTTTTTGTTGCACATCACAGTAGTTGCTATGGCATGAGCAGCTACTATGGTTGTGGATCTGTGCCTTAGTGTTCAGTGATGCTTCCTGTCTGAATGCAGTATTGTAAGATGTTATGAGTGGTGATAGAGTCTGGTTAGTTTACTATATATAATCCTTGTTTTGAAATCTGGATACTGAGATATGGGGTGAATTGGGGATCAGACTGTGGATTAGACTCATGAGTGAAAAAAAAGACTCCAAAGTATAAATATGTTATAAACCTGTGGAAACACCAAGTGTGTTTAGCACTCTGGGAATGAGGAGCATTTCAGAAGAAGGTCAGAAAATTAAGAGATTTTTACACAGAGGGTAGTGAAGGATACAACTTTCAAGATGGTGTTATTTTAATTGTATTGCTGTATAGTGATATGTCTGAGTAATGTCTTTCTAATGAAAAACTAGATCAGACACCTGACTATGCATATATGGCGTTTTAGCTCATAGTCAGGTGATGGCTCTTGACCCATTAAATTTCTGGATTTTTCTTTGCCATTTTATCCATTTTAAGATTAGGCAACACTATGCTACTGTAAATGAAACATGAGTTGGTGTTTTTCCTTTTGTCTAAATCACGGTATAATGCATATGAACTAAATTGCTTTCTAAGCATCTGTTGGTAACAGAACATTTGGGTGAAGTCCTCCTAATATACAGTAGCTTAGGTGCAGTCCAGAGTGTTTTTAATGCTATTCCTTTAGCTAAAATGCATGATCAGTAGAATCAAGTGTATCAGAATTCTTTTTCTGCGTCATATCTTTGTCATCATTGCTGCATTCCTACAATGCAGTCCAATTATGAATCTCCCTGCTGGCTTTGCAGCTTGGCTTTCACATGGTCTCCTGTGTAGGGGGCCAGTGATGGGCACATTAAGCATGTCATGGAGGTTTTTCACACGCCCTCAGGAGAGATGGAGGACTGCACTACATCACTCACTGGTGCCTTCTGTGGCTCAATGAGGACCAAGACTTGGAGGGATAACAGAGTACTGTAGACCCTTGCCTGAACTACTTTAGGGGAAGGTTGGATGCCACGTTGTGTGCTGCAGGCACTGGGGTGGGGGACTGGGGAATTTATGGGACAAGATGGAAAATGGGCTGTTTGTCACTATGAATAAAAAGAATAGGGAAGATTTTTTTGTTTTTGTTTTTACACTAAATTTTTATAAGACTGCACATATGGACAAATTTTACCTAAATCCTCTGACTGGTTGGCAGGTGATTAACTTGGAATAAAAAAAAGTAGTCTGACAAATATTTGGGCTTCATTACAACTGAGAAATGGGGATTTATTACTGTTGCCTAATGGGTTTGTAAACTTCAATTTGAATGGCATTGAAGGAGAACAGATGTTCTGCAGCCGAACTTCCACTGGCCCAGGTTTACAATCCAGTGCAGTAATAGAAGGTAGGTTATGACCAGCAATCCTTGAACAAAGGATGGCTGTTCCAAAATATCTGAACAGTTGCAAATCATGTCTGCATCACACAAGCATTGTAAATAATTGGAAATATGGCAACAAGTTATCAGGGAGTTGGAACACCAGTGAGGTGGGCAGTACCAAGAGCCAGAAAACAGAGCATTAACACTGAGAAAAGTGTATAGAAAATACTGTACCATAAAATGGTGCATTGCAGGAAAAACAAACTCTTAAGATGACAATGTGAATAGCTCAGAGAAGCTACATCCCTCAATAGTATTAGAAGTGGTGGAATGTACTAGGCTAGAAGAATCCTGAGGAAGTCTTTGGCAGAATGCAGACTGTTAATATGAGGCAGCCTGTGCATTTTGGGTGCTGTAATTCAATAAATCAGTACTTAACCTCACTGGTGAGTGGTAATTTCTCCACTGTGTAACAAGTAATGTCTGTCATCCACTTGCTGGTTAAGTGCAGTTTGTAAGACATATTATAGTATTTTTTTATTTTTTATTTTAAGAATATGGCCTGAAGGTTCAGATGGGACAGATATCAATGCAGTCTGTAGGTCAAATGACAAGAAGATTCTGGCCTCAGCTGATGACTTTGGCAAAGTGCTCTTATTCTCTTTCCCCTGCTCCCAACCACGGGTGAGTAAATAAGATCTCTTTTGTTGCTGAGAATTTTCTTAAATAAGTGGATTCTCCTAAAGTAAAAAAGCAAACCCCTCTTGCCATAGGCACCAGCCATGGGGAGGGCTGAGTGGCAAGCCCGGGAGATTAAGGAGAGGCTCGGTTCCCTCCCCGGCTGGGTGTGTAATGCAATTCAGGGCTAATACTATGTGCAGGCTGTATTGGCCCCAAATTGCTGAAGATGGAGGGATACCCTGCTGCTACCAGTCCGGTCCTTCGCTTCCTCACCCTAGCCCCACCGAGCAAAAATCCAGTAGTCAATACTAAGTAGTGCCACCACACCTGTTGTGCACTCCACTTCCAGTTTCTGGCTTACCGTCTATTAGCAGCTGCAGGAGACATCGCATGATGAGGTAGAGGAGCGAGAGCTGGTGAGTCGGTGAGCTGAATGAGCTCTCTACAAGCAGCAGCATGCCCGGTGGCAAACTGTCACAGAACGTTCAGTGGGGGTTATCTGTCACCTCATTCAGAGATTGAACCTAAAGAGGCAAAGGGGTTGGGTCCTGGGAGAAAGGGTTCCTGGCAGAGTGGCAGGGAACAATGAGGAGGAGGACTTGAAAAGTACTGTGTGGTGGGTGGCACACTTGTACAAGCCAGACCGGGTAAGTTAAATAAAGTAACAGTTAGCATGTAAAATATTGCTTTTCTGCACTTTAAATTATGATTGAGAGAGAGAGATATTGGGTGACTTTTTTCGTGGTGCAGTCGGTCAGAAAAAACTAAAAGAAACAGTCTGGGTCATCATGGTTGGTTTTTACTCTATAGACTATACTGTTCCTGGCCCTGGCATGACCCTGGATGAGTCTCTTTTTTTCTTCAGGTTCCCATGTAGCTTTGCTGGTGGATTGGGGATGAGGGGGCAAGCAATTTTGTGTGTTTGGGAGGGGGGGGGATAACATACTTGGCACATCTGCATCTCACAGTCAAGTACTCTCGAGTCTGAGTGACATTTTAATGACTAGTTCCCTGCAGAATGTTTTCCTTAACAACTTACTGGGGTTGAAAGAAAGAATCATTGTTAAGAGAATTAAAGTGCTTACCAACAATGCTAAAGTAAGATTATATGACTCTCAACAAACATCACCCCCCACACACACACACACAAATTAGGGACAACTGGACTTTAGGGGAAATACACAGGAACACAGTTTTAAACTGGCATGGCAATATTGGTCAAGAAGAAGCCCGCCACATTGTGTCGCTTAGTGGGGAAAAGCGTGCGAGTGTGTGCTCGCGCACGCATTTACATGGACCTGTTTTATGGACAGGGGTGATGATGGACCTCTCCTTGTTTTGAGAAGGGAGTATGTTGGCCATGCACGAGAGAAACTCCCCATCTCAGTTGTTTGGGGGGGCAGCCATATTGGGGTGGGGGAACAAGAATGAGAGGGACGGCATATCTATTTTCCAGGATTCTTTGAGTAAAATTTTCTGGTTGTGTATTGTCAAATTAACCATTGCATTTTTGTTTAGTCTGTGTAACTAGGCAAGTGATGAATTAAAGTTGTACCTATTTTTGTTAAGTTGTTTGCTTTGACAACCACTCTGCTCAGCTGACAAGGGGTTGTTAGAGATTCTCAGGGTACATCTTAAAACATCAGGGGCCCGTGCCTTTATGGATTCAGCCCCGACCCTGTGGAATTCTTTACCTCCTCAGATATGGGAGTGCACGACTGTGGAGAGTTTTAAGAGGACCTTGAAAACCCATCTGTGGTACATTGCCTACCCAGACTGATTATTTTTAGATATCTTTTGGCTAGCATGCTGTATGTAATTCTATGTTTTATTGAATTTTATATGTGCTGAGTTGTACAGCGCCATGGTTACAGAAAAGCACTTTAAAAATAGTTTATTGTTGTTATATTATTATTATTATTTTATTAAATTAAACCACACCTTACACCAGGGATATTTATCTTCCATCTGCCTGGGCAGTAATCAAAGATGGGCAGAGGGACCTTGGTGTAACATCTAATCCGAAGGACAGTACCTCAACAGTGCATCCCATCACCCCCAAGTACTTAAAAACCACAGTGTTAGTTTTGAGTATTACCCATCCTTGATCCAAGTACCTGGTATGAGGCTAGAACCCACAACTTTCTGCTCTGCTGGCATCTAAGACGAGCAACCCAATGCACACCCGGCAGAAATTAACCACATTAGGGCTAATGCCATTTTCCCTTTCATCGGTTTATAAGTTCAAGCTTGAAACAGCTGCAAAAGAGATCAAGACATTAGAGACTTAAAAGATTTAATAGACAGTTGGAGTAACATGGGGTTCCTTTTATTCTCTGGGAAAGTGAGGTATTCCATGCCCATCCCTAACTATCAACCATTAGTCATCTTAATTGCAGTGGTATCCATTGAGGTGTATTACACTGGTTACACCTCGTGAAATTTAGTTCAGAATATTTTTTACACTGTGCTGTCTCTTCAGTAAAACCCTCAAAATGCTCCACAGAACACCAGACACTCCAGAGCTTCTGGGGGACCCCAGCCATTTGTTGAACCCCCCCCCCCCGGGAAAAATAAGTCTGCTCCTATGCCTCTTGCATGTAGATATACAAGTACAGCTTTGCCACAGTGGCAGTGTTGGGGAAAGTTACTTTTGGAAGAGAAAAAAGTAGCAAGTATATGTGACTTGTTTCCCTCTATTATTTTTTTTTTTTTACTTTGTGCTAACTTAGGGAAAGTGGTATTAACCACAGAAAGATGGTTTGCTTTGTGAATATGCAGCTAATTCACAAAATAATAAATCCAATTGAAATATTTTATATAAGAAGCTGAGCACTGTTTCTGATTATTTCAGTTACTCATTACTTTCAAATAGTTTTAAAAGTGGGGTGCCTCAGTGGTCGGTGCTCAGGCCAGTCCTGTTTGGACTATACATCAGTGATATGGGGGAAGGTCTAAGCAGTGTTCTCTCAAAATTTGCGGATGACACCAAAATTGGAAGGGAGGTGGACACTCTGGAGAAATATCAAGCCCTATGTCAAGACCTGGAAAAAAATTGAGAGATGGGGATTACTTAACAAAATGCAGTTCAATGAATCCAAATGCACAGTATTGCATTTTGGCAAATATATCTGGGATTCAAATACAAACTTAATGGTAAATTATTAAAAACATCTAAAAAAGAAAAACACCTTGATATTTGGGTAAATACTTACCTGTCACCATCCAACCACTCTTAATATCCTGCAGACTACTAATAGACTAATTAGAACAATAAATAAAACCTTTGTAACAAGAGACAAAAACTGTATATTGAAATTATATAAATCTTATATTGTACCTCAACTTGATTATGGATCACCACTCTGGAACCCTTCTTTAAAATGTGACATAAATCTCTTGGAAAATACACAAAGGGAGGTAACTAAATCTATAAAATGGTTAAAAATGAAGGAATACAAAGAAAGGATTGGCTCCTTAAAACTATTTACCTTAGAGACCAAACGTAAGAGGAGGATATGCTACTCATGTATAACATTATGTAAAATCCAACATTGATGAGTTTGTGTGGCATTAAAGACAAAGCATGAAATAACCTGAGATCTCGTATGAAACTACTCATTATCCCAAGAGTCGACTCAGCTAAGCGGCATAACTACTACACTGTAAAATCCGCCAGAATTTGGAATTCCTTACCAAGTTACATTGTACATGCACCCAACTTTGAGCACTTAAAAAAAAAACAGCTAGATGAATTCCTTGTTCAGAAACTTCAGGGACAATAACCCCACTAGGAGTGGGAGACAATTAAATGGGCTTATAGCCTACTTTGTCTTTAAAAACCAAGTATTACCAAGTAAAAGGAAACTGCCACAACCAATGGTAGAGTTGGTAACCCTCATTAGCATAATCCATGCCGCTGAATCCATCCAGGGGCACAACATTGTCATGGTGGCTCTGGAAATATTACGGATGGCATAGATCTTTCAAAGTAAAATCTCAACCCAGCAGGTAAGTAAGAATGTAGGTTTAATGCTAAAAGCCCTAATCTGGCATTACAGCAGCAGCTACTGCACTTTGTGGGTTTGCAAGAGTTTCCCTTTAATAAGTTACTTATTCCTTTTATGTGAAATGTAATAAGTAACTGTAATAGTAGTGCATATTACTTTTTATAACCTTATAATTACACGCATTCTGGAGACATAAATGTAAGTTTTACTTACGAAAACAAATTTTGTGGGAGCAACTGGTTTAATACCAGATGAATCTAAGCCCTATCACATATCTGCCTGGTGCTGGTAACATATGCAAGAATATGGCTGTGGTAGGACAACTGATCCCACTTGATTACTATTTGAGCACAGCCTTTGTGAATGTGGGTTTGAATTTGTCAAATCCAGGATACAAAACACATAAGACTTTGAGTTCAAGTTGAACTTTTTTGACAAATGTTGGGGGGTTTGCTTTGCAGGGTGGCTGACATGCACACCATTTCTTTAACAGCAGGATAAACAAAATACTGCTGAGTTTGAAAACATACCAAGACTCTTGAGTTCAACTTGAATTTTTTTGGGGGTGGGGCAGGGTGGGGTGATAAGTTGCTGACTACCTTAATTGGCCTGCAGTACGTTAACCAAGGGTTCCTGTTTTGCTCAGTCCACTGCACTACAGTAGAGCAGCGAGCTGAGCACAATTGGCAAGTACTCCCAACATATTGTCTCCTTTTTTTTCTGTTTTGTTTTTATTGATTGCTTTACTTGTTCCTCTCTCTTTTTGTATTCTGTCTGCCCGCTTAGCCCATAGCACGCTACCACATTCTACCACTAATAACACACATTTCCTCAGGCAGCCTTGTTAAATCATTACATTTTCATTTTCTTTTTTTTTGTTTGTGTAAGCTTTTCTTTAGTTGTTATTAACCTCTTGCTCAGTGTTCTGTAATCCCACCCTTCCACAGATCCAGACTGAGGCATGCCACCTTAAAATCGTTGTGCTCCTCCAATTATTTCCTGCTACAGAGTTCCCTTTCTGTCCATCAGCCTGTTGTGATGGCACCGAAGCAGCCACTTTTATAAGTCAGTCTTGCACACATGTACAAAATGCAAACCAGATTGTATCTTGCTCAGGTGCACAATTCTCCACCTTCTTCTTTTTTTGAATTAAATACACTTTATTGATTTATACCATGACCCCAGTTTCAACAGGCATACAAATCTCCAGTAGCATTACATTGGTACAGTGGCAGAGGTCCAAAACAAGGCATAATACAATACCTAAAAAAAATTTAACAGCCATTTGTCATATATTATACATATAAGAAAAACATTAACCTACTCCGCTCTAACCAGTGGTTGACTACTCCCCCAACCACCTCCCTCCTTAACCCTCACCAACCCCCGAGCCATGCACGTTTTCCCCAATGGTGCCATTCTTTGTCTAGGTAACACCACAACCCTGTTATCTATAAAACATGGAATAGCGTATACCTTCATGTCCTCTCAACTACTTTGGTTTCCTAAGGTGCCGGGGGGAGGGACCAGAGTGTATAAAGCTTTTCCCACCTGGCTTTATACTGGAGGAGCTTACCCCTTAGGCTCGCAATTGCCTTTTCCATTTTTAAATTATGTAAGAGTTCTCTTACCCATTCAAGGTAGGAGATTACATGCTGGTCCTTCCAATAGCGAAGGACAAGCCTTTTGACCGACAGAGATAATGGCCATATGGTATCCTTTTCTCCTTGAAAGGGATAGTAGTATAGTCTCCTATACATACCTGTGATGAGAAGTGTTCTTGCAACCCCAATAAAAGAGTCAGCCCTTTCCGAATAGCTTTCCAAAGGCTGGCTACCTTGGGACAGTCCCATAGTATGTGTAGTAATGTCCCAGTTTCCTGCTCACATTTAAAACATCTTGAATTCTGTGTTCTTCCCATTCCATGCAGTCTAGTTGAGTATAATAGATATTATGCAATATGTAAAACTCTGTTAGCCTTAAGTGATCATTGGTGATGTATAAGCGGACTCCCTCCCAAATTTTCCCCATGAGAACTTATCTTGTGGAAAATTGCGCTCCCAGTAAGTAGAACAACCTGATACCTCCGGGTTAAGTTTCCCATATAACAATAATACTAACTGGGATACTGCAGGCGGCTGCTTAACACATTCAAAAAGATCCTGAAAGGGGGGCACCTGTTGCGTATACCACATTCCCGAGCCAAACCATTTTATCAGCATATGTCTAATTTGAAGCACAAAAAAGAGGAGTATTTATTGGAAAGTTGAGGGTTCTTTAAAATTTCCAATGTTCCCCCTAATTTACCATCAACAACCAAATCACTGACTTTGATTTGGGAACCAGGACATCCCTTGGGGGGGACAATTAATTTGTCACCTACTTTAAAATTGAGATTGTTAAACATTGGTTGAGACAGGTCCATTTGGTTGTTATATTTCACTGACCTACAAAACTGTGAATGGACCTTTAAGAGCCATGTAAAACAGAGCCTCGTAAGCTGCTGGGCAATTTACTCGGGGCTATAAATAAGAGGATCTCGGGGACAGTCCCACTAATACATACTGTTGATCTGCAACCATATAGGAGATTCAGTACCATTATCTGATCCTGAAGGAGTGTTCCTCCACTTCATATATTTAGCCATGTAACTAGCTAAATAATAGTGGTATAAATTAGGAAGTTTTAGAGCCCCCCCAAGTGCTTTGGAGCACTTAAACGATTATATGCTCTCTGGGGGAGCTTGCCCCTCCATATAAAAAGAGAGATTATACTATAATCTACAGAACCAATTTATGGGAAGATAAACATTTAACATATTAAGTGGATAATAAACTCTTGGCAACACATTCATCTTAATCACACTAATCCTTGCTTGGAGGGACAAGGGCATAGAATTCCACCTGTTTACATCCAGTTGAATTTCCTTCACTATTTTATCCAAATTCAGCTTTTCATCAGGGAGCCTGATGTGGATAAAATTATTCCCAAATATTTTAAGCGAGTAGTCCGTGTCATTGCCAGCGATGTGATATCCTCCTTTAAAAGCAAGGGATTCAAAGGCATCACTTCTGACTTACTAATATTTAATTTGTAATTCGAAACCTTACTGAACCTATGAATTATCTGGAGGGCAGCCTGAATAGATTCGCAGGGATTAATGACATGCAGAAGAATGTCATCCGCATAAACCGATATTTTCAAATGGAACTTCCCTATCCTAATACCCTGCAAGCTTGGTGAATCCTTAAATTGTCATATCAATCGCTCCAGGTATAGGTTAAATAATAATGGAGAGAGTGGACAACCCTGCCTAGTGCCTGATTTTAAAGGGAAGACCGTGGAGAAAACTCCATTGCAGTAAACTTTTGCACTAGGGTCAGAATATAAAGCTTTAATCCAGGATATGAAGGAGGCAGGAAAGACCATTACCACCAAGACATCAAACAAGTATGCCCAATTAACCCTGTCAAATGCCTTCTCCGCATCCAGGAAACCAATGCCATAGGTTTATCTGCCTCTGGATGTGGAAGACATGTGCTCAGCTACTGAATGTGGTCTGGCGACTCTGCCCTTTACAAATCCAATTTGCTCAGGGCTCAGAAGCTCTATCCAGACTTTAGACACCCTTACTGCCAATAGTTTGGCCACAATTTTTATATCATAGTTCATTAATGAGATGGGACGGAAATTTGTAACCCTATTCCTTTCCTTGTCTGGTTTCAGCAGTACCACAATAATAGCCTCCAAAAGTGTGGTATCAGTAATCCCTTTCTCACATATGAAATTAAACAATCGCAAAAGAATAGGGCACAAATCTGCCTCAAAAACCTTATAAAAATTAGATGGGAACACATCTGGGCCCGGGGCTTTATCTTTAACTAGAGACTTAATAGCCTCCCTAATTTCTTGCTGAGAAATAGGACGTACCAGGAATTCCTGCTGGCTTGCCTCCAGCGAAGAGTGCTGAAGCGAACAGGTACTCAATTTCGTGCGTGAGGATTGGATTCAGGAGGGCTATACAATTGCCTATAATATTGCTCTAATTCTTTTACGATTTGCCTGGGCGTAGTAAAACCGCATTTCCACTTGGGAAAACACAAAAGGGAACCAAGGATTCCTCTTGTTTTAAGCCTCATTGCCAAAAGATGGCTAGCTTTCCCCTTGTTCAATATATTTAGCTTTGGTTTTGAAAAGAGCATATTCAGCTCTCTCTCAAATTTCGCATACTCATTCCACAACACCGCTAAACACATCATCTCCTCCTCCTCGAGCGGAGGATTTGATAATGACATTTCTAAAATCTTGGTGATCTCTAAGAGCATTTTGGTTCTTGCGTCCTGTTTTCGCTTTTTGGTAGCCGAAATTCTAATGAATTCCCCCCTAAGAGCACATTTTAGGGAACACCATATTTTATCAAAATCAGAGATAGATCCTTCATTTTGACCCATAATTTTTTTATAAAATCTTTAATCCGATTTACTACTTCTTCTTGATTAAGAAGCTGGGAGTTTAATTTCCATATAGTATCTTTTTGACTGCCTGGAGTTAGATTGGCCTCCAACCAGACTGGGAAGTGATCAGATAATACCATGGGGGCTATCCCACTGTCCCACAGGCCCTCAATCACTCTCTGATTATCTAAAAAGAAATCTATCTGAGAAAAAGATTTATGCACAGGGAAATAGAAGGTATACTCTTTCATACCCGGATTCAGAGCCCGCCAGGGGTCTACTAAACCATAAGCTTCTATAAACTCTCGCAAAGATCTTTGGGCCAGAGAGAGAGAATAGTTCTTAATTAAGAGGATCTATCTAAGGCCAGGTCCATAACCACATTCCAGTCTCCGCCAAAATTATGGGAAACCGCAAGGAACCAGGATTAGTGATAAATTAGCAAAAATTCTGGGAGTCTTTATTTCGCCCATAGATTGTTCATATAAGTACTTCCTATTTTCTAAAATTCCCATGGGAAAAGAAATCTGCCCTGGGAATCAACCACTTTCTCTGTTTCAAGAAACTGAGTGCCCTTGGTAACTAATATCGCCACACCACACTGGGTTGTGGATACCCTGCAGAATACACCATTCCAATATTACCTCTTCTTAATAAGTTGTTCTCTGCCTCTAACGTGTGTTTCTTGCAAAAAGGTAATGTGACTATCTAACCCTATCAGGTGCTTGATTATTTGAAGCCGCTTTACCCTAGACCTAGTCCCTTTGACATTCTGATATAATTCTCATACTGGAATAAATAACATAAAAATCTATTAAGATAGCAGTTAGTGCTAGTGGCACCTATAGGAGTTTTAGTAAAGTTGGCTCTGATCTCTCACCCTTACCTGACCTTCACCCCATCCCTTGCCCCACCTACCCATCCCCATTTTCTTCTCCACAACTTTTATTTCCACCCTCACTTCCCTCCTCCACCCCATTATCTTTAACGAACCCTTCATAATCAACCCAATCAACAAGTTCACCTTGTTTATCCCCCAGTCCAAATAACTGCACTCCTGCCACTTTATCAGGCCTGATGACGACCATGCCACCCGAATCGTTCACTCGCCGCTAGTTCCGGCTTCCCCCCCCACCCAAATCCCATACATCCTATTCGCCACTGTACTTGCCAGGACTCAAGTTATACTCGTAAAAGTAAATACTTCTATCTGGGAGTCCAAAATCTGCAACCCAGATAATTACTGAGGAGCTTCCCAGCAACTTATTAACACTAACAATGAACACGAACAATGGTTTCTCAACTTTTCCAAAGTCATAAGTTTCAAACAGGGTTAGAGTATCCCCAAATCAATGAACCAAAGAGGATAAAACCAATCTACTTTTTAACTTATTGGTTACATGGCGAGTAATGAAAACAGAAACAAAAGTAACCCTCCCAGTAATACCCTTTTTATAACTCAATGTAACAACCTCCTAATACTGGAGGGTTCCAACCCATTAACACCATGGGTTATGTAGAAGGTAGTTCCCTTTTTATTATTACATCTATTGTATGACCCATTTACTCGCCTTCATATTTATGCATCGCCGCAGGCCATATCCATCTTTTTTCTTTTCCTTTTTCCTTCCCTTCTCTTTTACCATTTAAATAAATTTGGTTAACACAAAATATTTTACTGTATATGAAAAATAGAAGCCTTTCTATACCTCACCCCCCCCTCAAGTTGTACACTAATTACATCTAGCAGCCACTAGATGTCACTACAGTCTCATTTGAACAAGTCTGGAAATTTGAGCTTGCAGAATTCAGATGCCTTCTCTAAAGTTTCAAACGAATGCCAGGTGCCCTCATACAATATTTGTAGAGTTGCTGGGTATCAAACTCTGAATTTTATGCTTGCTGAGATAAGTTTGGAAACCACAGGATGGAGGCAGACCTCTTCTGCCCTTGAATGGAAGATCCTGTGCCACTCGGATCTTTCTACCCTCCCATTTAATCTCCTGTAAGTCCTTCAGTTTAGTAACGTGCACTGCTTGTCCAGGAAATTAAGCAGTCTGAACAGGAAGGGTCTGAGAGGAGAGCCTGCAGAGAGTGTAGGTCTTGGGGAACATTGCGCCTGCTGCACTATGTAATTAGGACCGTGGAGGGCCCCACTAGTTTCTCACACAATTTCTGTCAAATACCACAGGTGACGAACCTTCTTCCCCTCAGGCAAACCCAGCACTACCAGGTTGTTCCGTCGTGATCTCCCTTCCAGGTCCTCCATTTTTTTCCTCGGTTCTTTTAAGTTTTTGCTTCATAAGCCCTAGCTCATGCTCCCGACGTTGCCGCCAATCATCTAAAGAGGATATACGGGCCTCGTTATCCGAGATCTGTATAGTGAGCTGATCCAAAGCTGCCCTAACTCCTTTTAACTCGGAAGCTAGCACTAATAGCGTGTTCTTCATTGGCTTAAGCTCCTATAGAAATCTTCTTTCGCTAAGCGCTTCCGATTGCTGGCTATGCAGACTCGATTCTTCTGCCTGCCCCTTAGGTCATTTAGGCAGCTTCTCCTTGCTAGGAGTAGAAGGAGGTGTGTGTTTGAGGGTCATTTTTTTCTTTTCTACTCCATTCTCCCTTAGGTTTGATTTTATTCTGGAATCCCGATGGATTACTAATCTCCGTTCGTTCTGATTTCTTTTAAATTACCGGAGACTATGCAAACTACCGAACAGCCTGATTTAAGTGGGGTGGGAAGCGGAGCCGATTACGAGGGAGCCAGCTCAGGCAGCCATCACGCCGGAAGTCCAATTCTCTACCTTCTTAAGCCTGCTTGTGCAACTGATGCATGAGCAGGCATGCAGAGGGGGACACAGATTTGAAAAAAAACTTGCTTTATTCTGAGCCACATACAGTAGGCAGAAATAGGTACAGACAAAATCACACCAAGCATTTTATTCTGAGTGGTCCAGTTTGACAAGAGAGTTTGGCCAATCCCTACTTAGAAGTATGTATTTTACTCTCCAACATTAGGCAGTAGCCTCTCAAGCCAAATACAGAACTGTAAATATCGAATTTGTATACAGTGCTATGATGTGGCACTTGAATGTAAGTCATACCCTAACAGTAACTGTCAATGTCAGCATACAAGCCAAAGCTTTGCTTGCCTCCACAGCCCTCGGTAATAGCAGAAGGGATACTTTGAGAAAGTGGAATTTTTTCCAAATCTTAAACATTTTCAAATCAAATCACTCTTTATTTATATAAGGCACCTTTCTTAAACCAAAGGCCTGTACAATATTACATCGACAATAAATAGTTAAAACAACATTAAGATATTGAAAAATCATTATAAGCTTTTCTAAAAGGTAGGTTTTCAAAGCTCCTTTAAAACTTTGGACAGTCGGGCAATTTAGCACCTGATGAGATAAAAGAATTCCACAGGGTTGGGGCTATGAAACTAAAGATCTGGCCCCTGAAGTTTTTAAGTGAACCCTGGGAATCTCTAGCAATCCCTCATCAGTGGATCGGAGAGAGGGGGGACAGTAGGGACAAAGGAGATCTTTCAGGTAAGCAGGTCCCTGATCATGTAGGGCCTTATAGGTCAGCAAACTGACCTTGAAGGTGATTTGCCAGCAAACTGGCAGCCAGTGCAGTCCACGGAACACAGGCATTATATGACTGGACCTAGAAGAACCAGTCAGCAGCCTGGCTGCCGCATTCTGCACAAGCTGCAGGCGGTGAATCTCAACCCCCGGTAGCCCAAGGTAAAGGGCATTGCAGTAGTCAAGGTGGGAGGTAACAAAAGCATGGACCAAAGTAGGAAGATCGTCTGGAGGAACCAGGTGCTTCACCCAGGCGATATTCCTCAGATGGTAAAAAGTTTTAACAACTGCTGACAACTGAGATTTAAATGCCAGACAGTCATCAAACACAATGACCAGGTTCTGCACCCGGTTTGAGGTAGTCAGCTGGACACCCCCAAGCCATAAACCCGAGGGCGATCCAGCTAACAAACCTGCGTCCCAGTGACCCTGGTCCACAACCAACACCTCGTTTTTTTCCAGGTTTAACTGCAGCCAACTCACATTCATCCAGTCTTGGATTTCGGCAAGACAGTTGTTAAAGACCGAAATGGCAGCATCCTGACTGGGCACAAAGGACATGCATAGCTGGGTATCATCTGCATAGCAGTGAAAACCCAGACCATACTGCCTAATAATTGCTTCTAATGGCAGCATATACAATGCAAACAACATGGGTACCAAAATGGAACCCTGTGGTACCCCACAGGATAGGGAGACTGATGCTGAGGGAAAAATCCCGGACACCACCCTCGGAGTCCTACCCTCTAGGTAAGATTGAAACCAACTGAGGACTGTATCAGACAGTCCACAGATAGATCTCAAATGTTCCAATAGCACACCATGGTCCACAGTGTCAAATGTTACAGAGAGATCAAGAAGGACCAAGATGGAACAGGTCCTTCGATCTCTCGCTATTAGGAGGTCATTTAGTACCCGAACAAGTGCTGTCTCAGTACTATGCCTTTTCCTAAATCCAGACTGGAGAGATCATAGACATTGTGGCTGGTCAAATGTTCATCCCACTGTGATGCAACCACCTTCTCAATAACTTTACCCACAAAGGGTAAGTTAGAGACAGGCCTGTAGTTTGCCAGACAATCCGGGTCCAAGGAGGGCTTCTTAAGAAGGGGCTGAAACACAGCCTCCTTAAGAGGATTTAGAAAAATCCCCCTCTTCAACGACCTCCAGACTATCTCAGCAAGGACAGGGATGATTTTATCCATACAACCCACTGAGATGTGTGGGGCCCCGGGTCCAAACCACAGTTGGCCGGACGCAGTGATTGGATGATCATCACAATGTCACTAATTGTGGGGAGGCTGAAGTCAGACCACACAAACTGGGTGTCCAACATCTCCTGACGACCATCACAACTCCCATTGGAGAGGGTCAAGCGGACATCAGATCTGATTTTGGCAACCTTATCTGCAAAGAACAGAACAAACTCCTCACACCGTTCTTGAGAAAGAGCTCTTCTGGGCTGAAGACAGATTGGATTGCACAATCTGTCCACAGTATGGAAGAGCTGAGCTGGTCTATTCTGTGCAGCCACAATCTCTCTGGACAGGAATTCTGCCTTTTTACGAGAGATTGCGGATTGAAACCAAGTTTGTCATCATCCAGACCCGACCTCTGCCAGCACCTCTCCAACCTTCATCCAACTCTCCTCAACTCCCTCAGAGTCTTATCGAACCAAGGAGACCTGGGGCGGAGAGTGAGAGGACGAACACAAACAGGAGCAGTGAAATCCAGGGCCCCTGCCACCGCCTTATTATAGGCTAGTACCAGCTCTCCTGGATCCATGCTATCTCTCGGTAAGCCCGATAGGTCCAGCACTGCCATCAGGTCATCGGGTAAACACCCCTTAAAGGGCGGTATCGGACCATTTCCATAGGGGCTGACCTACTAGGGTTAGCCTCAAAACTGAACCCAATGGAGTGATGGTCCAACCATCTGACTGGTTCCACCACCAAGTCAGATACCTCCATCCCCAGAAGGAACACCAAATCCAATCAGTGATCACCAGTGTGGGTCGAGGAGGAAATAACCTGTGTGAAGCCCAGTGAAATCATTAACTGGAGGAAGTCTTGGCCAAAATGTGAGAGTTCATCGTCGACCCAGGCATTGAAGTCCCCCAGAACCAACCATCTGGGGGACCCCAATGTCAGGTCAACAATGAAGTCTGCGACTTCCTGCAGGAAAACATTCTCATCACCTGGTGGATGGTATACGAGAAGTATCCTGCGCCTCACACCCTCGCCTAAGATACATTCAAAGGATTTGGTAGTTCCCACTTGTACCTCCACTAGGCCCAGTTATGGTCTAAAACAGATAGCACCCCAGCCCCTACGATCCACCCTCAGGCAGTGTATCACTGAGTACCCGGCTGGAACTGCTGCCACCAAAACTGGTCCAGCATTCTCTTCCAGCCAGGTCTCAGTGATGCACACCAGGTCAGATGTCCCAACAAAATCAGCTATAATAACAGTCTTGTTTTAATAGACCTGGCATTGCACAACACCGTTCGAGTAGGATGGGCCTCAAGGATGACCATGCTATCTGCTGACTATAGTCAGAACCCATGGGTATGGGCACCAGACAGGGAGGACCCTTTCCTGGGCCCATTTAGCCAGGCATCTCCTTGTCTCCACTATCCGTATCCACCCACTGCTTTCCGTTCCTCCTCCTCCAGACCCGGTCCCCGTCCTCCTCCTCCTTCTTCCAACAATTCCCAGAGCCCTACACCGTCTATAGACCTCTGGCAGAAGAGGGGGACAAAAAAAAGGACGAAGGTCCCTGAGCCTGGAGGGGGAATAATACCCGACTGTCCTTGTGTTATCCCAACACATAATTAACACAACAAATAAATAATCCTAATTAAAAATTAACCCACCTCTTAAAGCTTAAATAACTACAAAGCCCTTTATAATAAAAAATAGAAGATAATATAAGGAAATCAACAAACCTCAAACTATTGATTTAAGGGCTCTCACCCCCTAAACACAAACAAAAAAATAGTCAAATACAACAAAACGCTAACTAAATTCCCCTTCCCCCACCCAGTCCTCTCATCACTGGGGAGGAGAGGTAAAACAATATACATTAAAGTAATTAATGAATTCCCTCCACACCCAGTCCTCTCACCACTGGTGAGAGAGGAAAATACTCAAACTATAAACAAGTAAATAACTGGATACAGAGTCCTCTCACCACCCAAATATCCAGACAAAAAATATTGCAAACTAATTCCTTTAATCCAAACTAAATATCTATAACTTAAAAAGGGCTAAAATCTAAAATCAAATGTTCAACACAATTTCACCAAGCTCTAAGTTGGCCAGTAACCAGTTCACCCCCTCACAGGTGAAGACCAGTTAAATAATGCGGGCCACTCTTATTAAGCTCAGAATAAGTCAGAACTTGTCTCTCCAAAAATAATAATTCAAGTTTCCAAATGAGCTCTCACTTTCACTTGAAAAGCAGCAGACCTCAAGCAGAAGTCTTATATTCAAAGTACATAGGAGCAGTCTGCAATTAAAGTTCCTTGTGCAAACCCACAGAGCAAGGAAAAATCCAAAATATCCAACTAAAGTTAAAAACTCACGATTGGAACCAGATACAGTGGAGCAGAGAAAATCACCAAGATATCCAGAGGATAAAAGTTTGATTTCCTTCCCAGAGTCGGAGGACGAGGGTTTAATTCCTTCATGTAGCCAGCTAGTTCATTATGTGGCTTCAGGGAGATCCCCGCTCCTAACCTGATCCCTCTTTCCAGATCCGCTCACCGCAATGGCTGCCCGCCAATTACCGAGTGGTGAAAGCAGAAGAGCTGAAAGTACAGCCGCCCTATGGCAGCGGCACCACGGTTCACCACTGGCTCGAGGTCAGGGCCAGGGAAGGATCTACCCCCAAATCTCCAAAACTCCCTCAAATTCAGTGCAGCAAACTCTCAACGTTACGCTACACTACAATCCTGGACGCTTACCCAAAAGTTCAGAGCAGCAAAAAGCACTCCTCGATTTATAAGCAGAAATGCAGGCGTCCTTCTTCGAAATACGCACACAAAGACAACCATGTAGTCCACCTGCGTGCCTGCTCTTGGCAGCACACACGCTGTGCTCCACTCCTCGCTGCTCCTCACTGCACGCCCAGGCAATCCGCGCTACTCCTCAGTCCACCTCAGACCTCTTTCGCATTCCGACTCCGGGGCTCCTCTCACTCCACTCTCTGCTCCAGTTCCTGGTTCGAATCCAAATTCCTACAACCTCAGTCCTCAAACACGTTAGTCAGGAGGAATAAAAACATGGTTCAAAGTCCCGATAAAACAAACGATAACAAATGGAAAGTAAAACAAAATGAATTAAACAAACAAAAACGAGATAAACAAGTAAAATAACTACTAAATGGACTTTAAAAACAAAACTCTAACTCCTGTTCCTGAGGCTAGCCAAGCGTGGCCGCCATCTTGCCACCACCTTTTTTAATGGTATTCAAGATGCATCCAAAAGTTGTAACAGCTTAAAATTATGGCATGCCATCACTGGGCTACTGATTCTGTTTTCATGTTCATGTGGTAAAGCGCTGAATAAAAGGCAGTATTCCTTGAAGAAATGCTATCTTGAATCTCTCTTTTGGAGGGTGAGTCTGCCATGCTGCACCAGTTGCCCAGTGCTTGCTACCATTTGCCAAGCATTTTAAAATTGTTTGATTGCATGATTGTGTGCTGTGAAATATTTTATTTTACAATGGCAGTAAAAAGACAGCATTCAAACAAAGCCAAATTTAATAAAATGGTGGTGCTCATCTCATAGTTGAGTAATAAACTACAACAGAGTGTGCATTAAAGGATTTTAATGCATGTCTCAGGGGCATGCTGAGGCATGAGGCCAAAGGCCAAGTGTCCGTATGCCCCATGTGAAGTGCATTAACATCCTTTAATACAACCCCCCGTGGTAGCTTATTGCAGTTTATAAAATAGCTTGTTTGCTGATGTGCACTGTAATTGAGAAAAAAATTCCTTTTTTTATTGGTGTATTGGTTTAGTTTTTTGGCTTTTAAAATGCTAAAAAGTGTCAGTTTTCATGAAATAGTGCCACAGTTGGTGTGTTTAATTAGTAGATGGTGCTGTTCATACATTTAGCTCTCACACGCTTGGAGAAGCTGATCAGTCTCTCACTAGTTCTTTTTGTTTAGTGAAGCAGACTTTCTTGATCATGACAGAAGACTTGTTATCCTGCCCCCTCCCCCAGTCTGTACAAATGGGGCCAGGTAGCCCAGAAACTGCTGATCTTCTTTGAGATATCTCTTTTTATCAGGTCACACCTATAGAACTTAAGTCATCAGGCACTAGGACCACATGGAAACTTTTCTAGCAGTCTAGGAAGGGCCTCCCATGCTGATGTCCCTGCCTACACTAGAATGGGTGGTCCTGCTCCCTCCTCAGTTCTTTCCTGCCCTCAACCATACTCGCATGAACTCTGCAGAAGCTTCATTGTCTGTCAACCACCATTTTTCTACTTACCTTTTCTTTCTAGTTGGAGTGATTTCTTTTATTTTGTATGTTGAGAATGAAAGATTCCTCCAACCTTTTCCATCGCTGCCATTCTGGAAAGATTTACTGCAATGATGAGCACAGCCTCTGTATGCGCTACCTCAGGCCTAGCCATGACACCCTTGCCTGTGAACTGTGCCTGAAGTTCAGCCTCATCACCCGACAACCAGAAGGCCCTGTGGTCCTTTCTTCTAGATCAACAACTAACCAGGATGGAGCAGGCATCTTCTGGCCCTATGAACTCTAGAAATCGGGCCAGGGCTTAATGGCAGAGGTTGCCAGCTGCATTCTTGATGCTTCTCCCTGTCCCTATCTCCCTCCCGCACCTCTCTTGGAAATGCTTGCTGGGCAGTCATTTGCAGTGCTGCATTAGGCCAGCCTTTGGAGACAGCTCCACATTTGAAGCTTCTTCCTTTCCCTATCTCCCCCAACCCTACTGCTGCTGCTGCCACTGTAAGCTCTTGAGAGCAGGAGTGGAAATGGAGATGTGATATCAATTGCATTTACTGCTCTCCCAGTTGCCACAAAGTCTGCGGGGGGGCTCCGAGGAGCTGATTAAGAGCAAAAGCTACATTTCCACATGGTCAGAGTCGCATGCATAGTCGGCCATTCACGGTCCACTGCCTGATGTCCTGGCAGTCACACACCTACCTACCTGCAGGACTGTACCAAGGACCTGAAGAGGCGAGCATTCAGAGGCAAAGTCGGATAGTCTGCTCATAGGATTAAAATAGAAACATTCTGTGTAGTGGGTGAGTGAAGCATTGTAGTTAATGAATGACAGTTTCATTTTAAATCAACTTAAGTAGGAAAATGATCATTGGTAGAAAGTACTTAAAGGATTTCCTGCAGTGTTGGAGCAGAACATTAGCAGGAGATGCAGTTTAAACAGTGCTGTTTTAGGCAGAGGCCAGAGATTCTTTAGCTGTGGATAGTTTAAATATTGTTGTGTAAATAGCAGGGACATTTTTTTTACATTGATATGATAATGGTAGGGTAATTTTTTTCTGAAAATATTGAGTTTAGTTTGCCAGAATGTAGTTTGAACAAATTTAGTACTAAAGGCTAGGATTTTCAGTATGGCGCCATGTTTTTTTATTTTTGGTAATTCTTATTTTCTGTTTGAAGGTAGCTTAGAGACATTGTTCAGTAAGGAGATTTTTGGGGAGAGGGAAGTGAGATTCTGCAGCTGACCATGCATTTATACATATTTAATGTACAGTCAGCTGACTTTTTCTTGCCATTTTATACACAGTAGTACTGTACTACAAAGACTAATGTGTGTGCAGTTTCTCTCCATGGTACTTTGACAACTAATGCTTACCTCTGGGTTTATTCTCTTGTACTTGTGTCTTCCAATTTTTTGCCATTGGACCAGCTCAGAGTACGTTGTTTTTATCGCCATTTTTCTCCCCACTGTTCTTTCAGACAGGTACTATACCATTCAGACAGAAGGCTCCTTTGCAAGAGTCGATTGGGATACATGGTTGCAGGAGTAGAGTTCACATACGTTAACACATGAATTCTTACAAGTTAAAATTCATCACATGAGGTGCAGTGCCACGATCCAGTATGGCAGCCTGTGTTTGCAGTCTTGCCCACATTTATTTGAGGCCCAGCTCTATTGCCAAACATGGCTGGGTATCATTAACATACTTAAAATCTCAGCATTTTGATTTTAAATGCAGGGATTGGGGAGATAAAATCTGTCTGGTCCAAGCCCACTTAAAATGCAATACTACAACAGCAGCATATTTTGTTAATCATTTAGCATTTTAAAGTGCTTTTGTTGTCTAATTGTTCCTAGATGGTAAATTTCTATGGTGTACACCTATTACTGTGTTACAATGAGAGGGAAAACTGATATTACTGTTGGCCACCAGCTCAGAGTCTAGATAAGGTACCTGATGTGCTGATACTGGATACTTTGCAGGTCTTTGGAAAATTGGATCTAAGCAATTTAATATGCCTCTGTTCTTGGTAGTGCCAAGCACCTTAAATTAGGTCTAACCCTCTGAATTATGAAAGTTAACATTTGTCTTGGCTGAGCCGGGGTAGGGTCAGGTGAGGATTTTGTACTAGGGTCACAGTGAAAATGCTAGTCCCAGCAGGAAGCACAGCTCTTGATTTTAAATGCAGCAGTGCATGATAGCAATGAAAATTTTAACCTATACTTGTATTCTGTAATGCCCTTATCTTCTGTTTTGTATGATATCTTTCTGTCCCCATTTTAAGTCTGCTTTCATACTTTTGTTTCACATTTGAAAGTAATAAAATGTGTGCTGCTTTTAATATGGCTTGAACCAAGCTTTCATCAGTATTCTCAGCTGTATTTACACACCTTGGGCCAGATATTCAGCCATTCTGTGACTAAGTCCCACTCTGCAGCCACTGGTTTAAATAAACTCTCCCCACCTGTGGACATTCCCATTTTCAGCCCTTGCTCTGCATGGGTGGCAGGTGCAGTTGTGGAGGGTGTCCTGCCTGGTCCAACCAGACACAGCATTGTGGTGCAGCTGTGCCAAAAAATGACTACAAGCTGCCGTAAATAATGGAGCCGGTCATAAATCGGCTCCAGCTTTGAAAAAGTGACACATACAGGAAAAACGGTGGCTCCGCAAGTGAAGACCCACTTCTGCAAGTTCTTCCCGCACCTGCGCCAACTTCTGGGGTGTTTAAAAATCTGGCCCCTGTTGTCCTTTAAGGCCAGAGAGCAGTGTCTGCTGCATGCAATTTCATTGTAGTCACAAGAAAAGTGATCTTAAACCGGGGTGTTCAAAAACAACAGAGAATACTGATAAAAACCTGGTCCGAGTCGCATTACAAGGAATGCTTCTTCAATGAGAAAAGTGGTAAAATAGTAAAAAGAGTATCATACAAGTCAGGAGATAAGGGGCTATCTAAAACAGAATAGAAAAGTATGGGTCAAAATTTTCACCGCTATCATGTAATCCTTTAAGATGATATTTGTGTTTTAAACATGATTTGATTATTTGTAACTACAATATATAACATATTTGATGTTATTACAATGTCTCAAAAGAATAATCACAATCAATATTACTCTGACTCATACTAAATATTACACGGTCTCTTACTAAATTAGTGTAATGTTAAGAACTGAGCCGTGTAATCAGTAAATAATTGTCATTCATTATTTCCTTGTTGTAATGCAGTCAAGCATAAGTTCTGTTTTACTTATGTAAAGTGTCATGGCAAAAATCCCACAATGCAAGTCGACCGTATACATCCAGTAGCCAAGAGCAAGTAGCGAGTGTTGTGCCGCAGTTGTACCACTTATAAGTTTTACAAACTACATGCAAATATTTTTGTTTAATATAATGCTTCTAATAATTGCTGTATGTGTTTGACATCATAAGTACATAAGTAAATGTTAATTGGCCAGCTGAAGTACATAACGTGCTGTTCTAGATGTAGTGTTGTACAATCAGTAAACTACTCAAGCATATCAAATGCATTTTCTTTGTGTTTTTTTTTCAGCATGCAACATAATCGATCATTAATACTTGCCATGTTACAAGTGCATTAAGCCACTCCGAAAGAGGCTTCCACTGGGAAATTAATGCATGGTTGGGTGGTTATAGGCACTCTGCTTTTAGCCTCATGTCCCAACCATGCATTAATTCCCCAGTAGAAGCCTCCTTTGTCGTGGCTTAATGCTTACATATATTGTCTCCCTTTTGGAATATGGGGCAGTAGTGACACTATATCACATGAGTAGACTCTCTGGCCCAACCTATAGACAGACTTAGGTAGTATAGTCACCTGTCTCACGACAAGGGGGGAAGGCAGGAGAGATTGATGTGGCTCAATGGAAGAGAGTCTCTGGAAGATCTGCTGTTACAGTAGGTAACTACTGTATTTCATTGAATAGAAGCCACCCTTGAATAGAAGCCTCCCTCAAACAGAAACTTCAGGTCGTAGTGAATGCTTACAATAAAAGCTGCCCTCAAATGTAAGCCGTGGCTTCTGAATAGGGTTAAAGTCCTCTCCGATAAAGCACTCTGAGAGAATTTCTATTTCTGAGATTTTTATCTCTGCAAAGATGATTATTGTATTTTTTTTGCATTTATCTTAATGTTTGTTATGCTTACTTTGCTATGAAGTAGACCAGATGCAATATATTTGATAAAATTTAGGATGCATAATATTTTATTTATTATACCTAAAATCTGAGTTTGCAACACAAGACACCCTCAAATACAAGCCGCCCTCAAATACCAAAGTTTTGATAGAAGCCATGGCTTCTCTTCGATGAAGTACAGTATTCTGTCTTCTTTGATATCTCCATCCACTGAGCCACATCATGGTATGATTCCCAAGTAGTACCAAGCACTGAGGGAAGATGGCAGGAGCTAATAATTCTGAGCAAGGAGGCCTTGCAGAACATTAAAGGCAAAGCCGGCATGTGTATGAGACAATGTTGAGACAGTAGTTTTCAGTGAATGTATGAACAGTATTCCAAGTGACAGCAGCACAGATATCAGCAGCAGTCTGGTAAGAAACTGGTGGGTCCATCATTCGGGGGGCAAAAGCAATAAACAGTTGAGAGGATTTTTTACAATCCAATTTATGATCTAGGTACCAATGCAGCATCATACGGACATCCAGAGTATGTAAACAACACTCCCAAATAACCACAGGAGAGGAACAGTAAACAAAAGGCCTATGATCTGATTTAGTGTTGTTTCAGACATAACCTTCAGAAGAAAATGAGGATTGGTATGTAAGATAACCCTATCCTTGTGAAAAATAATAAAAGGAGGATCTGCAACCAGAGCCTGCAAGTCACAGATGTGTCTTGCAAATGACATCACCACTAGTAACTGTGTCTTCTAAGAGAGGAAGCGTAGCTCACAAGTAGCTGCAGGCTCAAAGGGAGGTTCTGTGAGTGTCTCCATGACCAAAATAAAGTCCAACACCAGAACTTCATCTTGAACCAGGGGTGCAGAATGAGGATACCCCTTAGGAATCTATGGGAAACCTCCAACGGTGCTACAGCCTTACTCTCTGTCAGGACATGAAAGGATGACAGTGCAGCCATGTGGACATTAATTGAAGAATATATTGCCCTGAGTCCTTAAGGGACAAGAGGTAATCCAAAAGTTTAGGCACTGTTCCTGTAAAGGGATTCATAACATGCCCAGTACACTATACGGTACAACATTTCCATTTCTGTGAATAAGCGTACCAGGCAGACAGATTTCTAACAGCCAGTTGAACATCAGCCACCATCAGGGAAACCCCAAAGTGGGAAAGCCCTACAGCTTCAGAAGCCATGTGTGAAGGTGCAGGGACTGAAGATCTGGGTGCACCAGAGCACCATGCTCCTGTATCATAAGTCTGGCTCTCAAGGGGAGTTGGACAGAAGGTTTCACTGTCAGTTTCTGGAGAAGCAGAAACCATATTTATCTGTGTGAGTGAGAGGCTGCCAGAATCAGGGTGGCATGTTCTCACTGCAGCTTTATCATAACCCTCTTTCTTAGATGGAATGGAGGAAAAGCATACAGAAATCTTCCTTTCCAAGAGAGGGACAACACATCTTGCCAAAAAACTCATGGCCCTGGTTCAAGCAAGCAGAAACATGGCAGTTTTGCATTGTATGAAGACACAAACAGGCCAATGTCCAGATGACCGTGTTTTTTGAAGAGGTTATCCATGATGGAGTCCAACAGTTCCCATTCGTTGCAGAGTGCATTGGATCAACTAAGGTGATCCACAAGTGCAGTCAGGGTCCCACACAGGAACACCACTGAGTGGACTACGTTGTGTTCCATTGCTCAGTGCCAGTCTCTAATTGCTTCTTATCAGAGAGCATCTGAATAAACTCTGCTTTGTCAATTGATGTAGTACATCGCTGACATATTTTCTGTATGAATAAACAGCTGATTCCATGGAGGAAGGGTGGCAAAGGCCTCTAGGCCATGCAGAACAGCCCTCATCTCCAGAGTGTTGATCTGAAGCACAGTATGCAGAGGACCCATTGGCCCTAGGTTCTGAAGGGATGCAGATGAGCACCCCACCCATCCCTGAGGCATCTGTGTGGTCATAATAGCAGAGTGAATGGCTACAGGAATGGAGACCCATTTTCTGTGTTGCAGCAGTCAGCCCACTAGACTAGGGAATGATGCAGAGGAAGGATGGCCTGCATGAGGTGCTGTAACTCAACCAAGTGCTGAGCCCATTGCACTTTGGGGAACCATTGTGGGATCATCATATGAGGTGGGCCAGCAGAACTGTTAGGATAGTAACCACCATCCAGTCGATCAATCTTAAGAGACAACAGGCCAACACATAGTCACTGAAGGTGCCCAACTTTGCCTGTGCCACCAGTGCCATGGCACAATCTGAGGACAGAAATGGCTGACTGACACCCATGTCCAGCACAGCTCTTATACATTGGAGCCTTTGGCAGGTGGTAAGGCCCAACATCAACTCACTAACCAGTATACCCAATTAGTCAAACAATTGCTGGTGCTGAAACAGTGTGTGTACAATCACTTCTTGATTAGGGACCTTTAGCAGTCAATCTCTATGTAAAGAAAGACCTACAGACCCTCTCTTAAGAGGGCTGCTGTCACCACTGCCAATACTTTGGATAAAGAAATGTGGTGCCGAGCATAAACCAAAGGGCAAAACACAAAAAGTTGGTGGTGAGAGACATGAAGTATGGAACGCAGATGTTTTCTGTGTGACTTTTGGATATTGGCATGAAGGTTGGCATCCTTCATGTCCAGTGCAACTGTCCAGTCCCTTTTTAATAGTCGGGGTAGCAGGGACTGTAAGGAGATCCTTCTGAACTTTTTGTATTCTGTGTACAGGTTAAAACCGCATATATTTAGCACTAGCCTTAAATCTCGGGTCCACTTTAGAACCAGAATGTACCGGGAATGAAAGTCTGGATTTATTTCAGCAGCTGGAACTAATTCTACAACCTTTTGCAGAGAAGGGATTGCACCTCCTCCTTCAGAAAGGCAGGATGTCCCAGATTGTGTCTGTTAGGCTACTGTGGGGGGGTGGGTTAACTGGAGGAATAGTAAGGAACTCTAGGACATGTCCATGCTGAACCACCTCCAGAACCCAAGCATCTGTAGTGATTTTCCTCCACTTTGATAGAAAGAGGGAGATTCGGCCCCCTACCAGAACCTCCTGAGGCAGTGAAGCTGGAGGCAAGGGAAGGGAGTCAGAAGGTGCCTGTGGTGGTAGGGTGACAGTAATTGTTAGACCCTTTGTAAGTCTGGCATGGGAACCAGGAGGAAGGCTTTGTAGCCTGGCACCAGCGGGAATGCTTTACAGCCTGGGATGTTGAGGGCTGAGGCTTCTTGGAGCCACAGCGGAGACCTCTTGAATAACTACAGCCAACACAGGTATATGGCCTGTGGAAAAAAAACATGACCCCTACCTCTGGGTTTGGGGTTCAAGTATGCAGGAATCTGAGAATCATTCTAGAAGTTTTCAGATCTCTTAAAAGTATTTTCAACGTCATTACAAAACTGCTTTCCCCTGACAGATTGTTAGATGTCAGAGGAAAAAACAGCCCCTCGAAGGCATGAGTGGCAAGGGATGCAAATACCAGAGGCAGCAACCCTAGCTGCAACATTAAAGGCATCATAGGCTGATCTGAGTAGGTGCTTACCAGCTTTTTGGCCACTAGCAACTGTTTGCTAAGGCACTATTTTGTCTTGGCCCTCAGGCAATTTTTCAGTAAGTGAGGCCATTGTCTGCCAAAGGCAGTTCTGATATTTAATCATACAATCATATATGTCTGATAGCTTGCAGTTCTTAGTCCTAGGATAGCTGAGGCAAAATTCATCTTGCCCATCACATCCAGCTTCTTTGAATCCTTATCAAGAGGAAGAGAGCTCATGTGCTTTGGAATCTTAGATCTATCTTGAGCAGCCATAATTACGATAGTCTGTTTCGGGCTGTGAAGGATAATATGGCTATTCAGTAGGGGCAGGATTTTATCTGCCTTCATGGGAACAGATGACAGTTGGGCAGGCCAAAGCCAAGCAGCTAAAGTAGCACCCTCAAGAGCAGAATGCCCTGGAGGAATAATCACTGTAGGAGAGGCTGAAACCTCCAAAAACTCTACAAAGGTTTTTCTTGGAAGAATCTTCTTCTTCAGCTTGGAACCCTAGAATAGCCTGAACCTGTTTAAGTAAGACTTGAAATGAGGCATCCTCGTGGGGGTGGGTTGGGGAATCTAGTTGTGTTTTTCACGCTCTCCTCTGAGCAAGAGGACAGAGAGGAGTTTAAGCCAACATCTATAATCTCTTCCTCCTCATCCATGGCTTCCTCCTACTCCATGTATTCTGGATTATATTCCAGTTCATTGTTGACCATCATTGGCAGAGTCGACAGAACAGTGAGATACAGGTATACTTGGAGGAGCCAATGATGGGAGTCCCATTAAAGGTGACCATTCCAGGCCCAGCATCATGGCAGGGATGTAAAATTGAAATGTTGCTGGTAAAGTCATCAAAGGGCCAGGCAGTGGCACCGACTGGGTAGGTGTCGATGGTGTAGTAGCAGCTGCTGAAACATTGTTTGATACAATGCATGTGCATCTATGGAGCACAAAGGCATCATCAGTGACCGAGTCACCTATGAGACAGTGCCCCACAGTGGAATAGGCTGCGAGTCCCCAAGTGGGGAAGACAAGCTGACACTTGACCTTGACCTTAGTGTCCCAGACCTAGCCCCAGTCAAAGGGGGGGGGGGCAGCAGGACCCACGGCCAGAGCCTGGGACTCATCTTTTATTAGTAGACTTACCATCTCTAAGTGGTGAATGGAAACAGTCTGAAGAAGCACCTCTTTTCCTTTCTGTGCTTCTATTTTTTTAAATGGCAGTTTTTCCACCAACTTTGGTTTGTCCTTTTTCTTTGCTGATTTGTGACTGCCGCCATTGACCATGGAAATCAACAGGCCAACAGTGAACTGGGAAAGGATGTGGTTGGTGACAGGGAAGCCACCTTCACTGCAACCTGTTTTTCCATTTCTTGTATTAGGAGAAAGTTTTATTATGACATCTCCAGGTTGCCTGGTTAAAGCCTTGGCAAATTAAGCAGGCTTTATCATCATAGTCTGTACTTAGGCAATGCATACAAATGGAGTCGTCATCGTTCTTTATAAATCTTAGCATTGCCACAATGGTAATATAGGAATAATGGTTCTTTGTCTGTTTGCGACATAAAAGTTGGGTAAATAAGTAAGTAAAACTTTATTTATAAGGCACCCCATCTCTGAGGCTCGGGGCACTGTACAAGATGCAGACTGTGGCAATGCAATAATCAACGAGTAACATATAAATAAATTGAACAGTTTGATTAAAACAGCATAACACAGCAGCTAGGAGAACTAAAACTGGGAGGAAAAACTAAATCATGAAGGCCTCCCTAAATAGATGTGCCTTCAAACCCCAAGCCTCCTACGAAGGGTGCCTCCCTCAAGGACCTTGGGAGTGAATTCCACAGGGCTGGTCTTTCCACCTCAAACAAGCAGCCTCACTGTGTTTTAAGCTGGGCCCTGGGACAATGGGTCATGCTATGAAGTTAGAAAGGGGGAGGCTCAGAGGAAGTGTAAGTAAATACTTCTTCATGGAGTGGGTGGTGGACACCTGGAATAGCCTTCCAATGGAGGTGGTGGGTTCCAAAATGGTGACGGGATTCAAGCATGCATGGGAGAGATACAAGGGGACCTTGGTAGTCGGGCAAGGGGAGGAGACAGCCAGAGATAGAGTAGGGTCTGCAGTGGTACAGTAAGCAGGGAAAACTGAGCAGACTAGGTGGTCCAAGAGGTCCTTATCTGCTGGCACCTTCTGTGTTTCTATGTAATCACAAGGAGGCCCTTGGAGGAGAAGCAGAGAAAGTGCAGGGAGCAGTGGGGAGTCAGGATGTTACTCAGGTAGCCAGGGCTCGAGTCGTATAAGGCTTTATAGGTGAGCAAGCCCACCTTTTTTTTTTTCTCCATTCTTTGTTGCTCCAGTCATGGCCCACGGAGTCTCTCAGGCATCCTGCCTGTTCCTACCCACCTGAGGTCCCCTCGACCCTGAGCATCCTCTCCCTTTCTTCCCCGCTCCCTACAGCCAGCACCCCCAGCTTAACTCCTCCAGGGTGGGGCCACTCCTCCTCTTGGGTGCTCCTACAGTTTAGACTCTGGCTGCAGATGGGGGCCTGGATGAAGGAACTGGAAGGCCAAGTGAGGCGGATCTGGCAGTGGGCATGGGGGTCAGGTGCCATCACCTACCCCACAGAGCCGGCCTTTTTCCTTGTTCTGGTGTTCTCCCCCTCCCCCACGTGGTACACTCTGACGCTTGGCACTCGGCAACCCTGTCTACGTCAGCCATGCTGATGTGCAGCCAATGCGCTGCAGTGCCCTCGATCTCCACTGGGAGCTGCTGATGTGCCGGACATGCCCCAGCCCTCCTCCCATGGGAGGAGAGCAGTCCTGTGGGTGCTCGATCCTCGCCCTGTCCCCATCGACCCTCGGCGCCCGAGCTCACTCCTGAACTCTGGTCACCGGCGTGAGGTGTGGTGTCCAATGCCTCAATCCTCAGCACCACCACGCCAGCCAAGCAAGCCCACCTTGAAGATGATCCTTCACCTGATGGGCAGCCAGTGCAGATCAGTCAGGAGCAGGGTTGCATGACAGGACTTCAGAAGGCCCATCAGCAAACTGTTCACTATGTGCACCAGCTGCAGGTGATGCAGGACCCCTCCAGTGACCCCGAGGTAGAGAGCCTTGCAGTAGTCAAGTAGGAAGTCACAAAAGCATGCAGCAGTGAGGGCAGGTCATCCAGCAGGATAAAGGTTTAAAATAGCAAACTTAAAGAAGTAGTAGTATTAGAGTATACTTGCAAAAGTTCAACATCATTCTTCAGCAGCAGTGGACTGACAAGTAATTGACAGCAGGAGAAAGGACTGAGGCATGCTGGGGGATGCCCATGTTATATGAGCACCGATTAGATGTTTTAATGTGGGCAGCCACAGCCTGCAGAAATTTCTGGGTGGCCTTGACGCGTATGGCTTACAGTTCCATGATGTGATATAAGATATCCTCAAAGAGCTAAGGACCATGAATATCTCACAAAAGTCATAGCTCACATATGAAAAAGTGTGCACATACCTGGGAGTGTAAAAGCACCAAACTTAGCCCAGAGACTCCACTATGTGAAGAAGGGGTCAGCACCATAATGATGGGATAAGTTGCTTAACATCCAAAACTCATAACGTACTTTATACCATCAGAAAAAAAGTAGTGTGCAGCTAGTGCAACATGTTACAGCTCACCCACAGACCATGAAAGGCTCACAAAATGGCCTGGCAAGAACTAATCAACTAAGTCTTCTGATAATAAATCCAAATGCTGTGAGCTGGTGTGCTTACAAAATGCAGCACCATCACGGAAATGCTGGTAAAGGGTAACCATGCAAGTCCGGAAAAGCAAACTGAAAGCACCTCTCATAACAGCCTGCAAATAGTGCTACTGAATATGATGACTAGGTTGTATATGACAAGAGTATCATGTCTGCAAAGGTGTACTGCCATATTTGGTTAACAAACATCTCTCTCTCTCCAGCTGCAACTGTCCCTCTGAAATAAACCCATGGACAAATAGGCATGTTTGTCATTCTTCTGACTATGCTGGCAACCTTATCTTGCATTTACATTTTTTTCCTCAGTTTCTCGTCAGAGTTGTTTTTGGAAATACTGTACCAGTCCTTTCCTATGTGAGCTCTACTCCAATACTGGATGGCAAGCTGCCTGTATCAGAATTGCTACCACAGTTTGCATTGTCATCACTTTCCTCCATTTTTATGTCAGTCTCCTTGACACATAATGACAAAAGTTGCCATCAATGCTATACCCTTGCCAGTCACATTTATCCCACTGCTGCCACTCATCAGTTTTCAGTGTTTTTTTTGCCCCAGCAATGCCCACCATTGGTATAATTTTTGAAAACCGCAGCAGGCTTCTTTAGAGCTGCTGTGCATGTCCTACCTTCTTCAGCAATGCCCACTATGGGTATAATTTTTGGTAACCACTGCAGACTCACTAAGAGCTGCTACCCCTGTCCTACCTGCCTCAGCAATGCCTGCCATGGGTACGATTTTGAAAACAGTAGCAGGCTTACTCAGAACAGCTGTGCCTGTCCTACCTGCCTCAGCAATGTCTGCCATGGGTATACTTTTTAGAAACAGCACCAGGCTCACTCAGAGCAGCCGTGTCCATCTTTTTGCATTGGGGAACAGTTGATTTGATCAAAACCAGCGTTGGACATTATTGAAAGCCAGTTGAAGGCTGGTCTGTGCATCAGAGGGGGAAGTACCGGAGGAAAACAAAACAGTATCATCCATGTACATGTGGATATCTGCTGATGAGCAGGCAGAGGGTAAGTCATTCAGAAATATGTAGAAGAGTATCAGTCCATGTGCTGAACTTTGAGGGACTCCAGAGCTGGTGGGGAGAGGGGGAAGACAGCTTCCAACCCTAACGGATTGGGGCCTACGCATAAGATAGGAATGGAACCAGCTAATCTATTTTTTATTTATTTATTTAGTTTTTGTTGACCAGGTAAGTGCACTAGATAAATCCTGCCTATTTTCAGGCACGACCTGGGGAAGGGGGATACAGATGAATGCCAACTGACCTTGAACCAGATTATGCTGTTGTTGGTATTTTTAGTGAGTGAGGGAAATTTGGCTAGGACACCACCAGGGAAATTCCCCTACTCTTTTTGATAAGTGCCATGGGATCTTTAACATCCACCTGAACTACCACCAATCCAGGCAGTTGGGACCTCGGTTTAATGTCTCATCCAAAAGATGGCACCTCAGAAGTGCAGCACCCCTCTCATGCTGCACTACAGTGTCAGTACTGGGATATTAACCCAAGTGCCAGATGTGGGAACTGAACCCACAGTCCTCTGCTCTCCCGGCCTCAGAGGCGAGTGTTTTACCTACTGAGCCACTGACACTGCTAATGGCGGTCTCAGACAGATCAGCTGTTGCCAGTTTGGTGAGGAGCAAGGTGTGAGCAACAGTGTCGAAAGCTGTGGCCAGATCAACAAAGAAGCATAGATACATAGATGCTGTCAGCAGATATGGACCACTAGGCCCATTCAGTCTGCCTGTTAAAGATGGCAGAGGTGATGCAGCCGTGATCCATGCCAGAAAGAATGGAGTCAGTGAGCCAGAGCAGAGAGGTCGTGGTGGAGTGGAACTTGCGGAAACCAGACTGGAAAGGGATGGAGGAGTCATGGAATGGTGAAAGTTGAGCCAGTACCAGGTGCTCTTGGGAGTTTAGCAAGAACTGGGAGTAGGGATATCTGGCGGTAATTACCTGAATTTGAAGAATCACCACCCTTGGGAACAGGGATGACAGTGGCAAGCTTCCAAGCATCAGGGATAGTAGCCAGTGAGGAGAGATTCCTTGATGAAATACCCCTCTGATGCAAATCCTGAACTTATTGCTACACTGTGCCAAATTTCCGCAGAGGTGGAAAGCCGCAGTAGTAACATCTGTCCATAAAAGTGGAGACAGGACCACACATACTAACTATCGCCCCATATCCATTCTTCCCACTCATTCCAAAGCATTGGAGTGCATCATGTCAGACCAGCTAGTTGAATACATCAATAAATACCAGATCCAATGCCCCCAACAACATGGTTTTTGAAAGTCACACAGTACCACCACTGCCTTAATAGAGTTCACTAGCTATATACATAATGCGTTTGACAGAGACCAGATGGTGTGGGTGGCATTCATTGACCTCACCAAGGCCTTTGATACAGTTAGCCATACATTGCTGATCAAACAACTGTATAACACTGGGCTCTCCAAAAGCACCATGAGTTGGTTCAGAAGGTACCTTAGAAACGGAGCTCAGCAGGTAAAGATAAATGGAGGCCTCTTCAAAAGCCAAGTAGTGCCCACTGGTGTCCCACAAGGATCTATCTTAGGCCCCCTACTTTTCAGACTATTCCTTAACCTCCTGCCCCTTGTATGCCTGGATAGAATCCACCTATATGCAAATGATGCTGTGGTCTATACCAGCAACATGGACCCAATTCTCCTGGAAAGCAGCTTCAACTGAATTTTGCCAATGTTGAGAACTGGTTTATGAAGCAAAAGCTGCTCATGACCTATAAAAAGACTAAAGTAATGACATTCAGTGATCCCCACAACAAGCACAGATCTCATCAGCTCACAATACAAAATAGCCTTAGCACCCACCTTGACCTGGTCCACTCATTCAAATACCTAGGGGTCACCATAGACAGCACCCTATCCTTCACAAACCATATCGAACAAGTTGCCAAAATCGTCAATGCAAGAATAGGTCTCCTTCACAGACATAAACACTGACTACTGAGGCACTCCGGATTGCCGTCAGTAGCTCTGTAATCTTCATAATAGACTATAGCCTTGTTGTATATGGCACAGCGACAGACATAACCCTTAAAATGATTAAAATAGCCTTAAATAAAGCTTGCAGGCTAATTACAGGAGCACATCGGCTGACACATACTTATGACCTATACGCTCAAACCAGGTGACTTCATCTGAAAGGCAGGATGAAGTACCAGACCAGCTTACTTGCTTAAAAAGAAAAAAAAAAGCTTTGTGTCTTACCCCCTCAAGCATTCAGAACCTCCTATGCCATACGCCCATCCCCCATCGCACTAGAGGAACAAACTGTCAGCTGTTAAATGTCCCCTTCTGCTGCACATCACAGGGTCAAAGGTCATTTGCTTACTGAGCCCCCAACTGGCTTTACTCCCTCAGCTGTGACATCCTAACAGAACCTAAGCTACGACCTTTCAAACATATGTTATGGGAATACCTCTGAGCACTCTGTAGCTATGACTGCTCCTCCTAGCAGACTCAAGTACAATTGCCCCCTCTGTCCCATCAATGCACTTGGCATTCTGTCCCACACTGTAGCACCTTGCAGCTAGCCTGCCTGCCCATGAACTCCTTACCTCAGACCCTCTAACACCCACCTCACCTAACCCCTCACACCTTCTTCCCCCGACCGCTTCTTCCCCCCTCACACCCTGTTCCCCTCTACCTCCCCCCCCCACTCTCACCTTACCCGTGACAAGGCCTTCTGGGCCAATTATCACAGTTGCCTTACTGGTTTTAATTATCTACTTTGTGTTGTATAATTTGCTTAATTGCATCCCTGCATTGTTCTGATAGCCTTCCAAAATTGTATGTATATGCTATGAATTCTGTGTTCTCTACAGACCTGATATGCAATGTACCTATAAATATTCTTACCCATGTTGTTTTCCTCAGCTCATAATGTATGTATTGTTCACTATTTGACGTGGAACCTTTGTAAAAGAGCTCTTGACTCAGATATTTTTGTAATCCAAGATCTTAATAAATAAATAAAATAGAAGGAAGCTGAGTGGGAGAGCAGTGGTATGGGCAGAGAGGTGCAGAAGCTTAGGGTCAAGCCCATCTGGGCTTTTGCCCTTATGGGGGATGAGGGCTACAATAACTTAGGGTGTCAGTGGTGGAGATCGGTGTGAAGGAGGACGGGGGGGAGAAGAGGGAGTGGTAGGAGCTGTCTGGGTAGAAACTGAGGGGGGCAGTGATGCAGGAAAGTTTGAAGCACAAGAGGTGAAGGTGTTGAATTCCATAGCTGCAGAAGGATGGTCTGAGACAGTGGTGTTACCTATCTTTAGAACTGGAGGAGGGGATTGGGCAGGTAGGGAGAAAAGGGCATGAACGGTCTTCCAAAATTTGGAGGGGTTGTTAAGGTTCTCCTGGAAGGTGGAGGAGAAATATTTCATTTTGGCAAGTCTGATGGCTTTAGGGCAGGCATTTCAGAGAGGTCTATATTTTAGAAAATCGACAATGCCTAAGGCCTTGAAAGTCTGCTGCGCTTAGTCATGAGCATGCTGGCAGGCTAGGAGTTTGGCTGTCACCCAGGGGGAGGTGAGAGTCTCAGACTCTGGTTTTCCTGATTGGAACATGCCGATCCCAAACCCTTAAGAACTGGGTTTTGAAGTAGACCAAAGCTGAGTCAACAGAGGAGTCATTTGCAGTCTGAGACTACCAGTCAATACCAATGAGTTCCTCATTGAGGGATGAGAAGTCTGTCTACCTAAATGAGTAGAGGTGAAGGATGTTTGACGGTGCTTAGGGGTGGTGAATTTTACGCATGCAGTAGACCATATGGTGGTCACTAAGTGTATCTGGCAGGATTCCTGATGTTAATTTCCCAGTGGGGGTGTAATGATAGTACCCAGTCAAGTAGGGAGTGCTTACCCAACTTGTGGTTTAAACAGGTTGGTTTAGAGTCACGTGAATGAGATTTAGGGAGGAGATGTGGTTACAGAGTTTGGATTGATTGCTGGACAGCCAGTTTATATTGAGATGCCCAAGTATGAGGAGTTCAGTTGAAGAGTGGGTAGTGAGAGTAGCGATTTATGTCCGAAATGGAGGATGAAGAGAGGCTAGGGCAGCAGTAGATGCCATCTATAAAGATAGGAAGGGAGCAGGAGAAGGAATGTTTTAGCATCAGAAGTTCATAGGCAGAGGGGGAGGCAGTGGGATTACTGGATGACGCATTGTATATGGCTAGCCCCCACCCCGGCTGACCAGTCCTGTTGAATGAGGGAGTAACCAGGGATGGTGATGGAAGAATCAGGAATTTTGGAGGAGAACCATGATTCAGTGATGATCATCACGCTGGGTTTTAGGCTAACCATAAAAGGCTCGAGCAAATCTATCTTGGGGAGAAGGCTCCTGATGTTTAGATGGAGTACCTTTAATCCTTTTGGGAGGTCAATGGGGGAATGATGGGGGTGGCCCTGGGTTAGGTTCAATATCACCCACTGAGAGGAGAAGTTAAATAAGCATCTTAGAGGGAATATATGTGTGCCTTTGAGATAAGGAGGTCTAATGAGATAAAGAGGTGGTATGAACAGGAGTGTCATTGTGTGGATAGTATGGAGTGAATGGAAGCTAATTGGATACAGGATGAGTGGAGTATGGAAGGGTCTGGGCACCAAGAAGAGTGGAGAAGGTGAAGGAGACAAGATGATGGAAGAGGGGTGGAGGAGGAATGAGGAAAGGAGGGAGCCATTGGCAAGGTAGGACGGGAAGTTGGAGGGATGGATGTCTGGATAAATCGAAGGGAGAAGATGTGAGGAGACAAAGGAAAGGAGTGGAGATGAACAGTAAAAAGGTAACAAGGTGTATGTAGAGAAGGCTAGGATTAAGGGAAGTATAAACATAAAATAGTGAGGAAGGGGTGAGGAGTGGTGAGAAATAGATTAAAAAGGAGACAGAAGGGTAAAAAAAAAAGTACAGTATCAGGATAAAAATGAACAGCAGTGGAATAATTAACAAAAGCTGTTAAAATGTAAAATAATGCAGAAAAGAAAAATGAGTAAGAAATATTGAATATGAGCCTCAGCGCAGTACATCAATATAACTAATACTTAGTGACTGCCCATGGTATAAATCAAATTAACCTGAGAGTAACTGAGGTTCGGGGGGGGGCAGTGTAAATACAGGTTAGGACTGACACTAAATGCAGCCTGGATTGACATAGTACGACATCTATTGTATTAGGACAGGCTAACCACTTTGCAGGCAATGTAAAGTGCAGAATTAAAATTACACTGAACAGCACAGTTTAGACTTCAACTTGCTAATGACTATAACTATTAGTTAACTGAACAGGTATAATGTACAGAAATGTAAGTATAGGACAGCTAGATAAGTGATGCAGGAAGTTGCAGAGTTGGGGATTTAAATTGTAGAGGCCAGGTGACCCACTAATCAGTAAATTAGAATGTTGACTTTATGCTTTCGATCAGCTATGTAGCAAAGCTCAGTATTACAGATTGAGAGGAATCAACTATCAAGACAATGAGAAACCGGAAAATTACAGCCACAATTGCTTAAATAAATATCAGTGCCCATTTGTACAGAGTGAGGACTTATTCAACCCAAAGTTCCACCTCCTCCCTTGCTGGCCCTATGACTAGACCACCCTCGAATGAAACCGTAGCCTCTGAGCATTTAACAGGTTATAAGGGTGGGAGAGGGCAGGAAAAAAGTCAGCATGGACAGCGACAGCCATTAATTACAGGAGTGGGTCTCCTGTAACGTTAACTGAAAAAGTACAAATTAAAGTTAAAAATTCATTGCAGGGGAGTGTAGCAAATGAAATTACCTGCCCTCAGACCCCCAGTGCCTTCACCAGCTCCAGCAGCATTAATCCAGTTGCCACCTGTGAAAAGCATGGAGCCCAATATGTAGAACACTACTACAGAAGAGTTGGAAATGGCAATAGTTGTTACTGGCGTGTCTGTTCATTGTGAGCTGCTCGTTAAGTCGTGCATATGCAGAAAGGCTTCCGTTGTTATGGTATTGTTGTGACATAGTCAAGAGGGGTTAACAACCTCGTAATGCCACAACAATAAAGTAACAACACTGTAAACAGTTCGATTTTGGTGGGTAATAAGGGCTCCCCATACATTATGTACTTTTTCCATTTGTTCCCCTACTTCAAAACTCAATTTCCAAAATTTGAAGAAGCTAAGCAATAATTTTTACCTTATAAACTTTTAAAGCTTTGTTTGGGTGACCCCTCCACCATAATTTGTATTAAAATACATACTTTTAACGTCAGATCTTCCACGGAATGGTCTGTTGCAGTAAGTCATTACTTCTGGGATTTTCCGATAGGTGGCGCGCCAGCACAGAAGTCTCTTCCAGCAGTCTGTATACCAGAGACCACCCACACAACCTCACTTCCTGGGCTGTACCTATAAAAGCGGGTGGTCCCTGGTAAGCTCCGTTCATTTTCCTGCCAGCTTCAGCTCTGGCAGCAACTTTCCTAGTAGCAGTCTACAATGTGTATTGAACCTGTAGCCTGGGTGCCTGGGCTTCATACAGACACAATATACCTACAATGGATGATTCCCTGTCACACACACAGGGTGCTCAACCAAAAGGCTCAAAAAACATAGTCCTCTTCAAGAGATAATACTGGGAAGGAAACCCCTTCACCTAAAGTCCTGCCTGACCGCCTTTCAACGGTCGTGCCTCCAAAACCTGGATCAAGAAGATATTCATCATCGACAGGCACTTCACCCCCATCAATGGCAGGCTCTACTCCATCAAAAAAGGAATACTCCTTGTTGACTGGGCATCATTCCATAGCTCCCCCATTGACCAGGACTCATGCACCATCGACAACAGAGGTCTTGCTGCCTTCCCCATCAACGGTGCATAACCCACCATCGACGGAAGGGCTCTACAAGACAGCATCATCAATGAGAATGCCTCCTCCATTGATGGAGCACATGCTACATGCTTCCTCATCAATGGGACTGCCTCCCTCATCGATGGGACGTGCTTCCTATGCTCCCCCATCAATGGGCCATGCATCCACTTTCCCATCATCTATGACAGCATTTCCATCATCGACGGAGCATGTCTTCACTCCCCCATCATTGTCGATGACACTTCCATTGTCGACGGAGCATATCACACAATCAATGATGCATGCCCTGCCTTCTCATCAGTGGAGTACATTCCCCCATCGACAGAGCATGCTGTTATTGACCCACCACTTGTAAGACACAGTACTTCATCAATGAGGCATGCTTCTCTGCCTCTTCCATCAATGGGACTGATGCCTCCATCATCAAAATGATCACTGCTGCATAGAACAACACCCTTGCCTCCATATAGTACTGCTATGGATGATCCTTATGGAAGGTCGACCATGAAAAGTCAAAGAATATTCTCAAAAACATTTATCGAAAGATGCATATGGAGCTGCATTTCTACAAATTAACTATATGCTTCAGAATGCAGAGGCCCTTCAGCCTCATTGTCATTCCTACGTGGGACTCACAACCCCATTGGAAATGAACAAGGATGCCAAAGAAACACCAGATCACTCTACCAGGAGTCGCAAATTGATCCCCCTTCCCTGGCGTATGCTGGATTCAGAACCTGCTTACATGACAATTCCATCGTCACAAGTTCCAAATATTGAAGAAATAGTAAATAGATTACTGGATTCTATAGGTTTTGACCACAGCCTCACTCCAGAACATAATCCTCAAACAAAAATATTGCCACCTTCATCAAAACAGGCATGCACAGAGCTAGATTGCTCACCAGTCCGGCCTCCTCCCAAATATTCAGATGAATATTTCTCAGATTATCACACAAATCCAAACCTTCATAGGACCGATGATGGTTCTCCTGACACAAGAGGATATGAATCCCCTTCAGAGGTGCCCTCCTACTGGGATGAAGGGCTATTACAACCACGAAAGATCATTTCTCCACTGGATGACCCCTAATTCCCCAAAATGATGCTACAAATACAAAAAAACAATTGGGTTTACCACAATGGAGCAGGACAGATTAAGCTATGACTAAATATCTGGGCCTACTGGAAGACCCGATCTGGGCTGTCCCTCTTTTTTTATCTTGGTTCAGAAATGCTATTACTGAAGCTTGGAGTCAACCTATAGCAGTGCAGGAGTTGCCTAGAAAGGCCCACGGACTGTATCAGTCTCCTCCTGATTATCAATATTTAACGAATACGCCAATATGGATTCTGTGGTTACTGTGGTTGCCCACAACCGCACCAGCAAGCCTAAACATACAAGCACGATAACTTCAAAGAGAGACTCTAAACGTTTTGACCATATGGGAAAGAGAGTGTTTGTTCTAAACACACTAAATATCAGAATACTTAACTATATGGGGCACATGCTGCAGTACCTATGTGCGATGAGCACTTCTGATGGAGAAGTTATAAACAGAATACCTGCATTCCCTGAAGGAGAGCAAATTAGATCTATAAATAGTTATTTCACTGTCTCGACATCTATTAAAATCAGGATATGATCTTGCCGATGCTTCGGCTCGAGCCTCTGCGATCGGTATTCTTATATGCTGCCAGGCATGGCTCCGACTTTCAGGGCTAGCATCTGATATTCAACACAAAGTGGCTAATGCCCCCTTTTCAGGCGACCATCTTTTTGGGCCAGGAGCTCAAACAATACTGGAGAACCTACAAGCCTCAGACAGGCAACTGAAAACAGTACAATACATGTACCAAAAACCACGCCCTCAGTATAAGTATTCATACAAAACTGTAATTATATCCCACGTGACACCTTAAAGGGCAGAGAACAAGTAGCAAAGACCCCAGCGAAGCCGGCCCGTGGCCACCCCTCCGGCCACACCAGGGCTTCTGCCCCTCATTAAAAACTCTAAACTCCACCCCGCTCCCCTCTTCTTGGCTTCGGGGACCTTTTGGGGCCACAAAAAAGACTGAGGCCCTTTTTCACATCCGCTCAATACATCTAGTCAATTTCTCTGGCATCACTGTTTATAGACTATCACAACCATTCCATCAAGATGCCTTTTTGACCTGTGGTGCACCAGACGTCCTGTCCTTCCCTCAACCAGGTCCATCCACTATTAACTCGCGTGCTGAGACACAAACAATCCCACTACAGACTATCTTCTTCTCTCTTCCACTGCTATTTGCAGCTTTCCCTTGATTATGAACAAAGATCATATCAAAAAGGGTGAGTACATATACCGAGATTGTATGTTTTTAACCATTGCTTCGTTTTGTTTGGTCACAGATGCATTGTTTCATTTGCTACATTATCTGTTACTTCAGTATCCTACTTTTTGTCGAATGGATACATTCATTACAGGCTAGACAGTCTTGGGGGAAGGGGGAAGGATCTTCATTTGCTGCTTTGTAGTGCCTCTAAAGAATAACATTGTATTACTCGAGCTACTGTTACAATTCGTAACAAAGTTGCCTCTGCCTTAGATTGTACTCTCACTGCTGATCACTGAAGCTCCATAATTGCTCAATGCTCTTAATATATTCCTTCTAGTTTTTTAAATGCTTAACACCGTGAATCATGCATTCCTTTATTCCGCTGCTATGCCATTTTAGCATTCATTGGTCCCATGACCACATTTTACCTATGGCAGAATGCCATCTGTGGCTACCCATTGCCATATAACTGCATGGGAATCTCCCAGAAGTAATGACTTACTGCAAGAGACCATTCTGTGGAAGACAGTGCAGTTACACAAAGACTTTTGCTGTAACAGCAGATCTTCTAGGAATAGGAAAAACGATATAAGGGTGGGAAGCTTCGGTACCTCGGTTCCCCTCAGTCCCTCGCTTCCAAGCTAAAACCAGTGGGGAATGGAGCTTAACAGGGACCACCCACTTTTATAGGTACAGCCCAGGAAGTGAGGTAGTGTGGGTGGTCTCTGGTATAGAGACTACTGGAAGAGACTTCTGTGCTGGAGCCCCACCTCTCGGGAACTCCCAGAAGTAATGACTTGCTGCAAGAGACATTCCTAGAAGATGTACTGTTACAGCAAAAGTCTTTGTGTAACTGCACTTTTTCTCCCCACCCGCATTGCCAGGTTTCACTAGAGATGTACTAAAAGTGTTTTCAGCAGTGTACTTACAGTTTTCTATATCAGTCTTTAAAATGTTTAACAGCGTATTACAATGCTATGTAGAGTAATGGGTTTCTTTAAAGTTACTCTGGGCAGAAAGCAGTTAAAACTTTCCATTCTCCCTTAAAACCCTGTCAGTCATTGGGACAAAGGTTCCAAGTTGGAGGGGCTCTGTGCTGCATAAGCCACAGTGAAATGTTGTAGTAGGAGATAGTTGCTCACAGAAAGCTGAGCTGTAGCTACCACTCTGAGAGAGGGAGCTTCAGTGACAGGTTCCCAGCCCTCTGTTGTCCTGATTTTGGGTTTCTAGTTCAGTCCCAAAGTAACTGAGCATTGAGTCATAATGACGGCCTGCTCCAGTGGCGTACCCCAGTGTGGGGCGAAGGACTTTTAACACAGCTAGTTATGGGAACCGTGAATAAGTTGCGGGAAACAAACCTGAACTGTGTAAGACTTTTTCATTGTGTGGCAGCCCAGAGCTGGCTCCTCCAGAATGGCCCCAATGGGAATGTCTGTAAGGGTTTGGAGGACTAAAATTCAGTTTGTCTGACTGGATGAGTGAAGTATTTATCAGTCCTTGTTGTGCTTTACTGGCACAATTTCTGTAGTGGACAGAGTGGATCACCCTGACTGGACAATGGGATATTACAGCCTCTGACCAGAAGAAGGGGAAGGGCTCACATGCTACAAACCAAGCTGTATGTGTTACAGAATGCGTTTTCAGTAAGGGCATGATCTGTCCCAAAGTGTGCAGTTTCTGACAAGAAAGTGAAGTGTTTGCAATTGTGGACACTAGCTGCCTCCAACAGAGTTTTCCTAGTTCTGACAAAAAGTGTTTTTGGCACGGGCACCAGCTACCTTCAACAGTGTTTCTGCCTGTGTGGAAAAAATGTGCTTTGTGAGCCCAAGTGTTTAAATCCTGTGAGGACATGTTTTGTTTCTGGCTTTGATCCCAGAAGAGGGATGGACAAAGAGACTTGCTTTTCCCTAATTTAGGGACTTTCTTGGACTTTGAGTGTTGTGGCCCAACACAGTTCCTGAGTTAAATAGAAATGTTTTGTGTAACACCCGAGAGCCAAGCATTGAGAGAGCAACCCCTAGCTGGGGGTGGGGGCAGCTGTCAGCAACAAGAAGGGGTGCACTATATGCAAATGGTTCATAATGTTACTTAAGTAACTTACAAGTCTTCCAGTACCACACCTTTATGGACAGACTCATGAAAGGTTACAGCAAGCAGACCCGCCACTCCTTTAATCCCGCTATGCTCCTGAAGTGTTGCCCATCCACCCCATGGGATTCTCTTGGCTCAATCTTCACCAGCTTGGCAGCTACCAGGGCATGCACGATGTCCACAGGCTGAGTCATGGCTACCCCTGATACCATGGGCCCTGCAAATGAACAGTCTCCATCTCTCCAGGGGTCCGTTGGAGAACACAGAAGCAAAGTGTAATAAAAGCAAAGAGGAGGCAGTGTGGTCTAGTGTGTAGAGCACTGGCTTGGGAACCAGGAGATTACAGGATCAATCCCCACCAGGGCCAAAATGCTTACTGTGTGGCCTTGGGCAAGTCACTTTACCTCCTTGTGCTCCAGTTCACCCAGCTATGAAAATAGGCAGATGCAGAAACCTATTAAAAAATAAGATGTTCCTTCTCAGCTGGGCTATGTTGGCTAAGTAAATTGTATTGTTTCACGGTCCCAATCATCTCCTTCACCTTCCTTTTTTCATTTATGTACTGGGAGAAAGCTTTGTTGCAATCCAAAGCATCTACTGTTTTCTTGCCCCTCCTTCATTTTCTTAATTCTAGACTGTCAGTTCCTCAGTGTTGTTCTTTACTCCTTTCTTGCCTGGAGCCAAATCCAGGCCCAGATCTTTCTATCAGTTATAGCAGTTATCTTTTTGTCCAGGATCAAAAGACCCTTTTACTGAAAGGTAGGCAGACCACCATGGCTGCTTCAAGTACAGTAAACAAACTCCCATGTGCTCTGCATTACCTGACTCATGGAACTGTTTAAAGTTCATACATACCCTTGGCCACCCGGTCCTTTATCTTGGCAAAGCCCAACTTTCTGGATTATTTATGAAATGGGTATTCTAACAACATGGGTCTGTTAGTGATGTCGTATAATGCCTCAGTCATCTCATGCCTCGGATGTTGCCCCAAAGATAGAATTTGGAATATAGAACAAACTTCAAACTCTGCACTGTGGTCACACTCCCCTAATGTTACAATGTCAGAATGGTTTTCTCCGCTGAAGAGATCAGATACCCCAGGGTCCTGATCCAGTCCTCAGTGGCTAAGTTTGTTGTCTTATTGAAAGTCAAAGTGTTTTAATTCTAACCATGTTAGTTTTATGATACTCCACATTAGTTAATGGTTTATTTAGTTTTATTTAAAGATCATGTGCAAATGTGATCAGAGTATGATTTCCAGCTATTGCAGCTGTGTTAAATGGTGTGGAAATTTATGGTACAATTTCCATCTGTTTAACACTGTAATAAAACTTCCTGATCATGAGTTTGTCATTTTATTATTCATTGTTTTGATTTCAGTGCCATTCTCTTCTCAACGAGTGAATAGCTGAGATAGTGTCATTTGTAGTTTTATAAATGGACAGTGCACATTGCACGTTTTGCACCTGTAAGAGTATATGCAAAGCTGGATGCCTCACATGGTATGCCATTGTCTTTAGTTTCTATATTCAGAACCCTCACTGTTGCCAGTAATTTTAAGAAAAAAAATCTGCCGTTGAGAACCGATGTCCTACTGGAGCTGCCTAGGAATGAAGTCATGTCACAAGACAATGGCAAATCCTCACTGACAACAAGTAAACAAAACACAATCATTATCAGCATTGGTGCCAGACCACTGTGGTGTAGTCAAGGAAATGTTATATGCAAATTAGGACCACCAATGATGTTGCAAAGCAGCACTTTCATAGATGCTCTGCGAGGCAGGCTGAACGTGACCGCATCTCACACACTGACAAATGGAGGAAAGAAAATACAAAAATGTAAGAAAGTAAGCAAAACTTCACAGTAAAACTGGCAGAAATCGTTAAAAAAAAAAAAAAAATCATTTAAGTATAAAAAAGTTCACTAGCATGTATACATTTAATAGGGTATTTGCCCATGAACTTTAACTAAACTGCCGTTTTCTCAAGATTCCTGTCAGTTCCAGGAATCGGAGAAATCGTGTTTCAGTGCAGTTCTTGCCTAGTGGTTGGGAACTGAAAACTATTTCAAATGCTTCATCCTTTACTCTTTGTCTCTTGTACAATACATTATATGACATATCTGGACTTATGTTCCCTGAAGTATCTCATCTATTGTTGGATTTGTTGGTACAGTGCTTTGTTACTGACATACGAGTTTGGGGAGGTTCTATGTTTCTGGTGCATGGTGAAAAGGACCACTTGGATGTTACCTCATGTGCCCCCCCCCACCCAATTCACAGCTGTAGAACACTTTGTCTGAATATATCACTGTTGTGTATGGAATTTTATTAATTACTCCTTGAACCTTTATATGGATGTATTTGTCAGTGATCCTGAACTCCTAGATCTAACTGCCATGGTGGGTGCCATTGTGTTTTTTTTTTTTTTTTGTCTTTAAGCTGCAGTGCTTTGTATGTTTCTTACTTACTCTGCTTGATGTGAGCACTGAGACATTCCTGTTACTGCTCTGCATAGTTAAATCCATTCAGTCAAATCTGAGCATACAGCTGCTGTGTTCCCCTAGAACCTATTTCTCTAAAATGCCAAACCTTCCAACTAGCAACTCCACCCTGCACTAAAGTGCTTCAAAATATACCACACCAACATCAGGGGCCTCATCCACAAACTGGACCTTATACAAACCTGGGGCCAACCTGAACTGCCCGGACTTCCTCATCCTCATGAAGACATGGCTCTCACCTCACACCAACTTCTCAGTGAAAGACATCCCAAAATATACTCCCTATCTACAGGACCATTCCAAGGGAGAGGGGGGAGTTCTCATCTATGCTGCTTCTCATCTCCATTTCAAAATCGCCTTCCAGGACACAGTCCACAAGTTGTATGAGCTCATGTTAGGGGTCTTCTCCTTCTCCTATTTCATACCCATAGACATTACTGGGGTATACGGTGTACCAGGGAAATCCCCAGATGAAGTCACAGACCTGCTCCAGAATGCTATGGATCCCACTCCAAACAGAGAACATATATCCTTCTCAGAGACTTCAATATCACCTAGGGAACAGGCCCAGGCTCTCCTTCCAACCACAACCTCCACTCCAACTTCCTGTTTTCTACTGCTGATGCCTCTCCCTATGCATCCCAGTATCCACCCAGCCCCCCTACCGCCTTCTCACATTGCTTGCCCACCTTTAGGTCATCCGATATAATTACTCCTAGGTCTCTTTTGATTTTTGTTGTTATCTCACCCCCCATTGTGTACTCTTCCCCTGGGTTTTTGTTTCCCAGATGCATTACCTTGCACTTCTTTTCATTGGATCTGGGCTGCCATATATTTGACCATTCTTCCAACCTTGCCAAGTCCCTTTTCATCCTTTCCACCCCACCTCGCTTATCAACCCTGTTGCAGATCTTTGTGTCATCTGCAACGAGACATGCTTTTCCTTCCTGGTGCTCTCCAGTGTCACTTATAAAGACATTAAAGAGGACTGGTCCCAGTACAGAACCTTGGGTACCCCACTAGTTACTATCCTTTCTTCACTGTGGACTCTGTTTACTATTACCCTTTGCATCCTGTTGTCCAGCCAGTTTTTTATCCAGGCTACCACCTTGGGACCCACTCCAAGGCTGGCTAACTTGTATATTAATCTTTTGTGTGAGACTGTCAAATGCCTTGCTAAAATCTAGGTAGGCCATATCCACAGCCCCTCCCTGGTCTACTGCTTTGGTCGCCCAGTCAAAGAAGTCTATTAGGTTCATCTGACATGACCTTCCTTCTGTGAAAGCATGCTGCCTTGGGTCCCGTGCCCCACTGTCCTCTAGGTACTCAACAATTCTTTCCTTCAGAAGTGATTCCATCATTTTCCCTACCACTGAGGTCAAACTAACTGGTCTGTAGTTTCCTGCCTCTGCCCTGCTCCCACTTTTGTGAAGTGGAATTACATCTGCCCTTCTCCATTCTTGGGTACCACCCCATCCTCCTATGATTTGTTAGAGAGTAGTCAGTGGCGTTACTAGTTCTACCTCTAGTTCTTTTAGAATTCTGAGGTGAATTCCATCAGGCCCCATTGCTTTGTCCACCCTTAGTTTCAAGAGTTCTTTCAAAACCCTTTCTTCTGTGAATGGACTGGTATTGACCCCACCTATTCAGAGTGTTTCTCTTGTTTGGTTTGGGTACCTCCCCCTCCTCTTCCATTGTGAATACTGAGCAGAAATATTTGTTCAGTATCCCTGCTTTTTCACGTGTCACCCTCTGCCCACATTTCCTCCCCCTTAAGTCTCTGTATTCCTCCCTTGGTCTGTCTTCACTCTCTAATGTACCTATAAAAGGTTTTATCCCCCTTCTTAACAGAGTTGGCCATCTTTTCCTCAGTCTGTGCCTTTGCTATTCTGACTGCCTTCCCTGCCTCCTCCTGCTTTAACTGATAAAGTTCTCTGTCCTGCTTCTTCTGTGTTTCCTTATTTCCTGAATGCTATCCTTTTCTCCTTAACCTTCCCTTCCACCTCTTTTGAGAACCATAGTGTTTTTTTTCCTTCAGTTTGTTTTGTTGATTTGCTTCACACAAAGGCATGTTGCTTCTGTGATGGCTGTTTTGATTATTCCCCATTGTTCCTCCACCCCTCCTTCTTGCCAGTTTGCTAGTGCTTTTCTGAGGCACTCTCTCATTTTCCCAAAGTAAGCCCTCCTAAAGTCCAGTACTCTTGTTTTTGTATGGCATGACTCTATGGCTGTGTTGATTGTGAACCACACTGTTTGGTGGTCACTTGTTCCCAGATGGCTACCCACTTCTAAATCTGAGATCCTTTCTCCTTCCCCTTTTGAGAGTACCAGTTCTAAGATTGCTCCATCCTGAGTGGGTTCCAACACTAGTTGTCTGAGGCATGCCCCCTGTAGGGCATCAAGAATGACCCTGCTCTTGGATGTGCCTGCAGCAAAGGTACTCAAGTTAACATCTGGCATATTCCGGTCCCCCATCAACATCTCCTCTTTTTCTGCCATTTTAAGGATGCCTTCTATCATTTCCTTGTCCATTTCCTCCTCTTGAGATAGGGGTCTGTACACAATGCCTATGCGGATTGTGGTACCATTTTCTGTCTCCAGGGTGACCCATAGTGACCCATCAATTTCCTGTTTACTCTTTAGTTCTGTTGCTTTAATCCCTTCCCTTATATAGAGAGCTTCCCATAAAACATGTTAAATAATTCTTTATTCACGTTCACAATTTCACATTTCATATTTGTAATTAGTGTGGTTTTCTTTATTAAATTCTGTATCATTGTATTTGTTGGGTCGGACCTTAAAAAGGACCACCTGTCCATTGTCCTTACCCGGTTAACAAAATTTAACTAACTGAAAGCAAATATTGTGGCAGTTTCAGAATCTGTTGCCCAAGTTGCACGCTTGCTTGCAGTAGTTACTTCCTCCTCCTGAGTCCTGAAATGGCCCTTTGCAGTGTAATCTTAGAAGAGGGAAGGGTAGCAAGTGTGTCTGCTGGCAGTGCGCCAGTGCCTTGCCCCTGGTAGTTGGCACCTTGGTGGCATCCCATAAAAACATTTTTAGAAAATTATTTTCATTCTGTGGCACTTTTCAAATTGAAACTCTTAGCTTTCATGTTCTTCCAAACTGCTGTGGTTCCTTTCTTCTGAATCCTAAAGCAACGTGTGTGTGTGATCCCCAGCTGTGATGTTGCAGTGTGATCTGGGCTGTGCCAAAACACTACTTCAGCATGGCTGAAATATAAAAAAAAAATTGGCTAAACACTGTAAAAAAGAGTTAAAGTTGCAAAAAGAAATTTTGAACTGGGACTGGTTTTATGTGTAAAGGGCAATTACAAAGACTTTTACAACTATATAAACCAGAACAGGGTTAATAGTACACAGTTAGATAACTTAATAAAAAAGGAGATTTTTTTCCCCCCCACTTTCTTTTGCTCTGGTCACAGCCCCACAGAGCCTCTCTCAGGCATCCTGCCTGTTCCTGCCCGCCTGAGCCTCCCTTGATCCTATGCCTCCTCCCCCCTCCCACAGCCAGCATCCCCAGCTTAACTCCTCTGGGGTGGGGCCACCCCTCCTCTTTGGGTGCTCTTATGATCAGACTCTGGCTGTAGGTGTGGGCTTGGGCAGAAGAACTGGAAGGCCAGGCGAGGTGGATCCAGTGGTTGGCATGGGGGTCAGGTGCTGTTGCCTACCCTGTGGAGCCAGGGTTTTCCTGTGTTCTGGTGCCCCCCCACATCATGCACTGTGGCACATGGCAACTCTGCCTATGTCAGCCATGCTAATGTGCAGCCGACCCACTGCAGCACCCCTGATCTCCACCGGGAGCCACTGGTGCACTGGACCAGCCCCAGCCCTCCCCTCCCAGGGGAGGAGAGCAGCCCAGTGGACACTTAATCCTTGCCCCATCCCTGCTGACCCCCGGGCTTGCTCCTGAACTCTGGTTGCCGGCATAGCGTGAGGTGTGGCATCCAGCGCCTCAACCCTCGGCTCCACCGGGCCAGCCAAAAAAAGGAGATTTAATGAATGATGAGATGGGGAAAAGCAGAAGTATTAAATGATACTTTCCTCATTTTTTGGGAAACTGACAAAAGTCCAGATCTAGATCTGTTAACCCAGGGAGATTTATCATGATCAAGGCCACTGATTTACGGTGATTAAAACATTGAAATTCCATTTTCAATACTTCAGATTCCGGAATTGCACCGGTGATTGTTATTCTAATTTCTGGATTTTACCGGGATTCTGCTGTCATTCTTTTAGTATGTGTATAAATAATCAGAATAAAAGAAGGCTTACTATACAGAGCATTAAATAAAGCAAAATGAAAATAGTTCAGGAAGCAATTATAAAAAAAAAATACAAGTTTTGTAGAATTACTGATCTAGTATAAAATGGCAGATTCCATGAAATCTTTGTTTTTACCGGTGTTCAGGCAGCCCTAATTCCGGAATTTTACCAGGTTTTCCGGTAAAAACCGAAAAACAGTGGCCTTGATCATGATTATTAACAGAGTCACAGATTAGAACAACATTGGAATACATAAACCCATATAAGGCCCCCAGGCCAGATGGTATTCACCCAAGGCTGATTGAAGAATTAGGAGCAGAATTGCCAGGGCCAATTATGACCATTTTTCAAATGTCACTAAATAACGGATGTACAGTTAAAAGTTGGTGTGAAGCTTTAGTGTCACCAATATACAAAAAGGGAGACAAAAAAGACCAGAGAACTACAGACCCATAAGTCTGACATCAGTTCTTGGTAAAGTCCTCAACGGTTGTGTAAAAGATTACATTATTAACTACTTAAAAACTACAGACCAAGTGGATTTAAACCAACACGGCTTTGTCTTGGGCAGATCCTGCCATACAAACCTCCTGAACTTTTTTGACAATGTCAGCAGGTCACTTGAGAGAAGTCATCCTGTGGATGTAGTGTTCCTGGGGTACAGCAGAGCTTTTGACACTGTCCCACAAAGAGAATTAATATGAGTATTAATGGAAACAGGCCAAAATATTAGGGTGATATCATGGATTAAATCATGGCTAAATGGAAGAACACAGCAGGTCAAAATCAGGAATACAACATCTAATGAAGTGGCTGTGAGGAGTGGGGTGCCGAAGGGGTCTATGCTTGGGCCAGTTTTCTTTAATATATACAGTATGTAGCTACAATGCATTGTAGTAGGCATGTATAGATCGCCATGTATGCAGATTACACCAAAATCGACACCTTGGTAATCAGTCATTTGGATGTCTCAAGACTACAAATGGAACTAAATAACTTAGAATCCTGGGTCTAGAAGTATGAGGTTCAATGTAGACAAGTGTGCAATTATGCATCGGGGTAAAAACAATCAGTGTGCTAATTATGCACTTGGAGGAAAATTACTGTAGGTTATGATAGAGGACAGGGAGACCTAGGTGTAACTGTTTCAAAAAATGTTTAATTCAAGACACGCTGTATACACTGGGCAAAGAGAGCAAACACTACACTCCATTGCATCAGAAGACATATCTCTAGTAGAACAAAAAAACTGCTCGGCTACCCTTTCAGGTGAGCATAAACTCCACTGCTAGGGTACATTTAAAAATCATTTATTAACATAGTTTTACAAGTAGCATCCCCTCAAAAAACTTAACATTTCACACTGCCCTAGTGCTTTATCATGACCTCTTATTTCTCTAGTAGAGCTAGACAAGTCATCATTCCTCTGTTCTGCTCCTTTATTAGGCCACAAGGGAAAGGGGAAATTGTTTAACCAGGAAAGGCACACTAAACCAGAGCTTGTTTCCAGGTGCGACCTGGGAGCACAAGGAAGTTAAGTGACTTGCTCAGGGTCGCACAGTATGCAAGTGGAAGCAGTGGGATTCAAACCCAGGTCTGGTCTGCTGGATGTCAACAGATTTGCAGCTCGGAGCCTTAGACCACTGCTCTATACTGCCTCCTGCCACAATTGCAGTATTGCCCTCAGTTTTGGCCACCGAATACTAAATCTGAGATCAGGATCCTGGAGTGGGTACAGAGAGGCAATTAAGATGGTCTCTGGCTGTGAACATTTAAGTTATGAAGATAGGTTGATCACTTTGAACCTATACACCTTGGAGTATAGAAGGTTAAGGGGCGGTCTTTATGTCAATCAATATCAAATGACGATCTATGGAACTGTCTAGGTTTTGAATTGCAGAAACAGACCTACAGTATACGACAAGGGCTCATGACTTGCAGTTGAAGGGAGAGACCAGTGTGACCAAAAGGAGAGCAGGCTTTTATAGTCAAAGGGTAGTGAGTGTATGGAACAGACTCCCAATTAACATTATTACTAGTAGCTCTATGGAAGTTTTAAAATGAAGTTTGGATATGTATTTTTTTAAACAATGGATCTCCAGTTTATCACTTGGAGTAAAGGCCAAGCCTCCATATGGGCCTTGACTTACTTCGCTTGGAATGTACCTAAAATACCTATGAATTGGCAGTGTGCCAGTCCATGGTATTTGTCATCTTGGTGGCATCACAGAAAGTAAAAAAACAATTCTCTACAATCCTTCAACTTGCTAAAGTTCCTTCCTCTTCCTGTGGCAGCCTGTGTATATATCATCCTGAGCTGTGCTGCTGCAGTGTGATCTGGGCAGTGGGTAGCAAATGTGTGCCAGCTGGCAGTGTGCTGGTGCCAAGCCCCTGGTAGTTGGCAACTTGGTTGCATCCCATAAATAAAAGTAACAAAAAAAAACTTCTCCACATTCCCTCAAGAAGTTCCATCCTTCTCCTGAGTCCTGAAGGTAGGTGTGAGAGTGTGTGTGTGTGTGAGATCCTGAGCTGTGCTGTTGCTATGTGATCTGGGCAGTGGGCAGCATGTGTGTGTCAGCTGGTAGCGAGTTGGTGCCTCGCCTCTAGTAGTCCCACTGATAAAAAAAAAAAAAAAAAAAATAGACAAAATAATAAAATATTACTCCTCGTAGTCCCATTGATTAAAAAAAAAAAAATAATAAAAAATACCAAAATTAATAAAATAGTCTTACTCCTCATCTTTTATCACCCAAGTGCTTAGTCCTGTAGCAAGCATTAGAAAATGGAGAAACAAAAACCAAGGAGATGGTGACATGGAATCACCCAGTCACAGCAAAGAAAAACCAAAGCAGAGTGGGCTGAAGAAATTATTCATGGTAAGGTGTGGGTTGTGCTGGGGTTTACCCCCACCTGGCACGCTTCAGTTATGAGGCCACAGGCAGAGTGACCAACTACACCAGGTGTGGGTAAATCCTAGCCCAACCCACACCCAATTGTGAATTATTCCAATTATACAGTTAGAAAAGATAGCAATTACAAAAGTGGAGGGAAAGGTTTTTTTTTGTTTGTTTTTGTTTTTTTATATGCCAATTTTAATAAAATACCCCCCCCACACACACAAAATAGTTCCTTATTGCTGGGCAGAAACCCTTCTGTGCCCGTGAAGATAGCTGGCCACAATCTGAATGATACGAGTCCTGCCAAAGTGATTATAACTGAAAATGCCAGCACTTTGATTTTAGCACTGCTGGTTAGCTCTGGTTACAATTGCACCAACAAGACAGGTGGAGAAGAGGGAAGGAGGATCTCAGTGTCTTTTTACTATTACTACTACTGAATGTCACAGGAGTCGCTCTTTTGTCTTCAAGTCAACCTGCTACTACTACTACTACTACTACTGCGGCTGCTGCTACTGCACCCCATGAAAGTTAGCCATTGATGACAAACCACTATGGGAACAATTGTCTATGATTTGATGAAAATGAATGGCAAGTCACTTTCTGACACAGTGGTGCCTGATGCAAATAAAATGGTACAGGATTTTCTGGATGAGAATATGATACTAGCAGGGGAGCAGCCTCTATGGTTCTGGTACCAAAAAAAAAATACCATGTAGGTATAGTAGATTGAAACACCTCAGTTGCTCATCTACAAGTCCATACTCGGAGAGAATTTTTTAGTGCTGCAGGCAATATTGTCACCAACAGGAGAACATGCCTTGTGACCCAAAATGTAGAGGTACTCATTTAAAAAAAAAAAATAACCTGCACTTTTTTTCCAAAGCCCTTTCCCCATGGTTTAATGATAATGACTCTCCTACACTTCCAGCTGGGCTAAAGACAGAGGAGGATAATAAGGTGGATCGGGAGGGCTTCTGTTTCCATAAGTTGTTTTTGGAACGAGTAGCCTACCCATACGCTGTGGAATGCTGCACTGCTGTCATCACTTAGTCTTCTTCAGATTGTTTTGTGAATTGTTGGCAGGTCTACATATTTTCAAATAAATTATTTTTGGGACAGTGTTGCCCCTGACACCAGTGTATACAGCACTTATCCATAACATAAAGGGAAGCTTTGTCCATGTGTGGCACTGTCCCAATGGGCACACAGTTTTTGTAACTAGTAGCCCAAACTGTGGGATGCTGCATTGTCTTCACTCAGATTTCTTCAGATTAATATTTTGTGAATTGTTGACAGGCATACACAGGCCAAATAAATTATTTTGGGGGCAAAGTTGTCCATGAAAGCAATGTGTACAACACTTATTTATGGCATAATGGGAAGCCTTGTCCAATGGCCATGTGTGGCACTGTTACATAGGACACACACTTTTTGGAACCAGTTGCCTACACTGTGGGATGCTGCACTGATATTTTGTGGGCATACAAATACTTTATAATTACAACCATTTTATTTTTGAGTACTATTAGCCATATACTCTTGTTCACTACTAGCATTGTCCAGGTTTGGCACTGACTGAACGGACACAATGTTTGGAACCAGTATCTCTCAGTGTGGGCTGCTGCATCATCTTGCTGTTTTGGATGCTTCATTAGCCTGATGCATTGTTATTTCATTTTATTACACTTCCTAATGCTTTTTAATGGTTGAGCCACTGCAAACTATTCCTCCATTAAGAGAACTTTGGCAAGCTTTGTGGTTCAACAAAGTTCATGCAGTCCAACTCTGAGAGGTTTGCACAGCGCTAATAACTATAAATATTAATTTCAGCTAAGACACATCTCTAGCCACCTATCCAGGGCATTTGGGGTAACTCCATTAACCTCTCCTAGTGGCCCAGCCTGGGATATTTAATGGTTAGGCTGTCCCAATGAATACAGTTTAAAATTACTGTAGCATCTCCTTCCCACACTTATACCCCCATAACACAATGACTGACTTGGTAGCAATGAGTGACAATACCATGAAATGAAAGTGCAAAAAGGGTTTATTAAGAGGGACAGTAAGGAAAGGAAAATAGGATGCAAGAGAAAATGGGAGCAAGGGGTTGGCAAAAAAACACTTAGACTTTTTTTTTTTTTTTTTTATACCGGGCTCCCACCCCTAATACCGAAAGTTCCAGCCCCCTGCTTCACTCACCATCCCCCATGCCCAGGCTTACCCCTCCTGTGCCACTGGGCGGGCACCCCTCCAGAGGAAACATGGTCTCTCAGTCCTGACTTGCCCCTCCAGGGCAACGGGAGCGGGCCCCCCCCCCGGTGGACCTTGTTCACAGCAGGAGTGGCATTGGATGCAGGGGCCGTCATTAACTGGGCTCGGTATTTTTGTTGCTGAAGGTCCCCGGGGCAAGGATGTGCAATGATGCCAGCATCTGCCCTGCCCCCTAATGTGTGGAGCAGGCTGCGGCGGTACCCCCAGCCTCTGCCAGAGGTCCACATTGCACTGGAGACTCTTTCCCCTCCCAGAGAAGGACAGTCCTGGGATGCTCAGTCCTTCTCTTCTCCCCCGGCCGGCCCTCTGACTCCTGAGTCAGTCACTGAACCCAGGATGTCAGCACCACAAGCAAATGCCTTGCTGCTGCATTGGTGAGCCAGCTCAAACTTAGACTTTAAAACTTTGTCTATGCTATCTCATTGCCCTTCTAAAGTCCTCAAATCCAAACTATGGGTAAACACATTCCACTCCCCCTTCCCCCCAAAGGCCTTGAGAGCTCTCTTCCATTATTTGCAGTGGACATCTCATTGAGCTGCTGTTATGGGTGATGAGTTGGTGTGCACTGCACACCTGCTGTGCTCCAGCATGGTACAGCTGTGCAGTTCTAGAATTGCTGTGTCTCATGTTTTAAATCCTGAAATAGTCTCATTGGTCTTGATTTCTTGGGTCTTTCAATAACTTTGCATCTCAGGACTTTTGACAACTATGACACTGGTGAAGAAGTATTAGGGTTCAAGTGCACTACAGGGCCCCTCTCACTCATTCACTTATGTGGCAAGGCCACACTCGCAGGGATTGGACAACACCACCCAGCATGAATAGTAGCATACTGCAGATGGGGTAATCCTACAGGTGGGATTTTCCTCTATGCTGCTGGGATATGGTTGAAATCCTGCCTCTCCTTAGGCAGTTACGCCATGAGCTCTGTGCCTACTGAGTTGGATGTATCCTGGTTGGGACATCACATTGTGAATGTGTGCTCTCGTCCAGTAATGTAGTAGTAGTAAAGCCTTTTATTTTTTACAGGATATATTTACTAGGGCTAAAAGCCCTATTTAAAAATTGTCCTGTTACAGTGTCATTATTGCATAAATCTTAGAAGAGCTACAGAGTTAGAACTTACATAAGTCTAAGCAAGATCCAGGCAGTACATTAAGGCAGAATGATACATTGGGTAGCATACAATTATTTTTGAGTACAAACTTTTTGCATATGTTCTATGGAAAAAAATGTATTTGCCTTAATTTAAAACCAGTTTCATGTTTCAGACAGTTTCTTGTTTATCCCAGGTTGGGGATTTCCTGAATGTCTGGGGCAGGGGTGAGTTCCACTGCTTAGTGAGACAATAATTTGAGGTCATCTTTCCATGGATGTTCTAAATTTCTGGAAGATTGAGACTACTGTTTTTTGTTATTTCTCTCATGTATCTGTGGGTCACCATTTTGGGGTTCTGGTCTCTTGGGCATTGAGTTTTCCTTTTGAAAGCAAATATTTGTTTTATTTCCATAGGTTTAATGAATCCCAGCTTATACTTCTGAGCATCATGGAGTGGTGGTTGTCATACTATAGTAAGATGAAGAGGGTAGCCTTATGTAGGCCACAGCTAGCTTGTCCAGCAAGAGATTGCTTGCATGTTGATAGAATGAACTGCAACGTTCCAGTGCTGGGAGAATCAATTGCTGTGCAATTCTTGCCCTGGCATCATTTGGGATGAAAAATGTTCTGCATCTCAATGCTCTTATTTATTGTGGTCATGCGCACTCTTTTGTGCATTTAGTCAAGTTTAATATTACATTCAGTGTGAGTGTTTTGGCTGCATGATGTCACTGATGGTGTAATTTATAAGGCTTTCGGGTCCAGGCACAGGGTTTGAGACCTAAACAAGCCTAGTTTGATCCCCTGTATTACACATTTGTTCTTCTCACTACAACTTTTGTTGTGTGAGAGAAATTGTTAGATGTAATTGCAGATGTAGTATAGCATTTCAGCAGAGCCAAATAGAAGATTTTCAGATAAATTGTACTTAATCCTACAGTGTGTTGAAGTCAAGTAAATGAGTCCCAGCTGAGGCTTGTCTAGGTTTGAATGAGTCACCTGTTTTGCAGGTTGTGACATAATCTCTCCACTGTAGGAGCTGTAGCTCACTTACCTGTAGATATGTGGCACACTGAATGTTTATTTTGCAGGCAAAGGATTGGTTCAAATCCTGGCAAGGACTCAAACTTTTTTTTTGGTAAGATGAAAAGTCACTTGAATGACAATTCATGGTGGTATGGAGTTGGGACAGTAAATTATATGAGAAGTACATTTAGCTAAGAACAATAGTTTATGAAGGTAAGTTACCTGCTTAGATTAGAGCTCCAATCACCTGTTTTGCAGGTTGTGACATAACGTCTACACCATAGAAAATGCAGCTCCCCTACTTTCAGATCAGTGGAATGATGAGTGTGTGTTCACTTAGCAGACAAAATGATCAGCTGTATAAATTCAGGTAGATCTAGTTTGACTCCTGGAAGGGCCTTAACATTTTTTCTCAACTTTTTTTTTAAATGGCATCTCACTTGAGTAGCAATTCATTGTAATGTGGAGTAGAATAGTAAATTTATATAAGAAGTAAATTTAGCTATGAGTAACAATTTGTGAAGGTAAACCAGCTGTTGGGATTAGATCACCAGTCACCTGTTTGCAGGTGACATAACTTCTGCATCATAGGAATTGCAATTCATTAATCTGCAGTTCAGTAGTACACTGAATGTGTGTTTGCTTAGTTGGCAAAGGATCAGTAGTTCACATCAGAGCAGGGACTTAAGTATTTTTTTCAGATTTTTTTTTTAGGGTACAATGGAAACTCACATGGATGGCGATTCATGGTGGTGTGGAGTTGGAATAGTAAATTATGCAAGTATAGTCTGCTAAGAACAACAGTTTGTGAAGATAAATGGCCTGCTGGGATTAGATTCCACAGTTTCCCGTTTTTGCAGGTTGTGACATAATCTCTGCATCATAGGAACTGCCTGTGACTCCCTTATCAGTGTCAGTGACACACTAAATTTGAGTTTGCTTATGAGGCAAGGGATCAGTGTTTATAATTCTGGCAAGAACATGAACTTTATTTGTAAAATGGAAACTCACTTCAGTGTCCAATTCATTGTGATGTGGAGTTGGAAAAATAAATTATACAAGAAGTAGATTTGGCTAAGAACAGCAGTCTGTGAAGGTAAATCATCTTCTGGGATTAGATCCCCAGTAACCTGTTTAGCAGGTTGTGACATAACCTCTGCACCATAGGAATTGTGACTCACTTGCCTCCTGCTCAGTGGCACACTAATTGTGTGCTGCTTAACAGGCAAACAATCAGTGGTTCAAATTTAGGTATGCATAGATAGAATCCTGACATGGACTTAAACACTTTTTTCAAACTTTTTTGTAAGATGAAAACTCAATTGAGTAGCAATTCATGGTGGTGAGGAGTAGACTAGTAAATTATGTGAGAAGTAGATTTGGCAAAGAACAACAATTTGTAAAGGTAAATTAGGCTGGTATTAGATTTTCAGTTATCCGTTTTGCAGTGTGACACAACCTCTGTATCATAGGAACTGCAAATCACTGCAGTTCAGTGGTACACTAAATGTGTGTTTGCTTAGCAGACACAGGATCAGTGGTTCAAATCTGGGCAGGGTCTTAAACATTTCTTTCAGTTTCTTTTTTTTAAGATGGAAACTCACTTGGGTTGTGATTCTTAGTGGTGCGGTGTTAAAATAGTAAATTATTTGAGAAGTAAATTCAACAAAGAATACCAGTTATTGAAAGTGCATTGCCTTTTGGGATTAGATCCCCTGTCATCTGGTTTGCAGGATGTGACATAACCTCTACATCATCGGAATTGCAACTCACTTACCTGTAGCTCAGTAGCACACTGAAAGTGTGTGTTTGCTTATCAAGCAACTAATCAGTGGTTCAGATACAGGTAGATACAGTTCAAATCTGGGGTTGGACGTAATTTTTTTTTAGATGGAAATTCACTTAAATGGTGATTCATGGTGGTATGGAGTTGGAATAGCAAATTATATGAGAAGTAACTTTAGCTAAGAACAGCAGTTTGGGAAGGTGAATTTCTTGCTGGGATTAGAGCCCCATTCACCTGTTTTGCAGATTGTGACTTAACATCTACACTATAGGAACTGCAATGCCCTTACCTGTGGCTTAGTAGCACACTGAATGTGCACTCTCTAAGCAAGCAAAGGATCAGTGGTTTGAATCCAGGTGCTGTGCCAGTGGACCTCCCTGCCCTGTACCATAACTGATGAGGAGTCAGCAGACCATACTTTTCCAAGAAATTGTAGACCTGGTTGCACACCAGTCTTTTGAATATTTTTCAAAGCATAGACAATAGAGCAAATGATCGATAGTTTGAGTTGTGTGCTTTGCCTCCCTTGAAGATAGGTACAGTTTGGGCACACTTCAGTTGTCTGAGATGCTTGTTTGCCAGGTTCCTTTTGTACAGTTTGCTTGTACTGGGGAGATGTACTCTGAAGATGTCTTTAGGAATATTATTTCTATTTAATCCAGCCCAAATTACTTTTTTTGCGTTTAGTTTATTAATTTCTTTATGGGCATCTCCACTCTTGAGTATTCTGAAATGAAATTTACGCATCTTTTGTCTTAGGGATGCATTGCACTATTTTTATGTCTATATCAGAGACCCGGAGCTGGATGTCTGTCAATATGCAGAAATATTTGTTTAGGCAGTTGGAAGTGTTTTTTGAGGACAGTGTTCTTCCAGTGCTGTTGCCAAAATATGCGTTAGATTTATGGCTTCCTGATCCTTTAAGATTCATGATTAGAGTCCGTTAAGATATGGGATCCACTGTGACGTTGATTTTTATCCTTGTACTTTTTGGGGGGCCTTTTTATTTGACTTCTATAATTGTTCCTTAATGTCTCCCTGTCCTTGGATTTTAGTGTTCTGCTTGCTTACCACCAAATTTTGTCTGATTCTTTTCTATATTTTTTTCTGGCGCCCCGGCACATGATGATTTCCAATTCTTTTTAATTTAAAAGAAGCATGTTGACTGCAACTAGAGAGAAAGGAACCAGAAAACTCAACAGCTGTATTCACATCCAGGATTAGGTCTAGTCTGTCCCATCTTTCTTTTTGTATACGGTTGTTAAAGTTGGTGGGATTATGTTGACTTGCTGGCGCAGAGGCACGATCGCTGTCTGCGGTGCCAATGACCCGGGTTTGGGAATGGACTTTGGAGTCAGAGGGCCAGCCAGGGGAGTAGGATTGCTCTCCTATTCTCGGGAGGTGGGAGTGAGTGTCTGGCACATGAAGGACCCCTGACGGAAGCCAGGAGATCCACTGTGGTCAGTGTCTGCATGTTCGGGGGTGGGGCAAATGCGGGTCATCATTGCACATCCCCACCCACATGGGATTTACAGCATACCAAAATGCTGCCCACCTCTAATGATGCCAGCCCCGTTGCCATCCCCCCCGGTCACCAGAGTTTGCCTGTCAGTGGCCCCACTGGAGGGGTAAGCCTGAGTATGAGGGGGGCAGCTGCTGGAGCCTGGCTGAGCCCATATGGGGGCTTGGGGAGCCAGCACAAAAAAAAATTAAAAGTTGGTGGGGTTGAAATTTTTAAAACAACCTGCTCTGGGGTAACTCTGTCGTTTACTGTTTCCCTGTTCCAGGTAATGGAGCATTTAAAGGGATTGTGGTCTCCCAAATTTTGGGGAAGTATCTGGTGATTGTATATAGTAATTCTGAATGACACAAATAGTAGGCGCTTGATATTGCTGATGATCTATTATGGTCCTTTCCTCATTGGCATGGTGAAGATCTGTTTCAAACCCATGGAAGAAAATTGTCTCTCTCTTTGCTTCAGTAGAGATCACACTTTTCCTTTTCTCAGACACTAAAGCTGAACAAACACCTTTTAGGTCTACTACATGAGCGCTGGCAGCAGAGTCTTTTTTCCTGTGACTTCCACTCACACAACCTCTTAGCTCAGCAGCCAGGCAGAACCAAGCCAGACTGAGCCCAGATTTCTGTTTTAAAGATCTTTTATAAATTTCCAGGGCTGTGTTCTGATTGGCAAAATGTTCTCAGGGGAAACCATGCATACTCCCTTTTAAACCTGAATTTTGGATTTGTCCAGCAGTCTCTGGGCAGAACACTGTGTATACCTCTGAACCCTTCCCAACAGTACTGCAGAGGCAGAGGACTTTAACGTTTCATGGCAGCAGTCACATTTGTTTACATTTGGTATGTGTTTGCTGTTGGCATATCCTGCTTGTTCCATTATACAAAACTGGTCATTATTTTGCGATTTCCTGGCTCTGCCACCTATCCTGAGGGTTCTTATGTGCTGACACTTTCATCCCCCAGCATTCAAACAACAAATGAACAAAAACTCTAGATGAAGCTTAAAGTTTGATTCCATGAATTGTGCTCAGTTCATCTTACCACCTCACACTGCCCCAGTGCCTCAGCTAGTCACCTTCCTCAGGGGGTCCCCTGACTTCATAGCATGTACCTTGACTTCATAGCATGTCCCTTTGTTCTTGAGCTTTCATTCTGAAAAATACTTCCCTCCTGTACCTTTACCCCCATGATGTATTTAAGGATCTCTTCCATATCTCCCCCCCCCCAAGAGTGTACATATTGAGGTCCTTTAGTCTCTCATCATAGCACTTTTGGTGCAGATCCTGCACCATTTTAGTTGCCCTCCTCTGGACAGCCTCTAATCTGTGTTGTCTTTAACATAAGAATATAAGAATGTGTCGGCAGAAGGGGATTTTATGCCCAATCTCCTACCCCCCTCCCCACTTCATTTTGGGTTTCCAATGTGCCTGTCTCAAGCTCGCTTGAACTCCACTATTGTTTTAGCAGCTACAACCTCTTCAGTCAGGCTGTTCCAGGGTTTCACCACTCTCTCCGTGAAGAACAGCTTCATAAGGTTGCTTCTGAATCAAGCAAGAAGATAAGAATGAATGTCCTTCCAGAGATATGATGTCCAGAACTGGACATGACACTCAAGGTGAGGTCTTACCAGTGATCTATACAGGGGCAACACCATCTCCCTCTTTCTGCTGGTCATACCCCTCCCTATGCACCCCAGCATCTCACTAGTTCTCCCAAGTGTCTTTTTTCACTGCATGGCCACCTTTAGGTCATCTGGCATGATTACATCGTCTGTTTCCTGCTTGGTGGTTGTTAGTACCTCTTCACCAATTCTGTACTCCACCCGAGGGTTTCTTTGCCCTAAGTGCATTATTTTGCACTTTTTTGCATTGAAACCTAGCTGCCATACCCTTGACCACTCCAAGTTTTCTCCGGTTTCTGCTCATCCTTTCCAGGCACCTCCCCCTTGGAGTGTCCACCGTGTTGCAGATCTTGTTGTCATCCAGGAAGAGTCAGATCCTTCCCAGCTTCTCTGCAGTGTCACTTATAAAGACATTAAAGAGGACAGATCCCAGCACCAATCTCTGAGGCACCCCACTGGTCACCATCTCTTCCTTCAAGTGAACTCTGTTTACTACCACCCTCTATTGCCTATCCCTCAACCACTTTCTTACCCATTTTAGCACCTTTGGACCCACTTTTAAGCTACCCAGCTTACTTACAAGTCTGCTATGTAGAACAGTGTTGAAATCCTTTCTGAAATCTACTGTAGGTAGGCCATGTCCGCCACTCCACCATATCCAATTCTTTGGTCACCCAGTTAAAGAAATCTGTCAGATTCATTTGACATGACCTCCCCCCTGTATCCATGCTACCTCGGGTCCTGTAACTCATTGTATTCAAGATAGTCAATGATCCTTTCCCTCAGCAGTGTTTGCATTATCTTTCCCACCACCAATGTCAGGTTGACTGGCCTATAATTCTTAGCCTCCTCCCTGCTACCACTTTTGTGAAGTGAAACTACATCTGCCCTCCATCAGATCTCTGGAACCACTCCAGTTTCCAGTGAGCTGTTAAACAGGACTGTCAGAGATGCAGCTAGTACCTCAACCATGCTTCCTTAATACTCTTGAATGAACCCCATTTGGCCTCATTACTTTGTTCACTTTCAGATTAGTGAATCCCTTCAGGACTCTGTCCTCTGGTCTTCTGGTGACGTCACCAGCGGCATGGCGACTTAACAGAGTGGCTCCCCTCCTCACTGATAATTAAAATCATTTCCACACAGCCTAGCCAGAACAAATTGGTATAAAAATGCAGAGAAATACAAGTGGAAACTCAGCCAGGAAAAGATCCCGTTCTAAAAACCGGAAAATGAAGGCTGATTGCAGAGGATTGAGTCTAGCTAGTTCAGCAAACAGTGGCAGAGAGTCTCCTTCAAGCATGGTGGGAGGAGACACTGAGACGGAGCTAGACACCTTGTCTCAATCCAGATTTGAAACCCTCCTTTCAGAAATTAAACAATTTCAATCGAAAACAAAGCAGGAATTCACTAAACTGCATTCCAATCTAAAGGGGGCTGGAGAAAAGAGTGACCTCCACAGAAGAGCGCATATCAACTGCCGAAGATGATCTCATTCAAATTTCACGAGCGATGGAGTATATAGTATATCAACAAGAACAGACTGCTGCCAAATGCTTAGATCTCGAAGCTCGCTTTCGTAGAGATAATTTAAGAATTAACGGTCTACCTGAAGCATCAGAGGTCGGGGAGATGAATGAATTCCTAGAGGATTTTCTGCGACATGTTCTGGATCTCCCTCCATCCTTCCACTTTAAAATTGAAAGGGCACATAGAGTGCTGGTATCCAAACCAACTTCAATGACTGCCAGGCCCCGGTCAATCATAGCGAAATTCGCAAGCTTCGGGGAGAAAGAACAGATTTTACGGACAGCCTGGAAACAGAGAAAGGTTGAATACAACGGTGCCCGTCTCTCTTTTGACCAAGATTACCCCCCCCATGATTTTGCAGCAACATATAGCCTACTTTCCGATATTGAGGAAATTAAAAGCCCTTAATATAAAATTTCAAACCCCTTACCCTTCTCGCCTGCGAGTATTTTGGGACTCAGGCACAGAATTATATCACACGTATGGGGAGGCCCTTCAGGCGCTGAAAGACAAAGGGCATGAAATTGTGGAGACCACCCTTCGTAAAGAGCGCCAGACCGCTCTTCAACATCCCTGGCAACCAGTTAGGCCCCAGCAATCCAACCGATCAGGTGGGAAAACAGCGGCTGCTATGCTCCAGGAAGTCAGGGATATGCTGCATAAACTCTTGCAACCCCAGCCTCCTGAGGAGCGGCCAACTGAAAGCATGGAGGATACCTGAAAGGAGGCCCTGGAACATTGGATTCAGCACAGCGTTTATGAGGATCTTCTTTCATGTGGTGGTCGTCCCCATGAGTAAATTTGGGCTGCAAGTGCAAGCACATGGATTTGATGGGACATTCGGAAACCTCCTCCTGAGCTTGAGATGAAGGCTTTATTGATAATAAATCAGAGATATGGGGGGGAAGGGTTACCAAAGAAATGACGTTGAATTACCGCGCGCCGTATTTTTTAAATGGTGCTGAGTTCTGCTGAGTCTATTTGGGTGACCCCACCGACCTTACAAGGCAAATTGTACTAATATAGGGACCTCCGATTCTGTTGCATCAATCCGTGAAAGAGGGGGGATGAGGGAGGGTAAACCAAAATAGGGAGTGTTACAAGCAGATACGCTAACCTGGGGAGGGGGGGCTCCTGGAAGGATGGTCTTCTCAGGTAGTTTGCTATTAGTAAATAGCATTGAAGGTATTACACGGATCGAGGCTGTGGGGGCTACCTAATGACAGGTCGCCACAGCAGTCTCTCCTTAGAGGGGTATCAAGCTATTCTTTACTGGATTTAGATGTTTCACTGGGGGGGCTCGGATCAGGGTGGGACGGCTCTAATTGACTCACTGTCGCAGCCCTGTTCTGTCACCCAGATGAAACGAGGCCGTAATAAATAAAGGGGTGGTGCTTTATTACAATAAAGTGGAGAAATGGTTAAGAATAAGGGAAAAGCACCTGATACCAACTCGCTCGCTTCCAAGCTAGTGGAAATCATACCTGGGGTTGAGACCATTGGGGGGTCCCTATACTTTCAGAAGGAGGTTGGTGCTGAGGGCAGACTGGCCTAGACTTAGAGCACTCGCCCACTCTGCTAAATGGAGGGGGAGGCGGATCTATTTGGTTGTTACCTTAGGGGACAGCTCACTGTAGTTTATCAAATGTGGGGTGGAACGCTGGTGTTTCATCTCCTGCGTTGCTCAGTTTACTGAGTGGGGGAAAGCGTCCTGACATAATCGGGCTGCAGCTGAAAGGTAAAAATATTCAAAGGGGGGGTTGAAGTAGAAACGGAAATCCTTAATAACCCACTGTGGCTTACGATGTGGGTGTGAGTTCTCCATAGATGACTCAAAGTCAGAGGAAATATGGGACCACGATATAGGGCGCTGATAAGGGAAAGAGGGTGGGGGGGGGACATTCTAGCATCAGGCACAACTCCAAATTTAATATGCTGAGTGGTCTGATGCTGGGTGTGCCCTCTATTGTTTTGGGTACGCTGCTGGTGATGTTTTGCCCAGACATCGGGCTAGGACCTAGGAAATTTGAGGTCCAGGGGGAACGTGCCCCTTTAAGGGCACCTTTACCTCCCATCTGGGTTGTGACAACTCTGACAGAGAACAGAGCACACTGTTCTCCTGCCTTGGGAGTAATCCTGTAATTAGTTTTGACCTCCGGGGGAAGGTCGCCCTGTTGGCGCCTGCGCATAGGAGATGTAAAATATGTTTTGTCTACGTTCATGTTGTATGGAAGATTATAATTGTATCTAGAGATTTTCACTGGCACTATACATTTGAACAATATGCAAGAAAGCAAAGTTTGTCACAGCCTCAGGAAGGCGGGGGATGGGGGGGGAGGGGGGAGCATGAGCCGGAGAGGAGGGGAGAGGCAGAGAAGAAGCTTATTTATCAACAGAGATTCAACCTCTGGCCCCTAAATGGAGGATAACACCAATTTGAGAATCCTCTGCCACAACGTTAATGGGCTAAACAACCCAGTAAAAAGATACAAGGTAATGTCTATGATAAAAAGACAGAAGCCCACGTTTGTTTTATTACAAGAAACCCACTTAAATAAATCTGAACACCAGAAGCTGGGGAAATTCGGGTACGATCAAGTAATAGCGGCCTCATATGGGAAAGGAAAGAGAAGAGGCTCTGCGGTGCTGATTTCTAAGGGGACGCAGTTGCAAAGGTTGACTAGCTACGTAGATCCGGAGGGGCGATTGGTCATTGTCTCAGGGAAATTAGAGGGTACCCCTATTACATTGGCCTCTTTATGCACCACCGGGCTCCACTAAGGAAGCATTGCGCTCCCTACTACAAAAAATTACTGAGCAACAAAGAGGTTTATTAATGGTAGGAGGGGATCTAAATCAAGTGTGGGACCAGAAAGACGCATCTAAATCTAAAGCATTCCATCAGAATTCAGCTAGCAAGTTCATTAAGAAGCACCTAAAGGAACTTTCTGGGTGGATGCCTGGAGAGGGCTCAATAAGAATAAACAAGAGTATACACACTACTCCTACCCACATGGCTCCTTTGCCAGAATAGATTACATGCAGATCTCTGGAGAGCATCAAGACCAGGTTGCTGAATGCAAACATATTCCCTCAGTACTCTCCGATCATTCCCAGCTGCTGCTGAGACTGAATTGGAAAGCTAAAAAGGGCCAGTCCCTTTGGAAGTTTAACAATTATTTTTTGAACTTGAAAGAGTTTACAGATATGGCCAAAAAGAGGCTAATACAAATCCAGCAAGATAATAAGTTCCCCCAGGTACCAGGCAGTATATTTTGGGATACAGTGAAGGCTGTATTCAGAGGGGACTGTATCAAGTTTGCTGCACACTTTAAAAGGCAACAAAGTCAGCAGATGGCAGACCTTCAGAATCAATTATTGGTCTTACAGGGGAGACTAGCCGAAGGAGATAGTTCCATATCTCCGGACAATCAGATAGTCAAACAAAAAATTCAAAAACTAATAGATATAAAGACGGAACAGGCTCTGCAGTGCTCGCGGCAAAAATATTTTGAAACAGGTCCTAGAGTGTCACGCCTCTTGGCTCACCACTTGAGACAACATACCGCTAAATCCACAATCACTGGAATTAGAGACCCTGTGACAGGTCAGTTATTAAAAGCCCTGGAAAAAATCTTAAATGGATTTAGGGATTTCTACTCTATATGCTTCAGAGCATATCCCAGATGCAGAGCAATTTAATACTTATTTGACTAAATTAAATCTACCGAAGTTATCAAGGGACATGAGAGACTCTCTCAACTCCCCTTTATCCCTTCCAGAACTAACTTCTGCGATTAAAAGATTGAAAGTAAAAAAATTCCCCTGGTCCGGATGGATACACACCTGAATTTTTTAAATTTTTTATTCAGGAAATCAAGGATCCCTTGCTGGTGGCATGTAAGGTAGCACAATCCGGGGAGACAATTCCGGATTCATGGAACTATGCGGTTATTTCTAGTGTCCCCAAACCTGGAAAAGACACCACTCATTGTAATGCTTTTCGTCCCATTTCAATGTTAAATATTGATTATAAGTTATATGCTTCAATATTGGCGAGACGTCTGGAAGTGGCCTTACCAGAATTGATCAACGGCGATCAAACTGGGTTTATTCTTGATAGACAGACCCAAGATAATATTAAAAGATCGCTACAAATTCTGCACCATGCCGCTCGGTCGGGGGCCCCAGCCTGATGTTAAGTCTGGATGCGGAGAAGGCCTTCAACCGGGTGGCATGGAAATTCCTGGGTCTGTCTCTGGGCATTTTCGGATTTTCAGAGTCGTTTACCAAAATTATAAATAACATATATACTAACCCCAAGGCATACATAAAGATTAATGGTAGAGTCTCTCCCCAATAGACTTGCATTAGGGCACAAGACAGGGGTGCCCCCTCTCCCCCTTACTTTTTGCGTTGTACCTAGAGCCTTTGGCCCAAGCTTTAAGACAGGGTGAACTAGTGCGGGGATGGGACCTGGGAGGGGAGACGCACAAGCTGGCACTATATGCTGACGATCTACTAGTGTACCTTAGAGACCCGGAACACTCACTAGAACCCCTATGGGCTAGGTTATCGGAATTTAGTCTTTTGGCTGGCTACAAAATTTATATGAATAAAATGGAGGTCTTGAGATCACACTATGATCCCTCAAAATGGATACAAAAGAAATTCCCTTTTAGATGGAATACTTCCCAGATCAAGTATCTGGGGGTTCAGCTGAGTGGTCAGGTGGACCAGTTGTTTCCCCTCAGCTTTATTCCAGCACTGGGAAAAATTTAGTTGGGAGTTGGACCGATGGGCTCCTGTCTATATACCATTGATACAAAGGGTGAAAGGGATAAAAATGATACTTCCTCAGTTTTTATATCTTGTACAGACACTCCCTATCCTAGTACCAGAGGCATACTTTCATTCTTTAAACAGAACAATGTCTCGCTTTATCTGGGGCCCACAAAAACCTAGGGTTCACCTCTCGATGCTCCAAATCCCAAAGGCAGAGGGGGCCTTAGCACTGCCAAATTTCAAATTATATCATTGTGCAGCCCAGTTGCGTACTGCTACTTATTGGTTGGACCAGGCGTATTCGGCCAAGTGGAAGGCGTTGCAGTTAGGGGAGGCCGCCACATTTAAAACTCTGAATGACATGCTCTTAGGGCAAAGGGGGAGATCAAATATAAGACGGAGAGAGAATCTCTATACAGCCTCTACCCTGAGTGTATGGCATGGAGTCTTGGGGGATAAAAGTGCTAAGAACTGGAGCTGTTTGTTGACCTCGGTCCCATACTTGAATTCCTTCCCACCTAATAGATGGGACGGAGGCTTTAAGAGATGGGAGGAGAAGGGTTTACACCTGATATGGCATTTTTTTAGATGGAAACAGGATTTTGCTGTTTGATTCACTAGTTAATAAATATGGAATTGTATTGCAAGACAGATTTAGATATTTTCAAATTAGGAATTATATTAGTAATCTCATGACACAATATAAGTTCGGTGACTCATCTTCTCCACAGATTGCATATTTTTTTTAAAAGACAATAGAGGGGGACCTGATTAAGTCTCATAATCTCCAAGTTATACTGGGCACTTTTGTCCTGGAAGGGGGACTCCTCTTCCTACATAAAGATAGCCTGGGAAAGGGATCTGGGAGTCCTGATCCCTGAGGACTTCTGGGTCTGGACTCAAAGGAGGATTCACTGGGGCATCTCAGCGGGTAGCTGGCAGGAGTTCTCATGGAAGATTTTCATCCGCTATTTTCGAACCCCAGCAATCCAGACAAAATTCCATGATTCCATTTCTGCAACCTGCTGGAGGAACTGCGTATACTCACCTGCATCTCTAGCTCATATAATGTGGGATTGTCTTGGGTTAACTCCCTTTATACAAAGCCTTCAGCAGGCTCTAAGGACAATCATAGACCCTAATTTGGAGGTGTCCCCTCTCTGCTACTTCTTGGATCTACCCAGGGATCTCTGAGACCCTTTGACGATTAAATTTTTGAAAATCTCATTTCTAGTGGCCCAAAAAGTGATCACAAGTAATTGGCTGTCCCCCAAAGCGGTCACCCTGAACATGTGGCTGGACCGCATGATAGATGTGTACAGATTGGAATTAATAACAGCCAAGCTCAATAAAAGGGTTCCATCTTTTGAGATTTTGTGGAGGCGATGGGTCCTATACATGGCAGTGGAGAGGCCTGATTTCGTACCCTGAGCAGGGTCAAGTGAAAAACCTGGTTAGGGTTTAATAGGGTAGAACTTGGCAGAGCATTATAGCTTTAAGTATATACTTTGATTGTTTTCTGTGCTCCTCTCCCCTCTCCTCCCGGCTAGCCCCTTATATTGAGAGGGGCGTTCTAATGGGTACAAGTTAGAAATAAAATTAGGTGGTATCTATAGGGTGCAATCTAAATGGATACTCTGGATATGTTACCCTGTTCAGCACATAATTTATTGTATACTTTACCTATTGCTTTATCAAAAGACTTGATTGCCAGTGAAAGCATCAGAATTGAATCAATTTGTATAAATGTTTTCCTAGTTGTTGTCTGTGTGTGTTACATGGGCTTTTGTCCAAATAAATTACACTAAATAAAGAAAGTTTTTTAAAAAAAAGGACTCTGTCCTCTGAAAAATTACTAGTGTCCACCCCTCAAAGCTCCTGTTGGTTTTTTTTTTTGTGGCCCCTCCCATTCTCCTTCCTCTGTGAACACTGAGCAGAAGTATTTGTTCAGGATCTCTACCTTTTTCTTATCCCCCTCTGCACAGTCCCCCCCTTCCCTTTGTAACCTTACAATCCATATCCTGGTCTTCCTCATTTAGATTACATACCTAAAAAAATGTCTTGTCCCCTTTTGTTACTGCCTGGGCTAATTTGTCTTCAGTTTGTGCCTTCGCACTCCTTACTGCTTTTCCTGCTTCCATTTGTTTCCCCTGATCCACCTTCCTATTCTCCTCCTCCTCCCTCTGCATCTCCTTACATCTTCTGAATGCAATCCTTTTTAGCCTTTACTTTTTTGCCACTTCTTTCAAGAACCGTAACAGCCTTTTTCTCCTCATGCTTTTGCTCACTTGCTTGACGTGGATGTCTGTCACCTTCACTGTCTCTTCTCCCCCCCCCCTTAGGCTAGCTCACTGTTCCTCCACCCCCGGGTCATCCCCCCTACCAATTCATCCCTGAAACATTCACCCATCTTTACAAAATCTGCCCTTCTGAAGTCCAGGGCCTTTACCCTTGTGTGGCTTGATTCCACAGCTGTCCTTACATCGAACCACACTGTACATTGATCACTGGTCCCCAGGTGGTCTCCAACTTGATGTATGCAATACTGTACCTGTTGTTTGTTTGTTTATTTAGCTTTTGTTTACCGGGCAAGTGCACCAGGCTAAACCAGCCTATTTTCAGGTATGACCCGGTAGAGTACTATGCATTACAGGTTGCATACAGTAGTACAGAGAATGGAATACATAATTTAGAGCCACAGAACCTCAAAGACCCGTGTACAAAAAATGAAACAAATAGCTACATCCTAAATAAGTTAGCAAGTAAGTAATATTTATATGGTGCCCAATCCCAGGGGCTCTCTGCACCTTACATAAAGTGCATCAATTAAGCAGGGGGCAAACCATGCAAGCATACAGAGTATAGATACATTAAATTAACAACCAAGATAATAAATAAGTTATAATTAAAACCATTGATTTTCAGGATATGCTTTCTTAAACAGATGGGTTTTCAGACCCCTTTTAAATACTTCCACCGATGGGGCCTCCCTCAATAATCTTGGAAGCAAGTTCCAGAGGGCCAGGCCAGCCACCTCAAATGAGCGGTCACCAGAGGTTTTCATCCTGGCCCTTGGAACTGCCAGGAGGGCCCTCAGTGGAGGAACGGAGTGAATGTACAGGGATGGCAGGAGTTAAGGAGGTGAGACAGATGGCTAGGACCGAGGTCACATGGCAAGACCTGGGCAGACCTGTCATCAACCTAGCCACTGCGTTCTGCACCAGCTGCAGTCAGCGGAGGATCCCTCCACTGACCCTGAAGTATACAGCATTACAGTAGTCTAGCCTGGCTGTCACAAAGGCATGCACCAGTAAGAGCAGGTTTTTGAGCAGAATTAGGGGTTTAATCCACGCAACATTCCTTAAGTGGTAAAAACCACTTTTGACAAAAGACAATACCTGAGCATCACGTGTCAGCCTATTGTCAAAGGATGACACTGGGATTTCTCACTAGGCATACAGTAGTTGGGCATACAGTAATACGGTGTTACAATATAGTGGTATTACAGCAAATGGTGATATCATAGAAAAGCATAACAATGATAGACAGGATAGAGAAGGTTCAGAGGAGGGCAACAAAGATGGTGCATGGATTGCATCACAAGTCCTATGAGGACAGGTTGAAGGAACTGAACATGTACTCCCTGGAGGAAAGGAGGGAGAGAGGGGATGTGATAGAGACATACAAGTATCTTACAGAGAGGAACAGGGTGCAGGAATACACTATTTTTAAGTGAAAAAGATGTTGCAGGACTAGAGGGCATGGGATGAAGTTGGAGGGAGGACGATTCAGAGGAAACATGAGGAAGAATTTCTTCACAGAACGGGTGGTGGACAAGTGGAACACCCTGCCAGAGGAAGTGGTGGGGGCTGAAACAATCACGGGATTTAAGAATGCATGGGATAGACACAAAGGAGTTCTGGAGGTCAGGGGTAAGGGGCAACAGACTTCTTGGAAAACATAAACTGAACTTACAAGCTCAAATAGGCAGACTGGGTGGGCCATAGGCCCTTATCTGCCGACACTGTCTATGTATGTATCTATGTATGTCAGACAATGAGAAGTGCTAAATGTCTAGAACAGCAAGTCAACAATGTAGGACTGTAGAGGAATTGTTGGGAGAGTAGAGGCTTGGGGATTTATAAACATGAATAAGTATCATAAGACCTGAGGAGATGGAATAGTTCTTTTCTGAGGATAGCATTGGATCTTGAGATACAAAGGTGATGGGGTAAGAAGTTCCAGAAATTGGGGGCAGAGTGGGCAAATGCCTGGTGGCCCATCTTAGTAGAGCATCTTGGAGCAGCCAGGAGGGCCTGGGTGGAAAACTGTAAAGGATATGAGTGGGCAGTAGGGGAAAACATTGAGGCCAGCGAAGTGGGTTGTGAGAATCTAATTATGTTGTCTGTGAAACACCCAAAGGTGCAAGGATCACCTAGAAGAAGGGGATAACCAGTTAAGGTATGTGTAGAATAGACAGTGGTGGGTTAGTTGAGGCGTGGAAGATGCAAACCTACATACATCATTATAGGCCACGTCCCATTTATGAAAACAATTGGTATTGGCCTGAAAGAATGAAGGTAGTGCAGAGCATAGATTTGGAAGTAGAACACTTTGGGAAATTGCAAGTCTAGCTGCAGGGGTGAGGGGCATGGTGGATGTGGTAGGCAAGGCCAAGCCTGGAGTTGACAGATTTACTGATGTTGTTCATGTGTTGGGTCGAGCTGTATTCCCGGGTACCAGATCCAGTATTACAGCATCATGAGTGGGTTCACTGACTAGTTGCCTGAGGAATGCTTCCTGCAGTGAGTACAGGATGTCCCTTCCTATAGAAGAAACTGCAGCTGGGAGGCTTCTGTCTGCATCTGGCAAACTGAAGTCCCCCACCAGTAGCATCTCCCCCTTTTCTGCCATTTTGTCAGTGACTTCCTCCAGTTCATTGTCTAACTCCTTCCCCTGTGCCGCAGGTCTGTACATTACACCAGTGTGAACAGTGGCCCCATTTCCCATCTCTAGGGTGATCCATAGTACCTCGGTCTCCCTCCACCCCCCCAGATTCCCTGCATCTCCATCACTTTTATGCTTTCTCTCACATAAAGCACCACTCTTCCTCCTTTCCCTCCTACCCTGTCTTTCCTGAACAGAGCATAGCCTGGTATGGCCATATCCCAATCATGGATTTCAGTGTACCATGACTCTGTAAAGGCCACATTATCCAGGTTGTCCTCTGCCATAATGGCTTAAAGGTCTAGAATCTTACAGTATTTTCTAGACTTCTAGCATTCACACACATGGCCATCCAGATTTTGTTAGTACTGGGCTTGTTTACCCACCATTTTTCCTTTTTTCTCCTTCCCACCTCTGTTTTTAAAACTTCTGTTCCCACCCTCTTTATTTTATCACCCTGCTGCCTTTATTAATTTGTACCCTGGGGAGTTCCTATCCTCTCTAGTTCTCCCTACTGTCTACTTGAGCCTATTTTTTTTTTGGGGGGGCCGCACAGTTTCTGCCTCCCTGATTTCTTCTGCCACCCCCCTCTTGGCTAGTTTAACTGTTCATCAGAGTAACATTTGAACCATCCACTGAAGAGTTGATATTCCCCTTATGGATGGATGGAAGCCATCACTCCCGTATAGTCCGTTATCTGGGCAAGTGGATTCCCAGTGTAAGTGAACCTTGCCTCTCTTCTCTGCACCATTTCTTCAACCAGGAGTTGAAGACCTGGCACAGAGCTCCCTCTCTTCCTCCTGTCATAGACAGGCTGCTCCTCAGAAAAAACTACTGGGTGTGCTACCTGTTGAAGACCACTTCCCAGCTTCCTTTCAGCTGTCCTACATGAGTGCCAGAGATGCCCATTTCTGATTCCCCTTCCCTTCCCTGGGGTCAGAGAGCTGCTGGGCACCCAGTGGTGTTCTTCTGCACCTGGTTGTTGCCCTCACTGCACAGTGCAAGGGCACTAATTGTACAATCCACATTGGCAGCAGCCATGACAATAGGAGGGACCATTAGTCCAAGTCCCACTATGGATCCCTTACTGTGTTACTATGTTGCCCTGCCTGTCACCAGTGGTGGATATCCATATTTTCGTAGGTCCATCAACTGGAGGGGGAAAAGGTTCGTCACTGGATGGTTGGAAGGTTTCTTTTGAGGCCTAAGAGCCCATTTGGTTAGGTTCCACTTGAGGAAGGACTACCCATGTCTAGACTGACTTTGAAGCTGTGTACTACCATATTTTACAGAAATGCCATATATGAATAGCCACTCTCTGCGTGATATAGTTTTACTCCTTACCCTATCTCTCTGACCATAGTTTGACAAGTGTTACCCTGAAACTTCTAAGGGAGTCAACTTGTTTCTACTGTAGATGCTTTCCAGTACTATACTTAGCTTTTGAATTGGTGTTAAAAACATGGGGTGCAAGAGCCCAATAACTGGCAAGACAGACCTGATGGGATACATAATAAACACTGTGTGTGTAACACATGCAATGTACTGCTGTAAGCTCTTGCTTCTCTGGTTTGTGCACTGTTAATAGAATGTTTTCTGTTTCTCTTTCTTGCAGGCCCCAGCCCATAAATATGGTGGCCACAGCAGTCACGTGACCAATGTTGCCTTCCTCCATGACGACAGCGTCCTGATCTCAACTGGTGGAAAAGACACGAGCATCATGCAATGGAGAGTCATCTAGGTGGCCTTCATTTCCTACTGGGTTGGGGTGGGAGGGGCTTCTGAGCAGCAGTGGTAGTATCAAAATAGCCACAATGGGGGCAGTGATGCAATGGCCAAAACAAAGCTGAGAAAATAAAGTTGCAGCATCTGATCTGAGCACTTTCCTTGCACATAGCACATTCCAGTAAAAAAGGAAAAAAAAAACTAACAAAAGAGATTTGAAAAAGAATTCAGTAAATCCTTACCCAGGGCATTTGTCCATTTTGGAGGGATGTCACACAAGAGCCTGTTATTAATATAGAGGTTTCCTATAAAAAGAATGATATATATTTGCACGCTAAAGTCGGCTGCACTGAGACAAATAACATTTAAAGGTGATTTGTTAGTTTAACAAGATGTCCATTGTATTTGACACAAACATTTCTTTTATGTTCAAAAGCTGAAGAACAGAGTAAATGTTTTGTGGTGTTCCTTCCTGTAATCCAAATATGGTAATATGCTGTAGTGACAGTGGCCAGGACTGAAAGACACCCAACTCTAGTCAGACCACCACTCGCAACTGTTAAGTCAGTTACAGTAGGTGAAATTAGTAAATTCCTACAGTGTAACAACAAATTCTAAGGCTTTACCTGACTTAACTGAGGAAGAAAGGCACTGAAAGTGATGGCTGTCCACATTGTTTGGATCAATCTAGTCTGCCCCTTGACCTGAGACTGGTCATATTTTATATTGACCAAATGTTTGACTGGATAGCTGGAGAATGAGTACATGTCCCAGACTTGAAAACAGTCTGCAGTAATGCTTTGGCAGTGCTTAACTGCTGCCTGTATCATAGCTAGAAATGCCTGTACCGTAGTAGTATGGCTTGCAAAAGTACTCTATCATCAGATGATGTCTGGGGCCAACCTTTACAAGTGAGTTGAGGGTACCCTACCTTGATCTGGATGTCAGTCGGTGCACCCACTTTTAGGTGGATCAACTTTCTTTGTGAAGGATGTTGGGCAGTTTCAGAGAATAATTAATACAGGGCAGCAGTCCAGCCTCCAAAATGGCATATCCTTAATTGTAACATGAAGCAGGGTGGCAAACTCATTTTTGTCCATACCCAAAGCGTCCTCTGAGAGGAGGTTGTCCATACATTGTAAATTGTTTGAAGTAGGATGCTATACTTTGTTTTTCAGGCTTCATTAATAACTGCTCTGATGTGCATCAATGATATGCATAGGTGTACCTTCCAGGTTTCTGTCATTGTTGCATACTACCTTCACTTCAGTTACTACTGATTTGCTCTAACAAAAAGATCTAGGATAGGGTTGGGCATCAGAGCCTTTATTCCCAGCCTAAACATGTCTAAGCACTGGGCATTCTGATTTGGATTCCTGAATTTCTGCTTATTCCGGTCCCTATGCAGTTTGCAAAGACCTTATGCATAGCTGATATCTCAGGACAAAATTTTGTATGCATGGCAATGTGACAGGAAATACTATGCTGTGATTCTCTCTCATCTTGAAACAGCAATAGTGTACACAAAACGTGATGCAAGCTTTACATATCTGGGTCATACTTAGGGAAGGAGGTTTGAATCTAAACAATCCAGTTATCAAACCAGTCCTTAGCCTTACCTCCTTATTACAGGGCCTCCAGCACCAGCACCAGCATTAGAAGTATGCACAATTTCTCTTAGAGGGCAGACACCCATCCATATCTGTGGGAATCCAACGTTTTTTTTGACTAGCTGAGTAGATGGGAATAATAAGTTACACAGCACTTGGCAAGTGCTGGTCATACACTTTGATCCTCCAAAGGATTGGGATAAAGGAGCATCAGAGAACCAAATGGCAGCTATTACTGCAGATTGGTTTTGTTTTTTGCCCCTGGGAGCCTGGGGCTTGCTCTGGTGGTGGTCTGGTCCAGCTGGTGTCACAGAGTGTTAATCCTATAGGCAACCAACCAGAGAATTATTTTGAAAAGGGAAGTGTAATGGTGTATTACATTGCCTGTCACTTGTGTGATCTCACTGTCCATTCATGAGAGATACTGAGAACTCTGTCTCTGCCTGGATTTTGCAATAAATTTCATCCATGTGGAATATTACTGGGAAACAAATGAACATGTTTTGGGTTTCAGAAGATCAACAATAACACTTTGTATTTATTTTGTACTACTACTACTATTATTAGTTTTTGTACTCAAGACTCAGTGGGCAACTTCAGCACTTGGCAGCCAGCTGGTTTTCCAGTCTGTATCTGGAAGGTTATAGATTTGAATCTCTGCAGAAAAAGGGGCATACAGTCCAAGTAGAAGCACTAGGTCTCCAAAGAAGGACCAGATGTTCAGCCATTGTGGCTGTATGTCTGTCCCTGGTGTCCCAGTGTGAAGAAGCATAGCATTGAGACACTTCCTCTACTCAAAGTGTAGGTGGGGATTGGTGCTGCGCTGTCTGCCGCATCACAGCATCTCTTCTCTGGCTGGCACTGCACCCCTTCATCTCAAGCTGGATATCTTGAGTACATCATTCCCAGTGTCCACCAGGAATCAAGACAGACTGGTGGTTAGCCATGGTGTGGGGTAGACATCAAGGATGACAGCAAAGACTGGGGCAATCCTTTGAAGCTATGGTGAGTGGAGACCACCATGTTGATGGAGGTAGAAAAAATATCAGAAAGATGATTAAAAAAGAATCTGTCAGTTCAAGCCACGTAACCTTTCATATACAACCTGGTCTTTATATACTAATTGAAGGCTGAGCACTCTACCTCGGGGGAGGGGGAGATATAGAAAACCACCCCTTCTTGAACTTTGTTCACAGACCATCAAAAGCAGTGTCTGCAGTTCTTCCACTGAAACACAAATTGTGCCTTCCTATTTCAGGACAACATGCATCCATAGAGACCTGAAATATTATGGGAGTTTTTTTTTCTCATATTTATTACAACTACTACCAAAAGCCCTGCAAGTTGAAAAGCACTCGGATCAGAGCAACAGATCCAAGGTGTATATGGAATATGAAGTTATGCTATATATGAAAATGTTCATTGATAGAAATAAAGAAAGCCTATGGAGATGTCTGTCCTTGTGGTTATTTTTCCAGCTATTTTTCCAAATGGTGCAATCCCTTTTTTGCAGGGAGACTACACAGACTTGCATAAAAACACCCACCATACAGAAACAGTTTTTTAACAAACAGTCAAACTTAACTATTTGTTAATGTACTGACATATATGATGTGGGTAGAGACTGGGGTTTTGGAGACGTGACTGGAGAGAAGAGGCCAAAGATCCTTCCTGATATGTTCATCAGATTTGAATGCTTGCATATGTCCTGACTTTGGTGTGGAGGGAAGCTGTGCTTTGAGAGTCACCCTTTCTATCAAAGTATTTTGCACTTTGAATTAATAAGAAAAGTCACTTTTATATTGGGGCTAGAAAGTATAGTATGCAACAGTTCTTCTAGATGTAAGATGTTTTGATGTCTGGGGGCTATGCTTTGGAAGAACCCCACTCAATAGGTTTGTAGTCACCCCTTCAAACAACATGAAGTCTTGCTGTATTCTGACTATTGCAGTGATTGTCAACCTTTGAACTGCCCCGGAGAACAAAGAGTTAACTTCCCATGCAGGGCATGGAACGCTGAGCTAGAGCTCGGTTGAAGCCTCTGTCTGCTGTTGTTTAAACTCCAACCGTCAGATTCTTTACTCCGCCTCATTGAACAGTCGCTCCGGAGATTTCTCCTTGCTCGTTCAAAAAGTCGGGTTAAAGTGTCATTTTTTCTCCCGTTTCTACCGACTTTCTGCTACTGAACCTGTCGGTTTAAGTCTCTGTCTGTGGTACCGTGAGTACTAGATAGGTTTTACATTTAGTTTCTGTGTGGAACTTGTAAACATTGGATCAGTTCGGTTTGAACCAATCAGTTTGGTTTTAAAAAACTTCTGAATTTATTAGAGTGTGGTAACTGGTCCATATCGGTTCTAAAAAAAAAAAACGGATTTAATTACGTTTTTTTCCAAGACCCGTAACACGGTCAGAAACTGATAGGGGTGTCTTGCCTGGTGGATTGCCGAAAAAAGGGTAAGTTGTGGATAGGATTGGCCATGTCTGAGAAACCCAAGGAAAAAAACTGGCCCACTGGGTTTCAACACTGTAGTGTGTGTGGGGAAGCCTTTGCTAAGGCTGATCCCTACACCACCTGTGTTTATTGTCTGGGGTTTGACCACCTCATTTCAGACTGCCGAATTTGTAAAACTTTTCCCAAAGCTACCCTGGATAAGAGAGTAGGTAGACTGAGGAAAAGGGAGGCCGAGAAGTCCGCTCACCCGGATGGCCAGCCCGGTTCGGTTCCGACCGAACCAGGAGGAGTGCCCACTGACCAGGGCGAAACTTCTTCGGGCAAAAGGAGAACCGATTCTGAGGAGTCTGTTCTGGTTAAAAGAAAGAGAAGGGAAAAATCATCCGGTTCGGATCCACAAGTTCTTTCTCCGACTGCTGATGAAATAGCCAAAGCGATAAGGATAGTTCAGTCGCTAATTTCGGTTCCGGCCGAACCGGCACCATCTGTCAGGGGCTCGGTTCGGTCGGTTCCCCCGGTTCCAGATTATACTTTAGAAGAATTTTATGAAGAGGAGGAGGAGGGAGAGTATGAGGATAATGATGATGATGATGGTGATTATGAACGTCTAGATGTGCCTATTGACCCGGACATCTCCCCAGACAGACCTTCAGGTGTTTCTCCTCCTAGGCTTTCTGAGTCCCCTTCCCACTTTATGTTTTACAAGAAAGTGGCTGAAATCCTCCAGCTTCCAATGGAAGAAGCAGTAGAGGATCAGGAGGAGCCTGATTTTGTAGAGATGATGGACATCCCAGAGTCCAGGAGATTGTCTATTCCCCCTCCATAAATCTTTTGGGAAACAGACATTTAAAATTTTAAAAACTCCTAATTCCATACCTCCTGTGGACAGAAGAATGGACAAGAGGCATACCCTTTCAGGCTCGGACACGGAGTTCCTTTCTCAGCAGTGCAGCCATGTTGGGGTAGTGCAGGCTGCTGCCTGTGATAAGGCAAATGTTCCCTTGGCTTCACACCCCCAGATAAGGACTCCAGAAGGATTGATGTCATGGCAAAGAAGCAGTACATGGCAGCATCTTTAGGACTCAGACAGGCTAACTATATGGCCTACACAGCTAGATACCAGAAGTCCAGGTGGGACACTGTGCTGGCTCTGGCTAAACAGGCCCCTGACCAGCTTGCCAAGGAGCTGGAGCAGGTGGCTGCAGATGGGATTGAGGCATCCAAGGTGCAATTTCATGCTGCTGTGGACTCCAATGATGTTTCATCTAGAGTCATGGCTACATCTGTGGCCCTTCGGAGGATCGCTTGGCTCAGATGTACTAGCCTATCACAGGATACCCAGGCTAAGGCCATGGATTTGCCTGCCATTGGTAATTCTCTGTTTGGGGAGCAGACAGAGAACTACATGAAGAAGACGGATGAGTACAGGACCACCTACAGGAGTGCTCAGGCCAAAGAAAGGCAAGCCACTCCTCAGAGACAGCATTCCAGGGGCAGGGGCAGGCCCTTCAAAGGCCCTTTTTCCAAGCCCAGGCCTCCTCTTCTGCTTATGCTCAGAGGGGGTTCTTTAGAGGGAGAGGCAGATGGGGAATGAGCAGGCCTGCTTCCACCCCCTCAGCCTAAAGCCCCTGCCAAGCAGACACCTTGATGGGTCTGCCTGGGCCAATTCTCCAATACCTGTAGGGGGCAGGCTGGCTTACTTTGTCCAGGACTGGGAGTCTTTAACATCAGACAAGTGGGTCCTGGAAGTAGTAAACCAGGGACTGGTTCTCAGCTTCAAAAAATTTCCCAAGATGAGAACCAGATCCTTTACACCTGCAAATCCATCGGAGACCCTTGCCCTAGAGGCAGATGTTTCTTTCCTCTTGGCTCTCAGAGCCATAGAAAGGGTTCCTGCCCTACACAGGGGCAAAGGATTGTTCTCCAGGTACTTCCTAACCCCCAAAAAGACAAGAGAATGGCGGCCCATCCTGGATCTAAGATATTTGAACAAGCACCTTCTAAAACCAAAATTCAAAATGGTGACTCTGGGAATAGTTCTGCCCTCTCTAAGGCCAGGGACTAGCTAGCCTCCCTGGACCTCAAAGATGCCTATTTTCACATTCCCATCAGGTGCTCCCACAGAAAGTACCTCAGGTTCGAGTTGCCCTCAGGCCACTATCAAGTCAGAGCAATGCCCTTTGGCCTAACATTAGCCCCAAGGGTGTTCACAAAGTGCCTGGCAGTAGTGGTTGCTTTCCTAAGGAGAAAAAAGATCTCCATCTTTCCATACCTGGATGACTGGCTCTTAGTGGGTCACTCTCCAGACCAAGTCAAGTCACATCTTCAAATAACTCAGCAAGTGCTCACTTCCTTAGGATTCCTTCTCGACCTTCCAAAGTCAGTTCTCGAGCCAGTACAGCTCCTCACCTTTATAGGGGCAGAGCTGGATACAATAAGAGCAAAAGCCTTCCTTCCCCTGGACAGGGCAAGGACCCTTATAGAACTGGCCTCTTCATTCACCCCTCAGGTGTCTTGATCAGAAAGGCACTCTTGCAGCTCCTGGGCCACATGGCAGCATCTACAGCAGTGGTCCAGGGGGCAAGATTCCAGATGAGGGACATTCAGTTCCACTTAAGAGATTTCTGGTCCCAAAGAAAGGATTCCCTTACCAAACTAGTCCCAGTGACTTGAACCCTGATCCAGGCTTTGCAATGGTGGTGGGATCAGGACAATTTGAGACAGGGAGTTCCTTTTGTCACTCAGTCTCATTCAGTAATACTCACCACAGATGCCTCCCTGCTGGGCTGGGGAGCCCACTTGGGGGATCTTACCACCCAAGGGCTGTGGTCACCTCAAGAATCTCTGCTTCACATCAGTCTCTTGGAACTGAGAGCAGTGTTTCTGGCACTGCAAGCCTTTTCCAAATCTGTACAGAACAAGATGGTCCAGATCAGAACAGACAATACCACCACAATGTGGTACATCAACAAGCAAGGAGGCACTCGGTCTATGGCCTTGTGCACAGAAGCAATGAAGTTGTGGTCTCTGGCCTATTCCCTGCAAACCTCTCTGATAGCAGTTCACCTCCCAGGGAAGGACAATGTCCTAGCAGATGCTCTCAGCAGGATATCTCAGGGCCATCACGAATGGACCCTAGATCCCCTAGTTTTGGAAGTGATTTTCTCCAGATGGGGCACTCCACAGATAGATCTTTTTTTGCAGCCCCAGACAATCACCAACTTCCTCTTTTGTTGAAGACCCCCAGTCTTGGGCTCAGTCCCCCTGGATGCTCTGATTCTAAATTAGGAAGGAAATTTCCTGTATGCTTCCCTCCTTCCCTCTCCTGTTCAAAGTGCTAGTCAAGATCAGGTCTCAACCATGCAAAGTGATTCTGATTGCTCCAGACTGGGCCAGACAGCCCTGGTACCCACTGTTGCTGTCCTTAGCAGTCCACCTTCCCCTGTCTCTTCCCAGGAATTACAACCTGTTGACATCTTCTCAGGGAAGGATTTGGTATCCCAAACCTCGAATCTCTCAATCTCAAGGTCTGGCTCTTGAAGAGTTAGTTTGCTGATCTGCACCTCTCTCAAGGGGTTCTGGATATCCTTGAGGCTTCTCAAAAGCCTTCCACCAGAAAGACTTACAACTCCAAATGGAAACGGTTCACTATTTGGTGTTCTAATAAGCATATTTCTCCAGAATCTGCTGGGTTGCCTACAGTACTGGACTATATGGTTCATCTTAATGGCTTGGGACTTAGACCAGCTACACTTTAAAGTGCATCTGGCAGCTGTTTCTGCCTTATTGTCAGTAGGCAAGCCCTCTCCTCTGTCAGCCCATCCTGTGTTTTGTAAGTTCTTCAAGGGATTGCTGCACACCAATCCCCCCCCTTTAGGGACCCTGCTCCTGCTTGGGACCTTAATGTTTGCATTGCTCAGCTTATGCAACCACCCTTTGAGCCTTTGCCCTCTGCAGAGCTTAAGTACTTGTCTTGGAAAACTGTGTTTTTGGTAGCCATTACCTCTGCCAGGCGTATCAGTGCATTGCAAACCCTGTCAGTGGAGCCTGATTTCATCTCTGTCCATAGAGATAAAGTGGTCCTAAGAACTAACAGGAAGTTTTTGCCTAAGGTGGTTTCAGATTTCCACCTTAATCAGTCTCTCTCCCTGTTTTCTTCACTGACCATTCCTCCTCTGGAGAGAGGAGGTTGCACAGCCTGGACGTAAAAAGGGCCCTTAACTACTACATAGAGTGCACCAAGGGTCACAGGTTTGAGTCCCTCCAGTTGCTCCTCACTTATGGAGAGGTCGGTAAGGGCAAACCTGCCACTAAAAGATCTATTGCCAGGTGGATTGTCTCTTGTATACAATTCTGCTATGAAAAACTGGGTAGAACCCCACCCTCAGGAGCTGAGGGCTCACTCTACTAGATGTACAGCTGCTTCCCTGGCTGCTGCCAGGGATATTCATATCTTAGAAATTTGTCAAGCAGCCACCTGGAAAACAGTCCATACATTCACCAATTATTACTCTCTGGATATCCAGGCTAGGAGTGATGCTCGGTTTGGCACAGCAGTACTTCAGAGCCTATTCCCAAAGTAGGTTCTGTCCCTCCTCCATGGAGGTACTGCTTAGTAGTCTGCAATAGTCAGAATACAGCAAGACTTCATGTTGTTTGAAGAAAAAATTACTCACCTTAGTAATGTTGTTTCTTCTAATGGAGTCTTGCTGTATTCAACCTCCCACCCTCCCTCTCAGAACCTGGTTTTGGGATGTGGGTGGCAGGAGCAGTGTTGGCACCCTACAGGTGCCCTTTTCTCACCATCCTTTATTTTGGTGTGTGTTGAGTTTTGTTTTTGGGTTTCTGACTTGAGTCTTTGCTTTGAAACCAAAAACCCCTTTTTTAATAAATTTAGTTGCCAGTTGGCTAGTGTGAGTCTTACAGTTTCCACACAGAACTTCTAGTGAGTATTGCTCGTAAAGATCTGACAGTTGGAGTTTAAACAACAGCAGACAGAGGCTTCGACCAAGCTCAAGCTCAGCATTCCATGCCCTACATGGAAAGTTAACTCTTTGTTCTCCGGGGCAGTTCAAAGGTTGGCAATCACTGCAATAGTCAGAATACAGCAAGACTCCATTAGAAGAAACAACATTACTAAGGTGAGTATTTTTTTCTTTTGTCCAATGGTATTCAGTGGCAACTTCAGAGGTTGCCAACACTTAAATTGCAGTTACATTACCATAGCTGTGGGGGGTCCATAATTTACAGAGCACCAGCTTGGGCTGTTCAGTTTTTGCATTTTAATTTCCCCTTCCCTGAAAGGATGTTACATAAGAAATTAAGGTAGGACAGAGATTTTGGACAACCCTCTAAAATTGTAGTATTTCAGGTAAACCGTAAAACCTATTTACTTTGGCTGGACTTTTACTTTGCATTAATTCTTATTACTGAAATAATTCTCCATTGAAATCCATCATCTCCTATTGCTTGAACATGCAGTAATACAATAATCCTGCATCTGTGACTTCACAGTAGGTTGCCTTGAAATTATTGTGATGTCACAAATCTGGGATTAGGACTTCCCCACGTGTCCAAACAGTACATGTCAAGATGTTGTTAAGAAGAAAGCTCCTGTTCAAACACAAATCTCTTCTTCAACATAGCATTAGTGGGAACAGAAATAGATGTTTTTGATGTCACAATGATGGTATTATGAGTTTTGACACAACAGAATTGGGAAGGCACTCTTCTAATCATAAGAGATACTGAAACTATACCAATCAAAATATTGTAATAGATATTTAATAATGCTTTGCTGTAGATAAACAGTGGGACATTGTTGTGAAACAATAATACCATTTGCCTTTATCAAGAATATCTCTTCCATTGGGCCACACCTTTGGAACTGTAAGCTGTTGGCCTCAGGACCACTCAAACTTTTGCTAGCTGAGGGCCATCCACAATGACATGAAATATTGGCACCTAAAAAACAGGTGGCCTCATGGCTCCTCGGTTCGTTCTTCCACCGTTGACCACTCATTGAACCTACAGAGCAGCAACACTGTCATTTTCTTCTGTTTTTATTTTGTAACTTTAAGTTTATCGATGTTGCCCTTATATGTTGTCATCTAAGAAACCTTTAAGTTTTGTACCTACAGCTATAAGATAAAGGACAACACTCACACGGTGGGTGGGTGTTTGCAGTTTGGGCCTGTCCCACAATGTTATGGCCTGTATGAATTGCCAAGGATTTAACCAGGTCACAAGAAGATGCCAAAAGAAGGCACTAGAAACTTTCATTCCCATCAAGGTCATGGAAACGCCCAGGCAGTTGTCAGCACTGTCACCACCATGGTTGATTAGGACAATGGAGAAATCCAAAAAACAAAGAAAAATTGTAATTGAAACCCTCCTTCTCCAGCCACCATAAGCACAGAGATAGAAATGCTTCACCAGTGAGGATAAGGTCTCCATTGTAAGACAGTAAGTCCTCATCATTGTCTGCTTTGGCAGCATCAACTACAGCCACCCTGACCATTGCTGAGAGACAAAGCTGGGGGCTTGGCTCTGGCACTGCCATACCTACTATGAATGGTACTCTGCCTCTGTCATCGGGTCTATCCCAGCAATGACAGCAGTCGCAAACCCTCAGACAGGCATCATAAACCTCCAGGCTATGCTAATGTTATTTTCAGAAATGCTACTTTACCTGTCCTGTTGGTGCCAGCAGTCCTATCAAGAGAGTCTCCCCCACTGATACCGTGATTGATTGGACTTTAAAGCCCACCTGTAGTTCCTCCATCACAGCCACCATCTCCATTGCCTGCTCGGTACATTGTCCCCATCATCATTCAGGATGTTAATGAGATAGAATACAGTCCTGATCTCCTGAACATGGAGTAGGATTTGGAGGGAGAAGAAGGGGAAGAAGTTCCCTATGGGGGGGTCCCCTTCCAGCTCTGCCCTCTTCTCTTGCAGTGAGGACTGTGTGGTTGAAAACCCCAAATCAAGCACATCCAAGATGATATGGGGTTTGAAGGTGAAGAGGATTCCTGCAAACCAGATTTAATCAAAATATTGGAGGTTACAACTGCAGCTGTTATTATAGTGCCTCCTGTGTACCCTGCAATGGAAGATGCTACTTCTGCTGCCTGGCATAGGCCTACAACTTTGCAGTGCCTAGGAAGTTTGATAAACAGTACCCTGCTTTGTCTCACAAGCCTTTTTATATTGCCTAGCCAGAAACTGATTCTGGGGTAATCATGGCTGCTCAAGATCACTCTAGGGCCCCTAGAGTAATGGCTTCTCTGCATCCTGACAAAGAATCCAGAAGACTGAATGCTGTGGACAAATTAACTTATGCCTCTACAACTCTGAGTCTTTGGACTGCAAATTACCAGGCTTACTTGAATAAATATCAGAATAACTTATGGTATTCTGCCATGACTACTGTTCAGGCCCTGCCTCATAGTCCCACAAAGGCTGAGCTCCTTAAAGCAGCTTCAGCTGGTATCGCTACTGATAAACATCTGTTGCATTCAGCATATGATGCCCCCGATGCCAGTTCCAGGGCTGCTACCTCTGGCATTTGCATCAGGAGATATTCCTGACCCCCTACTTCTGGCAGCCATTTCAAGGCAGCCATGGGTACTGATTGAAGTGGCCCCACCACCCTTGGTAACTTCTGACACCCCATTTCCTCCCCCTCTCTACTGTTGTCTCTGGGGTGCAAGTTGGGGAAGGATTTCCTTTCCACTGCCACAGTGGATGGAGATCAATCACCACAAATGAGGGGGTTCTGGAAATAGTAGAAAGGGGTCATGCTCTGGAGTTGCTATTCAGTCATCCAGTGCACCATGCTTCTCATTTTTTATCCTCCAGACCACTGCCCCTTCTGAGAGAAGAAGCACAGTCACTACTCATAAAGAAAGCAATCAAACCCATCTCTCCCAAGGAAAAGAGCAGGGGTTCTATTCAAGGTACTTTCTGGTCCCCAGATTCAAAGAAGACCTGCATCGGGTCTCAGAGACTTGAAGAAATTCATCAAATGCAAAACATTTTGAATTATGTCTCTTCAGGCTGTCTATCCCCTACTGTAAAAGGGGGCTTTGCTCTGTGCTCTGGGCATGAAGGATACTTACTTTCATAATGCCTTGTTTCATGTTTCTTCCCTCCGCTATCTACTGTATTATAATGTAAACATAGAAACATCAAATTTGTTGGCAGATAAGGACTGTTTGGCCCACCTAGTCAGACAATTTTCCCCTGCCTACACTATCACCACAGATTCTACCTGATCTCACTTCTGTTATACTTCCCTCCCTTCCCCTAAAATTCTCTTGTACCTGTCTCATGCATTCTTGACTTTACTAGGATTTTTGAAGGGGACTTTGAAGGATATCCCCAAAACAGATGGAGCAAAGAAAGATAGCACAACAGCAAGACAATGGCTTATTGTTCGAATGACAGGATTTAAAATGAGACTAAAATATAATGCTTCTTACCTCAGGAATGCTCCACTATTCCTAACTATGTGCAGTATGCCTTTAAGTCCGATCTACCCGGAGAGATGGAACGTTATGCTAATGATGGAACACCATTGACTCATGCCACTTTTCAAATGCTTCCCTTATCAGCTGCCTACAGTCTATCCTCTCTGATTTTACTCTCCGCCTGTCAAGACTAGACTCTGAGATCCTCTCCTCAACATCTCATTCTGATGTGAAAACTTGAAAAAAAAAAAAATTATATAGTATTGCTCTCCTTTTTCATTTGCTACCTTTATCTTTTGTATTTAGCTTAACTGTTCATTAGTTTTAGTTAAATTTATTGTTTTTCTTTGTTTCTCTCAGTTTGGGATAACCAGAGAGAAACCAGAAACTTTTAGTTTAGTTTCTGGAGTTTTGAGACTAAAACTCCATTATTTTATTTGAATCTGGTTTAAACTTGTTTTTAGTAATCACTAATACTGGTTATTGAACCGATAACCTCAGTTCTCTCTGATTCAGTTCCCGGTTCCGATCGGTTCCTGAACCGACTGCAAAGTAACTTTTAAAATTTAAAATATTTTTGCTGGCCCGGTGGCGCTGAGGATTGAGGCACTGGATGCCACACCTCACACCATGCTGGTGACTGGGGTTCGGAAATGGACTCGGGCTGCCAGGGGTTGGCAGGGGAGAGGATGGATTGAGCATTCCAGGACTGCTCTCCTCCCTCTAGGATGGGTCTGGGGGTTGCATCACGCTTGAGCGGCCCCTGGTGATGACCGGGGGCAGCACAGTTGCAGGACCACAATGGGGAGGAGCACGGCAAGACGCCTGTGTAAGCACACTGTGTGTCATTACTCTGCCAGCTCTAGGGGTTTGAAGTGGTGGAAAAAGGCTGGGCGTGACCGTGCAGCTTGATGGCTGCACCCCCGCCAACATGGAGGACTGATGTGGAGTCGCATTGGGGGAGTCTGGTCCAGCCCAAGAGCGGAGAGGCAAGGAAGGCCCTCTGATGGGTTGGGATGGCCATACTGGATGCCCATGTATCAGGTGAGCCCAGACGTCCTCTGAGTCGGTGGGGGCCGGTGGCTGGATGCCCATGCAGGTGCGCTGCAGAGGCGCATTAACAAGAGGAAAAAAAAATTATAATCTAAAATCTTTTTGTGGTTTTCTCTTGTGCGGTTTTTTGAATATGTCAGAAATACCCAAGTGAAAAACCAGTGAGCCCGGTTTCAAAAATTGTACTGAGTGTGGAGAGGTGTTTGCCAAGGCAGACAAGCAAGCACACTTTGTGAGGTCTGTCTTGGTTATGAACACCTTTAAACTGACTGTGGAATTTGCAAGACCTTTCCTGAAAAAATGCTTGACAAACATTTGGAAAGGCTTAAAAAGAAGTTGTCTCCACCTAAGGGTCCCTCGACCTCTGACCAGCCAACACCCTTGGTTCTTGCGGGTGAAACCACAGCACCTACTACCTCTACCCCTGATACAGGTACCCAGGTCCTTGGAAAACGGTCTGCTGAACCATCTGACTCCCTGGTTGCATCAAAGTAAACTAAGCACACAGAACCCCCTGCTGGACAGCAATTGGGGACTACTGCTGTGACTGCAACTATGCCTTCTCCATAAGAGATTGCACAGGTCTTTAAAGTTATGCAGGCCTTACAGAGTATGCTGCCTGCTGGCCAGCAGGCATTGGTTCAGACCCCAGCCAGACAAACCTCTGCCCAATCTTCCTTCCAAGAAGAAATGGGAGAATATGGGGAGGATGAAGGGGAGTCTGTTGAACCTGAAGTCTCCCCTGAACAGGAGTTTGGCTCAGCCCCCGGGCTTCAGAGGACTACTCATCCCACTTCACATTTGTAAGAAGAATGGTGGATGCCTTAGACATAACCACTAGTGAAGTAACAGAGGATGAGGAGGAAGCAGAATATTTGGAAATGATGGGTTTAACACCCGCTAAAAAACTATTGCTTCCTGCAAACAAGTTCTTCAAAAAGGATGTGTTTAAAATCCTCCAAACTCCTAATTCTGTCCCTCCCTTAGATAAGAGGTTCGACAAGAAATACCAGCTGGACAAGGAGGGGCTTGAATTTTTATTCTCCCATGCTGACCACCAGGGGGTGGTACAAACTGCTGGCTGTGACAGGGCAAAAATGACTCTGGCATCTCATCCCCTGGTGAAAGATTCTAGAAAAATTAATAGCATGGCTAAGAAGGGATACCTGTCGGCTTCCTCAGGCATCAGGCAAGAAAATGTTCAGGCTTATGCAGCTGTAACCCCACTACAAATGGGGGTTCCTGAAAAGTCTTCCTTGAGCTTGCCTAAATGCTCACTGCCAGGCTGGTGTCCTGTGTTTTTTGCAGTTTAAATGTATTGCCAGAGCGTGCCTGTGTAGCCTCTGTGTACTGTCTGTTTAAGAGCTGCCCGGATTGCAGTCATAATTAATCTGGGAGGAGGGATGAGTGTTTCTATGCTAGAGTCCTGCCTGGGCTGCCAAATAATCACTCCGTTTTACCATCGCTATTAGCGCGGAGGGAGCTCTGTTAGAAGATATACTTGTTTGCTGATCATTTATTAGAAAAGTAATAATATTGCAATTTGTCTAACCTGCCTTCTTTGCAGCATGGACATTTCTGTTTATTTCCACCATCTTGGTCCTGGACTGCTAAAATGGGCCAATCTGTACATTAGGGGACTCTAAAATGGAACCTGTCCCCAGGGGCTTTGTGGGAACAAAATTCTGTATGAATTGTAGTTTTGGGCTTTTGGCACCTAAATGAACCTGGAGGGGGAGCCCTTGTTGTGACTGACAGAGAAATCAGCCAACCGAACCTTTTGGATCCTGGGGAAAGTCCCAGGCTGCTTGAAGCTACTTTGCTTGAGTTGGGAAGTGAAAGGAGTAATGGCTTGAGACAGTCTAACAGTAATCCTGCATAGATTCGCACAGGAGAACTGAGAAAGGGCTGAGTTTTGGCCTGCCTGTCTGCCTGCTGTCCCAGAGAGGGAAATTGAAGTTTATTCGGACTGAATCCGAATTGTGAGGACAATTTAAGCCACAGAACTGTGACCAGGCTTTAACCTGAAGAAAACAGAAGATTTGCTGAATACAATTGGCCTATCAGGATTTCCAGACACCTTTGAACTCCTGGTTTGCGCAGACACTCTGTAATTGTGACCGGATAGCAATCTGCCTGGCACAGTAGAATTTCTTACATGTAAATGAGCTGTGTGCTGTTAGTGGGTCATGATTTGGTTCCCCACTGTGTGCTGAACTGTGTTCTGCTTGCTGGAGGCTGCATCCAGCTCCAACGGACTAAATCCGTTTGCATCTCCATTTGGCCTGGGCCTTGCCACACTGGCCTAGCCAGACTACCCGCTACACAGAGAAAGCCATCGACGAGAGACCTGCCTGGGGATCAGCCCCCTGCTCAGTGCCTTGAACAGAAACGATGCCTTGGTGATTCATGTGGGCCCTGCTTCTTCTGGCACTCCAGATCAACAACCTGTAGTCTCGATTTCGTCCTGCATGTGTCCTGTATGGGGAATCATGAGTAAACATCAGGTTAGCTCCCTGAAACAACAGCTAAATCTAAAGTGTTATCTGACTGCTTTGTTGTCTTTTCCTTCACAAACTGACCCCTCCAGCTCCAGATTACAAATGGTGTGTGTTGTGCATGTTGCTTTCTTCCATCACAGGGCCACAACCATCTGCAACACCGACCTATCCTGGGTAACTGTCCTGGCTAGCCCTTTTTCCTACCTGGGTACCCAGAGTGTGTGACTGTGTAGGGACTCTGAAGTGCATACATAACTGTCTGAATGATTTAGCCTTTAAGCCAATCAACCTGATTACACCCCCCCCTTGTTCAAGTCCCCTGAATAAATCAGATTTAACTCATTTTGCATTTAACCTGACTGTGGTTCCAGTTTGTGCCAAGAGTACCGTACTGTTGCTATTTGCTGTGCATAAGCTTGTTTTACAGGGGGTCCCCAGGGTCGAGCTAGATGAACCAGCCCTGGTGGTAAGTGCAAACAGTGTGGGTAATTGTGAAAGTGATTATTGCATATTGTTCAGGCCACTAGAAGGGAAAGGGGGGGGTTACAGTGTCCTGGAGGGCTGTGCCCAGGTTAGCTTGACCACTAACAACTCTGACCTCCGGGTGGAGGCACCTGTTTCAGTACCCAGGCCCCTTAACCTGCTACTAGCCAAGCAGGCAGGGGTAGTAGTCCTTGGGATAGCGCCACCTAGGGGTTGTACAGCACAATACCAAAAATCTCTGTGGCAGTCTGTCCTGGCTATGATAGACAAAGCCCCAGCTGGTCTCTCAGCTGATTTAGCTGAGACAACTAGGTTTGGCTTGGTGGCAGTCAAATACCAATTTCTGATGGCAGCAGACACTAATGATACTGCTGCCAGGTGGATGGCTAATACTATTGCTCAGAGCAGGTTTACCTGGCTAACAGCCCCAGATCTCACTCAGGATACACAGTCCAAGGTTTTGAACTTTCCTGTTGAAAATCATTCCCTCTTTGGAGATAAGACAGAGGCTCACATGAAAAACGTGGACGAATACAAAGCTACCTATAGAAGCAGTTCTGCTAAAGAAAGGGCCTCTCCCTCCGCTAGGCCCCATGGAAGGAGAGGCAGGGGTAGATCTTTTCACAGCAGGCCTTTTTACCAGGCCATGACTGTACCCCAGGTTCAGTGGTACCCACAGCAGGGGTACTTCAGATGCAGGGGCAAAAGGGGTTCTAGGCATGGTTCTCCAGCCCAGCCGCAAGCAAAACAAGTCCCCTGACTTGTTTACCCAGGCTGCCTTCCCACTATCAGTAGGATGCAGGCTGGCTCACTATTTCCAGGCTTGGCAACAGATCACTACGGACGACAACTGGGTCCTGGAAGTAGTGAGTCAGGGTTTGTCCTGAAGTTTCAAATCCCTCCCCACTTTAAGAACCAGAGTGTTCAAGCACACTTCCAATGCAGAAAGGAAGCTACTGGAAAAAGAGGTACAAAACCTACTGTTGTCAAAGGCAGTAGAACCTGTGCCCCCACAACAAAAGGGAAAGAGATTTCATTCAAGATACTTTCTCAGAGAAAAGAAAAATGGAGAGTGGCAGCCTGTCCTAGACCTAATGGTACTAAACAGGCATTTAATAAAGCCAAGGTTCAAAATGGTAACCCTGGCATTGATTCTGCCAACACTCCAAAGAGGAGACTGGCTGACATCTCTGGACCTAAAAGATGCTTTTTTTTCACATCCCCAAAAGGGAGTCTCACTGAAAGTACCTCAGGTTCAGTCTCCCCTCAGGTCATTACCAGTTCTAAACCCTGCCATTCTGTCTCATTTCTGCTCCAAGATTGTTTACAAAGTGCCTGGCACTGGTTGTGGCACACCTATGAAGGTTAGGTGTCACAGGTTTCCCATACCTAGATGACTGGTTGGTGGTAGAAAAATCACAACAGGTAAGGGGACATTTGCAGCTCACCCAAGGGCTCTTAGAGTCCCTGGGGTTTCTGATAAATCCCCAAAAGTCTGTCCTCCTTCCTGCATAAGTACTGCAGTTCATAGGAGCAGAACTAAATACCGAGGAGGGCAGGGCCTACGTGCCTCTGAATAGGGTAAGCAGTATTCTGCTGATTGCAGGCTCCTTCAGCCTAAACAGAACAACTGCAAGACAGTTTCTACTGCTTCTTGGCCACGTGGCAGCAGCCACAGGCACAGTCCTGGGATCCAGGTTCCAGATGAGACATTCCATTCTACCTCAGGGCACACTGGTGTCAATGGAGAGATCTTCTCTCAAAGCTAATTCCAGTAACAAAAATATTACTTCAGGCCCTTCAGTGGTGGAAAGAGGAAACCAGCCTAAAGGAAGGGGTTCCTCTTCAGCAAGAGTCTCCATCAGTGGTTCTTACAACAGATGCATTATTACTAGGGTAGGGTGCCCATCTAGGGGATCACACCACCGATAGCACATGGTCAAGTGCAGAGTCACTCTAGCATATAAATCTGTTGGAGCTCAGAGCAGTGTTGTTGGCAACAAAGGCCTTCACACCACTAGTGCATGGGAGGGTGGCACAGGTAAGAACAGACAATACCACCACAATGTATTACATAAACAAGCAGGAAGGGACAAGGTCAAACCCTCTACACACAGAAGCTATGAAAATATGGAGCCTGGCCTACTCTCTAGGAGTTTTCCTTCAGGCCATTCATCTGCCAGGCAAGGACAATACCCTAGCAGATGCTCTGAGTCTGATCAACCAGGCCCATCACAAATGGGCCTTGAACATACAGGTGGTGGGAGTCATTTTCAGAATGTGGGGTACCCCAGAGATAGATTATAGACTTTGAAACATAGAAACATAGACTTTGATGGCAGATGAGGCCCGCTTTTCCCACCTAGTCTGCCCATTTCCCTACCTACTGGATAAGCTGCAGATCCTAGAATCCCACAAGAACCACCACCTGCCACAATACTATTGCAGACCTCCAGCTTGGAGAACAATCCCCCTGGATGCTCTGGCTCTGGATTGGTCAGAGAAGCACCTGTATGCTTCCTTCCCTTCCCTCTGGTGTACAGTGTTGCTGAAGCTCAGGTCCCAGTCAGCATCACTGATCTTGATAGCACCAGACTGGGCCAGGCAGCCATGATGTTCTCTGCTGCTCTCCATGTCTATGGCCGAACCGATACACCTTGCTCAGAGGCGCAACCTGTTAACTTCCAATAAAGGGAGGGTTCTGTACCTGAACCTCAGATCCCTCAGGTTCAAGGTGTGGCTGTTGAGGACCTAGAGTATGCAGGCTTGCATCTCTCTGAAAGTGTTCTGGACATTTTAAGGGGGTACAGGAAGCCCTCCACCAAGAAAACCTATGCCTCAAAATGGAAAAGGTTTTCCATGTGGTATTCCACCAAGGATGTGGTGCCACCATAAGCAGGGGTTCCAGTTGTACTGGACTACCTTACCTATTTACATTCCCTGGGCCTGCAGCCCACTACTTTAAAGGTCCATCTAGCTGCCATATCTGCTTGTATCTCAGCTGGACAGAATGTTTCTATGGCATCAAACTCTATTTTCAAGAGGTTCTTTGAAGGTCTAGCCCACTTGCACACCCCCACAGGGAACCGGTGCCAGCCTGGGACCTAAATGCATGTAGAGCCAAGCTCATGGGCCCCCCTTTAAGCCCATGTCTTCAAGCTCATTTGAAGTATGTCACACAGAAAATAGTTTTTCTAGTGGCAATGACTTCTGCCAGAAGGATCAGTGAGCTCCAGGCTCTCTGCATTGACCATGACTACATTTCCTTCCCCAAGGACAAAGTGGTCCTGCAAACAAGCAGGAAATTTCTTCCTAAAGTGGTCTCTGATTTCCATTTGAATCAGTCCACTACACTACCTGTCTTTTTCACTGAGCATTCTAGTTCAGGTGAATGCAGACTACACAATCTTGATGTCAAGAGAGCTCTTAGCTACTATATTGCTGTCACTAAAGCCCATAGACAGAACAGGAAACCACTGTTCCTGACCTATGGGGATGTGGAAAAAGGGCACTTGGTGTCTAAAAGGTCCATTTCTCACTGGATAGTGCAGTGTATCCAATTCTATTATTCAAAGGCTGGGAAGGAACCCCAAGCAGGGCAGATGGCCCACTACACAAGGGGTACAACTGCTACTATAGCAGCTGCCAGGGATGTCCCATAGGTGGACATCTGTAAGGCAGCTGACTGGAGAACAGTACACACCTTCACAAAAAATTATAGCCTGGACACCCAGGCTAGAGCTGATGCCAGGTTTGGTACAGCAGTACTGCAGACTCTATTTCCAAAGTACGTTCTGTGCCCACCTCCAAAGGTACTGTAGTCTACACAGCATTAGGAATATTGGAGTATGAATGGGGTAAGAAGAAAAAACTTACCATAGTAATTTTGTTTCTTCCAGGGGGATACTCCCAATATTCATAACTTTACCACCCTGCCTCCCCTTCTAGAACCAGTGGTCTCTGCACTCCATCCTGTGTAACCAGGAGTAGGAGTGCCACACTCTGGCATATCTGTTTCTAAACTGTGTTTGCACTGGCTTTCCCCCTGCTCAGGTGCTTCTGACATTCAGGGGTGTTTTGTGGTTATTCCCTCCTGTTGGAGGCTTTCTGGGTGTTAAGGTTATCTTATTGTTGTTGTTATGATTATTATATAGATTTTTTCCTCGTGGGGCCTGTCTTGTCAGGTGTCCATGAAATCTGAGAGATTAGAATGTAGGCAGTCGATTAGGGCAGCAATTGAATAGTGGCATGTGCCAATAGTGTTCCACCATTAGCACAATGTTCCATCTCTCTGGGCAGATCTGACTTAAAGGCATACTGCATAGAGTTATGAATATTGGAGTATCCACTAGAAGAAATAAGATTAATGTGGTAAGTTTTTCATTTTGGAAGGTCACCATAATGGTGAGTTTCCTCTTTAACATTTCATCATTCTCTAATGGCTCATGTTTATTTTCTGTAGTCTGTTTCATGAGTTGGTGGTCATGTCAGGTTGTAATTCAGGTTGTGGCTCAGATTGTACATCTTCTATTAACTCTATCCCCTCCAAGTTAACACCAATATTATCAGACAATGTGGGAGACTGTAGATACTTGATCTGTCCGTTTCCCTTTAAATGTAGAGTTGGACAACTCTGTATATGTGTCTGTAAACACATCTGGTAAAGAAACAAGACAAATTGATGATGAGAATTTCTTTCTCAGCGGCAGTTAGTGTAAGTTGTACTACACGTTACTGATTTTAATTATTTTTCTGGTGAATCTTTATTCTTCATGCTAAGTGGAGTGCTGGAAACTCCAGAATGTTAAAGTTGTACTGGTGAGCGTGCTTTGTTGGGAATGTCCACGGGTTGTAACGGGATGGCTTGGGCATGCCTGCACCAGAACCAGAGTGTCCATCCCTGGCTCTCCTGACACCCTCCAAGCCGGCTTCCAATCTAACATTTTTCCAGGAGCCTGATTCATGGGGAAATGTACTCTTCTGATGAAGTTGAAAACTTGGCTTTCCTCTTATCTGCCATGTAGACAAAAGTGAAGGTACATGAAAACAATTGCTATATTTGAAATTTTAGCAAGCCGTTTCACAGAGCTCACTCTTAGAGCCGCTGCCTCCTTTTGTCTAATTTCTTTGGCTGTATAACATAGACAGTATGCATGCATCCTTGTTTTAATGCAAATTAATTGAAAATTTAATACCTGAAAAGTATATTAAAAAATCACTGCTGTGGTGAATGGAACCCCCGCACTTGATGCAGGGTGTCCCATTCTTCCCCCTGACCCTGGTGCAGATCCTCACAATGGATGACTTCGGGTTGGGATAGGGAACCCGCCTGCACTCTTTCCAGATCCAGGGGTCATGGACCAACTTTTGACTCTGATCTCCACATCAGTATTCTGGAGATGAGGGCTGTTTTTCATGGTTTCCAGGCCTTCGCAGAACACCTCTGTACTGGCCCCTTGTTGAGATGAACAGACGATGTCTGTGTGATGCACTACATCAACATGCAAGGAGGCACTTATCCTTAGCACTTATGCAAGGAAGTGATGAGAGTATGGTACTGGGCACACTCTCGCGGTCTTTGACTGACAGACATGTTTCTCCCAGGAGTCCAAAACATGTTAGCAGACATGCTAAGTCCATCACAGATACACCAGTGGGAACTGCTGACCTCTGTTTTACATGACCTCTTCACAAGATGGTGTCATCCAGAGTTGGACCTCTGCACTTACACACAATACAAAACTAATACATTTCTGATACTTTTCTGCTTGCTTGCTCCAAGACCTGGAGTTTTCTGCTGAGACCTGCTGCCCCTCTCCTAGAAAGGGAGGCTCCTTGAGGCTTTTCATCTGATCCCTCTCATTTCCAAGTATTTTACACAAACTGTGGGCAGAACTGGCTTCCCTAATACTGATGGCATCCATTGCTGGCCTCACCAGATATGATTTCCCCTGCTATGGCATCTAGCAGTGGAGCCTTCTGCTCCACTTCCCCAATGTCAAGATCTATTGTCACAGGACGGGGGGTCCCTGGTCCACCCAGACCTGCGGCCCTTACATTTACACACATGGCTCTTAAAAACATAGCTGTTGCCCATTTTGGGGTTTCTTCCTAGGTAGCTGATGTCTTACTGGCAGCTAGAGAGGTGCGACATCCGCAAACTTTGCTCTGTGAAATATTTTGTGGGTTGTGCGCAATTTGCAAATTTGCAGCGAGCTGGACCAAATATGCACTTGTACACAAACTTTGCCCATATGTACAAAAAATATAGAAATCCCTGGTGTCTAGTGCACCCCCCCCGATCACTGGCCACAATGTTAAAATAAATATATATTTTTTTGATTTAATTCCTCCTGGTGTCCACTGTGGTCCTCCCCTGCCGATCACCAGCCAGTCAGCCACAACAATGTAAAAAGTTTTATTTTTTTTTTTCAATTAAATCCCTCGTGTCTAGTGGTGTCTCTCCCCCCCACCACACTGATCAGGTCCCAGCTGAAATAATTAAAATCAACCTTGGACCCCACACACCTCACCGATCGCTGGTCAGTTGGTCACAGTGTCACAGTATATATGCATTTTTTTTATTTCAGTCCCTGGGGCCTAGTGGACCCCCCACCCCATCAGGAAGTGTCTCAAAACATCACCCTGCTCCCCCATCCCGATCCAGAGGGAGGCACCGATACAGCCTTCCACGGCCGGCAGCCAAACAGAGCTCTTAATGAATGAGCGCATGGTTGTACAAGCATGTGCTCATTCATTGACAGCGGTCATTTTGGGCAGTTTTTCAGGGAGGTAGAGAATGGGAGGGGGCTGCTCCGGTGGCACAAGTGTCAAAAGTGCTCAGTGCCACCATCTGAAGCTCTGGCCCTAAGTCTGCCTCAGTTGCCCAAGGTGGACCACTCCTCCCCAGCAGGGGAACACTTCTCCCATTTCTACCACTTCTGCTATCAGTGGGAATCCATCTTGATGGACAAATGGGTTGTAAGGATCATTTGAAAGGGGTACTCCCTGGAGTTGTTATAACCCCCCTAACAATCCTCCCAGGAGGCAATCCCCCCCCCCCCAATCAGCTCACATGTCAGAGCGTCTGGCACAGAAGGCTGTTGGCCTTTTGAAAAATGGAGTAATGGAAATAGTGTCAGAGTCAGAATGTCACACAGAGTTCTGCTCCCACTACTTTGTGCCCCATTCTTAATCTCCGGAAACTGAACAAATACATGAATCGAGAAAGATTCATAATAATTTTTCTGGGATCCTTGCTACCTTACCTGAAGCATCAAGATTAGCTAGCATCACTGGATATGCATGACACATACCAGCACATACTAGTGTACCACAACCATCACAAGTACCTTTGGTTCTGTGTGGAGGGGCAACACTACCAGTTCAGAGTCCTACCATTTGAGATTTCCTTGGCACTGTGAGTCTTGATAAAGTGCTTTGCAGTGCTTTCAGCACACCTCAGAAAGCTAGGATTTTGTCTTCCTGTACCTGGACAACTGGTTCCTAACAAGCTTGTCCAGACAGACGACTCTGAAGCCAGTGACCACCACTGCCTCTCAGTTTCTGATGTCCAGGGGAGTCCTGCTAAACCCTGCCAGGTCTCAGCTGTTCATAGGGACTGTCCTGGACAAGACTCAGACTCAGGACTTCCTTCCAAATAGCAGAATATGAGCTACCTTGCATACTTCATCATGGAAATGAGGTCTGTACCAGCTCACTTCATGCAGTACATGCTGGGACTTGTTGCATCATCAGTGTAGTACCCCTAGCAAGGCTGCATGTGAGGACAACTCAATGGATGCTCAGTACCCACTGTTCTCAGACATCACACCCTCAGAACTACCCCAAACCTCTGGAGAGGTCCCTGATGTGGTGGTCAATGGAGGGAAATTCTCCTTCAGGGATTCACCTCCCCCCCCCCAAGCCAGAGGTGACTCTCACCATGGATGCCTCCTTACTGGGATGGGAGCCCACTTTCAAGGTCTCCAGATACAGGGTTTCTGGGACTCATGAGAGAAATCTTTCCAAATAAATTTGCTAAAGGTATGTGCTGTGTCCTATGATCTGAAAGCCCTAATGGAGTTAACCACCCAAAGACAGTTCCTCCAGACAGACAAGTCTGTCATGTATTATGCCAACAAACACGGACTAGCACACTCTTGCCTCCTCTGCAGGGAGGCAATGAGAGTGGGGGGATTGTGCCTGGAACAGGGGATCCTGCTCCAAGCAATTGGAATTTTGACACAAGTGGCCAAAGCCTCTGGCACAGATCTTCCTTTGGTAGTATTGGCAGTGAGATAATTCTAGAAGGCAGCGTGGCATTTCACAGATCATTTTCAGCTAGCAAGAATTGTAGTGCTTATCGTAAGACTTTGAGAGTCTCCATATGGGATGTTCTGTCTGATATCTATTAGCAAGACCAATGATCCTTTTTTTTTGTAGTCGGTCTCCAAACTGCTTGTGGCTCAGGAGGATGTATGTTGGGTTACAATGTAATGTTTAGAGGATGTAAGAAAGATGAGCTGCTTGGTATTTCTCATAACAGGTTGATAAGGATAAATATGACTACTGGAGACTCCATAATAACTTGTACTTTCTCCAGCATGAAGCAGGGGAATGTCAACTGGGAAATATGCCAGGTATGACTCAACTTTGAGAAAAACATTACTTCTCACAGTAGACATGTCTTTTTTTTTTTCCTGTGATAATATGATGGGCTACCAACTTGGTAAGTTTAGTAAACCATAATGATTTGTTTTACCATATACATTGTTATAGAAACTCCAGTCACACTAGTCTGGATTTTGAATGCCTATTTCCACCATTTTCCAGGGATGTATTCTGAAAATGGCTATGCTGTTCTTGATATACCTGTGTGAGATTTTTCAAGGTCAATGGAGGCACTGAAATCCAAAGTTCTTTCTATCCAAGGATGGAGATGGAAGTGTATTCCATCATCCTCCACCCACCCTCAACACAATGTTGGCACTTGCCTTTGAAGATTTTTGCTACCACCAACACTGCCCCAATCATCAGAAGGTTTTTTTTGGGGGTTGGTCTATGGTTGGTACTTCAGAAGCTGTGGAGACCATGTTCAGTCTCTTCCCATTGTTTATGCCAATCCCCCCCCCCTCGTGTTAGGTCAGTGAGTCCAATTTAAGGTCTAGCATGTTGCCATAAACCATGTCAGATTGTCACAGTCAGACTTAGTTCTGAGAACTGTGCTTGCTGCATCCAAGCAGACGATAGACGTGGCAAGGACAGGTTGGATGACTTATCTCATAAATGCACTTGTCCCCAGGCAACTAGAAATCCAGCACACCATATTCAAACAAGTGGAACACTTTTTAAATACATGTTGTAAATCTACAGATGTCAAAAACACTGTTCGCATAATCCTTTTTGTAAACTAACTTCTCATCTAATCATTGACTGGCTACTTTGCTTGTCAGTTTATTTAATTTAATATAGAGACTTCCTGGGCTTATAGTAGTTGGCTAGTTATTTTTTTTTTTCATTCATTAGGACCAAAAATACCAGACACCCCAGAATTGCAGTCCCTCTTTATACCATAAGTTCTACTTTTTCTATTGTAATTGTTTATTTTCCACACATTGGACTCACCTTTCTGCTCATGCTGGCTCCATCTCCATTCCTTGCTTACTGGGATGATCTCTCCCATAGCAATGTTTCTGACTTGCCATATATAGCCTTGTATATGTTGTATATCCCACAACACACACATGCGTGCACACATTAATGCACAGAGATGCCTACATGCTGCACTACCCAGCTGCCTGCATGCCCCCGCCCTCACTTCACCCATCCAGATGTCTGCATATCCCACTATGCATTTTACTTGTTTATTTTAGTTATTTACTTGCAAGTGTGCTGGAGCATGAGTTAGCCATTTTCAGGCACAATGTGAGCCATAACGCAAGGAATTGTTAGTTTAGAAAATGGCTAAGAGAATCCTAACTCTCTGATTGGCTAGGACATCGATCTGAGTGGGCCAGTATTTTTCAATAGAGCCCGCCAAAAAACAAATTCCCATTCGGGGTGCCCCATTACTTGGAACATTCTTGGGTACCCCAAATGTTCAAACGCAGGATCCACCAAGTTTTTTGTATTGGTAATGAACAGATGACCGAGCGAGAAGCCACCTGAGAATTCAGCTCCCACATACACAGCAACAGAAAAAATTCACCTCCACACCCCGTAGAGCCAAACTAAAGTTTTCAAGCCACAGCAGAGTTTAAAAAGCTTACACAAGTATTTGTGGCTCCCACTCACTCAAAAGCCGGCACCTGTAGTTCTTTGTGAAACCGGCAAGCAGTCTGCATGTCTTGGGAGCCAAAACCAAGTAAATCCTTCTCTGCTCCTCACCCCCAGTCTCCCGATCCCTTAACAACCCTGATAACCCCCACCCTCTCCAGTATATTTCCTTATCTGTTGCATCCTCTCTTTAGGGCTCTAGACTTTCTCTTCGCTTATTTTTTTTTCTTTTACTGTGCACCACTTTTAAAAGCCGTGTCAACTCCGACCTGCTAGGACTCTTTACAAACTATACCACACTCACTCTCCGAATAGGTGCAGCCACACTACATGTGAATTGAATAATTTCACATTTCTCTTCCCAATTTCTCACATAGGACTACAACTCCCTTAAACCCACAGGGCAAATATGCACTCTGGAAATGAACATCTTCTAAACAGAAGCACCCTCTACTGACAAGGACAGAGCACAAAACAGGGACTACTTTGCCACATAAATGTATTTTCTTTTTTTTTAAACATTTATTACACTTGCTAAATGTTTTAATGTATTAAAAAATGTAACTTATGGGCCATTTTCTAAATGCAATAATACCCTCCAGGGTGGGTGGCATTGGGGAAATACCGGGCCTTCCAGGAGCTATAAGGCCCTCCACCTGCGGCATCTGGCCTCATGGCACCCCTGCTCAGTCCAGTATTTCCCATCCCATCGAGTATTATTGCTTACGTATAGCGTGAAGCAGAAGCAATTACAGGAATGTTTGGTAACCATTCTTAAGCACTTAGTATCTAAGGAAGTATGCACTAACAATCACAGACTCCATTAAAAACACACACACACACACACTAATAAATCAGTGTGGTCTGCAGGTTAAACCAGGAGAGTCTGATTCAAACCCTACTATAGGCACTGATTTACTGTGTGGCCACAAACAAGTAATTTAATCTTTCAGTGCTTCACTCCACTGAGTGAGTGCTAGAAACATTAAACTTTACACATTAAGCTAATATAGAAGTAGCTGTTGTTGGATCATATAAAATTGGCTAGCATCTTCCAGCAATCTGATTGGTCGATTGTACATTCCAGCCATGACCTCAATTTAGCTTAATGCATGGTTAAAAAAAACACGATCATTACTGGGCTGAGCTAAGATGGTTCCACATCAATGCCTTATTCTATTTTAGAATTTTAAGTTTTGAAATGGTAGCCATTTTTTCTCCACTAGAAGTGCACTTGCTTATTGTAATGCTACCTGTTACTGTTCCCCACAACCAACAATCTGTCCCCCAAAATTGCAACTTCCTTCACACACATGTTATTTTGACTTTTGTAGCTCTGCTCACTCAGTCACTCTTTATCTCACTCATTAACTTCCCCTCACCCTGCCAACCTCGTACCCACTTGACTCATAAATTCTGCTGACCCTGCCAACCCGCTACCATCTCAATTGCTTCTGTTGCTTGATTCCTTTAGTGAATATCTTCACTGAGCACAGATGATGTATTTCTTAAAATTGGAACAAAAACATTCATTATGCAGCTCTCTGTTGCCACCTCAAGCACTCACCACCATGCTGCCCTACCACCCTCGCATTTCTCCCACCGTTCGCAACTCTGTGAATGATGGCACTCACTCCACATACAAAAATGTCTTTTTAAAAGACAAAAATAAACATGGAATAACATCCCTATTGGCTTGCTCACTAACTCTCTCCCTATCCCTCAGGTAACACTTTCCTCAGCATGCAGGTAAATCCTGCACAACTCACACTCCGTCCAGTGAAGCTTGGTAAGTGAACTGCCGTGTTTCACATTTAATTCAAAATGCCACTAGTAATCATGTTGAAAATTGACCATTACTGTGCCACAGACCACTGTCAAAAGACAGAGAGAAGGCTCAATATTAAATGTTTGTAGAGCAGCTTACCTGAGCATGTACTGTAATCATGACCGGCACTTCCTGCAAACTTGCCCTGGCAGCCACCTCACCATCTGTGAGGGCATAGTTAAGAAAATACTGGTGTTCTCATGGCAAGTCAATAAATTAAGCCACTTAAGGGATGCAGGTGAGGGGGTGGTGTGACAATGTATAACATATAACACATTGAGAGAAAATGATGTTACTCCTAAAACTAGTTTAATTAAAACATTTATTTATGATGTTAATCAGAAATGCTCAGTCAGTAACCATAGCAACCAATAGGTTGAGGGACTATTTTACATATCCCATATCTAGTAAAGGCAATTTTAGAACTGTAGGGCCGGATTCACAAAATGGCATGGAACTAAGTCCCACTCCACAACTCTGGTTGCAGACCAAAATCTCTGCTACTGCAGAGATGTGTACTTTCAGTCCACCAGAGCTGCGGGAGATGTTCCACCTGGTCCCACCAAGGTTAAAATTTTTCCACAGCTGTGCAGAAAAAAACCACCCACACGCTGCCATAAATCATGGTGCCGGTTGTAAACTGGCTCCACTTTTGAGAATACAGCATCTGAAGGAAAAACTGTGGCTCTGCGAGTGGCAACCCACTTGCACCGGGTTTTTCCCACAGCTGCAGGATTTTCAGGGGCTCTGTGAATCTGACCTGTAGTGTTTTTTTTTTTTTTTTTATTGTATTACATTTTTTTTTTTTTTTTTACAAGTCCATGTTATGTAAGCAATAAAACACTCCGGAGAATGTGTTGTGCAGGATTTACAGCACACCCAGGTGTTAGACACTCGACCTGTGGCATCATGCGCCACAGCACCCCTAGGCATGTGGTAAACTCTGCAACCCATGCCTTGTCTTATTGCTTAACAAAGACACACTTTCATAGGCACATACTTGTATTCAAACAGAGATGCCCACCACCTCAGCAAATGAGCTGGTATCCGCTCAGTTTGCTCTTCCTGGTAAAAAACAAACTGTAAAAGTGTTGTAATGACAAGGTGAAGGGACGAGGAAAATGAAAGAAAACAAAACAAAAAGTAAAAAAAATTGTGAAAAGTGGAAAATGAATAATTAAAGAAGGGGAGTCAGAAAAGACAAGGATTTGGACAAGATAAGAAAATAGACAGTATCCCGTTAGCAGGGCACTGTGACTAGGGCGCAAGAATGTGGGCGTTGGCATGAGGGCGTATGACAAATCCCAGTGAGAGTCGCACTTTTCCTTTCATTTCTACAACTGGATATCTAAATTTGCCTTGCAGTGGCATATACTGCACTTGGGAGAGATAGAGGAGGAGGAGGAGTTATTGGAGTCTGTGAAAAGACTTCCTGGTTTCTCATTGCAACACCAGAAAGAAATGTATGTGTGATTCACATGGAAAAACTCATGGGCCTTAATTGGCTGAACTCTCATAGCTCAGTTGGTTAAGAGCTAAACCATGGATTGCTGAGGTCCTGGGTTCAAATCCCAGTGAGAGTCGCACTTTTCCTTTAGTTTCTACAATTGGATATATAGAGCAGTGCACTTATGGATGCATGTATGGAGAAACAGAAGCAGTCTACAGGGCACAGCAGGCAGAGTTACTTAGAACAGCAAAGGCTACAGCAATGCGGTTTGGAAGAACGTGGCACTACATGAACGTGCCCGCTAACAGCGTTTACTTTCTCAGCACAGCGAGGGTCAGTACTGCCACGATGAATGGCAGAAAACAGCTTAAATGGAAGGGGGCTATGAGCATGATTTTTTCAGTGACTACCTGGCCTTTTTTTTTTTTTTTAACTTACTGTTTATCCCACCTGTACTACCCTCCCTGTCCACTCCTTTGGACCATTGATCAATCCCATAGACCACAGACACTGAGTCTGCCCCTAGAGTACCTGATCTCTCCACTGTACTTCCTTGATACCTGGATATCCCCCCCAGGTGAGGCAATGAAGGGCCCCTCTTCCTCGACCTTACTTGAGGAGAGCCTGGCACAACGGGGTCTGCCCATGAGTTGATGGTTGGGAGGCACAGATCAGTCTTCATCTAGGACCAAGAGGGGGTGTTTCCATTTTTCTGTTCCCTTCCACCCCCTAAGGACGCTGGCTTAGGTAGATGATGTGCTGACGCACAACGCTACCAAGTGCCTGACAGTGTCCTTCCTCCCCAATTCCAGTGCCATCAAGCTGCCACAGCCCCAAAAGTCTGTGCTCCCACCGACCTCAGGGATGTCGAAAGTGGCTGTAAGCACCCCTGAGCCCCACCAAGGAGGAGAGCATCCATTGGGATGCTCAATCCTCCTTCCCTCTACTGACCCCCCAATGACCTGAGCTCGTTCCCGAACCTGGGTCACCGGCATGGTGCGAGGTGTAGCATCCAGCTCCTCAACCCTCAGTGCCACTGGGCTGGTGAATACCTGGCCCTTTGATAAGAAAGTAACATAAATAGAGACCGGAATGCACCAGGTAACAAAACATTGCTAGACAGTGTTGCCTGGTGTTTCCCGTTAATGCAAATTCACCACTTTCCAGCAAATTTTCTCTACAAAGTGTTTAATTTCATGTAGTAAAATCTGCCACAAAGAAAAGTGTGCTATGCTGGTGCATGAACTTCACAATTCTCTGGGCAAAATAATATGGGAATTTACACACTTTATGGTGAACTCCATGAGTTGTGGAGTTTAAACACTTCGTACAGCACTACCCCAGACATGTCCAAGAAAGACACCATTCTTCAGTCATATGGCCTGGAAAGGCTCTTAAGGTGATATAAATCCTACTGACCCTCAGGATACGTAGTACCCTTAGGATTCCAGAGAGGATGAAAATGAATGTGAATGGGATAAAGGAGAATCAGCCTTCTTCAGTACCACCTCTACTTGATCTAAAGTGTATTTCCTTCCTGATTGGGGAGATATGGAGGATTCTGCAGCTACTGGAGATGCAGTCACTTGCTATGCTGAATGTTAATCCCATCTTGTCCTCCCCATGGAGCACTCCCAGGGGCTTCACTGAAACTGAACATTTAGTGTAGATTGTTAAAAATTAGTGGTTTAATATGGACAATAAAAAGTTATCTTCCAAGGCACTGGCAAAGCCCTATCTGTTCCCCAATGCATTGGTAAAAGAAATGGTTAGCTTCCCTGGTTATAGAAGCCTCCCGTGGCTAGTTAAACCAGTAAAAAGCATGGCAAGGCTCTCGGACCCTGATGATGAGCAGCATGTAGCTTGGTATACTCTGCATCAAGGTTTGATTTGAGAGTGGCGTCGGCTTCAGAATTGGTAGCACCAGCACTGTGTGAAGGATCAAGCGCAGTAGCAGATGGCATCCTGCAGGATTTTCCAGGTTTGTGCATACTGCTTATGGGAACTTCATGTTTAGGGGACTCCATGTATAGGGGGCTGAAGCTCCAATGGAATGGGATTTGTCTGTCCCTGAAAATTCAGGATAGGCCAGACATCTGGTAGGAGAGGCAGGAAGCTTACTCAGGGACCAAGACACACAAGGTTTATTTACAATGGACAAGACGAACAACAGTATAACTTTTTTTTTTAATCTTTTAGTTTCAAACATATAGGGCATTTTCCTTCATTAGTCATACAACCATTAAGAAAAAATATATATATATATATATATATATATATATATATATATATATATATATATATTTTTTTTTTTATTTCATGATATATATACATATTGACATTCTCTATACATACATAGTATCTATACTGTATGGTAGTACCATATATGTATTTTTATACTCGCCTTCCCCTACTTAATGCTGGGAATCATAAATATCCAATATCATACCAAGCATATCTTCTTGAACCATAGAAGTAGTGTACTAATAATTATATATAACTTTATAAACCTCTAAGTATAGTAAAACTCTGGGGGTAATCCTAAGAGAGTTGGTTCTGCAATTGTTTCCGGTTGCTGCCAAAAATATCATCCACTGTCTCATCTAAAGTAAATATAATTTTTTTTTCAAATGACATGGTTTCATTAAAGATAGTCCACCACCTGGATATTTCAAATACTGGAAGTTTATGATTATTCTAGTTGTTTAGTATTAATCTTTTTAATGATAATGTGGCCAGTCAAAATATTTTTTTTGTGCCTTTCCTTCTTCCTGGCTGCCCACTCCTTCTGGTCTCTAATGTCCCTCCCGACTGCCTGCCCTGACTCCCACACTGGTTACTAGCCTCATATGGCAGTCCCCGCAGGTAACCCAGCGTAACCCTTCACCAGGTGGGTCCTGCTCCTCCAAGGGGGAAGGCACCGGTGGGGGCAACCAGTGCACTATTTTATTGGCCCGGGGTACTGCTGAGGTGTGTCGGTCATGGGATTGGCGGTAGTGGAGGACAGAGAGACCATCATCTGGCCAGCCAGGAAGCATTTTCCTGGTTTTCTGTGGGGAGTGAGGTCCTGACGTCATGGCATATGCCGAGGTCTGTCACTCTCCTTGAGCACCGTACCCAGGCATCACTGCTGCACTCCCAGCCTCCGCCAGGAGTCAGCGTGTGCCGGTGCGCATCCCCACCCTCCCCCTGGAGAAAGAGAGCTGTCCCCGGTCACTCCATCCTTCTCCCTCCGGTGACCCGAGTCCGTTCCCGAACCCGGTTGCCGGCGTCGCAAACGGAAATCCAACCGCTGCTCCGATGGGCCAGCCAAAATATTTTTTGATGTATTTGATTCATGAATAACTCATTAAAGTTATTAAATATTATTTGTTATTAAATTCATCATAAGAAGGCATTCCTGGTCCTGTCCATTGTCAACAACAAGTCTGAACCTCATGAGTAGGAACATACATTCAAGTATCTGGGGGATTATCATTGATGACACCCTATGCTTCACACAGCATATTGATCAGGTTGTAAAAGCAGTGAATATCAAACTGGGGGTTCTTCATAGACATAAACATTATCTTACGCCCTTTGTCCTGTGACTAATTGTCTCTAGTTCTATCCTGTCAAACATTGATTATGGACTGGTAGTATATGATGCTGCATCAGACACTGCACTTAGATGGATAATGATTGTACTCAACAAGAACTGCAGGCTTACCCTTGGAGCTGACAACTCAACTCAACTCACTCCTGTAACCTCTATGAGCACACAAACTGGCGCAACCTAAATATTAGGATTAAGTATCAGACATGCCTCCTGGATAAGAAAACACTTCTTGGTAAAGCTCCACCCTGTATTAATGATATACTACACACTAGTCACTCAAGCTACAGGGGAATGGCCAGGGGCTTGTTGGCTGTTCCGTTTAGAAAAACATCACTTGGGACAATGGTCCTTCACATATAGGGCATCTCTTTGGTTGAATGATATCCCTGCACATATGCTCAGCAAAAACAGTCTCCCTTCCTTTAAAGTTGAATTGAAACAGCATCACAACGTTTCTGGTCCCTGTGCATGCAGGCTACCAGCCTGATCTATGGATTCTGCCACCACCTTACTGTGCCCCTCTTTCTTTCCTTTTTAACTTTCAAAGTGGGGGAAGATTGCCCCTTTCCTCATGTTGGTCTTTGCACCATTTCCTTGGCTTGGCACTTTTTTCTTCCCTCCTGAGTATTCCCACCTTCTATATCGCACTACTGTCCTCGGTTGCACCAATCCTGATAATAGATTACATGCTGCCATGCACCACTCCCCTTGCCTTTCCTGATAATCCCCACCTCCTCCATTCCTTCATTTCCAATGATATAGGCTCCTCGTATTGCCTGTTATAGATGGCACCTAGCTCCCCCTTCCGACTACCTGAATAACGCTATTTACCTTTAACTATTCTTCCACCTCCCTCCCCACTTCTTTACAGGAAATAAATGACAAAGCCTCATGTTGGCTCCATTACTTCTTGCTAATTTTGTTACTTAAGTTCACAGCACTTGTAATGTTTCTTGGGATGTACTTGATTGCAAATTGTTCCACCTATATACAAATTGTTCCACCAATATATGAATTAGCCAACAAATGTAAATAGTTACATTATTTGCTGTTATATCTTGTTCTGTTTGTGCCTCAGTACATCTGTAGCCATAATTTGTAACTTACTTTTCTGTGTTTTGTCCTCATGTCATGACAAGGAACCTTTGAAAAAGAGCACTTTGCTCAAAGGTTATTTCCGAATGATGAAATAAATAAATAAAAATAGATCAGGTTTTAATGGTAAAGTTTCTAAATTGTCTCTTTTTTCAGTCAACTGAGTATTTGAGGGCATGACCATAAGTAATGGTATAGAGTTGCCCTGTGCCTACATTGATGACAGCAGGTTTCACTATACAGTATGTGGGGTAATTCTAGAAATCTGAACTGGGGTAAAATATGCTCTTCTATAATTTGTCTTTGTATCGTTTTGTTTCTAGCTGACACATACATTATCTTTCCTTGTTTTCTAAGATTTATCAATTGCTGTTGTATTAATTCCATTTGTAATTCCTGGTTCCATTTCTAATTTATGTTAGTTTTATTATTTGTATATTTAGGACTTATTTGGTTCTATATACCTGAAAAATGTTTCTCTGTCCCTTTTTAATATATATATCTTGTTTTTCCACACATATGGACATGTCCCTCATCTCTGACTTAAAGATCTTGCTCATTCTTTACATTTGTAACATAATGTGTAATAATTAGTGACATTGTGCATGTAATCATCTTTTGTTTTAATTGTGGATATGAAATAAACACTCCATCTATCACCAAATCCCTCCACTTATAAATATTGGCCTCTTGAATTTTGCTATTAATGCTCTTTGAGTTCTATTTTCTTACAGGGCCAAATATCCATATATAACCAAGGTTTTTCTTTAGTTTTAGATACATTTTTCAGTACCTTTAATTGACTGGAAACGGGTCAGCAGTGGATGTTTTACTTTACAGTGAGGAAAAAAGTCTATAAACAGTGACTTTATATTGTTTCTCTAAACCATTCTGATTTAATAGTTCCTGAAATAAATGTGAGTCACCCTGTTTTAAAAAGGATCATCTCCAGATCATAGGTAACTCATGTGCTTGCGTATATTTTAAGGGGTCTGGATATCTCGGATCTCTATTCTTCCTGGGAATAATCAACATGGGCCATAATATACATGGCTTTTCTCCCCTCCACAAGAATGTTTTAAGTACTCTTAAAAGTATCATACCATTACTATGTAGTACCCCGATGTTAGGGGGCACAACAAAGAAACATGGACCCTTTCACTGGAAACCCATCTGGGAACAAGTGACCACCAAACAGTGTGGTTCACGATAAACTTAGCTGTAGAGTCAAGCCATAAAAAAGTGAAGGTACTGGACTTCAGGAGGGCTGATTTTATCAAAATGGTAGAGTGCCTCAGAAAAGCACTAGCAAACAGGCAAGAAGATGGGGTGGAGCAACAATGGGGAAACATCAAAACTGCATCACAGAGGCAACAAGCCTTTGTGTGAAGCAAATAAACAAATCAAAATGAAAGAAAAAAACACTGCTTCTCAAAAGAAGTGGTGGGAAAAGTAAGTGAGAAAAAGATAGCATTCAGGAAGTATAATGAAACACAGAAGGAGCAGGACAGAGACATGTACCAGTTAAAGCAGAAGGAAGCGGAGAAGGCAGTCAGAATAGCAAAGGCCCAAACCAAGGAAAAGATAGCCAACTCAGTTAAGAAGGGGGGATAAAACCTTTTATAGGTACATTAGGGAGCAAAGAAAGACTAAGGCAGGGATACTGACGCTGAATAAAGAGGAAGGGGGTTGGGCAGAGAGCAACAGTGAAAAAGCAGGGATACTGAATGAATACTTCTGCTCAGTATTCACAATGGAAAAGCAAGGGGAGATACCTAATCCAGTCAATAGAAGCACTCTGGATAGAGGGGTTGATATTAGTCCTTTCACAGAAGAAAGGGTTCTGAAAGAACTCTTAAAACTGAAGTTGGATAAAGCAATGGGGCCTGATGGGGTTCACCCCAGAATTCTAAAAGAACTAAGGGAAGAACTAGTAACATCACTGACTACCCTTTTTAATAAATCATGGGAGGATGGTGTGGTACCGGAGGACTGGAGGAGGGCGGATGTGATTCCCCTTGACAAAAGTGGGAGCAAGACAGAGGCAGGAAACTACAGACCTGTCAGTTTGACCTCAGTGGTAGGGAAAATGATGGAATCACTTCTGAAGGAAAGGATTGTTTACTACCTAGAGGCCAGTGGGGCACAGGACCCAAGGCAGCATGGATTCACAGCAGGAAGGTCATGTCAGACAAATCTAATTGATTTATTTGACTGGGTGACCAAAGTAGTAGACCAGGGAGGGGCTGTGGACATGGTATACCTAGACTTTAGCAAGGCATTTGACACAGTCCCACACAAAAGATTAATAAACAAATTAGCCAGCCTGGGAGTGGGTCCCAGGGTGGTAGCCTGGGTAAAACACTGGCTGGACAACAGGACACAGTGGGCAATACAGTAGTAAATGGAGTCCACAGTGAAGAAAGGGGGGTTACTAGTGGGGTACCGCAGGTTTCAGTACTGGGGCCAGTCCTTTTTAATGTCTTTATAAGTGACATTGCAGAGGGACTGGAAGGGAAAGCATGTCTTTTTTTTAGATGACACAAAGATCTGCAACAGGGTTGCTACGTAAGGTAGGGTGGAAAGGAAGAAAAGGGACTTGGCAAGGTTGGAGGAATGGTCAAATGTATGGAAGCTTAGATTCAACGCAAAGAAGTGCAAAATAATGCACCTGGGGAACAACCCAGGGAAAAAGTACACAATGGGAGTGAGATACTGACAACAACAAAAATAGAAAGGGACCTGGGGGTAGTCATATCAGATGACCTAAAGGTGGGCCAGCAATGTGAGAAGGCAATAAGAAGGGATGGGGGGATACTGGGATGCATAGGGAGAGACATCACCAGTAGAAAACAGGAAGTTGTTGGCCCTCTGTACACACAGTTTGTAAGACCACATTTGGAGTACTATGTACAGTTCTGGAGACCCCATCTCCACAAAGACATAGACAGGGTGGAGACTGTCTAGAGGAGGACAACCAAAATGGTGCAGGGTCTGCACCAGAAGACATATGAAGAAAGACTAAAGGAGCTTAAGATGTATAGCCTTGAGGAAAGGAGGGACATGATAGAAACTTTCAAATACCTCAAGGGAATCAACAAAGTCCAAGAGGGTAGCATCTGTCAGAAAAAGATATGTGCAAGAACAAGGGGGCACAATTTGAAGATAGAGGGGGGACAGCTCAGAGGTAACGTGAGGAAGTATTTCTTTACATAGAGGGTTGTAGATGCATGGAAATGGCCTTCCTGAGGAGGTCGTAGAGTCAAAAACAGTGGGGGAATTCAAGAATGGATGGGACAGACATAAGGCAATTCTAGTGGTGGGTAGGAGGAAGCAGGCTGTTGGTTAACTAGGATCTGCAGCTTATCCATTAGGTAGGGAAATGGACAGACTAGGTGGGCCAAGCGGTCCTTATCTGCCATCAAATTCTGTTTCTATGTTTCTATCAGGTTTCATCACCTTGGCCAAGTGCACATAGGACTTGGATTAAAAGGGGTTAACCCCTGTTCTTGGTTTGACCAATTGTTGATCCTAATCATATTGTTTGTTTATTTTTATTATCCTGTAGCACTATAAAAAAACCTGTTATCTTGTTTTTATTGTCCCTGGTAAATAAACGTCTTGCATCTTGGTCACTGAGTAAGCTTCCTGCCTCTCATTTCAGATTCGTCTGGCCTTTCCTGAAATTGTTAGGGAACCTTCCGGCCTCATACAACTAGATTGTACTCCTATAATACATTGTCAATGCCAGATGTTTGCCATGGTGTATGTGTGTGTGTATATGTATGCATGTACTGGGAGGGTGGTCCTGGCTGTCCATTCCTCTACTGTGTGACCACATGTGGATGTTCATGGACAGGGACAAAACTGGCACCAGTCCACTAGCCAAATGCTGTTAGATTTTCTTTTGGGATAGTCAAAAATCTTTTTAAGTAGCCAGGAGGGCTTGTACTAGAAAATGTAATATTTCAATAAGTAGATCAGCTTGGCCAGTAGAAAAGTCTGTGGGGCTAGTGGATTTTGCAAGTCACCACCCTGCTGGGTAGTAGCTACAAAACTTAATCTGACCCCTGCATGGATTAGTCTGAGATGGGATTTTTTTTTAATTCTATGTATTCTCCCATATCTAGCTATTGGTAAGGACCCAGTCTAAAATGGAATAATTGCCAAATGTAATATTGAGCCTAGTGGGTTCAGTTATTAAGTGAGATAGGTGGGCTTCAGACAGAGGTGAGAGTGGAACTAGCTCCTGATCCCAACCAACTGATTTTGAAATCCCCACATAACACCAAGTTGGGAGGGGGGAGGCTAGACCAAGAGTAAGTAAGGGAGGGGAGAGACATGGATGGGGGATTGGGGGGAGTTAGACACAGTCTAGTTTCTTTCCTTGGCCCAGTGTGATTTGTACATCAACAAACATGAGGAGAGGCTGAGGTAACTGAACATGTACAACCTGGAGGACAGCAGGAGAGGGGATATATGATTGAAACCTTCTAGCACCTTAAAGGCATAAACAGGGTTGGTACAGAGGGCATCTTTAACTTAAAGGAGGGTACAACAAGGGGACATAACCTTAAATTGGTGGGGGGGTAGATTTAAGAAGGAAATTAGGCACTTCTTCATTGAAAGGGTGGTGAAGCAGTAGAATCAGCTATGGGAGGAGGTGGTGGCAGCAAAGGTGGTGGCCAGTTTCAAGAGGGGTGGGATACGGTGATGAAGAGGATTAGGAATGAAGGGGACTCTTCTGGGAAGGGGTTAGGAGAGGAGAACGGGAAGGTGGAAGATAACTCCGGATGGAGTTGGGGGCAGCTCCAAGAAAGTAACTGAGCTGCACACTCAAGCAGACTCAATAGATCATTATGGCCTTTTTCTGCTGGTCGTTTTGTATCTTCATATGTAAATTTTGCAAATATAGCATTCACCTCATGGCAGCATAAACATTCTAGTGCTGTGTCCATGATAGCATAATGATTGCAGGAGCCCCAATATAAACAAAAAAGAGGTGATGGAAAAGAAGTAAACATGCTGTTGAAGTACACACAGAAGCAAAACCAACAACCACAAAGAGTATGTATCAGGTGATGCAACAAAAGTGAGTCATGTCATGTCCTAATGAAATTGCTGTTTTCACAATTTTTTTTTTTAACTACAGTCTCACCCTAATTCCACATGCTTCTGTTTAGTCATACACGATGGGAGTTGGGAAAACATGACTGCCCCATTTGAGGTGGGGAACCTTGGTGAATATTGTCTGGCAGATAGGTGCCATTGCATGTCAGGGCTGTCTGGTAAGGGAGAATTAAGAAAATTAACAGGAACAAAAAAAAAAGCACATATGTGCATACCTGATGTAACCTGTTGACAACAGGTAACAACCAAACATCAGCTTGTCATACTGATTCCTGCATCATGACATGTGGTCACCAAGATGTTGGCACAGAAATGGACATTACAACCAGTATGACAGGGATCTGGAGTACACTGTTTTCTGTATACATATGTATACTGTCTCTACAACCTGTCATGATCCACATAAGGGGGCCCAATGTACAGGTTACAGCTGTCTCCCATCAAGTGGTGTGGAGGGCTGATGTATCTGGGGACCAGGTGGCAAAGAACTGACAGCTAGGGGAGAATAAGTAGAAAAAAATAAGCATTTGTCAGTGCCGAATGTTGTCTTGCTGGCATTGGCATTGATACTACAGGAGTTAGAGAGATACATAATAGGAATGGCAGTGAAGTTTTGAACTGACACCAACCCCACCCCAACCCTGACCCCCGCAGAGACTGACAGGCACTGGGGTGTGCCTTTGGGTCATCAGCCATAATGCTCACACCATTTCACCTCACCCTACCTTGCAGACACTGACAAATGCTGCATTGTACCTTGGGGTCTTCAGGCCATACCCTCACCCCATTCCATAAGGAAAAGTGCTGAAATGGTTGCAGTATAGGAGAATGGGGTGAACTTTGGGGCCAAAGATTCCAAAGCACACCTCAATGTCTGTCACTGGCTGCAAGGTGGGGGTGGAATGGCATGAGCATTACAGCCAACAATCCCAAGTCACATCCCTGATGCCTGTCAGTCTCTATAGGGTGGGACGTTACGGTTGAAAACCCTAACGTCTCGGGTGTTTGCTGGTATTTTCACTTAAAATTTTCAACATGGGCTTTTTGTGATCCCCCACCTCATGAACAGTGGCACTATCAGTTTATTAGCTGAAAAGTGATTTTGTACAGCGACTGCACCATTTGGCGCCACAGGTACGAAAACACATTTCGGGGAGGATGTGAAAAATGACAGCTGTACTGTTCATGAGAAGGTATATAAAAATTGCAATGCTGAAAATCTGGAGTGAAAACATGAAAAATTGGTGGTCACGAGCGTGCATAGAAACTGTGCAACACACCTGTAACATAGATATTTTGGGGATGTTTCAACCAAATTTTCAACATAGGGATTTTGGGATCTCTGCTCATGAACAGTGTCACTGTACTTTTGTTAATCTGTCCAACGTTGATTTCTCACAGCGACCGTGCCATTGTGCACCACATGTGCGAAAACACATTTAGGGCAGAATGTGAAAAATTACAGATGTACTGTTTATAGGGAGGTGTGAAAAAAGTAGCAATGTTGAAAATCTGGGTGAAAATGTCAAAGTTACAAGCATGCGTGGAAACTGCGCAATGCAAGCTCTTAACACAGTCATTTTTTGGCATTTTTCACCAAATTTGCAACATAGGTTTTGAGACCCCACATCACTAAGAGTGTCACTGTTGTTTTATTATTCGGTCCAGAAAGGTGATTCCGTGCAGTGACCGTAAAATGACCTTTTGCAATTGAATAATGAGATGACAGTGCATGCATTTATGAGGTGGGGTCCCAAGAACCCCATGTTGAAAATGTGCAGCCAAAATTCAAATAAATGGCTGAGATATCCACTTAAGTTGACCCCCTCCCCATTTATGCCATTATACAGCTTACTGGCATTTCTTCATTTTGCAGTTCGGCTTTGAAGAGTCCAGACATGTTCCCACTCCACTGAATATCATAGCACTGGACCTCCGGAGGTAAGTATTGGGTGACGGGGGGTGTGGGGAGGGGGATGCGCAGAGGGTGGGTGCGGGTTAGGGGACAGGCACCATGGACAATGAGGGACCTTTTCCTTTTTCAGGTACTGAAAGAAAAACTGACACCGCGGGACTGTTTTCTTCCTTTACAGGTGAAACAAAACAAATGTTGGGTACAATGGGGTGGGTTCCCAGTGTGCCTCATGGCTTTCTGGGGTGATGTTGGCCACAATAGGGTGGGCTTCCAATGTGCCACACAATGGGGGTGGGGAGGGACCTTGAACATGCTGACATGATCGTCTTTCTGTGAGTGGCAGCACATTGGGGTGGGCTCTCAGTGTGCCAGACAATGGGGAGGGGTGGTGGTGGACATGCCGACATGGGGAATGCACCCCTGATGTCGGCTTTCTTTAGGAATTGTGCAACGGCAGCCACCAAGTTTATTGAAATGTCTCCCCAGGAAAGGCAGTACAGGAGACGGGTCATTTGTGCCGCTGTGTGACGAGTTTGTCTTTGATTGCAGTGGCACATTTCTTACAAGTTGTGTTCATGTTACATAGTTCTTGTGTTAGCACTAGCATGCTGGCTAATTGGTGAATGAGGGATCACCTGCTAAAGTGTGCCCTGCATTCGCCAACACTGACACACCTCTGCATTTCCCATACTACCACAACAAGTTGCTTGCGCAAGTGCGAGACAACATAAAAAGAGAAATCCCATCTCAGGCTGATCCATGCAGTGGTTGAAATTGAAGAGCTAGTGTACTGCCTAAAACTAATATTAGATTCTAAAAGCAACCACCCATTACCTTTTATAACTGAGGTACTTTCCTTTTCCCATTGCTCAATTAGAGGATTTTTTACCTGATGTTAATAGGTGTGATATGTGGAACAGGTCTTAGCCTGGCAGCTGACATATCTTGCTCTACTGCCCCCACTACAACATCAGCATTGTTACCTCACTGACTGTGACATCACTGTTGCTTAGGAACAGCCATTCATGACTGCCAGGTCATTCACTTGTGATGTCACTTTCAGTGAAATCACCATGCTGATGACATAGTGGGGTTGATACAGATAGATAAGTCATCTGACAGGCTAAGAGCTGTTCCACACATTCAGCACAATATTATCACATAGAAAACTTTCTGATGAACGGAAGAAAAAAATAAAAATGCTTCAGAAATGAAAAGTTACAACTAACTATTTCTTACAATTTATATCGTTTTCCTGTCTGTCTGCTTTCGCTCCACTAGCTCTTTAAGTTTTGCAGCCGCTAGCCAGCAGGGCTAGTAACTTGGAAAATCCATTAGCCTCACAGACATTTCTGCTGGCCAGCTGATGTACTTACTGAAATATTACCTTTTCTGGTACAAGCCCTCGGGGCTCCTCAAACAGATTGTTTTCTTTTTCAGCCAGGAGAGACGCACTAAGCTGAAAGCTTGCTTACATGTGCGACCTGGGAGCACAAGGTAGTTGTGACTTGCTCAGGGTCAAACAGTACGCAGGGTGGGACTGTGGGATTCAAACCCAGGTCTCCAGGTTCACAGCTCAGAACCTTAAACCACTGTGCTATACTGCTTTGACTATCCCAAAAGAAAATCTAACAGTATGATATGTTTTAAGATGAAAAAGTGCATATGAACAGTCCACTTTAAACCTCCATTGTAAAACAAAACAAACAAACAAACAAAAAAAATACTTAATTACCCCAGCACCAGTCAGAGCTGGGACAGACAGATATGAGATCACTGCAAACACAGTGCTGGCTGCTTGAAACTTAAACACTCAGCTTCTGGTCTATACTGCAGCAACTATAAAATAAAGGGATACTGCATGCTACAAGCTACAACTTGAAGTGCATAAATGCTGTTACAAGTATAAATATATAGCATGGATGTTACTGAGGCATGTAAAAACATAAAAGGTTGCAGGGATAATCACCTTTACGTAAGCAATAATACCTGACAGGGTAAGTGGTAGTGTGCTATACAGGACTGTTCAGGGGCATAATGAGGCCTGACACCACTGGCGGAGGGCTTTATAGCCCCTGGAAGGTCCAGTATAGTACAATACTGCCCACCCTGAAGGGTATTATTGTGCTTAGAAAATGGGTACTGTAAAAAAAAAATAATAATAATAATAAAAGAATTAAAAAATTTTAATGAAAAAAGTTTTAATTAAGTTTTTATTATAAAATAGTTTCTCTGCCTGCATTATAATTACATTTAGCTAATTAGCTCTGTCTTTGGAGGTGGCTGCCATATCTATACACACACACACACACACACACACACACACACACACACACATATGCACGTTTTTTTATTTTTCCATTTGTTGTCTTTGTTTTACTGTATGGTGTAATAACTTCTGATATTGAGCTGTAAAGGTTGCAGGTGATGGAGGCACTGAGTTTGAGCTAGAAAGGCTGCAGTTGGGGGTGGCACTATGGGGTTACTGAGGAACTTTAGTGAGCTTGACAGGAAAAGAGTGGCTGCAAAAAAAAGATACATTTCTCTGCTTGCTGTGATTTTTTTTTTATGAGGTACTGAAACTGGTATTCAAGCTGAGGAGTGGTGGTGGCTGGTGGGTGACTGAGAGAATGAGAGACTGTGGCTAACTCTGGTACTGCTACTGTGTGTGGGAGTAGCAATCGTTTCTTCTTTTACCATTTCTCTGCTTGCTGGTTTCCATTTTTTCCATGGGGTCCTTCTTACATAGGGAGAGTCAAGTTAAGGAGCGGTGGTTTCTCATGAATGCAATGTGGAGATGGTAATGCTGCAGCACTAAGAGCACAGTATGTGATCCACAACTAATTCCATATATGGAGGCTGTTAAATGCAAGCATACCTCTCAACTGTCCCTGATTTTCAGGGACGTCCCTGATTTTGCCTCAAAATTTTGCTCTGTCCCTCCTAAAAATTGTGTTTCCATGACCAAACAGTGGGTGTTGTAAGCACAAAATAATGTCAAACATTAAAGTTAGAGACTTGTTCTTCCTTAAAAAAATGCATTTTATACTAAGCCATTTATTCTACCAGCTTTCTGAGTGGCTATCATCAATTTTGAAGATGTGTCCCTGATTTTGGTCCTTTGTCAATGATTTTTTTAAACCTTGTCCCTGATTTATGAGGCAGGAGGTTGAGAGGTATGAATGCAAGGAAAAGTGGCTAACAGTGCGAGCAGGAAGTATTGGAGGGTTGCAGAGCAGCGTGATGCCTTAACAACAGTCTGTTGCCCCCTCCTCTGAGGAATGAAATATGGGTGTTGTTTTTGTCTTAATTTCTGCCACGCTGCAATCAGAAGATGAGATGGTGGACCCTTCAGGTTTGCCTGTGAGAATGGAAATGTGTTTGGCAGCTGAACATCGAACAGCACTTGAAGAAAGAATAGCGCTAATAACGCTGACAAATAAGCACGTGATGTGCTTTCAGTACAAGTAATCTAAAAAAAAAAAATTATTTTTGCTCTGTAGCACAGTGAAAGAATTAATAAAAAACAGGAGCATCGCAGACATTGTCAGTGGCACTAATCTCAGCTTGCTACTGGACAAAAAAAAGAAGCAGCTTTTGGGAAGTGTATCTCTCACTAAGCAAAAGAAAAAAAGTGGAGGCTGTTTGAAATTGAAAATTCCATGGCCACAGTGATATTCATAGGTAATCAGGTAGCAGATACTGTGACTCGTTATTACCCAGTCTCTGTTACCTGACTCCGGACCATCGACTTAGTGTCATTAGCCAATCAGAGAGGAGAATTCTGCACGCCCATTTTCTAACAGTGAGTAAATACCATTTGCCAACAGTGAGAGAGAGAGACACACACACATATAAATACATTACTTTTAACAGCTGGTGTCTGTGGATGCTTGGAATACCTAAAACAGTTTGATAAGGAGAGGCCAGCATGCTGAGCAGCTACATCAAAGGAGACAGCAAACCCATGACTGGGTCAGCTTTTTGTTTTGAAGTAGATGCAGTTTCCACACACCAAGCTAGAACTCAGTCATGTTTAGACTGGCTGATACTTGGTCTGCTACAGACTTGGCCATTAAACACTGCTGTGCATTGGGGGGACAGTATTACGCCCCTCAAAAGTCACAGTCATAGGAAGATGTTTACTTGCTGCATGCAAGCACACATGGCAAACAAAATAATGGAAAGCCATCATCTTAATGGTGTCCAATCTCCCCCCAAAAGACCATGGGAGATTTCCCCAAGTAATTAATAGGTCTTAAATTTTCTGCTTAGCTTTATTAAAATTAAGTTTTATTTTTTGTTTTGATTGGCAGTTAAAATAATGCCCAAATATGCCAAACTGTTTTTTTTTTTCTACAAGACAGCAAGACAAGTGCACAAAACAGCACAACCAGGACCAGCAACTAGGGGAAACCACTAACAGGGTTTAATCCCTTTTAGTCCAAGTCCTATGTGCACTTGGCTGAGACAACAAGACATCAGATGAACCAAGCTTGGGCTTTGCAATGCGTTGGCTTATTAACAGCTGGGAATTGACCCCCAAAGTGCTTTTTTATAAATGGGCCATAATGGGCTGTCCACTGGTTGAGTATAAAACAAAGAGGAACTTTAATAGCTGGATGATGAGAACTTGTTGATCCTCTGCAACTCTTGGCGAGAAGCTGAAGTCTTCTGGTCGAGCAGATGGTTCTCTGGATGATCCACAGCAATTACCACCGGTAGGTCCTCAGCCCCCAGGCCACCTCCCAACAGAAATACTTCTGGTGAAGTGATTCTCAGTGCAGCCTCTGCGGGGTGACACTGATAAGCATCTGACTGTTGGGTGGGTGACAAAATAAGAAAATGGTTGGACATGATGTCAATTTGGTCATTCATCTTGTGTGGGGGCAGCTCCTAATCTGATTCACTTTTGTGTACCTAACTAGCAGCTGTCTACAAGTTACCATTGTGGAACTGATGCTGGAACACTGTGGCAGAGAGTCAAAGTGAGTTGAAGTCGCAGGAGACAGGCCTGCTGAAGATGGAGGAGTTACCCGGGACCTCCTTACATTGGCGTTAGGTGCTGAAGCCCACTCCAGAAGGAGCCACGGAACGGACATCACAGGACAAGTTTCAGGGATCCCCCAAAAGCAATAACCAATTACCTCACCAGGGGACAGATTCACAAAACTTTGCCCCAGCCAAACCCAGTTTTCACCACAGTGGTACTCACAAAGCCAAGTTTGCATTCGCAAATGGGGATTGAACCGGGGCAATGTTGTGAGGGGGGACACAATGCAAATGAGGGGGAGGGAATCTGCATGTCCCCACAATCCCATTCACAGATTTTTCACCATACAAGGCATGAAGAAAATACTGCTCACCAAGACCTGGTGGTAGTGGTTTGCAGAGGTACCGCCCACCCCCTTCCTCTGATCTCCATCCCGTAAATAAATTAAATATTCCCTGGCAGTCTAGTGGTGCCTTCCCTGACCTCTGATCATAGTCCTATAAATAAATTAAATATTCCTTGGTAGTCTAGTGGTGCCCTCCCCCCTCCTCAACCTCCAATTGCCATACTGTAAATAAATTATTTAATCCTTGGTAGTCAAATGCTGACCTCCCTTCCCCTCCCTAACCTCTGATCACTGTCCTGTAAATAATTTATTTAATCCCTGGTAGTCTAGAGGTCACTCCCCATTCCCCGAGTGCCTTCCCAGTCATCAAAATATATATCTCAGGTAGTCTAGTGGCCCTCCTCATTCCCTGATAACCATCTCGTTATAAAAAACAAAGGTCCCTGGTAGTTTAGTGGCCCCAACCCCCGATGTTCAGATCGCCGGTCCAATATAAACAAAAATGTCCCTGGGAGTCAAGTGGCCCCCTCAATGTACCTGTTGCTGTCCCCATATAATAGAAAACCCTCCCTGGGAGTCCAGTGATCCTTCCCACCCCATATTCTGATTGCTGTCCCCGTATAATCAGTAGAACAGCCATGGCAGGCTAGTGGTCCCTCCTCCCACCCACCCAATACACAACAGAAAGAGACCCCAGTGACTGGTGTACCCGCCCCCCTATCCCAACCCCTGTTGACAAATAGCCTGGTGGTCTAGTGGCCCCCCACCCAGTAATGGAATGACCCACCACCCTGCTTCCCCTCACAAACCTACCCCTGGCTAGTGACCAGCACAGCCCTCCTCACACCACCATGGCTGGCTGCCAACTGAGCTCACAATGAGCACATACTGTTTACAGCTCTGAATCATTGTCTGAGTGGGCACTGTGTACAGTACATGCTTATTGACAGCTCATTCGGTGGCTGGCCATGGTGGAGAGCAGACGACTGTGCCAGTCACCAGCTCAAGGTTGGGATGGGGGCAGCAGGGTGGTAGGGCATAACCTGCTAGGATTGGGGGAAGTGGAAGCTCCAGTAGACACCATGGAATACATGATTATACTCTGTGCATGGGTGCAGGAGGGGGAGGGGACCACTAGACACCAGGGAATATGGACTTACACTTCAGGCATGGGTGCCAGTGGGGAGAAGGATGCTGGACACCAGAGAATAAGGAATTACACTTTGGGCATGGGTGCAGATGGGGGAAGGAACCTCTGGACACCAAGGATAGCTTTATTTTCTACATCGAGATGATGATCGTTGGGGGGGGGGGCAACCACTAGCACCAAAGAATCTTTAGTGTATAACTTTGGGATGGCAATCAGTGGAGGGACCACTAGCACCAGGGAATCTTTACTGTGCAACTCTGGGACACTGATCGGCAGGGGGAACCATTGGACATCATGGGCACATTCATGTTAACCTTTGGGCCAGTGATCTGCGAGGGGGGACCACTAGGCATGAGTGACTACTGTTTTGGGGATTGGGAGGCCACCACACTTCCTCTAACAACTACTAAGGTTGCACGGGAGTAAGTCAGGTTTTCAGTCGGTGGTATCTGTGCTGTGCAAGGGGACTGTGCAAAATAGCCTTGTACGGGGCAAATACTCTGTATTGGACTGTGCTAATATTCAGGTGCCCAGAACTTCATTTACATTACGCCCCCATCTGAATATTGCCTAAGTGCAAAACCTCTTTGCCCATGCTAACTGGGATTTTCAATATTGTGCATTTGTACAAAACCCCGTTTGGGCTGGCAAACTCAACTTTGTGCCTGGGCAATCTTTTGCATAACTGGCCCCAAATGCCTTGGGACACCATTTTCAGGAAAATACTTGCTGTAACCAGAAGATGTTTAAATTAAGACTTCTTGAATGGGTCCCAGTGTTCCCCAAGATTAGGGAACAGACTTGAAATTCTGGATGGAAAAGAGCTAAATTGGGTGCACAAACTGCACGCCAAAAGCCAGCAGGCCAATCCTGCAGCTCTGAATTTTGCTTTTTTCTTGTTTTTACACCTTTTTTTTTTTAAATCTTGTTACATTCTAGCAAGACAAAATTTCTGCCATGTGCAGTCGCAGTCATATGGGGTGCCCAGAATGGTTGCACCTGTACAATGACTCCCTTTATGGCAAAAGAGTAATATATTTGAATTGTAACTGATTTTGGACTGGTGTAACTGTACTTTGGCGGATGTCCTCTGGGAGTTGTTTGAGAGCAGTGCCCTGGGGGACTTGGTTTCTGCCCTTTCAGAATAGGGCACAACTGTAGCCATAACCCTCCTATCACCATGTTGCAGGGCTTTACAGTGTAACAGGTGGTGTTGTGACATGTCACAGGCTGCTTTGCAGAATACCATATATCACAACTGCTGGCGTAACTTGCTACTTGCGCCATTTATTGTGGTGCAAGTCGAGTTATGCCAGGCATATGTTTTGAGAATTGTGCCCTACATCTCTGTTATGTATGGCATAAATGGAAAAGGTGGTATCCACTTGTATACCTTCTGCAGAGAGGCAACAAGAGTCTGGCACTGGGCTGTGGAACACAATATGTTCCTGATAGCCATCGCCTTGCCTGATACTGTACCCTCAATTCCCTCTACGGATTGTCTCAGCTGGTCCTAACTGCTCTGCTATGAAGGGGAGCTATTGGACTTTGCTGTGGTTGACCTATTTCTGTACTGAGGTCGCCCAGGCATATATTTTTTTTGCTTCTCCATGCAGTGCAATTTGCTATGTTTCTGCTTGCTTGGCCCAGGGCTAGGAGTTTTTTGGCAAAATGCATTGTCCCCCTCTTGGAAAGGGCAGTTCATGTATGCCTTTCCCCCATTCCCTCTCATAAATAGGGTTCCGGTCAAGATGAGGACCTAGTCAGCTACCTTAATTCTGGTGGCCCTGTACCAGGCCAGACAAATCTGATTCAGTAATTGGCAGTGGAATCCCCGCCTCACTCCCTCTATGAGCAGGAGTTCCATAGCAGCTGCAGGGTGTTCTGGTGTATCTGGATCTTCAATCCCTGCACTTCCATGCCTGACTCCTGAAGATCTAGAGCTCTCCCACTTTGGGGTTTTCCTGGTGGTTGCAGCTGTTCTGCTAATGGCTTAAAAACTATCTACTTGGTACACCTACTCACAAAAATCGAAACTTTTTATAGTATGGTGTGATACCAATTGGCTGGACCCCTTTACTTGTCCAGTAAGTCTGGTGACAGACTCTGTCCAGTCCCTTACAGACCCAGGCCTCTGGTACTCCTCCAATAAGGTCCACTTGGTCACAGTGTCAGCTTTTCAGGCCCTCACCGATGGCAAACTAATGACCCAGCTTGTGGTTTCTCACTGTTTTGTTAGAGGTATGCTACCTCTGCACCCCCCAGTCCATGATCTGGGTCTGGTGTGAGACTTTAATTTGGTTTGCAGGCCCTTACTGCACCTCCCATCGAGTCTGTTGCTATTTGTGAGCTGTGTTTCCTCTCTTGGAATACATTATTCCTAGTGGCTATAATGTCTGCTTGACACATTTCAGAATTGCAGACTCTGGTTGCAGAGCCTCCATTTCTTTTTTTACACAAGGATATTGTTACCTTGTGTAGCAGTCTTCGCTTTCTGCCAAAGGTAATTTCTGAGAGGACACTAAATCAGGCTTCTGATCTTCCAGTTTATTTCTTAACTCCCACAAATAGTGGGGAATATCATCTGCATATGCTTGACATCTGCCTGACGTTGCACTGGTACCTGGATCATACACAGATTGTAGAAAATTCTCTCAGTTATTTGTGGCTTATGTCCTCAGGATGATGGGTTGCCCTATTTTGAAGCAGGGGCTCTCTAAATGGTTGCCCTTCTGCATTTCTTTCTGTTACTGAAAGAGCGGTAAGCAACTTCCTGGTCCTATCCTTACTCACTCCACCCAAGGGGTGGTTTCTTCCATGGCTTGTTTTCACCCTGTGTCTACTGCAAACATATGTGCTGCTGCCACTTGGAATACTGTTCATGCATTCACAAAACATTACATTACTATCCAGACTTTAATGTTAAGTAAATTTACTGTTCATACATTTACTAAACATTGCCGTCTGGACATCGTCCCTTGTAGACATGCCGGATTTGGCTTTACTGTCCTGCAAGGCATCCTTTCTCATTGTCCCTAGATCATTTCTTCCTCTCTTGGTACTTTGATACTGCTTGGGAATTGTTCCACGATATGGCTCAATGAAGAGAGATATCCTTGAAGAAGGCAGAATAGTTACTTCTCTGTAACAGTAGATCTTCAAGAGAGTCTCTTCCTTGAGTCACAGCACTCCCTTCTTCTCCCCTTTGTGGGTGACAGTTGGTTGTTCTGCCTTCTCTCCCATGCTGGTTCTCCTTTTATGCCTGAATCTTGCATATTTTCTCAGGTTTCCAAACCCTCTCCTGTAAGCTAGGTTTGGTCCTTATTGCTTTGGTCATGCTGGTCTGATGATCCTCTAAGGTTGTCTCCGTCAGGGAACTGAGGCATGATGGGGCCACCTTCATTATACATGTGGCAATGATGCACGTCGACATGGGTGGCCCCAGCTAGCAATATTTTCCAGGTAGTGCTGACAGCTTACAGTTCCATGATGTGGAGGAGATTTTATTTTATTTGTATGTTCAAAAGCACACTTTTGAGCACCTGGGTTCATTTACAAAGCTTCCACATCAGGTTGACAGTACAAAGATTGAAATGACATTAAAGAGATTCTCTTTTAAACTTACTTCACTTTACTAAGAGAAATGCAAGATAACAACGCTATAACACAAGTAAAATACATATAAGAATAAACAAATAAAATAAAATAATACAATCAGGGTGCAAATCATGCCCACAGTATGAGTCAAAAGTATGAGGCTTAGCAATTACAGATAACAAGCCAATACAAGAACAACAGGTAATAATGAAAAATAGTCACTATCTAGTACGATACATCTATAGATAACTAACATCTAACCCTATACAGTAGAGAACCTTGATATTAAAGTTTAATTTTATATCAAATTATAAGAGTTTGGAGCTTCTCACATCTTTGTTGGTATGTTGTAATGGTATGTCGCAGATGAGCAATGGATTTTTCCATCCAGATAATGGATAACATTTCTGTACATCAGTCTCTCTAAGGGGGGGATGACTGTCTTGCCAATGGTGTAAAATGATCAGCTTGGCCAGTACAGCAATTAGAGTCATATGGTACCTTTGGGACATAATAATTGCTAGATATTGATGCCTAATAGATGTAGTTCTGAGGAGAAAGCCTCATGCAACCCCAGTAACGGGTCAAGGTGTAACTGAATTTGAGACCAAAAAGACTGGGAAGCGGGGCAGTCCCACAGAATATGACACAGAGAGCCTTCCTGGGCAGTACACCTACCTCATAGTGGGCTGGGTGCCTGCCTGAACTTATATGACTTTTGTGGCATGAGATGTAAATTATGTAAAATTTTATACTGTATAAGTTGTAGTTTGTCCAATTTAACATCATGGTATTTGTAGTCCCAAAGACATGACATCATAAAGAAGGCGGCCTGAGTGGGGAATTCTTTCTCCCAGTAGATACATTTAAGGTGTAATTGCTCACCCACTCAACGCTTTGTATAAAGCTGAAATAACACGGTCCCCAGTCACTAAATTGACCTGATGAGAAGAAACAGTGTAATCCAAAAAATGCCAAGGACAGTGGCTCAAAGTAGTTTGTAAAATGTGGGTGAGTTGGATAAATGAGAAAAATACAGACTGGGAAAGGTTGTTGGCTTTCTGGATTCCTCAAAGGTAAGAAGTCAATCACCCAGAAAAAGACAGTGAATGTAGTTTAAGTTAGCCTATAGGAGATAAAACAAGGGAATGTGGTTATTAGCAAGATTAAAATTGGGATTAAGGCAGAGTGGTTGGGCGGGGTCTTTCTGAGAAAGGTGTATCAGTACTTGGCATGATTGTAAATTGATACGGACAGACCAACCTATAAGGTTGTGCTGCAAAGAAGGAGGGAGCTTAGATCAATATATATATATATATATATATATGGCAATGCTTGGGGAAAATACTGTTAATTTTACACAAATGTGATTCAGTATCTTTCCAGTAAGGCGGGGGTGGTGAGGTACAGTCCCCATGTCAGGTAGGTGCCATGCCAAGAATTCACTGGCTTGAGCCACAAGATAATACCAATACAAATTTGGGAGTTGAAGGCCCACATGTTGTTTCACTAGAGTTAATTTAAAAAGGGAAATGTGAGGCCATTTACCTTTCCATAAAAATTCCAAGAATAGCCATTTAAATTGGGAGATCCATGACTGAGGAAGGGGGACCCCAACCATGCTAAGAGGGTACAGCACCCAGCGCCAAACATTCATATGCAGAAGGGAGATCTGTCCCCACAAGGAGAGAGGAAAAGTTTGACAGCTAAGCAAATCTACCTTTGTGGTGTGGAATAGGGGGGTAAGATTATGATTGATCAAGGATTTGGCACCAAACCCCAGCCTGATACCTAAATAAGTAAGATCAGAAGGACACCAGCAGCCTCACAGATCAGGGGGAAGTTCATGTTTATGGGTCATATGATTAAGGGGTATAATTACAGCTTTTGAGAGATTTAGTTTGTAGCCCAACAGGGACTCAAAATCTGTGAAAGCTTGAGGGGGCAGCCGGCAGGGAACAAGTGGGATGGGTTAAGTGAAGTAAAATATCATCAGCATAGGTAGATAGTTTAAAAGAATAAGGACCAATAGAAATGCCGGAAATCTGCTGGTGCTTTAAAATATGCCTGGATAGGGAGTTCTAAATATAAATTAAACAAACAAGAGGATAAAGGGCACCATTGGCACATACCCCTTTGTAGTGTGAAAGGACACCATTACAGGAAATGCACACCAAGGGAGATGAATAAAGTAGTCTAATTAATTTAGTGAATTCATCTGGGGGCTCAAAGGCTGACAAGGTGTGAAAAAGAAAGGACCAGGAAACCCGATCAAAAGCTTTCTCAGCGTCCAGGGAGACCAGCACCAATGGAGTGCTGGACTTCCTAGACACCGAGAGCAGATGAAATATTTTCCACATATGGTCATAAACTAACTGGCCTTGCATAAAGCCTGTTTGTTCACAACCAATCAGAGGCTGCCAAATTGCACCTAGATGGCAAGCCAAAATATGTGATAGAATTTTAATATCAACATTCAACTTCAGAGTGATTTTTTCCATGTTTATGAATTAGAGTAATAAAGACCTCAAGGAAGGAAAGGTGAGCGCAACAGCAGAGCTGCACCAAGGCAACATGGATTGCTCAGTGACTTTTAAATGCCGTAAGAACAAAATGTCACGGCACTCACCCCGCGCAAACTTAAAGAACAAAGTATTTTCAGAACTTAGTTCATTCTAGAATCCAGCAAGTAAAAATGACCCTCCTGGGTCAGAGAGACAGACAGACAGACAAATCTTTAATGTTTCACAAGCTCACAGGTTTTGTCGAAGATGATGCCCCCTAGGGGTATGCCCATTTTATAGCCAACCCATATGTCACATGATCCATTTCAAACTTATGAAGTGTTTCTACATTTAAATACATTTCATAAATATCTCACCACTGTGAATAATAATAAATAGCACCAAACATATGATGCCTTTATAAACACACATTAAACTAGAAGACATGATTAAAATACCCCACTTCTTTAGCCCTTTGTATCTTATTGGCTCCCCCCTATTTCAAAGTATACATCTGGAACTTCAGTTCCATACATTCTAGATCAGCCTATCACAAAGGGCTTTTTACGAAAGCTGCCAGGGTACCAATCTTTTGGATCACATTTCATTCTTGTCTCATTCAGAAACTGCCATTCTTTTGGATGAGGAAATCTTTAAATAATGGTTTAAAGCACAGTCCATATTATTTAGAGGACGATAAAGAGTATTTACAAAGGAAGGAGCATAGCGAAAGGAGCGGAGGAGCAAAAAAACGTGGGTGTGCGTGGGGGGCATTTATAGGGGAAAGAAGGAGCTTTTAAAGGATTCATAGAATATAGGTTTGGGGGAATAGAGTTTTGACTGTTGAGGGTGTGGGTTTCTTGTTCCTCAACCGGAACCCTTCCCACTGTTCCCAAACTAGGTGTCTTGAGGTAAAAAAAAAATCCTTTATGGAACTGAAGCCCTAAAGGAAAAACATAAAGAAGAAACCCCCCCAAAATACGTCACTTTGTTCACAGTTTTATGGTCCTTTCAAATACCTAGAAGGGAAAGAGGTAAAATAAAAATATTAGAATTTATCTTTCAAAAAGGCTTAATTTATATTTGAAAGGCTTTGCCTGTAGTTCAGTGGCCAAGCAGCCAGCCACTCCCACTTCTTGAGCTATATAAGCAGTTCCTCTCAGCCTCACTATGAAGCATTTTGTCTTTGCAGCTAGAGATTATGTTGGTTTGTCCTCTGAGCTGGCTGGGGCCTACCCCCCGCCTGCTGTTTCTATGCATCTTTACTGGACTTCTGTGTTTGTTTCCTGCTTCTGGCTTGTATCTTTGCTCCAGCTGTGTGTTTCCCTGTGTTTTGGTTCTTGTTTTGGGCCTTCCCTGTTTCTGCTTTGCTGCTTTGGTTTGGTCTTTTCGGGGGGCTTTTATTTTTTAAACTCCTAGCATACTGCTACTACAGAGCTCATACTGCTTGCTTTCAGTTACAAATCTCTAATTACTTGCTCTGCAAACCTACTCGGAGCTCATGCTACTGCTTTCAGTTACCTACAATTGCAGCCATTGCTGTTTACCTTACTTACTATTGTACCCAGTGCCTGTGTTTTTACACTGTGCTCACCACGCTCAAACTACTGTAATGCAACTGCATTCATTACTTGTGTGTTTCAGCTCAGCCATAGCTGCTTAATGTTGCATACTCAATTCTTTTCACCTGACACAGTTTACCCTGACCCTACCTGTGCTTCTCATTTACTTGCAGCTTCACTGCACTGCCCGGCTACACCTACCTTCAAGCATTGTCTCTCTGTTTTATTGCACTTATAACTCTGAGGTCAGCCAACTGCTCCTGCTGAGACTATTAATATAGCTTGATATTAAAAATCTGTCTTCACTGCCGAAAATCCTCAGAGTCTGTCACCTTGATCTGGCTTTGTACTGTCTGGATGGCTTGCTCCTAATTCAGTTGTTTAATTGCTATACAAGTTTGCTATGTTGGTTCACCTATCACGACTACTGCTTACTGACCTATGTGCAGGTCTACACTTGTTTCTGCAGCTGTTACTTCTTGCTTATGCAATCCATTACTTCATGCATACTGCTATCCCTTCAGCTTTGTTCTGGGATTCTTCTGCATTCAACCTTGCAAGGTCTCAGCACTCAATGCTCATTACGATCTCAGTACGCCGTTCTCATTCAGCTCACCAGCTTTACAGCTCTCGATCAATTCTGGGGCATGCCAGCTATTCTATTTTGACACAGGGTTCCTGCAGCTGATGGTCTCGCTCTGCTTTAAGTCCACATCATTGAGCGTGTCCAACTTTGGGCAGGACCCTTCTCACCTGGCCCATAGCTGGGAATGTCTTTGCCCCAGGTTTGGCTTAAGCTGTCTGCTACACAACAGCAGATCCTGGTGTAGAATTTAAGACTAGTGGTGAAGGTTGGAAAAAGTTACCTCCTTTGGCTCTAGTGTTCCACTATGACAGTTGGCCATTGACTTTAGTGGTTTCCCTAGTGAGGCACCTTCACTGCATTCTCCCTATGACTGCCTCTGGTTCACCTGGTTTGATTTAGGGTGGGTAGGCCGGGTGAGTGCCTCAGCAGTTGTTGCTCTCCTCCTGCGCCTCAAATGCACATATTGTTGCAGAGTTCCACGATGTTCCCGCTAGAGGGTTTGAGTGAGAGCCTCCCTCCAAATTGGAATATTTTCCACCTCCCTTTAAGTTAGAGGTTAGAGGAACGAGGTGTGAACGAGCTTGATACATCCAGCAGACCGGACCTGAGTTTGATTCTCACAACCTCCACTTGCATACTGTGTGACTCTGAACAAGTCACTTAACCACCCAGTGCTCCCAGGTTGCCCCTGAAAACAGGCAGTTGTGCCTAGTGGGCCTTACCTGGTTACCAAAGACTAAAATAAATAAATAAATAAAAATTGCAGCTGCAGAGCCGTCACTAAATAAATGTTCTCAAGCCTGGAGGGAAAGCGACCTAGGCCTTGGATCCCCAGAGATTTCCTTCTCATAGGGTTTTTTTCTCTTCGCCGTTGCCTCAGGTCATAACGGTTAGTTAGCATAGTTGTTTTTCCCTAGTTTCTTTCAGTTGGTTCCATTGTTGGATGGAGGTGGAGGATGTCCTGCCATTCCCTCTCTCCTTAGGGATCCCCTTCTCTTAAAGCAAGCCTTCATTATCATGCTACACAGACCTGGGCTGTTACTATGACAACTGAGCATATCATTGCATTATCAAACTGCCTGTGCTTCTCTACTACTACGTTACAGTTACTGCTTCTACATCACTGTTACTGCTTGCATTATGCTTTCATGTTGCCTCCTTTTTGGGGATGATGCTACATTTTTTGGGGGGATTCCTCAGGTACCTTTAGCCACGGGAACCATCCTGTGGCACCTCTAGAGGTGGAACCCTCTCCAAGAGTTTCTTGCTTTCGTACCCCTACACGGTGGTAATTCCTCTGGAATAGAGAGTGCGAATGGCCACAACCAAAACTAACACAGTTACACAAGCATAAGACTATACTGGCTGCATAGGTCAGTGAATTGAAAGGCTTTGCCTGTATTTCAGTGGCCAAGCAGCCAGCCACTCCCACTTCTTGAGCTATATAAGCAGTTCCTCTCAGCCTCACTATGAAGCATTTTGTCTTTGCCCCACCATCCTCCCCTCCTCCTCCAGCGGCAGCGCCTCTCTTAGGGACTCCTATACTTTAGCCACGGGAACCATCCCGTGGCACCTCTAGGGGCGGAACCCTCTCTGAGAGTTCCTTGCTTTCGTACTCTACAGGGTGGTAATTCCTCTGGAATAAAGAGTGTGAACGGCCACAACCAAAACTAACACAGTTACACAAGCATAACACTATACTAGCTGCGTATGTCAGTGACATGTTCATTAAATCCCCTTCCTTTATATGCCATCAATGTATATGTCCAGAACATTTCTCGTTTGCTTAATAAGCACTCCCTGTCTCCCCGGTCCCAATGTTACTTGTTCAGACCCACAAACTTCAACTCATGTTCACTCCTGTTCTCATTATTCATATGCACAGACCACACATATTACAGATAACTATTCTTGATGGCCCTCATTTGCTCCTCAATCCTTTTCTTCCATCTCTTCTTCGTCTTCTCCACATAAAATCACATACATTTGCATGTTGCCATATAAATCATATATGTGGTATCGCAGTTAATAAACAGGAAAATGCTGCATATCCTTTCATTATCTGGGCTCCTGAACATACTACATTCCTTTTACAGCAGAACAATATTGGGGGGGGGGGCTTAGCAGTTTTTACCAACCTTGAATCTGCACCCGGCACATACCAATTCTTACAAATAATCTCATTGATTTTCCATGACCTATCACTATACAGTATGTAGTTACAAAATGTATTTGGTCCTGGAAATTGTCTATGTTGGGAGTCTCCTTTCTTCTCATTAAGGTTTCCCTGTCTGTCTCTTCACATGCTTTCCTCGCTTTCCTGATTTTGTTGCCAGCATACTCCTTTCCCCATATCATCCTTCCAAATCCTCTGATTCTTTTTCCAAATCCGTTTCCTCACTGTAGTTATGCTTTGCTCTGTAAAGCTGACTTTAAGGGATGTTGTTGATGGTGTGTCGGGGGTGGCAGCTACTAGGCAAAAGCACAATATTCCAGTCTGTTGGCTTCCTATACAATGTAGTAGTTATGTTACCATCTTCCTTCGTCTATACCCTGAGATCCAAAAAGGAGACATCTCTATTGCTGGCTTCATATACAAAAATGTAAGTCTGGATTAGTGAAATGAATATAGTCAATAAATCCCTCTAGTTCTTCCCTGTTCCCCTGCCACACCATGAACACGTCATCATTAAAACAGTTCCACTCTGCTATTTTTTCCAAATATGGATTTACATGTTAGTTGCAAATTGCCCCCTCCTCCCAATGTCCCAGATACAAGTTTGCATAGTTTGGGGTGAACCGTGCCCCCATTGCAGTACCCCTCTTTTGATGATAGAATTGCTTACCACAAGAGAAACAGATCACTTCTCTCAGTGCAGTTAAGCCCCTGCAAGGTATATTTTTAAATCAACAATGTAAATGAGAAAGGAAAAGTGTGGCTAACTGGGAATTGAACCTCACCACCCCTTGCAGGGGCTTAACTGCACTGAGAGAGGTGGTCTGTTTGTATTTCTAAATCTGTTCCTAGTTGCAGAATTGCAACACACTTGAGAAAGGAATGTGTGGATTTAAAGAGCACCTGACACCGTTATAAAAACTTAGAAAAAATGTGAGAGTTAGACAGTTCAGTTTGTATTTCATGTATTTTCTATAACTATTTACCTTTTTTCTTTATTACCAAGGACAGCTGTACGAAAGAGGCTTACTGTCCCTTAAACTTTATCTGCTCTTTCCACTGTCCTACATATGACATCATAATCCAGGTTGCACCTGGAAATGAGCTTCTGGTCATGGTGCTTTTCCTGGTTACCAACTTTCAAATAAATCAATTAATAAAATAAAGAATCCCCTGTTTATGGCATAATAATTATCCCCACAGCAACAGACTGTGATGTCATAAACAGAACTGTGATGTCATATATAGACAAAGAGCCAGAACAGATAGGGTAGTGATCCTGTTTACATGTAGATGTCCTTAGTGATAAAGAAGAATAAGAAATACAGAAATAACAATAAAATATAAGCTCACTTATGCTAAACATTACATTTTCTCAAATTTGTCACAATGATGTCAGGGGCTCTTTAAGGAAGTTCATCAGGCACTCTGACCATTATAAGCTTGCAGCTTACTGGTTAGAGTGCTGTAACGGCATAGCAGAGGTCTGAGGTTCAATTGCCAGTGGGCCACACTTTTCCGTTCTCATTTCCATCCTTGATTTACCACAAAAGAAAAAGTTCCCTTCTAAAACTATCCTGGCCATATCAATAAGGAGCTCAGTGTCAAGTTTTGTTCCTTCCCGCTTTTTTCTAGGTAATGTCTCATAGCCCTCAAATGCCCTTCATGGGGATGTTCATGTATCGGGATTAGATGTTTAGGGTTACTAGCATTGAATCCTTCTCTAGTTTAAAACCTTTTAGTTTATTTAAAACATCCCCAGTGTCTTGTAGGTATGAGGGAAGACTTGTGATCAGACTTTTAATGTTGTCATCCACAAACCTAGCCAAAGGCTCTGTGACTGTGCCTATCCCTAATATTATTAGTTTTCCCAGGGAATTTTTTTAGGGTCTTGTGTATTTTGGGAAGCACATAAAACTGTGCCTAAAGGGGAAACTCTGTGGACAAAAATAGCCTCTCCCTTTTGTTTTTTTATGTTTGCTTGCACGCAGTGCAAGAAACATATTGCAGCAGCTTGGTGCTGAAGCAGGTTCTGGAGGTGCGACACTGTTGAGGCCAATACTGGCATGGCATTTTGGGGCATGTGTGATGTCCACCAATAATAGGGAACATAGCCAGTGACACTAGTTTGGAACCTTGCCACCAACTTGTGAAAAAATAGCAGCTGCAATCAGGGGCTGCCTCGTCATTGCTGCGTCAGCCATTCGCTGCAATGAGGGAGTGAACCATCATTGCAGGGCGGGACCTTGCAGCCCTGATATTGTTTGTGTGAACATGGCGGCAGCTTGCCGCCTGTTCACAAACAATATTAACCCCCTCCCCTGCCGAAGGGGTGCCCAATCCCTCTGGCAGCATGTGCCCTCCAACATGTTTGTTTGCTGACGGGGGCCCCAATCCCTGTTGGCTGCAGTGCTCCAGATGTATGTTGCTGATGAGGGAGCCCACCCCCATCGGCAGTATGTAGCAGCGGCCCCTGCTTTTCTTGTTGCCAACGGAGGCCAATCCCCATCGGCATAATGTCCCCCTTTTGTTAGGTGGTCGACAGCTCAATCCCATTGGCATAATCAACCCCCCCATTGTTGTGTGCCAAAGGGGGTGCCCAATCCCCCATCTGCTACAGAGGCCCCCCAAAAAAAGACTCAGTTGGCATGCTGGGAGCCCACGCCAGTGTGCCACATTGCCCTGTAAATAAAAAACTGTTCCGTGAGGTCTCTTTTTTTTTTTTACCTGTAACAAAGGAAACGGTCCCCCGGCGGTCTCCCTGGCCTCCCTCCCACAACCTGCACCCAGCCACTGCACACCCTACCTCCCCACACCCCCCTCACCCCATACTTACCTCCAGAGTCTGGCGCGATGATCTCAGGTGGACCGGGAACACGTCTGCACTCTTCAAAGCTGACCGCGAGCTGAGGAAATGCTGGTAAGCTGTATAATGGAAAAGATAGTTTTTTTTCAACTTTTATGCATATCTCGGGCATTTTTTGAAATTTTTCCACCAAATTTTCAACATGGGGTTTTTGGGACCCCTCCTCATGAATTCTGTCACTGTCATGTCGTTAATCAGCCCTGAAAGGTGATTTTACGGTCACTGCATGGAAACACCATTCAGGACTGATTAACAAAACGACAGTGCCAGTGTTCATGAGGTGGGCTCTCAAAAAGCCAATGGTGTAAATTTGGTGGTAAAAATCCAAAAACTGACTGTTTTATGAGAGTGCGTTGCGCAATTGCTATGTATGCTCATAACTTTGCGAACTAGCAATATTTTCACCCCAGATTTTCAACATTGGCATTTTTTCAGACCTCCTTGTGAAAAGTACAGCTGTCATTTTTCACACCCTGGACAAAATGTGTTTTCGCACCTCCGGCACAGAATAGCGCAGTCAGCATGGGAAATCAGTGTTCTGCACAGATTAAGAAACTGACAGTGGTACTGTTCATGAGCAGAGGTCCTAAAATGCCTATGTTGAAAATTTGGTGATGATACTCAGTAAAATGACTGTGTTTATTATTTATTTCATTTTTGTTGACCGGGTAAGTGCACTAGACAAATCCTGCCTATTTTCAGGCACGACCCGGGGGAGGGGGATACAGATGAATACCAGCTGACCTTGAACCAGATTAAGCTGTTGGTGGTATTTTTAGTGATTTAGTGTTACGAGCATGCGTTGCGCTGTTCCTATGCACGCTCTTAAGTTCGTGAATTTTCAATATTTTCACTCCAGATTTTCAACTTTGCCATTTTACCACACCTCCATATGAGCAGTATAGCTGTCATTTTTGACATTTCACCCAAAATGTGTTTCCGTGCATGTAGCGCACAATAGCGCAGTCAGTGTGTAAAATCAATGTTCAGGACAGATAAAGAAAATCACAGTGACACTGTTCATGAGCAGAAGTGTTAAAATGGCTATGTAAACAATTTGGTGAAAAAATCCCCCAAAATGACTGTTTTACGAGCATGCATTGCGCTGTTCCTACGCACGCTCATACGATCGTGAATTTTCACTATTTTCACTCCAGATTTTCAACATTGCCATTTTACCACACCTTCTTATGAGCAGTACACCTGTCATTTTTCACATCTCCCCCAAAACGTGTTTCCAGACATGTAGCGCACAATTTCGCAGTCGGTGTGTGAAATCAATGTTCGGGACAGAGTAAGAAAATCACAGTGACACTGTTCATGAACAGAGGTGTTACAATGGCTATGTTAAAAATTTGGTGAAAAAAGTCCATAAAATGACTGAGTTACGAGCGACCATTTCACAGTCTCCACGCACCCTCGTAAATTCATGGATTTCTAATATTTTCAGTCCAGATTTTCACCACTGGCATTTTTCCACACTTCCTTATGAACAGTACAGCTGTCATTTTTCACACCATGGCCGAAATGTGTTTTCGCACTTTCGCGCAGAAATGCATGGTCGCTGTGGGAAATCACTGTTCGGGACAGATTAAGAAAATTACAGTGACACTGTTCATGAGCGGAGGTTCCAAAATGCCTGTGTTGATAATCTGCTGTGAAACATCCCCAAACTAACTGCATTATGGGTGTGCATTGTCCAGTTTCTACACACGCTCGTGATTTCACCAATTGCTTCAATATTTTCACTACAGATTTTCAACATTGCCATTTTTTCCACCTCCCCATGAACAGTACAGCTGTAATTTTTCACATCCAGTTCGAAATATGTTTTCGCACCTGTGGTGCCAAATGGCATAGTCTCTGTGCAAAATTAGCTTTCAACTAACGAACTGATATTGCCACTGTTCTTAAGGTGGGGGTCACAAAAAACCCATGTTGAAAATTTGGAGTGAAAATGCCAATGAACACCTGAGACATTAGGGTTTCCAACCATAATGCCCCACCCTGTAGAGATTGGCAGGCATCAGGGGTGTGACTTGGGATTCTCACCTGTAATGCTCATACCATTCCACACCCTGCAGCCAGTGAGAGGCAGCGAGGTGTGCCTTGGACTCTTCAGCCCTAAAGTTTACCCCATTCTCCTATACAGCACCCATCTCACTGTATTTCCTGATGGAATGGGGTGAGCATAAGGGTCAAAGACCCCAAGGCACACTGTGACACTTGTTGGTGTCTGCAGGGTAGAGTGTAGTGAAATGGCATGGTCGTTATGCCTGACGACCCAAAGGCAAACCCCAATGCCTGTCAGTCTCTGCAGGGTGGTGGCGGGGTTGGGTTCAGTTCAATACTTCACTGCTATTCCTATTATGCAGCTCTCTAACTCCTACACTACCAATGCCAATGCCAGCAAGCAAACATTCGGCATTGACAAATGCTTGTTTATTTTAGTCTTTGGTAACCGGTTAAGGCCCACTAGGCACAAGTGCCTGTTTTCAGGGGTGACCTGGGAGCACTGGGGGGTTAAGCGACTTGCTCAGAGTCACACAGTATGCAAGTGGAGGTTTTTAGAATTAAATCCAGGTCTGGTCTACTGGATGTACCAAGCTCATTCACAGTTTGTCACTGTAACCTCTAGGCTATACTGCCAGCCCCTCATGATATTGCCCATGGAATGAATTCATCCACCCGTTGTTTCAGGCTGGGTGTGTGATCTGGATTGATGGGTGCATAAAATTCTCTATAAGCAAGTTGCCTTTCAATTTCAGCTACATAATCTGCCACATTTTGAATCACTGCACTGCCCCCCCCCCAATATCGGTGGGCTTGATTACTACTGTATGTTCTTGTTATGTCTCAGTGTCTCAATGGCTTCCCTTTTCTTGTACTGTGATGTTACAGTATCTGGGAATGAATTCATCACTCTTCAATCACTCCAAATCCTGCTCACACAGTTTTAAAAAAGTCCTTATGGCAGGTGGTTGTGGGGGGGGGGGTGTACTAGGTTTTCTCCTAACAGTGGCAATGGAAGATTGCTCACTATTCATTTCAGCTAGCACCTCCTGTTTTGGAATGATACTAGACGGTGCCCCCCCATAAAAAAATACGTGAAGACGCTTCATTACTTACACTTTCTTTCATTCTCCCCATTGCATCCCCTTTGGAGTAGAAACACTTCAGGTTTAAAATGTGGTACAGTCAACGTAAGTCCAGAGTGGTCTAAAAATAGTCCAGGTCAGTCGCTGGAATGAACTATAGTCCTTTATTGAGCAACTTACTTTCTTCTTCACTCAAACTATAATCCTATAAATTGATCACTTTAGTAACATCTATCTCTTCAGTGTCATTGGATTCTAGTGTTGACACTGACATCTCCTCTTGGTAACAGCCAAGCTGAGCACCAAATAAGCAGTGCGGTATCAGGGGACGAGGCAGAAGGCGCCAATACAGGAAGGGCGAGCACACAGAAATGGAGAACCATAGCACAAGAGCGAAAAGCTCTGCATCCCAATAAGGGCACCCCCCCCACACACACAGCAAGCAGCAGAACCATGAGCCCAGCAGGCCTGCAGGCGGAGGAGGCTCCACCGACAGGCAGATACGACTGGACAACGAGCACAGGACAGCTTGCACAGCAGGCCGCAGCCAGCAGTGGCAGCAGGAGGCAATGGGCGAGTGACTGGTAGAAAGCACAGGGGCAGCACCGCCACAGAGGCACACACAGAAAGGTGACACAGGCGGCGCACAGGGCAAAGGGGCAGCAGTACGAGCCTGCACCACCTGGCTGCAACAGGGCCAAATACATGGACAGGGTGCAGTGCAACACCCCCCCAACCCCATGGACACCATAGCACACACTGACACTAACCGCACAGGGCAGAACATGGAAGGAAGGAGCCATAGGGAACTGCACGGGCACATGGGCAACACAGATGATGGTGGTGATCCACGGTGAGCACGGCCCAAAGGCATGGTGGTGATGGGGAAGGGGGCACAGCACAACACCACTTGATACGCAGCACAGGTGGAAAGGGGCGTGGCCCTGTGGGGGCACTCAGTGCCTATATCACTGGCAGCCACAGCAAGCCTGTCAGATGTGTCAGCATCTACACCGTGGAGGTGCATTACGTGCAGAGCCAGAAGGGCAAGCCTATGGCTGTCCACAATGGCTTTGTGTGCTGCAGAGATAAGGAGGGACCTGATAAGGTATATTGGAGGAGTGCCGTGGTGAGGAGGTACCACTGCATGGCCTGCCTGCACACGGCTGATGACATGGTGGTTGCCACCATCAGGGAGCATAATCACAGCCCCGATGTGGTGGACATGGGTGTGCGGCGTGTCATGGGAACACTATGGGACAGGGCATGGCATACCATGGATACTGCATCGCAAGTAGTCGTGGCAAGCACGTTGGGCATCCTTGCGGCCATTGCTGGTCACCTGCTGGGAGTGCGTCTGCTGCATTGGACAGTACAGCACGTACGACACATGGCCCATAGCTGGCTGACCACCCATCAGTCTGTGGAGAGCTTTATCATCCTGGAGGAGTACACCCTTGTGGCAGATGGCACATGCTTCCTCCTGTTTGACAGTGGGTGGGGAGCAAGACTGCATCATCGTATATGCCACGGACCGTGGCCTACAGCAGTTGGCCAGCAGCATGGACTGGTTCATGGATGGCACATTCAGGGCGTGCCCAACCATGTTTGATCAGATCTACACAATACACGCCATCCAGTATGGCACAGTCCTGCCCGCCATCTATGCCCTGACATGCACCAGGCGGGTACAGACGTATATCCGACTGCTAGACCAGCTATAACACCTGCCATGGTCTTGATGGATTTCGAGCATGCCAGCTGGTGCAGGGTTGCCACCGTATTCCCTGAGGCACGGGTCAGGGGGTGCTTCTTTCACTTCACCCAGGCACTGTGGCGCAAGATGCAGCAGCTGCCAGATGTCCTGGCATGATACACCAATGATCCCCACTTTGCGCTGCATGTACGGACACTGCTGGCATTGGCATTCCTCCCACCTGCAGACGTGCCAGCAGTCTTCGAGGAGCTGTGGGAATGGGAGTACATTTCCACCAATAAGTACATCCTCCAGTCACTGTTGGACTATGTGGAGGACACATGGGTCAGCCAGCCCACCGGGCATTCAGAGCACCGGCATGCCCCATTCCCAGTTGAGCAGTGGAACCACTACAAGTCCACCCTCCAGGGCCTGGCGAGAACAAACAATGCTGTAGAAGGGAGGCACAAGGCCTTTAACACCCCAGGTTGGTGCCTGCCACCCCAGCATGTGGCGCCTACTCGAGTGCCTGAGGGAGGAGGAGCGTTTAACAGCTGTACAATCTGAGATGCTGGTGTCAGAGGCAGAGGCACCTCAACCCCAGAGATGATATTGGGACCTTGATGCCAGGATCAGCGCCATCATGGATGACTATGCAGTCAGAAGCCACTATGACTACCTTCATGGTCTGGTGCATAACTTCATCTTTCACGTGTGACCTGACACAGAGTGGCCTCTGGCATGCACCAGCCTCTGCTGCCAATGTTCATCCCTGGGCTGCATGGCCCTGTGCATCGCTGCACGGCGCACAGTGTGTGCCCTCCAACACTACCCTCTGTGGGTATGCCCTTCCAGGACTTCCCACACGTCCACTACATCCCCTGTAGTTGCCCTTTTGACCCATTATGCTTGCCAAGGCCCTCACGCATCTGCCACATGCTGGTGTCTGGCATCTGCATGGTGGGCTACTGCACTACCCCTCGGCTGCACCCTTTGGTGTACTGGCCATCCCATTGTGCATGCCCATATGTTGGGCTTCCTTGTCCCTGGGTGCCGGCCCCCTGCCGCTGCCACCACCGTGCCTCCCATGTGGTTGTGCCCAGCCCTTAGCCATCCCTGGCTGTGCTGGCCTCTTGTGCACCTGGACACTGTGGGGTGTCCTTCCCAGCTGGGCCACGCCATGGCGTGCTTTGTCCCCTCTGCCTTTGCAGGGCACACTGTGTGCTTGGTGTCCTTCCAGCTGCCTCCTGCTGCTGTCACCCTTTCAGGCAGTTAGCACCATTGTGCAGTCGCCTTTGTGGCATTCGATCTGTCTCCCTCACTGCTGTGGGTGCGTCCACCCTTTCGGGTGGTTGGCACTATTGTGCAGTCGCCTTAGTGGTGTTCGCTCTGTCTCCCTTGCTGTTGCGGGTGGCATGTTTGCAGACACGCCCATATCACATAAAACCCTCCTCTTCGGGGTTTGACCCTCGTGACCTCCTCCTGGATCTCCTCTGTCCTAGTCTGGTCCTCCTTGCTTTATTTGGTATCTCCCCTTCCTTTTGCCTCTCCTTGTCTGATTGTTGTTGTCTCTCTCTCTAAAAAAAACATCTAAAGTGTCCGGATCAGTATTTGCACTTGTATCCAAGGCACTCATAGTGGCCCGTTTCCTGGATGTATTTGCAAACATTGTGCATTTTAAAATAGATTTGGGTTCAAAGTGTACCTTTGTCTTTCTATGCTAATTTTCCTTTTTATTATTCTTTGACAAAATCATTCTCATCTCATCTCTATTTGCATTTTCTAGTGGCACTTATTTTAGAATCTTGAAACTTGATTTCACTCTATAATTCACTTTCATATCCACAGAAATTATTGTCTATTAAAATGGTTTGCATATGCATTCTCGCTCCAGTAAATCCCTGTCCACTTCTCTCTGTTTTCCTCGACTTCCTAAGGATCAGCTCCATCCATTTTGTAGATGCCTCATGCGATATTCCATGCCACTCATTCATAAATTCCACATCCTCTGTACCAAATGCTGGATCCTTTGTGACTGATAACAACAGTTATAAAACTCAACAAGGTGAGGTGCCAATTCTGACTTAAGGGCAATGTAAAAATTGGGGGAAAACCCATTCGGTCCTGAAGATTTATATGGGGTAAGGGCAGAAATAGCCTGTTCAACATCCAGAACAGTAATTGGTATTGTGAGAGTCTGTGCTACAGAGGGATCTACATGGGGAAGGTGGGCTTGCTGGAGATATTCAGAAATTAAGCAGTCTTGGATCTGTAAGGACGTATCTTCACTGTATAATTGCTCATAGTAAAGTTTAAATTCCACCACTGTCTCCCTAGGGGAAGTTAAAAGGCTGTTGTCCTGACAAGACTCGATTACTTTAATCAGACGGAGTATTTTCTGTTGCTTAAGTTGCATGGCCAAAGAGTGACTAGCTTTTTAACCATACAGTTCATAATTTAATTTAGCTTGGAAATAGCATGTTTTGCTTGTTCTGTATTTAGCACTGCATCTTTTTCCCTACTCCTAGTTAAGCCATAACCAATCTTGAGGAGGGGAGGTAGGTTTAATGTTTTTCTCTAGCTGACAGATACACTATAGGAGGTCATGTAATTTTCCTTATGTTTCTTCTTGAGAGTGGCCAAGATAATAAGTTTTCCTCATATAACACATTTATAAGTGCACCAACAAGTGGCGGTGGATTGGGTAGGAGAGTGGTTTAAAGTAAAGTAATCAGTTGTCATTTGCTTCCATTTGGTGAGGCACCAGTCATCTTGAAGAAGATCCTTGTTTAACCTACAGCATTTGTCCACCTCTGTGGAAGGGAGTAGGCAAGGGGAGAGGGAGATTGGGACATGGTCAGAAAGAACCTGACTTTGAATCTCACAATAACGGATGGTGGGAATAAAAGAGGGGATGATCAGGGCATAATTTATTCAGGATGGGGTACTAAGTACAGATGATAAGAAAGTGTAATCCCTGTCTGAGGGATGGAGGACCCACCAAATGTCTACAAGACCGCAATTATCAAGAAGGTCTCGGAGGGCTCTTTGGGCTGGAGAGAGGCCTTTGCAGTGAAATCCTGATCTGTCCACTGTGTTATCAATGATGATGTTCCAATCCCCTATATTATTTAAGGGAGAGAGCCATGGGATGAAATAATGTTCATAAAATAAGCAAAGAAAGATGGGGTATCTATGTTCAGACCATAGATACACCCCAACAGCATTTCCTGTGACCCCACCAATGCTCAAAGAAAGAGAAAGCAACCCTCAGGGTCAACATAGTCTTGGAATAATGTTTCAGTTGATACTTCAAACTTAGGACAATAAAAGGCCAAGACCCCATGAGTGATGTCCCCGCTATTCTGTGGTGGTAACCAATGTTACCATACCAAGTGTAACTGTGCAGTTTCATCATGAACACGGACAAGTTAGGTGCATAGGTCAAATCCCTATGTAACTGGTTCTGTAATCTTATAACTATTGGAACATAAGCATGTTTTCTTAATTTGGTTTTTGGTGCCACATCTGCCAATTGGTACTTATGCCCCCTTGGGTCTTATTTAAGATCCTTGTTCACTAGTCCTAATTCTTCCACTAACACTGGATCCTCCAGTATTTTGTACATGAGTAGCATATCACCCATTGTTCATCTAAGAGTTAAGTGCCATAGGCCCAGGTCCTTAAGCCTGTCCCCATATGGTCTATTCCTACATCGGGAGATCAGTATGGTAAACCTCCTCTGTCTTCTCTCGACTATATTCACATCTTTCTTTAGCTAGGGACTCCAGTGCTGGGAACAGTAATCCAAATGAGGCCAGATATAGGTTTTATACAAGGGTAGGAGCACTGATTCTGATCTAGAAAAAAAGGACCTACGTACACAATCAGTTATCCTGTTTTGTTGGCCACCTGTCTACACTGGATCCAAGTTTTAAGGTCTATGCTAATATAAACACCTAGGTCTCTTTCTTTACTGACAATTCTCAATTTATTCCCTTGAATATAGTAATCCTGCATGGTATTATTCCTGCTGAAATGCAGTACAACACATTTATCTAGATTGAACTGCATCTTATTTCTAGTCACCCAATTATTAATGTCCTGTAGGTCCCTCGGCATCCTACTTCTATGCATCTGTGTCCACAATACCACCTAGCTTTGCATTGTCTGCGAATCTGATCAACTTGTTACCATTATTAATTCTGAGGTAGCATACAAAGATATTGAACAAAAGTGGGTGCAGCACAGATCCCTGGGGCACTCTGCTAGTGACCCCTACCTCGGATGACTGGTATACATTGATTCTTTCAGTCTGGCATCTGTCTGACAGTCACTTCTGTATCCATTTGACCAATGGAAGATCAACTCCTATTTGAAGTAGCTTTGACACCAGGATGTTGAATGACAGGGAATCACATGCCTTCCTAAAATCAAGCATTAATACATCCACTTCCCTATCCTGATCCAGACTGTGGCCAACACAGTCATAAAAGCTGATTAAGCTTGTTATGCAGGACCTGTTACTAGTGAAACCATGTTGTGTTAGATCAACATGTCCTTTATCAACCAGTATACTGGATGGCTCATCCTTGATTGTAACCTAAATTATCTTGCGGCACAATGGATATTAGACTTATTGGTCTGTAGTTCACTGGATTTACCTTGCTACCCTTTTTATAGATATGTATCACCACCGCTCTACACCAGTCTCGGGGTGCATATGCCTCTAGTAATGGCCTCTGGCTTATATCACCTATAATAGGCGCCAGTACACTAGTCAGTTCCTTTAAGAGCCTAGGATGTAGACCATCTGGTCCAGAAGATTTATTAACATTAAGTTTTTGTAGTCTCTTTTGGACATTATCTTTTTTATCATAGAAAATATTTATTAATTTTCTAAGCATACATACATAAAAAGAGGCCACAAAAGTGGCCTGACCCATACATGAAAATATCAAGCTCTGAATACACACAGACATTATACGAATAATGCAGCATATACAATATTCCTCTGAGGCCAACTAAAGACCTCAAATATTAAACATTCTAACAGCGGAATTATTTGCCATAACCATAAATTAACAAACAGGTTATAAAGGAGGATTACAGTGATTGGAGTTCTACAAAGAAATGAATGAAGGTAAGCTTCCCATCTGGCATTCTATTTATCCATACAATCTACCTGAATGCAGGACAAACGATCTAATATAGCTAATCTAGCAAGTGCATCATGCCAGCTACTACGGGGTAGTGGAGTTGGTTAGCGCCAGTGCATAAGTACCAGTCGCTTAGCTTCCAGCAAAGCAAGTGTGATCCATTGTCTCTTCGGACGAGATAAGGCAGTGAGGGATGAAGTGTCCCAAATAGGAGCTTGGGGTCAGATAAGTGTATCTGAGGTTCCAAAAATCGTAGAACAATCCTAGGCGATAGCAGACCAGAAAGGTGAGAGCAGAGCGCATGACCAGAGAATGCGCAATAGGTGACCTCCAGAGTGTTGACATCACCAACAGTTAGAGTGTTGCAATAGGCCATGAGAGTGTAAGGATGCTGGCGTTCGATACCAGAACAACAATATTTTGAGCTGTATGAAACGGTTTTAGTATCTGCATACATGTAATGACAATCCCGAAGGTACCAGTTCCAGGATTCCTGAGAGATATGCGTGTTCAGGATAGAAGCCCATTTCAACCTGCACACATTGGAGGGGTCTGCCTGTGCATCCCGCCAAGTCTTGTAAAAATGCCCAATAAGACCCCCACTAGAGGATGTTTCATGCCTACGAGCCAACCACTCCCACTTCGGATCCATGTCCCTACAGGGCTTTTGAGCCTGTATAGCACTGCGCATTTGAAGAAATCTCCAAAAATCCCTACCTGAGATCTGAAATTTCTGCTGCAGTTGGGCAAAGGACATCAAAGTTGAGGAGCCAGGTAAACACAAATCCTGTATATACCGGATTCCCTGAACCTCCCAAGTAGGCCAATGAAGAGGGGTATCCTCAATCGTTAAAACCTTATTGTGCCATAGTGGGGTATAAAGCCACGGGGGAGCTTGGGCTTCCCTGGGTGTATGGGAGCGGGTCATGATCAGATGCCAGGTTCGTTTAGTCTCCATTACTAACAGTGCCAGAGTATGCTGGGAGTGGGTCATGGGATGCAGGAACCGGTGCAACTGGTGTTTGCCACTAAGTCCGCCTCCAACTGGACCCAAGGGGGAGAGGGTAACAAACTAGGGACAAACCACTTGGTAGCAGCTGCAGCTGTGCATGCTAGATGATATCCTTGAAGCCAGGGGGAATCCTAGACCCCCTGAGGACCAGTGCACTCTTAATTTATGCTTACTCCATCTGGGAGCTTTACCCTCTCATAGAAAACAAGATATCTGATTCTCCATGGAAGCAAAAAGCTTAGGGAGAGACATATTGGAAGATTCTTAAATAACTACATAACTCAGGGCAGCAGAAGCATGCGGATAGTCACAACCCTCACAGGTAGGGAAAGCTGAAGTCTTTTCCATCTATCTATCTCTGCTGACAGCTGAGTCAGCAGTGGTGTAAAATTAGCCCTTTCGAGATCTGCCCAATTGGCCGGTACTGATATGCCCAGGTATGAGAGTCTCTGACTAGCCCAGACCAGGTCAGTCCCCTGTAAACAATGTTTGTCACAAATTGTATTGAGAGGAGCCAGGAGTGGTTTTTTCTGGTTGGCACAGGGACCCGAAAAAGATGAGAACACCTGCAATAGGGGTAGAACATGCCGTAGGGTCTCTTCAGGATGGGCGAGGGTCAGGAGCAGATTGTCAGCATACGCTGCTACGAGATCAGATTTCCCAGCAAATGTAATGCCTGAGATATCAGATGAGGCAATAAAGCCCCTTATAAGAGGGTCTAAGGCCACCAAAAATAACAGAGGGGAAAAGGGACATCCCTGCCTGGTACCCCTATGCAACGGAAATGGTGCAGAAATTGTGGTATTGGTCAACACTCTAGCCATCGGAGATCCATATAATGTAGCCACCCACTGACAAAATTTGGACCAAAGCCATACTTCGGCAGTACCCGATGCAGGTAATGCCATTCAACAGAGTCGAAGGCTTTAGTAAAATCTATTGCCAAGGCAGCCATGACTTCGGGGGAACGAGAGGCTATCCATTTTAAATTAAGGAGAAGCCTGGTGTTATCAGAGCCAGATTTCCCTGCAAAAAGCCCACCTGCACCAGATGGATAATTGAGGGTAGCATCTCCTGCATCCGCATGGCTAGAATCTTGGCCAAGACTTTGGTATCAACTGGAAGTAGGGAGATCGGTTGATAATTAGCGCAATCTGTAGGGTCATTAGACTTTTTTGGTAATAGAATAATCAGGGCCTCTCTCATAGATGGAGGGAATGCGCCAGCTAAATGGGCTTCCTGCAGGGCAAGGAGTAAGGGTTGTGAGATATCATCCACCAGTGCTTGATACAACTCAGCCGTCATCCCGTCTGGACCAGGAGATTTGCCTTTAGCCATACGGAATAGGGCTTGCCGTAGTTCCACTGGGGTTATCGAGGCATCCAGGGTGGTCCTTTGCATTGGGGTGATTTCAGGACTGAAAAATCTCTGAAAAAAATGATCAATCTCTTGCTCCAATTGCTGAGCTGAAAGAACAGCCTGTGATCTATATAAGTTTTGATAAAATACTTTCATGGTGTCATTAATCTCTTGAGATTTGTGGACAATCTTACCGCTGCAGTGCGAAGGGCCTGAATACTGGATGATGCTTGTTGCTTCTGCAGCCTAAACACTAGCAATCTGCAACTTTTTTCACCCCCCTCCCAGTATGCCTGCTTGGATCTCATTAAGACCCACTCCGCCTTTTGGTGTAAGGTGGCATTGATTTGATACTTAAGGCCCACAATGCGCCAAATTAGAGATTTGTCTCTCCTATGGGTAGGGGAAGCCCTAAAGCGGGACTCTAAGGTCTCTAGGTCTAACTGCCATTGGGCCAAGATGGCTTTCCACTCTTTGTTATTGGCAGCCAAGAAAGCAATGATACGGCCTCTAATCACCGCCTTAAAGGCCTCCCATACAATACCAGGGGAGACACCACAATGGGCATTGAGAGCAAAGTATTCCTTCGCAGCCTGAGATAACGTTTTAAGAAATTCCAGGTCTTTAAGTAATAATGAATTACACCTCCAACGAGTGCCCGTTTTAGGCTGCCCCCCCCCCCGTATAGGACATTGACACAGTAGCATGGTCTGAAATAAGAATATTCCCAATTTTAGCATTAAGAGTGTTCTGAGCTGCTACCGCATTAGTTAGAAAGTAATCTATATGACTGTGGGTGGAGTGTACAGGGGAATAAAATGTATAGTCCCTCCCATCCGGGTTGTCCCTACGCCACACATCTGTTACACCCCATTCCTGCTGCAAACTGACCTTGACTCTGGCCTGAGGAGTAGGGTTGGACTTATCCACAAACACATCTGCTACCATATTGAAGTCTCCTCCTATTATAGTAGGGATTGCCACATCATCCTGGGTAAGGGAAGAGATGGCCTGACTGATTGCAGGGAAAAACTCCGCATGATCTACGTTGGGGGCATACAGCTTACACAGAATCAGCTTCCCTTCTGGGGAGGATAGCCTGGCAACCACCCACCTGCCCTGCGAGTCATGTTTGGATTCCTCCAAGATCCATGAGGAGGAGCGGCGGACCAGAATGGCTACCCCTCAAGTCTTGGACGTAGCCAAACTAGCACATACCGCCCCCACCCATGCTTTCTTCATCCATGCCACTGCCTTTTTCAGATGATGTGTTTCCTGAAGTAGAGCAATATCTGAATGTAAGGAACACAAGTACTGAAGCACTTTAGTCTGTTTAACAGGGTGGTTTAACCCATTAACGTTCCATAATACCAAGACTGTGGGAGAACTAATAGGACTAGCTATGGCCGTGGGGAGGACACATACTGACTTAAGGTGTACGCAGCAGATATTAGCCCCTGGACTGTGCCCAGGTGACTAAGTAATATGTCACCTTACTAGGTATAATCTAAATCAGCAAAACAAATACCAAAATTCAAAGTCAAATCGACCTATGCTACCAGATGGGAAGAGCGATAGGAACCAGTGACGTAAAGAGTATTCACACCTAAACCTATAAACTGTAGCAAAAGGGATAAAACACAGAGCTTAAAACCCAATATAAACAGTATATGCTCTATATCCTATATATCTAAATAACTTTAGTATAAGTAAGTTAACCAAGGGTTGGATAACTGACCTTATCCAATCCCTACCCCAAAAACAACTCTTGTATTAAACACCAGTAAACTTTACCAATACGCACAAGCGTTGTAGGATCATGGTTCTGTGAAAGAGGCCCCTACAAATTAGCATCCTCGGCTACACTAGCCCCAAATCCTTGTAGGAGGTGACTGGTTGGAGCCAATAACAGTCCAACACTCTGGGCCAGCAGTAATACGGAGGTCGGGCGCTGGACCATCAGGGGGAAGGAGACGGAAAGGGAAAGGGAGCCCCCCAGGAGCCCCATAGGAGACAACCCGAGGGAGAGGTCCTCAGGGGCAAAGGAAAGAATGGGGGGAAACAACCTTACCTATCAGTAGAGGCCCCAAGCAAGAAAACATAGGTAACATTGCAGGAAGGGAGTGGACGTCCCAGTGCTAGAGACTCCTGCTCATTCCTCTATGTAAGTAATTCTAGGTCACAGGGCAGTTAACATCCCTGGTATAATGTTTCTATGTCTGGAGAGTGCAATGCACAGGTTAGTGGATTGGGGATAAAACATATACCGTGACTCCTAGTGACCCCAGGAAGTCGCCACCCTGATTCCCTTCAGGGTTTAGGTGCAGTAAACATCATAACAGGATTAGATATGCGACCTAAGTTCAGACAGTTTTATAATGCAGCAACTATACAAGCACAGACTATCAACCAGGGAGTTCATCCAAGCCTCCACCAGCCTGTTGGGGTGCAGCTGTATGCCCTGCACCTTCCTTGGTCACTGCAGCTGCATAGGAGATTAACCCGGGTCTGATGTGGGTTGCAGCATCAACTACCTCTATTAAAGTGGATTCGGGATGTATCATCCCAGTCTTTCGACATATTAATGTCCATATCCACAGCGACCAGGGCAGGAGAATGGATGTTACGAGGAGGAGAAACTTTGTCATCCTGAGACACTTTTGCTGGAGAAGCCATCATTGCAGAGTCTGGTGTGTATTGGCCACCACTCCTGGATCTCTGTCGATGCCGAGCCCCTGTACTAACTGCTCTAGGTGCCATAGCGGTATGCATCTTGTGTGGAGACTGTGAAGGATGCTCCGGCACTGCAGACCGCTACTGTACAGAGTCAGGAGGGCCAAGCAACGCTGGGGAACCGTGCTTTGATGTTACACAACCGCCCCTCATACCCACTCCTTGATATTGATGCCTGTCCATACAGTTCCCTTTCAAGGTATTAGGTTCCCAGAGCCACCTATTAGGCGAGGAGGGAATAGGCAATTTGGGCCAAAATTTAGCAAGCCATCTTTCTATTTCCGAGGGATACTCTGCCACCAGCTCTCTGCCATCCTTTGTAACCAGCAACTTAGTGAGACCCCTAAACTTAAAGTGAAAGTTATTTTGATATAGAATTTTTTTGAGGGGACCAAAAGCACGTCTTTTGCTGGCAGTTTCATGGGCAAAATCACAGTAGAACAGCACAGTAGCACCTTGCCAACGCACCTCTCCTATGTCTCTGGCAGCCCTGAGGATTTTCTCCTTCGTGGAGTATCGCAAGAAGTATGCTAATATTGGTCTCGGCTGTGCGGGATTCCTGTCCCTTCTAGATGCAAGCCGATGCGCTCATTCAACATCCATATTACCCCGCCATCTGTCCCCTAACATGGTAGGCAGTGTTTCATTTAAGAACCTCTCCATATTCTGACCCTCCGCTCCTTCTAGTATACCTATAATGCGCAGGTTATTCCTTCTGGCTCTATTCTCCTGATCATCTATTCTGTCATGGAGCGCTGTAATTCTTTCCTCCTGTGCCTACAACCTATGCAGGAGCTTAGACTGGTGCTGCTCACACGCCTCCAACCGTTGCTCTGACACGTTCATGCGATCCTGTAAATTCCAGACATCAGCCACTGTGCCTGATAGCGTGGTGTTAATATCCTCCACCCGGTTCAACACCGTTTCCAGCATTTGTGTGATGTGCTGCAGGGAATTGGCTACCTATGGTGTAGCTGCAGCTGTTGCAGTATTCGAGACTACATGTCCCTTCTCATTTTGATAGGCCATGCATATATATCACTAAAGCAGGGACCAGAGGATAGAATCTTTGCCTCCAGTGTAGCAGTGTAGCAAGCGTTGAAATAAAAAGGTTTAATGCATCGGCTGTTCTGATTGCCGTTAATCGGGAAACTCCCTAGTGCCGCTCTACCTCGGCCTGCAACTTATCTCAGGTCTCCAGCCACTCCATTAACTGCAATCCTGCTGTCCCTTTAATAGGGCCTGCTCAGCTTGCTGCTTGTCACACTGCTCCAGATCCGATGCTTCTACCGACTCAAGGGGGCATTTGGTGAAAATACTGCAATGCGTCGCTAGGTAAGGGATGTTTACCCCATCTAATTGTAACGTTGGGGATTATTTAAACCCGAAGGTCATGGCACTCAAGCTGCATTACTGCCCGACCCGAGAGGTGCTCCCGATTTAGGCAATCACCATGTTGGCGTCCCAGCCATGCCCCCTCTTTTGGACATTATCAATTGCAATAATTCTACTGGTGTCCAATGTGCTTGTTCCATGTGCTGGCAGGCTAACACATTGTTCAGCTGTATTAAAAGCTGAACCAAAGTAACTGTTAAATTCCCAGGCCATGTCCTCAGGATTATCATATGTTGCGTTATCCATAATTAATGATCCAATCACTCTATCATGACCACTTTTATCATTTACATGAGAGTAGAATCCCTTGATGTATTTTAGGTGTTAGCTAGCCTGAACTCGTTGCTAACTCTAGTTTTTTTTTAATCTCATTTTTAGGTGGTTTCAACATCAGTTTATAATTATTAATGTTTCTAGACATGGGATTCTTTTTCATCGTACTAAATCTGTTTTTCTTTTTACAGATGAGATTCCTGACGCTATTGCTGAACCATAAGGGTTTCTTACCCTATTATTATAAACTTTTTTTGTAGGGACATACCTAGATTCCAGGTCTGAAATAGTCTGGGTCAGTACCTTCCATGTTTGCTCAACATCAAGGTCTGCAGCTAATCCCTCGCAGTCCAGTTTTGCTAGTTCTGTCCTTATAGCTTCAAAATCTGCCCTAGTGTAGTTTTTATACTCAGTTGTTCTCATAGTAAATCCCCTGGCTTTATTAATTTCAAACTTGATTATGTTGTGGTCACTGCTGCCCAAGGGGGTTGTAGTGATGTTTATGATGTCAGTACCTATATTAGTTAATATTACATCCAGTATATTTTTGCCATGGGTAGGCAAGGTTATACACTGTTCCATGCCAGAGGCCAATAAGATAGATTGGACTCTACTTCCGAAGGAACTTTTAGTCTTCCTTCTCTCCAATCTATGTCTGGTAAGTTTAAATCTCCCATGACCAGTACACCATCAACCTCAGCTACATCAATGAAAAGGTAAGGTGCCTCCAGACCAGTATGATGATCCCAACTCTACAGGTGCTATTACCAGCCCCATATGATTGAACAACCCAAAACCGACAGAACAAATGGGCATCTTTTGTAACCGCATGGGTTTCTTGGAGCATAGCAAGATGAACTTTGAAAGTAAAGAGGTATTTGAAGATTTGGGTACTTTTCACATTGGAATGACCCCCCCCTTAATGTTCCAAGTTACACAAGGTAATTGAGTCACTGCCATGGATGGTGGTATTGGAAACGTAATATATGCCCAGAGAACAAAGGGAAAGACATACAGGGGTGTGCACACTCTTCCATATAAAGCATGTTCAAGTATTAAGAGATCCCCATACCTATAATTGTCAAACAGCAACCCTGAATAAGAAAAGCAGGCACACAACTGTAAAAAACAACAGCCATCTAAAAATAAATATAACAATGAGTCAAACTCCAACCAGGTAGGAACAAACAACAATATACAAAACCAGCAAACAGTGAAAAGAGAAATCCCCTGTTTACTCCTGCTAAAGCATGTAGGGGTGGGTAGGGGAAACACTCCAGGAGGTGGCACAAGGCCACCGATCGCTAGAAGGACCATGGTGTCAAGGTGAACAAGTGTGCATCCTGGCAACCACATCCCAACTAACTGAAACTGTTACATGATAACAGTAAACAGCTGATTAGGTGATCAATGATATCCCTTTTCTTCCCACCCACTCCCGTACAATAATGTATGCTGATGACCTGGACCTCTTCGCTGCCTCTAATTCTATCGCTGACATACGTGATCATCTGTCCTCCTCCTTCCAAAGCATCCAGTCTTGGCTCTCCTTGAATCAGCTCATCCTTAACCTACCCAAAACATACACCATGCTCTTTGGATCCACCAAAAGAGTCCAGGCAGCTTTCCCCTGTCTGCAGGTCCATTGCCTTGATGGTTCTGCTATATCCAACACGGACTCCTTTAAATAGTTGGGTATGACACTTGACCCATCCCTGAACTTCTTCTCTCATATAAATGAGACTTGTAAGTGTATCAACATGAAGACTGGAGTCACTTACAAAGTTTGCCATTCACTTACCCCCTCTGCAAGGATCTCCATTGCCCAGGGAATCCTACTTCCAGGGCTTAAATATGCACTACCAGTCCTGTCCCTAGCCAATGTCACTGCTCTTCACAAGTGGGACGTTACATACAATAATATTTATAGATTTTCCCTGTCTGCCCCTAGACTCACCCACCACAGTCTTCTATACTCCTCTTTAAATTAGCTTGCTCCCAATGACATGCGCTCCTACACCCTTGGATGTTTTATCGACTCTTTTACCCGTATCCCCAGGCCTGACTCCCTTGGAGCTATGTTAATCCCTGTTATACATGGTCACTCCCTGAGGTCCTCTGTCTCCCCCCATTCTTAGTTCCCCCTTGCTCAACTAGAATGGGTGAACAAGCTTTCTCCCACTTTGCCCCCAAATTCTGGAACTCCCTGCCTCCTTATATCAGGATCTCTACATCTCACAACTTATTTAAGACTGCACTCTCCTCTTACCTAAGGACACACAATGTCTGTAAATGCTCTTAACCTTCCTTCATTTGTACTGTCTGATTCTGTATTGAGTCAAACTCCCCTACACAGGGTCCATGTTTGCTTCTCTTTCTATTATATCGGAATGTAATTTCTCACTGTCTGACTCTCCTGGGTTGGGTTCTGTATAGGTTTACTTCATTATTCTTTGATTGTCTTGCCCCTGTGTGGGTGACCTCTGAAATTGTTGTTGTTTTGTATGTTGACCTTCCTGTGTGAGGTCCTGCACTGAATACTGTACCACTGTCTTCTGCTTATTTTGTTATCTCTGTATTCTGTACTCTCCCGGGTCGTGCTTGAAAATAGGCAGGCCAAATTGCCTAATGCACTCACCCGGTTACCAAAAGCTAATAAATAAATAAATAAAAGCAAAATGGTCATTCGAAAGATAAAAAGAAAAGGGGGGAGTAAGAAGCATTACAAACACAAAACAAAAGATGAATTAGGGCAAGAAAAGGGGTAAGAAACAATGTCACCCTGCACCCATAAAGGGTAGATTCCATGATCCCGCATTGGCAGTTAGAAGTCCATGTGGCCTCTGGGAACTAACGAGGAAGATGACATGTCCAAGAATAAGGTGGGGAATAAGGATTAACTAATGATTAAGGTGAGAAAGTCCTGCCCTGGGTGATATCTTTGATGAGTGCTGCATGTGGAGCAAGCTCCTAAGAATATGCCATCATCTACAGTAAGACGCTAGTAAAATTCATTGCTACAAAATATCCAGGCATAACACAAACAGTCCCAAAGAGATTACTTGTCCCGTGGGAGTCCTTTATGGGAAAATGGAGCTCATGGAGAAACTTGGGAAACAGTCCAATATAGTAACCAGTTAACTAAGTCTTTGTCCTAGAGCCAAGGCAACCAACAAAAAACTATTAATGGAAATTACCAAATTTTAGTTAAAGCAGCAGTGCAACAAAAAAAGGTGTTTCTAAAAAGCCCGTTTTCTGCTATGGTTATGAAAAATATTGGCAGAACTGTTGATTTGGGTTTTCTGGATGTATCCAATGCTGTGTATGGTACATTTGTATGTTTGTCTGAATTCTTACCCTCCTCAGGTCCTCTATGTCATTTCAATGCAAAAATGAGGTGGCCATCTTTTTTTCTTGAGAAATAATTATTTTAAAACTTTCATAAAAATCTTAAATGATAATGAAAACTGAAACTTTCACCACCAAAATAAACTGGAAGACATCTGGCATCGATTAGGAAGAAAAAATGGTGAGGTCAAATTTTAGCCCATTTTCATTGCACTGCTGCTTTAAGTGCTCCCAATCAGAGATCAGCATAGCAGAACAGTAGAGTGCACCAAGCAGTAGACTAGCAAGGATTAGGAGGGAAATATTTGGGGAACTCCAAACGGGCTTGCTTTGCTGCAATGAATTCCACATAGGGTTGTCAGAACCCTCTAAAGTTCTGGGTTCTAGTTCTAGTCTAGAACTTTTGAAAAGGTTCAAGGGTTCTAATCTTTTTTAGAACTTTTTAGACCTCGAACCCTATTTTTTAATTGTGCTGCCGATAATGAAGATTGTTATTTATTTATTAGGTCTAGGATTACAATACCTTTGAGCCAGGGCTGTTTTACAAAGGTTCCATGTCAGGTTACAATTCAAAACATAAGACAATTACAAATTCAATACCTAGGACAAGGTTACAAAAGTGTAAGCTAAACAGAGTTACAAAGCATCTGAGAAACAAAACAAGTTTTGGAGGTTAGGTTACAATGAGATAGCGGATGAGATGCAGAGAAGATAGAGGACAAGAGAGAGAGGAAGAGTAGAGGGGGCGGAGAGCTATAAAGGAGGAGTGCAGCCAGAAGCATTTTCGTAGACATAACATGGGGAAGTGCGTGCTAAGGGGTAACCAAGTGCTACATAAATTACTCAGCCCATCCCTTCCCCCCAGCCTCACTGGACTCATTGCCCAAAAGAGAAACCCTAGGCTCCTCTGAACAATGGACAGAACCCTCCTTGCAGTGTCCAGGGTTAGGACCAAGGAGGGGGGTATGTCGTTCACCATTACAGCTCCCACCCTATGGAACTTCCTACCCCCGGGGTTCAGGATGCTACCTCTACCAACACCTTCCACACAAGGCTGAAGGCTCATATGTTGGTCACCTCCAAATGCAACTGCTGAAGTTAGAGGCTCCTAAGTGCAAGCCCACCCTTCCCCCTCCCAGGGAAATACCCACTATCACTGCACCCCATCTGTATTGCCTACCCGTGACACGTAACCTGTTGAAAAGCTACTACGTATTACCTAGGAAATGTAACCTGTTGAAAACCTACTACGTATTAAGTTCCTCTCTACTATGTATTGCCTAGGAAATGTAACCTGTTGTAAACTTACTATGTATTATGTTCCTCTCTGTGTTTTGTATTGTGCCTGTGCTGTATGCAATCCCATGTATTATTCCATGTAATCCCTGGGTTGCCCCGAAAAACGGACCTTCGGGGCCCAGTGGGCTTATCCGGTTATCAAAATTTAATAAATAATAAATAAATAAATAATAGGAGAGAGAAATGCATAAGGTTAGGGAAATATTCATGGGGTCAGCTAGTGGAGGCAGTCACAGGAGCTAGAGGCAGTGACAGAGAGGCGTAGCCTTGATTTAAATGCATCAAGGGTAGGAGTGGAGGAGATGTAACTGTTTATAACATTTAGCCAGCTGGGCACCCTGTAGGCAAAAGATCTTTGACCTTGTGAGGTACGACAATGTGGAATCTGCAGGAGCTGTGATTCAGACCCCCTGGTTGAGCAGGGGTTATTGCTAGGGTGCAGGAGTGCACACACTCCAGGGGGCGCAATGCCCATATTTATTTTCTTCGCCATGGTGCAGGTTGGGTACATTATCCAATTGGTGAGTTGCAGCCATCCAGTTTGTGCACAGAGGTCACACGTATGTGTGAGGTGGTGGGATCCAGTGAGAAGTCAGCAGGCCTTATTGAGGGAGGTGGATATGCGTCTAAAAGTGATAGTGAGGGCAGAGCCATAGATAAACCCATAGTCAATAATGGACACAACAGAGCTCTGAACAGCGACAGTCAGGGCTTCTGGGTTAAGATGTTGCCTATGCTGGAAGAGAAGGCCAAGGCGAGTATTTGCTGCTTTGGCTACAGAGTCAATGTGGGCACTGTAAGTTAGATGAGGGTCTAGAGTGATCCCAAGGTACTTAAAGGCTTGAACCTGTTCCAGGGTGACTCCCTGACTGGTTTTGATGGATAGGGAGTGCAGCTTATGCTTGTTATGAGAGCTGCTGAGCATCATAGACATTGTTTTCTTATTATTGAGGACCAGATTGTGATTTGAGGACCAATTTTCAACAGATGTGAAGCCAAGCTGAAGGTTGTCTTGTATAGGCTTAGGATCCAAGTGGGAGACAAGAATTACAGCATCATCTGCTTAGAGGATGATTGTTTCAGAGCAAGAATTTGGAAGGGAGTTCAGGAACAAGCTGAATAGTAGGGGGCCCAGAATGGATCCCTGGAGGACACCTGAGCGAACAGGCCTGGTATCAGGGAGGACATATGCAAATTTTACACTTTGAGACCGGTTCTCCAAGTAGCTTTTGAACCAGGCAGTGGAGTCGGGAGAGAGCCCAGTTTTCAGAAGTTGCACAAGCAGTAGGCGGTGATGGACAGTGTTGAACGCCTTAGTTAGATCAATAAAGACAGACCCAATTATCTGACCATTGTCCAGTGAGCTGTGAAGAATGCCAGAGAATTCCAGTAGGGCAGATGAGGTGCTATGTTCTTTCCTGAAGCCATGTTGTTGCGAGCACAGGATATTGTATTTGTCCAGGAAATCTGTGAGCTGATCTGCTGCAATACATTCAAGGGCCTTGGAGAGGGGTGGCAATATAAAGATCGGATGGTAGTTTCCATGCGTGGCCCTGTCATCACTTTCATGGACAGGGGTAACAGTGGCAGATTTCCATTTGTCAGAGAACTGGCTGAGCCTAAGTGAGAGGTTGAAAATATGTGTCAGTGGCTATAACACCTCATCAAGGGTGAGGGACAGCAGTTTAAGGTCAAGTGTATTCTTGCTGGATCTGGATTTGGTGATGGCTTTGGTAATGTATTTGTGGGCATCATGCATCTTGACTGCTTTGAAATAAAATGGCGGGTGGCTAGAGGAGGAGGAGGCATTGGTGGGAGGAGAGGGAGAGTCATAGTCCTTGAAAAAGTCAGAAGAGAGAACACTGCTGAGATCAATGAATGCCGTGTTGAAGGTATTTGTTACCATTTTAGGGTCAAGCGTAGTAGACCCATTTATGTTGAGCAAGGTAGGAGAGCTTTTTGTCTGCTTCCCAGTGACCTCTTTAATATTGGTCCAAAATGCCCTCCCGTTACCTCAGGTATCCATGAGAGCATTCTTGAAGTAGGTAGATTTCTTTTGCCGGATAGATTTGGTGCAGTCATTCTGTGCATGTTTATAATTTTGGATGTCAGTTTCTCTAGCAGTGGTTCTGGCCAGATCCCAGAGGTGATCTCTAGATTTTAGTTGATGTAAGAGATCGTCTGAGAGCCAGGGATTGCAAAGGGCTTTGACTTTGCACTTTTTAAAAGGGGTGTAGGAGTCGCAGGCTGCATTGAAAGTGTTGATGAAGTAACCCAGCGCAATATTTACATCTGTTGCTTTGTAGATAGGGGACCAGTCTTGGAGACTGAGGCATGTTTTGAGGTGTGACAACTGCCCACATGGTAGGACTCTACTAGTGATGATATTAGGAGGGGACTTGCTGAATTTGTTTGATCATTCATAGATGACAGGGGATGGTCGCTAAGTGAGTCAGGGAGGACTGAGGTATTCATGATATGAGTTGGGTGGCTGGTAAGAATGGGTGAGATTGGCCAATGAGATGGCATCCTTACGGCCATCTGCATCTATGCGAGCCAGTTTATATTCAAGTCTCCAAGCAGTATCATTTCAGTGTCAGGAGGTTGGGACCTGGTGAATTCCAAGACAGCGTTAAGGCCATTCCCTTTTTCTTTTGGGTGGATATACACTGAGGCAACTGTGAGGGAATTTGTTATGGGTACCTAATAAGATTCTGATAGGGAAAATCTGCGCAGCAGTGGCTGGAAGGGGGGTGGTGATGGGGTGTCCTGGTAGCAAATCTTTAAGGTAAATTGCACATCCAACACCTCTTTTGGACTTCTGGTCCAGCCTAAAAACATTGTAGCCTGGAAGAGCGATAGCCAGGTCGGGGATTTTGGATGTAAGCCAGGTTTTTGCAACTGCCAGTATATCTGGGCTGTGCTGATTGGTAAAGATTTATAGGCATCCAGCTTGAGGAGTAGAATACAGGTGTTGAGAGATGCTATGGAGAGTGCTCATGAGGGGTTTTCCTGGTAGACAGAGCTGGAGGTGATTGGGCCAGGGTTAGGATGGATGTTTCCTGACTGCAGCAGGAGGAGGAGGAGCACAAGCTTCAGGGTGCACCAGCGTAAGTCCCTGAGCATGAGTCTACATGCCCGTTTTTTGCAGGAACTTACATTAGGTTAGTGGCAATGATCCCAGAGTGATGGCACATGAGAGAGTGATGACTTACAGATTAATAAAGAACACCACTCGACTAACAAGGATCATATTAGTTGAGCGGTATTCTGCATTAATCTGTAAGTGGCCATCCTTGATCTTAAAAATTAATACAAGATCCAGCCCCATTCATTACAATGGGTTGCACCCCCACGTTCTCCCTGGTCACACATCATTACGTGCTTGAGCACAGAGGTGTGTCACCAGTGCCAGAGCTTTTAGAATTGGCTGGGCTGCCTACAGACATCTGACATTACGAGTGAAAATACAAAGGGATGAGATAAAATTAATTCTTTAAACCTGGCTGGAATAACTATCACTGAAGGCAGCTACCACAATTTGTGAGTAGCTTCCCTAGATAGGAAACTTCCTTTAAGGATACCACACAACTGACTGCTGGGCTGCACACAGTCACATACACTGGGTAGGGTACAGTGCAGTAAAAGGACACACAGCAGGGTGATGGGCTGGCCACAGTACGCCACTGGAGACGGAATCACACAACACAGTGAAAGGGAATTTTTCTGTCTCTCCTCCCAACAGGGTAATATATTTCTGTCATGTATTTAAGGATACCCCTACACAACTGGCTGCTGGGATTCACACACTCACACACACTGGCTTGGGTACAGCGCAGTCAAAGGGCACATAGCAGGGTGATGGGCTGACCCCAGTATACTACAGGAGATGGAGTGACACAACACAGTGAACATACCTCTCAAACTTTCCTCCTCCAAATGTGGGACATTGCCTCTAAAGATGTGGAACAAATAAGCAAAATGGTGTCCACATAGGCAAATGTTTAACTAAGAAGCTCAGAACACTTAAAATAAATACATTTATGTTCACGAAGATCATTGTTAATTGAATAATATATTTTTCTTATTATATACTATGAATTTTTGCTTTAAAATCTTAATATAGAATGTGAGACACATCTTCTCAATGTGGAACATGGGACTTTTTTGAAGTAAAATGAGGAACTGTTCCTCGTAATGTGGGACAGTTGAGAAGTATGATAGTGAATACCATGTCAAAAACTGCCTTGCACATATCAGGAAGTTTGGGGTGAAAGGACCCACTCAGCACAGTCCTGGTGATTTCTTACTTTGTATAATTTATTTAAATGTTTTCTCTGTTGGCTTTCTCCTGCCCATAATCTCTTCTTCCCTTCTCCAGCCAGGGTGATCTCCTTCCTGAGCCCCAACCATTTTTTCCTGATGCTTCCCCGGTCCCCATTCCATTTTTTCCCCCTCTTTAGGCAACCTTTTTCCATTTCCAGAAAGGCAACAAGACAAAGTATGCTCTTTTTTTCAAATTGTAAAATGCCACCCAATAGAACTCATAGCAGCAAGGAAGTAATAAAACAGAATTAGGATTGCTGTGCAGAACATGGCACTCAGAAGCACGTCCTCCTTGATCTGAATCAGACACAGTACTGGAGTCACAACTGCACAGCTGCACTTTACTTCCTAGATGATGGATCCTGTGGTACTTATTCCTCGGATGTTCTTTCCACCACCTGACAGCACAGCAGCTGCTCAGGTGACAGTGACTCCAGAGCACAACCTCATCAGCTACACTCCCGCCCCCCCAAAAACTGTCTTAAGCCACACAATAGGGACATGAACTGAATGGATTGGAAACAGCACCAGCAGCACCACAAGGGAGGAGCAGCCATAAGTAAAGTAAGACTTTTTTCCAAACGACTTGAGCAGCAGACTAGCACAGCAAAGAAGGGCTGGCCAGGCAGACACAGAAATGGGTGCTGTGATTCGAACCCTTTTGTGAACCCTCCAGTGTTCAAGTTCTAAATTAGAATTCAAACAGAACTCCAACACCAGGGTTTGAGGTGGGTTTGAATCTTTCAATCAATCAATCAGTCAATCAAAATATTTATTTATCCAGGAGAACATTGTTGAGCAGTGCTCATTTGCAAGATGGACCTGGTTAGGTCAAGGTCAATTACATAACATGGGACAGTGCAAAAAAAATACAATGATAGATGAGGTGATGCAAGCCATTGAGGATGCCACCACATACTATATGTGAGGATAGGCATGATACATTGACAATAATTCACATATTTACATATATATATATATAAGATAAAGGAAGGGATTACGAATTTAGGTATGGAGAGTGTGTAGCTGGCGACTAAAATACATAATTGTATTGAGGGATTTGTCAAAGGGGGAGGAAGCAGACGATGAGGGGTGTGGGCAGATAATGGGTGGTGGAGCTTTAGAAGGGAGAGGAATAAAGTAAGGGAGGGGAGGGAACTAGTTCTAACAACCCTAATTTCACTGTACCAGTAGCTGTGTGGACGAATAGTTGTGTGGGGTATCTCATGTAGAAATTGACCCCTGCTTTGTATAACACCTGTTTTATGTCCTTATATGCATGCTGGCATTCCAAAACCAAAGGGGTAGTGTCACTGAAAATGTGGGTGTGCCATCCGTTCCAAAGGAGAGACCATTTAGCATGGGCTTTCTGCTGAATGAGCATTTTATCCTTGTAGTTCAAGAAGCAGAGAACAATGGCCCAGGGCTTGCCATTTGGGGGTGACTAAGGCCGTAGTGAACCATGCCCATTCAATAGGGAAGGAAGGGCCATGAGGTGGTGGTCCTCCAATGTCCTATAGTAGCCCTTGGATAAATATTAACATATCAGGACTTTCTACTTGCTCCAGAATACCCGCCAATACCAGATTGTTGCAGCGACTGCAGGCTTCAAGATCATCTGTTGTGGGTTCCAGTTTGGAGACCCACCTTCTAAACTCCTCTAACTCTTTTTCCTTGTGGGCTTGGGAATACTCAAGAGCTCATGCTAACCTTAGCATCACCAAGACGGCCATGAAATGTGATGAAATGCTTCCAGAGTGGGCTTAAATAATTGGAAGTCTTCGACCACTTTTGCCAGTGTCAGTGAGATTCCAGCCATATCTTCCTGCAGTACGGCCAGTTTGTTGGGCTCTGGGTCAGCCTCAGGAGAATCTGGTGTGGGCTGTTTCTGTGGAGGTTGAGGCCTAGCTGGTTGAGTAGTAGTATCGGCCAGCCCTGCCGGGTAGGGAGTGACCACCGGTTCCACAATCGCAGGCTGTTAAGTAGCACACTTCATGACAGTAAGAAGATGTAGGAGTCAAGAATGAGCTAAGTTAGGGCTGTTAACTGTTGAAAAAGTAATAATTTTAATGCTGGGAACACAGAGCCATGGAGTATGCGTCCGATAAGCCCGAGTACATTATGTGACTCCTGGAGAAATTCTCTTGAAGATCTACAGTTATGATAAGTAACTATTCTTTTTTTTTTCAAAATATGCCTCCATGTTTCAAAATACAGTATATTAATTACTGACTGACTAACTACAGCCAGCCATTGTATTGGAGGCTGAGCTTACCTGATGAGCAAATTCTGTGTGTAGCACCAGTTGATTTGCTGCTGCTACATTCAGGTTTTCTGTCTGGTCTAGATGCAAGTTTTACATTTCTATTTCATCACAATTCAACCATAACCATCCTTCCATCTGCATGTATATATTTATGTTTGCTTGTGTGCATGTACAAAGTAAACATATTGGTACTGGTCTGGCAAAGTAGGGGCTGGGGTGGAGTGTGCTGTAAGCAACCAATGCAGCTGATCTTGCAGGAGGTGTATGAGTGAACACCCAGTCCTGACGAGACTGCTGTTGATGTTGCTTTGCTGGTTGATGGGCAGACCTTCTCACATATGAAAGAGTGTAGCTGCACCTATCACAGTATGACTGCATCCTTCCATAGTGTTGTCATCAGGCAGCAAAGCAATGTTCACCTGTCAGCCCAATGCAGGTTTCACTAGTGATGGGTGCTCAATCCCATCACCAGAATCTTCCCCTCGACTGACCCTATGCAATCTTCACACAGAAAACAAACCCAGCCACTGCTAAACATCCCTCCCTCTCTTGAATGAATCCCCATGCTGGCTTCCTGCAACAACAAACCTGCCCAAAACCAAACATCCCACCCCCTCCCCACTGAATCTCTGTGCGGACTTCACACAAAAACAAATCCACCCACTGCCAAACATCACACCCCTTCCCGGTTGAATCCCTGTTCCCATTTCCCAATGCCTGAGAACAAGATACACTGGAAGTCACTTTGCTTGAGGGGCCTGAAGCTGCACAAGGATAAATGAAAGGACTCTGGGAAAAGTCCCAGGGATGCTCCTGTTCCACGTACTTGTTCCACAAGAAGTCTTCATCCAACTCCTCCGGGCAGCCAGCTGCAAAGCCTCCCACCATCGTCCTGGCATTGGCCGGGGACAAGTCAGTGTCAGGGGCTTTGGTCTCTACCCTGATGCCCCTCAAGGCCAGACCAGCAGAGTCACCCTCCACCTTAGGGGCTGGGACTGGTCAGAAGCAGGACAGTGATGCTTTGGCTCCTACTCACTCAGTTCTGATGATGGCCTCATTCAAGGTCTTAGACAAGACACACCATCATCAGGGCCTGGTGTCAGGCTCGCATGAGCACCCGATGCCCCCACCACACACACACTGGTACCTTTGTCTAAGGCCCCGGCAAAACTGATGGCTGCATCCCTCCTGGACTCCGCCAAGCAGCTGCCTGCTAGGGAGCCATTTTCCTGGGTGTTGGATCAAGCTTCGCCCATCTCCTCACCGGCCTGTTCTCTGTCACCAGTCAAGGTAGATTCCTCACCCTTCAACAGAGGGTCCTAGTGATTAATCTTAGGCCAGATGTGGGTTCAAACCACCACACACCAGCTCGTGCTCTGCTGCCACCTCAGATGCCAGACCCCTTGATGAAAGGTGCTCCAACACTGGGCAAGCCAACACCAGTTCCTCAGTCGCCAGACGGCCTATCTGGTCCATAATTCTCCAAGGACCAGATCCAAGAACTCTTCTCCTTCTGGTGGAATCAGGTCAAAGGAGACTTGCTCCCCCACAAGGAGCCCATGACTGTGGAGCACGAGCTGCAGTCAGACCTCTACAAGGAGCCTAAATAACCATCTCCTGTTCCTAAGGACTGCACCCCAAGCCCAGACAACTGCCACGGTAGACCTCCAAGTAGAGGGCTGCATTACGTCAAATACTCCTGCTCATCTAGCTGTAACCATCGCCTGTCTCACAGCAGATGACGGCCCTACAGTGGGCACCAGTCCCAAAGCGGACATCGGTCCCATACCTGACATCGCTCTAGCTCTTCATCCTCCTCATCGGAAGACACCAGCCACTGTTCTTCATCCTTGAGCTCGGACCATTCTGAACCTGGGGAGGTCACCCTTATTTATTTATTTAGTTTTTGTTGACCGGGTAAGTGCACTGGACAAATCCTGCCTATATTCAGGCATGACCCATGGGAGGGGGACACAGATGAATGCAACTCACTTTGAAACAGATTAAGCTGTTGGTGGTATTTTAGTGAATGGGGGGATATTTGGCCATCACCAGGGAAATTCCGGTACTCTTTTCAAGAAGTGCCATGGGATCTTAAACATCCACCTGAACTACCACCAGAACAGGCAGATGGGACCTTGGTTTAATGTCTCATCCAAAAGACGGCACCTCAGGAGTGCAGCATCCCTCTCATGCTGCACTGCAGTGTCAGTATTGGGTTGTTAACCCAAGTGCTTGGTGTGAGGCTAGAACCCACATCCTTCTGATCTCCCAGCCTTAGAGGTGAGTGTGCTACCTGCTGAGTCACTGACACTGCTTTTCCTCTCCAGATAATAAGGACACCCCCCGGTTGCCTCCTGATGACCCGACATTTATGGACATCATGAGGCACATCCAGGCCTCACACAGATGGAAGACCGAGGATCTGGATCCGGAGAGGTGGAGGTTGGCAAAGAACATGAGGCAGAAGGAGCCCAAGCCTCTAGTGGTGCCTCCTTTGGTAGACACCTTGCAGGACCTCACAAGATTAACTTGGAAGCGCCCATCCACCACCTCCACCATCTCCAAGAAGCCGTACAGACTGTATAGAGTTCCTAGGGAAGAGCCTTTCCTGGAAGAACACCTTACGGTGGACTCAGTGGTGATTACAGCTGCTTATGATAGATCAAAGAAGCCCAAACACCTGAGTAGTGAGTACTCAGCCTCTTACTTACTTCTTTTTCACCTCTGTTTGTATGTGTCCCATAAATATGCATACCACACTCCTGTGTAATTGTTACAAGTAAATATTTATGTTGCCATTGGGTTGTGCATTTGAGAAAGAGTAATGTGCTCTGGGACAGCTCAGGTTCCAGTTGTCTCAGTGGTGCAGCTGGTTAGCACAATCAGAATGGTATTCCGGGTGGCCTGGGCTCAAGTCCCAGCTGAGGCACTTACTTCTTTCTCACCTATTTGTATGTTTCCTGACCAAAAGTCCAGATATAGCAACATGATGGGCAAAAAGATTCACTCATCCTCTACTTGCTCCATCAGGTCCCTTAAATTTCTCACACATGGTAGAATACCAAAATGCCCTGTGGGAGAAAGGTATGGAGACAGCGTAGGCCCTTCCAGACTCAGAAGAGAAAACTGAGCTCCTGGGCCTCTTCAAATCGGGATCAGATGTAGGCACTCATGTTCTGTATGCCTCATAAGACACTACAGATACAGTGGCCAGAATGGCAACTTCGGGCATCTGTCTCAGGAGCCATGCCTGCCATAGAGTCTCATGATTCTCCAAGGATCGGCAGTCGGGCATCTTGGACCTACCCTTCAAGGGTTCAGTCCTCTTTGGAGACGAGACAGAGAAACTGGTCACCTGTTTCCAAGACTCTGGGAAGTACATTTTGTCTGTCCAAAAAATGTATAAGGAGGACCAAAGACCCTTTAAGAAGTGGCCATTCCGAAAGTACTCCAGTCAGCAGCCCCAAAACCAGCCTCAGCAGAGGAGAGGCTACAAAAAAAGGACCACCTCCCAGACTCCTGGAAGCTCTAACTCTTGGGTCCCAAAGTCCTCCCAGGCCCTTCTGCCTACTCCTGGAGAAACACAATTACTCCTTGCCAGACCCCCTCCTCCAGCGAAGTCAGTGGCGGAAGTTGTAGGGGGTCACTGCTCCCTCTGTCTTGAGGGTTAGAGCAAAATAATGACAGACCTCCGGGTTTTACAACTCATAGAGTGAGGTCATACTCTGGAGTTCGATCAAATGCCTCCAGAAACTCCGCTAGTGTCCTCTCACTATCCTCCTTCTCATGTTCTCCTGATCAAAGGAGAAATTCAGGCCCTCCTTCAAAAGTGGGCTATAGAGTCAGTTCCCCTGACTCAAAGGGGAAAGGGATTTTATTCTCACTTTTTCCTAGTTCCCCAAAAGACCGGGGACTTTCAGTTCATCCTGGATCTCGGTTCCCTGAACAAATTCATCAAGTGCAAGAGGTTCAGCATGATCACAATGCCAGGTCTAATCCCCCTCCTGCAACCAAGGTAACTGGCTCTGCTCTCCAGATATGCAGGACGCGTACCTGCATATCATAGTGTTCCAGCCTCATAAGAGGTTCCTGCACGTCCTCTTCCAGGGCCAACATTATCAGTTTAGAGGCTTGCCACTTGGCCTATCCTCTGCTCCCAAAGTCTTCACCAAGTGCCTAGTGGTGGTAGCTGTGGCTCATTGTCAACAGGGCCATTACATCTTTCCCTACCTAGACAACTTTCTCCTTGCAGCTTCCTCGAGGGAACAGCTGGTTCACACTCTCAGAGACACCTTTACACTCTTCTGAGAACTGGCGATCACGCTGAATATCCCAAAGTCATCCCCATGGCCCAGCCATAGACTGTAGTTCACAGGGTTCTGGCCTTCCTCTCCCAGGACAGGGCAGATCATCTTCGGGATCAGGCCTGCATGGTACCCTCGAATCCTCATGTCCCAGCCCAAGTCTATCTCAGACTCCTCGGTCACATGGTGGTAGCCATCCCTATGGTTCCCATGGCTCACCTCCATATGACGGTCCCTCAATGGATGCTTAGGGTATAATGGGACCAGAGGTCCGATGACCTGGATCAACTAGTCTTGGTCTCTGACCCAGTCCACAGGACACTAACCTGGTGCTTGGATCCACTCAATCTGTTGACAGGTGTTCTCTTCCAACAGGGGCCCCTGAGATGAGTTCTGACCACAGACACCTTCAATCTTGGTTGGAGCACTCACCTGGAGACCAGGCAGACCTAGGGGACCTGGTCACCAGAAGAGCAATCGCTCCACATCAACATTCTAGAGATGCGAGCAATCCTGAATGCCTTGCAAGCATTTAGAGGGGACTTGTATCCATGCTCTCTTCTCATTCAGATGGACAACATGTCCGTCATCTTTTACATCAACAAGTGGGTGGGGGGAGAAATCACTCCTACCCCTTCTGCAGGAAGGCAATGAGGGTCGGGTATTGGGCAATGGAACACCACCTCCACCTCACCGCTGTTCATGTTCCAGGCATTCAGAACGTCTTGGCCAATAGCTTAAGCAGGTCTTGCTCCAAGGCTCATGAGTAGGAGCTCCTTCAGTCGGTAGCAGACCAGCTATTTGTCAAATGGGGCCATCCAGAGCTGGACCTTTTTGCGTCCCCTCTCAATGCCAAACTGTCCGATTTTTGTTCACTAGATCCAGGGCCTGGAGATTTCTGGTGAGACGTATTGTCCCTCTGTTGGATATGGTGGTTCCTCTACACCTTCTGTCCCTTTCCCTTTCTTCAGAGGGTGCTTCTGAAGTTACAGGTGGAGGGAGCAGAGATGATTCTCATAGCCCTCTTTTGGCTGCAGCAAATTTGGTTCCTACTACTTCAGCTGTGGAACCTCCAGTTCCCTTGCATCTGAGCTCACACCTGCTCTCCCAGGATCAGGGCACCTTAGTTCATCCAGACCTCAAGTCCCTACATCTTCACGTGTGGCTCCTGCAGACCTAGCTATGGTTAGATATGGGGTTCCACCAAAGTAGCGGATGTCCTAGTGGTGGCCAGAAAACTCTCCACGAGATCCACTTATGCAATGAAGTGGAAAAGGTTTTGCCTGTGGGCTACTGCATGACAACTTAATCCCTTTTTCTGCTCTCCGAACTCCATGTTTGAGTATCTCCTCTCTCTTTTTGAGCAGGACCAGAGCTACTCCTCCATCAAGGTGCAACTTTCTTCCATCTCGGTGTACCATGCACCGGTGGAGGGTAAGACTCTCAATCAACTGGATGTGTCCCATATCTTTTTGCAGGGCATTTTGCACCTAAAGCCTCCCGTCCGAGATCCTGTTCCTCCATGGGATCTCCTCTTTATGTTGGAGAAGCTCACACTACCCCCGTTTGAACCAGCCGTGGATTGTGAGCTATGTTTACTGTCATGGAAAGTGTTATTTTTGATTAGAGTCACTTCTGCTCAAATAATTTCAGAGATTCAGGCTCTGATGTGTAAAGAGCCTTATTTGGTTTTCATAAGGACAGGGCAGCCTTACACACAAATTCTATGTTTTTGCCTAAGGTGGTGTTGGAATTTACCCTAAATGAAGATATTCACCTGCCTGTTTACTACCCTGAGTATTCTAACGGGTGGAAGCACTTTTTCATACTCTAGACATCCATCTGATGCTTATGGGGGACATGATAGAAATAAGTGGGGACATGACAGAAGCATTTAAGTACCTCAAGGGAATCAATTAAGTCCAAGAGGGCAGCATCTTTCAGAAAAAGAGATGTGTAAGAACAAGAGGGCATAATTTGAAGAAAGAGGAGGGACAGCTCAGGGGCAATGTAAGGAAGTATTTTTTTCACAGAGACGGTAGTGGATGCATGGGACAGCCTTCCTGAGGAGGTTGTGGGGTCAAAAACAGTGTGGAATTGAAGAATGTATGGGGCCGACATAAAGCAATTCTTGTGGGAGGAAGGAGGAAGTAGGCTGTTGGTTATCAAGGATCTGCAGCTTATCCAATAGGTAGGAAAATGGGCAGACTGGGTGGGCCAAGCGGTCCTTATCTGCTGACAAAGTCTATGTTTCTCTGTTTTGTTTTTACCTAAGCTGCGCTTCTCCCTTATGGAAAATGGATCAGTTTGTTTTGTTCACTCCCAAGACTCAGGGTGCGCTAGTTACCGGACAAACCTTGTCTAAGTGACTTGTTAATGGCATAATTTTTTGCTACGACATGTACAATAAGCCTTTACTGGGTTTGGTAAGGGGTCATTCCACTAGGGGCTCAATGTGAATTCAGTGAAAGCAATTGGTCGAGAGTTGAAATGGGGAATTTGTTATAGTGACTCCAATAAGGGCAATACCACAATACAGTGCTATGCATTAAACAGCTAATGCAATTACAGTATACAGAAGGTTTTGCTGACAATTATACGTGGAGCTGAACATTATAGGCTTAAAGATTAAGGTTTAAATCCTCCACAGGTGTCTTCATTCACATACAGGGGGCTTGGCCCCCCCGCACCTCCCACGAGGAGCTATGCCCCCTGTACCCCACCTATCTTAAGGATTACCATGCCAAGGTGCACATTGATCGTGGGGGTAAGTCGCTATTCCCTTCTATGCACTCACGTGTACTGGGCATAATTGTGTATGCATGTAGCCAAGGAATGCTTAGTGCTATGTGATCGCTGTTTCCATACAGTCGCTATAAAATATCGCTTGCTATACTTGGGGTCACCATTTCAGGTTAGCCCAAATTGGTTTGCTGTCTACACGTCGCTGTTTTCATGTGATACCTTCTCTAGGGGTGTGGTGACTTCTTTTGCCTCTTTGAGAAATGTTTCCACAGCAGACATCTGTGCGGCGGCTACCTGGAGCTCTGTTCACACCTTTGCCAACCATTGCTGCTTGGACAGCTGGGTTGCAGTTTTGCAAGGCCTTTTTTCTTGAGCCTCTAACTGGTTCTTTTCAGCCTCCTCCTGGAAATTCCTGTTCCTTATCCTTTGATTGCTGTCACTCGAAGTAAGATAGTATGGTTATGTAAGAACTTACCATAACAGTTGATTTTTGAGAGGAGCTTTTGCAGCAGACTCTGTTTTCCCTCCCTCCTTCCCCCTCTGGCTTTCTCTCTGCTGTTTAAATTTTTAGGCAAGAACTTGCCTGGTTCTCCTTCCATCCTAGACTACAGATCTCCTGCGGGAGAACTGAGGTGGGGCTGGTAACTGCCCCCTTTATACCATTGGCTGACGTCGGGTGGAGCAGACATAGGGGCCGGTCCCCCGCTGAAGACTGCTGGCTAGGTTTCCATGTGATCCTGGCACCTGGTGGCTTAGTCCTTGTGGTTATTGCCTGTTGCAAGAGCTCTCACTCAAAGTAAGATCTAATCTTTCTAGTTGCCTTCTGTGCATGCAAACAAGGACATGGAGCCAAGCTAACTCCACTCATGGAATTGGAGGGGACTGTGACCTGAAAACCCCCAACACACAGGTAATACAGGCAAAAATGTTTTGGAGAAGGAACCCCAGCCAGGTCGTACATGCTCCACACACTCCTCGAAGAAAAACCCACCGTATCTATCTTGGCTTCCCCGTCCAGTCAGTATGCCTCTCTGGCCTTAAAATGTAGTTTATAATTGCCAGACCAGCCAATACAAAACTCTCACCCATTTTAGCTTTCCTGCTGTACTGTAGCATGTCTCTTCCTCCCAGCCATGAAATTTTACAGGCAGTCACCCTTCCTGACTATGCATTAAAAAAATAAGCAAGCTGTGAGCAGCGGGCAAGCCCACTCCTGTCAAGTCTTAGTCCTTATGGTTACTGCCTGCTGCAAGAACTCTTCTCGAAGATCTACTGTTACAGTAAGTTCTTACGTAGCTTTACTTTGCTGAAATCACTGGGATTTCAGGCCCATATAGTTGCCATTTTCTGTTTTTGAAAATTATGGACCCAACTGCTGGTGCCAGCTTGGCACTGACATCCCTGAGCAGGTGGCTCTGGAGCGTGATGCAAAAGCAACAGACTCTGGCCTGGGGGAGTTTGATACATGCACTGCTGTCACAGTGCATCCTATGGCAGGAAGCTTTAGCCTCCCATATATAAATTGCATAACAATACTCATGCTCTTTTTGTTTGTTGTGACTCCACTTTGTTGTCTTTGCTTTGATTACTATTTGGATGCAGTTGCCTTAATTGTTTTTCTTCCCTGTGTATATTTTAGCCTGCTGGACTATGTTAACCTGTTGACTTCTGCTACTCTACCTAGGACCCCCATGAAAACAAGATCATGGGGTAATCCTGGTTTGAGTAATTTCAAATAAATAAATAAATAAATAAATAAATAGTAAGGAACTGCAGGTAGCTTAGCAAAATTCTGGGGCACTGGAGGGGATGCAAAAGAAGGAGAAGCCAATCAGGACACTCGGCTGCAGCATAGCTGCCCACAGTTCACCTACCTACTGGGGATGAGAGAGCTTTGCTGCCATTAGGTCAGGAGTGGGGAGGCTTTGCTGCCATTAGGTCTGGGGTTGAGCGGGAAGGGAGAAGCTTTGCAGCCATTGGGTCAGGTAGGAAGGCTTTTCTGCCATTGGGTTTGAGGTTTGAGTGAATTTGCTGCCTTTAGGTTTGAGGTTAGGGGAAGGTGTGCTGCCATTGGATCTGAGGTTGGGGAAGCTTTGCTGAGATTACTACTGGGGCTCGAGTGAGATCTATTGCCATTCATCCTGGGATTGAAGGGAGCTTTGCTGACATTATGTCTGTTTTAAAGTCTATGGGCCCAATTTTCAAAGGTCTGCTAGACTGGTGCAAGTTGTGCCAAACCCCCAACTGTGGCAAACTCTGGGCATGCAAGGGATCCTGCACCATATTTTCATACAACAGGGGTCCCTGTGCCAGAGTCCCCAGTTTGCTGCAGGTGAAGTTTTGCACCAAACAGGTGATGCACTAGAATGGTTTGACAGAGGGTGCCGTCATCCCCCCAGCCTGGCGCACAGCCGGCACCTGCATGGCAATGATGGGATGGGGGGGAAGTAACCCTGCAACCTACCTTGGACAGTGCCTAGGGTCCTTTTAGACTGCCCTGGTTGGTTCTGTGTGACACAGCATGCTGTGTCAGGGAGAATGGTGGCACTGGGTAGGTTTGCCTACAACAGTCCCACAGACCTCTCAGTGTGCAGGCACTAACCCTGTCCTAGATCCCCTGGTGTTATTAGCCCTGTGGCTGTCCCATAGCTGGAAAAGTTTGCAATAAGTGGGAAATGTCCCAGGCTGCATGGTATGCAGTGCAGCTTTGTGATAGACATGGACCCATGGGCAGCTCAACATGCCCCTGCTGCATATCCTACCATGTGCAGGCACATCACATGTACAGATGCCATAGTAGCACTGGAAGGTTGGTGAGCAACGCTATAGGCAGGGACAGCACTTCCCTACTTCTGTCACTAGGGTTTCAGCTCTGTTGTCATTCTGTCACCACACTCGTGTATGGCACCTGCCTATAAGGGTTCCCACCAACCTGCCAGTGCTGCAATGGGCTGTGCAGCAGGCGCATATCAATCTGCCTGCTGGTCTGTGCGTATCACATAGCTGCACTACATACTGTGCAGCCCAGGATACTCCCTGCTTGTCAGGGACTTTGACAGCTATGGGACAGCCAGCAGGGATGATAACACCAGGGAGTCCTGGACAGTGTTGATGCCTGCACATGAGGAAGTACTCCATCTGTTGGACTGTGTGGCAATTGCAGGCACACCTGCCCTGTGCCACCATTCTCCCTGCCACAACATGCCTTGTCATACAGTGGCCACTACGGTGCTTACACAGGACACTTGGCACTGTCCAAGGTGGGTTGCAGGGTTCTCCCCCATCCTTCACAGTCCCAACCTTTGCTACAAGGGCTATTAGATCAGCTCATGGCTGATGTAACCAAAGTCCATGTCATGCAGCCACGGTGGGCCTTTCAAAATCCCAAATTAGGGGATGCTACAGCATCACCACCATGGTGCAATCCCCCTTCTACTTTGGTGCACCGGTGCAGCCATCTCAAGGACAGCGCAAGCCCGGTTGGCACAGGTGGTTCCCCTAGCATTACAGGGTGCCTTACTGAATTGGAACTGGTGCAAGATGTGGCACAAGGAGCCCTTTGTACCATGTCTCCTTGATGTCCCCCTCTCCATCTGTAGGGTAACTCTAACTGGAACCTCCTGGACCCTTTTCCCTACCTCCTGCCCCCACTACCCCCTCCCAACCCCTCTGCTCCCCCTCCCCTCCCTCCTTCCCCCTTTCTGCCAGGTTCTATCCCCTTGCAGGACTCTCAGCATCCTAAAGGGGCATAGCTCTTGGCTTGCTACATCCCCCCCACCTCTTTTTCTGCTGGGCCCTGTCCCCTTGCAGGGTTCTCAGCATCCTGAAGGTGTATAGTTCCTGGCTGGCCCCTCCTCTCTCACTCTTACCCTTTGCTTCTCCCAACTTTCTCTCCTCCTTCTCTGTCAGATCCTGTCTCTTTGCAGGGTTCTCAGCATCCTGAAGGTGAATAGTGCTTGGCTTGCGCCTCCTCTCTCCCTCCTACTCTTACTCTCCCCCTGCCCTTTCCATGCCCCCTCCACTACTTGTGTTATAATCTCCCCTTTCTTCTAAATCCATATAGCATGTAATAACCTTTTAAGATCTAATTAGCACTTATCAATCCGTGTGCTCAGCCTGCTACTTCTGTTCTCCTTTTCCTGGATTGCTCTATATCTGTTATACCTGCATACTGTTCTGCTCACTCCAGTATGCCTCATCCTTTGTTTCCAGTTTTTACTTTATCTGTTACTTTCTTTTCACAATACTGTCTGTAGAGTAGGACTGAAATGCATTGTATTAGTACCTCTCTTTATGTAAATGAACTGCACTGTATGTATTTTATTGAATGTTTTAGCTTGATCCCCCCATTATGTAACCCTCGCCCCCAGAACGTTTCTGGAAACAAGTTGTTAACAGAGCATGTTGTCTTTCCTGGTGAAACATTTTCAAATAAATAAATAAATGCATAATTAAATGTAAGCCCCTTGCACCTGTCCCAATATTTTAGAAATTGGGTCCTATGTTTAAAGTACATCAACTGTGTTTGCAGGACCATTTCCAAATGATGGAGTGTTATTCTAAGAGTTAAAACGGGGGACATCCTTACAATGTGGAATGTGAGGGAAAGTTAGTGCAGCAGAGGGTCCAGCCATGGACACCATAGGGGTAGGAGGAAATGGGTACATAAAAAATATAGGCCTGCCAGGCTGACCTGATGGAACCCAGAGCTTGTTGCTGGACTCACTCTTTGTTTCTCGCAGTATACAGTAAGGCAAAACTCCAGTGTCTTCATATGAAATCAGTCTTCCCTGTCTTTTAAAGAGTCATTGTCTAATAAACTGTTTAGAGCTGCTTGATTTACACCAGTTATGCTTTAATCTTAGTGTTTTCTACTTTAAAAAAAAAAAATCAGCACTCCCATCTCCCCACAATAGAATTGCCCTTCATCTTTGAGAGTTATAAAGATACTTTAATTTTGTTTCAGCATTTTTTTTAGCTCCATGCCCCTTAACCTGGTGGAAGCAAAAGTGCATGAGACTATGACTACTGGCAATAAGAAAGGTCTGTCTGCACCCTCAAGATTCTGTTGTTTCAACTTTTAGCAGCATGCAGGCAAACTTGTTCGGCATTGACAAATGTTTTTTTTTTTCCTTGCCATTAACCAATAATCCCTTTTAAAAACCTGACGGAGTTCTGTATCAGGCAGATTGCTGCAGTTTCAATTCTCATTAATAAATTATGTAAAAATGCTCACTTAAACATCAGGGAAGCTCTGTGTGACTTACTCCTGTCAACAAAAAAAAAAAAAACTGTGGGAGGCACCTGCTCAATGAGCTTGTATTGCAGAGCACAAAATGGACTGAAGAGCCATTCATCAGTTATAGTTTCAGTGCAATATCAATTTTTATTCTTCAAAAAGAGAAGCACAAATGATTACATATAAGGCTGCCAACATTTTATGGACATCCTGGTCACTTCACTGGGGAAGCATTGTCTAAAAATAAACAGAGACAGTAGACAGAGGATATGCAATGGGGAGTTGTGTGACGCATTATTTATCTACACAAGAGCAGTCTGGCTTCAGCTAACCTCACTAGTGGAGTAAGTGGAGTGAGGTGCCCAAGGCCAAATGGCTCAAGTGGTGATAAATAAAGTATCACACAGCTCCCCACTACATATCCTGTTTAAACAATAGGTTTGTGTGTTTTTTTAGAGGAGGAGACTGAGAGGTTGTGTTTATTCAACATATGTGTGCTACATTCTGGGATCTAAAATAAATCATGCAAATGTGGAGATAACACTCTGTATGACATTAGAATTGTGTCCCTGCATATTGTATAAATACAGTGTCACAGTTTTTATATGCTCATTAAAACTGTATTTACAGAGTATTGTACATAGTATATATACAAGCATCGTCCCATGTACTTGTTTTAAATCTTTCAATGGTACCAGTGTGAACAAGCGGCTGGTAAAGCAAAAAAAAAATGCTGGCATTTATTTATTTATTTAGCTTTTGTTGACCGGGTAAGTACACTAGGCAAGTATTATGCCTATTTTCAGGAACGACCTGGGAGAATACAACACAGTGATACAGAATAGTACAGAGAAAAATGCAAGTACATCATGACAGCATAACAACATATAGGAGTAGTAACATTATACAAGGGAGCAGTAAGTCATAATACAACTTATAACTTCATAGTTAAGATGCCACCAGGGTAACAACAGGTCATACATACATTAGAGACATATAAATTAGGGCATGACCAGAGTATGTAGATGTAGCCAGTTATGCCCACAGTTGAGTACCTGGATAGGTGATAGAATCATGGGAACAGCGAGAAGTTTCAGGCAACCTGTTAGAGGCAGCATGGGTCAGATTGACAGCAATGGACATTGCTCTAGGGAGGCTTAGGGCAGTCACACGCTGAGGCGAGTTTTAAGAAGCCCGACAGGGATTTGCAAAAACTCTGATGGGAGGGGACCAATCCAACATGCTCTGGAAGGGAGTTCCAGAGTCTGGGAGCACATATGGCAAAGTCCCTGTCCCCCATGAGGGTCCGGGTGGAGGGGACTTTGAGCGTCCCTGAAACCTGGGACCTAAAAGAGTAGCGAGAAGTGTCAGTAGGTGGTAGATGCTGGGCCAGCCCGGGGGGATGCCAGTTCGAATCACTTTGCCTGTGAGGCATCCTACCCCGAAGTCGAGGTACCTGGCTGGAGAGAGCCAACAGAGTTTATCATAAAGCTCGCAGTGATAGGTGAGACAGGGGGCAGCCAAGGCAAAACGACAGATGTTGTTGTATGTCATGTGCCACCGGGAGAGGTGAGTCATGGAGGAGCGAGCGAATTGGTGCAGACCATAGCTGAGGGAGGGAAGGAGTACACCTCTTGCAAGGGCAAGTCTGGCTGCAGGTGAGAGGCTATACTTGGCTCTATAGGCCAGGCCCAGCTTACAGTTCACCGCCCTGCAAATGTTTAAGATGTGACTCCCCATGTCAAGTTGGGGATCAAGTGTGAACCCTAGGTATTTGACAGAGTTCACTACTGGGAGGTAGGACCCATCAGGACTGGTAATATTTAGCAGGGCTGACGAGGCTTTGATTTTGGCTACTAAGCCGAATAGCATAGCCTGTGTTTTTTTCAGGTTCAAGACCAGCTTATGGTTAGTAACCCAGGTCAGGACATTGTTGAAGTCCTCGGACATGCACTGGTTAAGATTAGCGGTGTCACGGGAGTGAGCCACTATCACCGGTCATCTCGTGATAGGGTGGCACCTACAATTGGTTGACACCCATGGTAGTTGATTGATAAATAGGGAGAAGAGGAGGGGGCCCAGTACCGACCCCTGGGGGACACCAGAGGTCACCAGTAGGGGCTCGGAGAGGACTTTATTGAAGCTAGTCCGCTGCATTCTTCCATGCAGGTAGCCCGTGAGCCGATTCATGGCAGGGGGGAGAAGCCAAGTGACCATAGCTGTGAGCAGAGCAACGCATGATCGACAAGGTTGAAGGCTTTGGACAGGTCAATAAAAATGGCTCCAGAGAGTTTGCCCTGGTCTATGGCAGTTCTGATGCTTGCATTGGAAGGGGCTTTACAAGTAGGAGGAGGAAGGTGATCATGCCACTTTACAAAACACTGGTCAAACCACAGCTGGAATACAGGGTTCAGTTCTGGAGGCCCTTCTTGCAGGGTGACAAGGACAGGCTGGAAAGAGTCCAAGAAGGGTGACCAGAATGGTCCAGGGTATTCAAGGAAGACCATATGGGGACAGGCTGGAGGAGCTGGGTCTGTATTTGTTGAAGATGAGATGGGAGAGGGGAGACATGTTGAGACCTTCAAGTAAATGAAGGAAATAAATAAGGTAAAAGGGGGATAGCATCTTAAAACTAAGCAAGAACAAAGCCACCAGGGTCATTCACTCAAGCTGGAAGGGGCAGATTTCGGGGGGGACATAAAGGGGTGTTACTTCTCACAAAGGGTTATAGGTCGATGGAACAGGTTGCCAGAATGGGCTGTAGAAGTAGACATGGTGGAAAAGTTCAAGAGATCATGGGATATCTACATGGGACTTGGCCAGGGTGGTGAGAGAGGGCAGGGTGGTGAGAGGTAAAAAGGTGGAGGAGGGGGAATCTCTCTGGGCAGACTAGGTGGGCTGAATGGTCCTTTTCTGCTGGCAAGATTCTACGACTAATTTAACTTTAGTCTAAAACCAGTAAATCCTGTAGGTTTTAAAATAATGACTAAGCAATGCATTTACAATGCATGCCTGTAGCTGAACCCCATAATGACTAAGCAATGCATTTACAATGCATGCCTGTACCTGAACACCTGGTTACAATATTACTTTTGTTTAATAATACTATAACAAGCTTCAAAGTCCAAAATCAATTACTACCTCTTGGTTTTTCCTCAGAATAGCCTCTACTGTAGGTGATAGTAACCCTAATCTAAGTGAATAGTGTGGGGTTTAGACTATTGAATTATTGGGGTTATTTTATCACATATATCCACTAGCAATGGTAGTTAACCCTTAACTTGGCACTTTCTGAATCTGGTCTACTTAAAGGATAATGCTAAACGGCTTCATCCATTTGTTCTGTTTTATTTAGTTTTTTGTTTACTGTGTAGGCACACTAGACACGAGTGACTATTTTCAAGCATGACCCAGGAGGTTACAGCAATTAAACAGACATGCATACAATAAAGAAAAATACAATAGCGATGGTATCAGAAATTCAGCAAACATGAAAATTATAGCAGATCACATCACAAATAAACTGTCAAGAGTAGTTTGTACACTAAAGTGTGAGCAACTACAAAATGGATACAAGAGATACAGCAAATCAGCAGTATTGTACATTTTACAGTAAGTGCTATCGTGATAATAAATGGACAGTACTAGTTAACCACAAACATAGCTGTAGCATTAAGACAGAGCACGGTACAGTAGATTAGGAAATATATCTAGAAAAGATATTAACCCTCGCTTAGTAGGAAAATAAAATTATAGATAGAGCACCATATCCTGTCTGGACAAGAATAATAGTGCCAAGCACTACAAAATGTTATCTCCCTTTATTAAAGGGATTTATTAAAATGCTACCCCTATTACTTAAAAAGCATGTTTTTGTTGGCCCGGTGGTGCTGAGAGTTGAGGTGCTGGACGCCACACCTTGCGCCATGCTGGCGACCCGGGTTGGGGAGCAGACCTGGGTTGCCCGGGGTCGGCAGGGGAGGATCGAATGTCTGGAGGACTGCTCTCCTCCCCTGGGGTGGGCTGGGGTGCCTTCCACTGCACTAGTGGCCCCCAGTGCAGACTGGAGTGTAGCAGTGCTGGTGGGCCGGAATACAGGTTGGGAGAGGCAGATGACCTGTGTATGTGTACGGGATCGTGCACGATATGCATTGGATGTCATTGCATGTCCTCTCTCTAGGGGAACCACTCATGGAAAAATCCTCTCCCAGCAGCAGTATGACAGCCACCGACAGACGACCAGATCTGGTGGGTCAGACAATGCCCGACGGCCGGGATGGGGGCTCAGGGTGATTCCAGTCTCCTCTCCCGGTTCCCCCTCACTGGGGGAGACCCCACCATAGGGGGCAAGCTACAGTCCTCCTTGCCTTGGCGGATGTGGCAGAGGCTGGCTCTGCCAAGGATTTGTTGAGCGTCAGCGTACGTGGCCTGAAACAGGGAAAGTACTTCCCAGCTGCAGTGGCATGCATAAAAGAAAGTTAACACCAACAAAAAGGCATGTTTTTATTTCAAGGAGTGTGATGTGTATATTTTAAATATAATTTTGTAGTGAGAAACAAATATGTCTTCTAGATGGGCTCTCAGCTAGGGCACGTATTTGTTTAAAACTTTTAAATTGTACTGAAAAATTGTAGCTTTGCTATCCACTTACTTAAAGAACATTCCCTAGTCTTGATCTTTGAATTGTTTACAGCTTTACAAACAACTGCTGTGGAGGACAAATATATATGTTGTCTAGTTTGGTTTTTCATTTTGAAATTCAGTCGTCTCAGTGCAGAAGGAAACAATAACAGAGCCTGCTATGTGAAAAGTTACATTTATATCTTCGTCTAAGGCATTTCCTTCCATAGAGTCACACCTTTTGGAACTGTAAGTCGCTGGGTCAGGACCTGCTCCTGTGCATGACTGTTTTTAACAAGCATTTGTCAATGCCAAATGTTGATTGCACTGATGTGTTGAGTTCGCTCACTGCCCCTCTGTCACTCGCTCAGTCTGTTTCTCCCACTGTTGCAGGCTGCTGTTTTGTACTGGGCTAGTGCCTGCATTGGCACCTTGTTCTGCCCACTAAGAAATCCGCAGCTGTCCCGACAGAGCTGCGTTGAGGTGGCTCACTCCCCCTCTTTCACTCACTCATTCTGTTTCTCCTGGTGCTGCAGGCTGCCCTTTTGTACTGGGCTCCTGCCTCTGTTGGTGCCTTTTTCTGCCCACAAAGAAATCTGCAGCAGTCCCAACACAGGTCTGTTGAACCTGCTGAGTCCCCTCTCACTCACTCATTCCGTTTCTGCCAGCGCTGCAGGCTGCCCTTTTGTACTGGGCTCCTGCCTGTGTTGGCACCTTTTTCTGTCCACAAAGAAATCCACAGCTGTCCCGACAGAGCTCCCTTGAGGACGCTCACTCCCCCTGTGTCACTCACTCATTCTGTTTCTCCTGGTGCTGCAGCTTGCCTTTTTGTACTGGGCTTCTGGCTCTGTTGGTGCCTTTTTCTGCCCTCAAAGAAATCTGCAGCAGTCCCGACAATGCTCTGTTGAGCTCGCTCAGTCCCCTTCTCTGACTCGCTTATTCCGTTTGTGGTGGCGTTGCAGGCAGCCCTTTTCTATTGGGCTCCTGCCTGTGTTGCTGCCATTTGCAGCAGTTACAATACAGCTCCGTTGAGCTTGCTCACTCCCCCTCGCTCATTCTGGTTTTCCTGACAATGCAGGCTGCCATTTTGTACTGGGCCTCTGCGTGCATTGCTGCCTTTTTCTGCCCACAAACAAATCTGCAGCAGTCCCAACAGAGCTCCGTTGAACTCACTCACTCCCCCTCCCTCACTCGTGCATTCTGTGTCTCCTGCCGCTACAGGCTGCCCTTTTGTACTGGGCTCCTGCCTGCATTGGTGGCTTGTTCTGGCCAGAAAGAAATCTGAAGCAGTCCCAACTCAGCTCCATTGAGCTTGCTCACTCCCCCTCTTTCACTCACTCATTCCGTTTCTGCCCGCGCTGCAAGCTGGCCTTTTGTACTGGGCTCCTGCCTGCGTTGCCGCATTTTCTGCCCACAAAGAAATCAGCATTCATAATAGAGCTCCATTGAGCTTGCTCACTACTGCTCTGTCACTCACTCATTCTGTTTCTCTTGGCGCTGCAAGCTGCACTTGTGTACGGGGCTACTGGCTGCGGTGGCACCTTTGTCTGTCCACAAATACTGTAAATCCGCAGCTGTGCTGAAAAAGCTCCATTGAGGTCGCTCAGTCTCCCTCTGTCACGCACTCATTCTGTTTGTCCTAGCGCTGCAAGCGGCCCTTTTGTATGGGGCTCCTGCCAGCATTGGTGTCTTTTTCTGCCAACAAAGAAATCCGCAGCAGTCCTGATAGAGCTCCATTGAGCTCACTCAATCCCCCTGTCTCACTCACTCGTACTGTTTCTCCCACCGCTGCAGGCTGGCCTTTTCTACTGGGCCCCTGCCTGTATTGACACCTTTTTCTGCCCACAAAGAAATCTGCAGCAGTCCTGACAGCGCTCCGGTGAGTTCGTTCACTCCCTCTCCCTCCCTCACTCTCTCGTTCTGTTTCTCCCACTGCTGCAGGCTGACCTTTTGTACTGGCCTCTTGCTTTGGGGCATTTTTCTGCCCACAAACAAATCCAGAGCAGTCCCAACAGAGCTCAGTTGAGCTCGGTCACTCCCCCCTCTCACTCGTTCCATCTTAATCTATCTCAAACACTGATGCCCCACAGCGACCGTGCTATTCTCCGTCAGGTGTGCAAAAACATATTTTAGCAAGGATGTGAAAAATGACAGCTGTACCGTTCATAAGGAGGTGTGAAAGAATGCCACTGTTGAAAATGTAATGTGAAAATATTGCAATTTGTGAAGTTACAAGGGTGCGTGGAAACAGTTGAACGCATGCTTGTAACACAGTCATGTTATGGAGTTTCGGCACCAAATTTCCAACATAGGGATTTTACGACCTCTGCTCATGAACACTGCCACTGTCATTTTCTTTATCTGTCCCGAACACTGATTTCCCATAGTGACCGCATTATTCTGTGCCGCAACTGTGAAACCACATTTCACTCAGGATATAAAAAATGACAGCTGTACTGCTCATAAGGAGGTATGAAAAATTGCCATTGTTGAAAATGTGGCATGACAATATTACGAATCTGCAAAGTTACAAGAGTGTATGGAAAGTGTGCAACGCAACTCATTTGATGGGCTATCATCACCAAATTTTCAGCATAGGCATTTTAGGACCTCTGCTCATGAACAGTATCACTGTCATTTTATTTCTCTGTCCCGGACAGTGAATTCCAACAGCGACCGCACTATTCTGCGCCAGAACTGCGAAAACACATTTTGGCCAGGATGGGGAAAAATGACAGCTGTACTGCTCATAAGTAGGTGTGGGTAAATGGCAATGTTGAAAACCTGGAATGAAAATATTATACATTTTCGAAGTTATGAGCGTGCGAGCAAACTGCACGACGTATGCTCATAATACAGTCATTTTATGGAGTATCGTTACCAAATTTTCAACATAGCCATTTCAGGACCTCTACTCATGAATAGTGTCACTGTCATTTTCTTAATCTGTCCCGAACACTGATTTCCGACAGCGACCATGCTATTCTGCGCTGGAAATGTGAAAACACATTTCTGCCAGGATGTGAACAATGACAGCTATACTGTTCACAAGGAGGTGTGACAAAATGCCAATGTTGAAAACCTGGCATCAAAATATTGCAGATTCACAAAGTTACGCGCGTGCGTAGAAACTGCACAGCGCACGCTCATAAAACAGTCATTTTTGGGATTTTTTCCACCAAATTTGCAGCATAGGCTTTTTGAGAGCCCACCTCATGAACACTGGAACTGTTGTTTCATTAATCAGCCCGCAAGGGTGATTCTGAGCAGTGACCGCGAAATCACCTTTCGGGCTGATTAACGCCATGACAGTTCAAGCACTCATGAGGAGGGGTGCCAAAAACTCCATGTTGAAAATTTGGTAAAATAATTCCCAAAAATGCCTGAGATATGCACTAAAGTTGAAAAAACCCTAATCATTACATTATACAGCTTACTGCCATTTCCTCAGTTCACGGTCGGCTTTGAAGAGTGCAGATGTGTTCCTGGTCCACCGAAGATCATCGCGCCAGACTCCAGAGGTAAGTATGGGGTGAAGGGGGGTGTGGGGAGGCAGGGTGCGCAGTGGGTGGGTAGGTGCAGGTGGTGGGTGGGCAGCACGGAGACTACGAATAACCATTTTCTGCTTTTCAGGGGGAAAAAAAGCAAAAGACTTCACAGGACAGTTTTTTCTTTTACAGGGGCATGTGGCACGCTGGGGTGGGCTCCCAGCATGCCACCAATGGCTTTCTATTTTGGGGCCAGCAATAGCTGATGAGGGATTGGGCACCCCTGTTGGCACACAAAGGGGGGGAGTCACTACGCCGACGGGGATTGGGTACCCCGTCGGCAGGAATAACAGCATGTGGGAGGGCACCAATGGCTTTCTGTTGGCAGGGACAGCAATAGCCAACGGGGGATTGGGCACTCCCCTCGGCACACAAGGGGGGGACTTCATTATGCTGACGGGAATTGGGCACCCTGTCAGCAGAAAATGAAAGCATGGGGGAGTGACAGAATGCTGATGAGGACTGGGCTCCCCCGTCTGCAAAATGAACAGGGGGGCACCGAAGCCAATGAGATGGGGCCCCTGTCAGCACATAAACACGGTGGGGGGGGTTATATTGTTTGTGAACACGGCGGCAACCTGCTGCCATGTTCACAAACAATATCAGGCTTGCTAGATTTGCCCTGCAATGATGGGTCGCTCCCTCATTACAGCGGATGGCTGACGCTGCAATGACGAGGCGGCCCCTGATTGCAGCAGCTGTCATGTCACAAGTTGGTGCGAACGTTCCAAACTTGTGTCACCAGCAGCCTGCAACGGGATTGGGGGAAGCGGGACAAGCCTTTGCAGGCTGTGGGGGCACTGGCCACAACAGTGCCATGCCTTCACAGCCTGCTTCTCAGCAAACTGTGCCAATATGTTTCTTGCGCTGCATGCAATCAACATAAAAATGATGTGCATGTAAACTTTCTTGTGGTGAATGTACAGTAGCTTGTAAATTGTGCACTGCTTGTTATATACAATATGGTATGGTACTGTTTACTATGTATGTAACAGTCTGCATCTGAGAATAGGCTTTGGCCAGAGTATACTATTGTCCTGTATAAAAATAAATGATATAATACTACTTAAAAACTTTTGCCTAATGGAGGCCACCCTCATTGACATATGTCAGTGCTGGCTATATAATGCTGACAGTTTCATGCCAACTCATTTTTTTCTCCTAACGTCAACCGCTCATCAGATTCTAGAAAATGTATTCATCGATTTTGTCAATTGAAGTTACAATTTTCTTTAATGTACGTACTTTTATCATAGCAATGTCAATGGCTCAGTAGGTAGCGCACTTGCCTTTGGGGTCAGAAGAACAGATGGTTGTGGGTTCTAACCCTACACTAGGCACTTGTGTAACACTCATTACTGACACTGTAGTACAGCGTGAGGTGAATACTGCACTGATGAGGTGCTGTCCTTTGGATGAGATGTTAAACTGAGGTCTCTTCTGCATGTATGTCCATATATATTGCATTATAAGCATAACAAGTTATCCCTTTACCAGTTTTAGAATGATGTAACTTAATTCACTGTCTGTGTGACATGCTTTGTTCATTGCTGTTGTATATTATGTTAGTCTCTGTAAAAGTGTCATTGTACACTTACCATGTATTGCCATTTATTGTATTTACAGTTTTCCTCCCTCTGTATCCCTTTTTCCCCAGGTCGTCCCGGAAAAAGGAACATTCATCTCAGTGAGCCCACCCGGCTACCAAAATTCAAATAAATAAACATAAATAAATAAATCTCTGATCACTGTCCAGGTGGAAGTAAAAGATCCCATAGCACTTACTGAAGAAAAGTAGGGGTATTTTTATTTAAAACAAATGCAAAAGACAAATAAAACAACATATATTTTTTACATTAATCCAACATTAATAACAAAAGAAAACCTTCAAAAGAGTAAATACATGCAAAAGAAAACAATGAAAAAAAATATACAAACCATGATCAAGAGAAAAGACAAACTTAATACAACTTATAAATAAAATGCTGTGAACCTAACAAAATCATTCAGATATCTTTCCATGTTGCTTAAGGGATCACATAGAGTTCAGTGCAACAAGTTAGTGCGCTTATCAGAGCTGACACAATGCCCAAACCTGTCAAACTTGTTCCATGCAGTATTAAACCATTTTCTGGGACAGGTCAGAATTTCCTGGTACCTATCTGTCTGTCTGTCTGACTATCTACATATGTCATATTGTTTCCGAAAACTGTGTTTATATACAGGTTAGGGTAACTTAATGCCACAAAAGTAGGGAAATGTGGTGCTATGGTTTCCGACACTAACCCCCCCCCCTCCCCAAAGCAGCAAAAGGGAAAAAACATTAGGGGTTTGAGTCTCTGGAGTAATAGTGAATCAGTGATGATGTCTTCCTTGGGGCTGTCAGCCCTAGTGCTTCCCACTTCCCCCAGCCCATAGTCTCTAGTCCAAAGTGCAAGACATAGCTCCAAGCAAGTGCCTCATAGTGAAGAAAGAAGATTGTGTGTCACATTGTGACACAAACTCTAATGACACATTTCCCCACTTTTGTGGCATTAGATTACCCTAACTGCTGTATTAACATAGTTTTTTTGCAAAGAATGTCCTTTTTTTTTGAAATAGTGGAATCGTATCCTCACTCACAACCAATGCAGATGTTCTGCATCAAAAGAATACTCTGTCAGCCTACAGAAGTGAAGAGTTCATGGGGCTGTCCAGTGGTCTGCAGAAGCACAGGGCCCTGTGGTCCCTGCACTTCTATATAGCCACCATTACAGATGCACAGGGCAAAGAATGCAACTGTCAGGCAATGCACAGGGCCCTCTGCCACCCATGGGTGGAGAGGTGCAGGGTCCTATGCCAAGAAGACACTTGTCTTCACTACATGCTATTCAGCCCATTTGACAACTCTGCACCTTTCATTCCCTGGCTTGGGGGGGGTGTCACTTAACAGGGACATCCTCCCACCCTCACCCGTTTAGCTAGAGTCAGGTGTTTTTTTTTAAAAAAAGACATAAGTTTTACATATTTTCAATGTTTGTGAGTTTAACAGGAGGAAAAACTGGTGGCTATCACGACTACAATATTTTTTTTTTTTTTTAGCACAAGACGTAAATCATGAAAATAAGCACTTTTTTAAACTGTTTTTTCCTCCCTGGTATGGGCAGGGGATTTACCCCTTCTCAGCAACTGGACCTCACACCTGGCATCCTTCTCAGGTAGCTCAGACTGTGGAGGCTGGCAGCTTGTTATATGTGGTTGGACTCCCCAAGGTGAGAGACCGAGATCAACCAGAGGCCCCAGCCAAGGCTAGCACCTGAGGTGTCATTTAGATGGAGGTCCGGGGGCATCACAATGCAGCCGGCCAAGAGGGTTTTCTCTTGGCGTAGATGTAATGGAAAGTATCCCTTTCTGCTTTTCTGTATAGGATGGGTTATGAGCCGCTGAGGGATAATTATTTAGTTAAGAGGCAATTATGGGCAGATCTTAGATCCATGGTGTCTCTAGGACAGAGTATAAAACATTGCCACTAGGGGCTTAGTTTAGATAGTGGGAGTCAGTTGGAACTGACTGCGCGAGGTGATGGACCTCTGGAACTCACACAATTGTGTGAAGCAGGCTCAGAGACAGTCTAGTGTCATTGCTGTTCAGAGCATTGGCCCTTTCCTGAGCTTATTTCATTTGTTTATTTTGTGAATGAACTAATCCAAATTTTTATTATTTCTGTGAAAGATCATTTTACCTCAGAAAATAAAATAAGTGCCTTGCCGGTGTTTTTTATGCACAAAGTCTGTTAGTCTGCCTGAGTTTGTTATCCTGTTATCCCAACCCTGCTACATACTTCCCATGGCCCAAACATCATTTATTGGGAGCTCCATGTGAGTGTTGTGAGCACACAGTTCCACATGCAGAGACACACGCAGAGACACGCACACCTCAGCGTGTGTCAGCTGTGTCGGCTGGGGAAGCTGGGGTGTGGGGACACAGATATAAACACAGTAACTCAAGTAAGTAAGCATACAAATTCTTGATATCTTTGGCTTACTCTCTTATTATCCCATTCTGTCATGGCTTTAATAATGGAGGGCCCTTTCAAAGAGTGCTGCGATTGCCACGTGTTTTGCTCAGGGGAACCTTACTCTGAGTTTATCTGTGACAAACGTTTATTGGTTAGTACTCTTCAAGATGAAATATCAAGACTCTTGAGTAGAGAGGTGGTTAGTGATGAAATTGAAAAATTAGAGAACTTCATTGATAACCTGGTAAGGCAAATAGAAACCCCACGTGCCTCCACTGCTGCTAAAATGGACACAGAGGCCCTAGCTGATCAAGCAGATCAGTCTCAGCCTATTGTATAGGAATGGGCACTAGTAACCAAAAATAATAGAAAACATAGAGGGGGCCAAATTCACAATAGCACTCCAATAGTGCCACATAATAAATTTGACCCTCTAATGCCTACGGACACTGTTACGGACAATGACGAAACCCCTCCAAGTTTAGTACACCTAACTCGTCAGTACACAGTAAAACCTAAAGTACCTTCTAATAAACCCCACATACTTTCAGACAAAGTAGACAACCTTCCCCCGCCAACCAGTCGATTGTATAGGCAACAAAAGAGGCCATATCCAGTATGAATCCCTGTCCTCATTTAGCAACCAGCCCTCCACCCCAGACAAGACAAGTGTACATACTGGGTGACTCTGTCATTGAACATCTTGATAGAGCCTTTTGCAACCCAGACAAATTCAACCACACTTGTTCTAGTTTCAGAGGGGCCAAAGTACAGTAGTAGCCACAGACATTGCCAGCTATTTCCTGAAATTTCTGATATTTCTAGAGAAATCTCCTGCTTTCTGCATTACCACAGTAGGGGCAGCAGAGAGAAACTCTTCAGAAATATCACAACATTTCTAGAAATAGCTGCCAATGTCTGTGGCTGCTACTGTAGCTGATATCACCACCATGATTCCTGACATCCTTAATAATGCAGGAACTAACCCCCTGGTTGTCATTCATGCAGGCACCAATGATATATGGCATACAAACCCAGACCAACTTAAACATGACTGCATGGCACTTAACAATCTGCTTGTTGAGAAGGGTTGTACAGTATGTTTTTTGGAAATCCTGTCTGTTCCTAGAACCACTGAAACCATCTCTCAAGGCATGAAACAGATAAATGCATGGCTGAGGAAATGGTGCCTAAAACATGACATCCCTTACATTACCCACTGGGAGCATACCTCTCAACTGTCCCTGATTTTCAGGGATGTCCCTGATTTTGCCTCAAAATTTTCCTCTGTCCCTCCTAAAATTTCTGTTTTTGTGACTGAGCAGTGGGGATTGTAAGCATAAAATAATGTTAAACATTAAAGTTACAGACTAGTTCTTCATCAGAAAATGCTTCTTACACCAATTTTCTTATTCCTAACAGCTTTCTGAGTGAGTATTACCAATTTTTAAGATGTGTCCCTGATTTTGGGTCTCTGGCCCTGATTTTTTCAAGCCTTGTCCCTGATTTATGAGGTAAGAGGTTGAAAGGTATGACTGGGAGACATTTCTTGATAAAACCCCCCTTTTTTGCTGGAATAGACTGCACCACAATGGGGGGCAGCATCTTACTGAGGAAATCCTTCTGTACTGTGATAGAAAATTATTGAAACTAAATAAAAGTGGGGAGAATGGAATCTTACCCAAGTCTCTTAAATCATTCCCTCTCCCTGGCTCCTCTAGCACCTGTAAAATTCTAACACTAAATGCAAGATCTTGCAACTTAACTAAAATAGCTGAACTGGAGGCTAGAAGTAAGGTATTAAACCTAGGCATTATAGCTGTAACGGAAACTTGGTGGGACTCTTCCTCATCTTGGATCAAAGGGATTCAAGGCTACAAATTATATCACAAAGATAGAACTGGTAAACAGGGAGGTGGGGTCTGTATATATATAACAGAACATATTCCTTCTTATGAATCTCATTATCAAACCAATACAGAAAGCAGTTGGGTCAAAGTGCAGTTCAAGGGCCAACCACAGATTACTACAGGTAACTGTTATAGGCCTCCATCTTCAGATTCAAATTATATAACTGAACTACTACATATAGAATAGTGGATGGATGAACATCCACAACAAGGCTGTGTTTCCTTCGAGGGAGTTGATGACATCATAGAGACCTCGAGAGTGAAGCTCGAGAGGTCTCCTTGATGTCATCAACTGCCCAAGAAGGAAACGCAGCCTTAGTTGTGGATGTTCAGCCATCCACTGTTTTGTATAGTATATGACTACCTTCGATTTGGTTTTTATTATTTTATTTCTGAAGTTACTTGCTGTGGGTGCTGCTCCGCTTCTACTGGTGCTCCTGTTCATTCCCATTCCGCTGCTGGCACTTCCGCTCAATCTATCCCGCTGCACTTTCACTTCTACGCACGCTTAGTTTTAAAGTTAAAAAATAGATTTTTCCGAAGGGAGCCACGTATTGGTCTCTTTGTCCCGATTCTAAATCCAAAAATCAGTGGCTCCACTGCCCGGCACTCGCTAAATTGCGCCGCCATGTTTGTTTTAATTTTTACGTTGACGCTCGGCTGAGCCAATCAGGTGGCAGGTCAAGGTTAAAAAGTTGTTGTACTATCGATGTGACATAACATATTTGACCTTTGAACTGTACTACAACAAGTTTTCAGCAGTTGCTGAAATCCATGTAGAAACAAGGTTAACCATATACTACAAGACATTTCCAACTTATCTGACAAGGGGGCTGTAATAATTCTAGGGGACTTTAGCATGCCCAATATCAACTGAACTTCCATTACTAGCAGCTGCCAGCATGAGAAATGCTTTATGTCAACCCTTACTGATACCAGTCTTACCCAACTTATCACTCAGCCTACTAGAGGTAATAACATTTTAGATTTTCTTGTTACCACCATAAAAAATAACATTTCCAATATTCAAATGTTAGATCCCTTAGGCAGTAGTGATCATGTCACCATTTTATTTGATATGGCCAGTGAACACCTTTGCCTAAAAAAAACAAATTACCTACAAAAACTATGACAGAGCAAATTTTGGAGAAATCATTAATATTCTGACCAAGATTCCCTGGGAAAGCACCTTGCTTGGACGAAATTCAAAAACATTATTTACAATCGAGAAAAAAACCTATGTACCAACCAAAAATAAATATAACTAAAAAGGAAGAATTCCTAGGTGACTTAACAAATCAAATAAAACCCAAATTAAACAAAAGGAAAGCTTATTCAAAAAGCTAAAATTCTGTCATCCAGAGGCCAGAAACACTGTTTACTCCAAATATAAAACAACCTTAACTACCTTAAAACATATGATTAAACATGCCAAAGGCAATCTTGAATTTAAACTGGCACACACCAAAGGCTGCTACAAATCTTTATTTTCTTATCTAAATAGTAAAAAGGGTAACACCAGGAAAATAGGTCCACTAATTCATAATGGCACAGGTTTGCAGTCAGATATTGACACTGCCAACCTTTTTAACACCTACTTTTGTTCGATGTTTTCTAAAAAAGACTCTTATACACCCCTTAACCACTCCAGTAGAATTCCATCCCCTGCATATACCATAACAACCTCAGATATACTACCAGTGATAAAATCCTTAAAAAAGACAACCAGCCCAGGGCTTGATAAAATCAGCTCTAGGTTTCCGATTGAAACAGCAGAAGCAATAGCCATCCCCTTAAAAATAATTTTTAATAAATCCCTAAATGACTACAATTCCATCAGACTGGCTAACAGCTACAGTCACCCCAATATTCAAAAAGGGTAATGAGTCTAATGTTCAGAATTATCGCCCAATCAGTTTAACATCTATTATCTGCAAACTTATTATGTGATATCTTGAAAAAGAAATGGGTGAGCTCAAACTCTTTGACAATGCACAACACAGTTTTAGATCTGGCTACTCTTGTACCACACACACCTAATATCCTTTTATAGTCCTGTAAGTCAAGGCCTGGATAACAGTTCATCAATGGACGTCATCCTGCTGGACTACAGCAAGGCATTTGATCAAGCCCCTCATTGGAAACTTATTAAAAAACTAGAAACTTATTAAACAAGCATTTGTCAATGCCGAATGTTGCTTGCTTCTATGTGCTGTTTAGGTATTTGGAAGTCACTGGAGTGCAAATATTGAACATTTGCGAACTTACGAGCGTGCGTAGGAACTGCGCAATGCACGCTCGTAAAACAGTCATTTTTAGGAATTTTTTTCACCAAATTTTCAACATAGCCATTTTAAGACCTCTGCTCATGAACAGTGTCACTGTGATTTTGTTAATGTGTCCCATACATTGAGTTCGCACACCGACTGCGCCATTGTGCGCTACATGGGCGGAAACACGTTTTGGGTGAGATGTGAAAAATGACAGCTGTACTACTCATAAGAAGGTGTGGTAAAATGGCAATGTTGAAAATCTGGAGTGAAATATTGAAAATTAGCAACTTACGAAAAGCAGAGAACTGCTAACGCACCGAAACAGTCATTTTAGGAATTTTTTCCCAAATTTTCAACACAGCCATTTTAAGACCTCTGCTCATGAACAGTGTCACTGTGATTTTCTTAATGTTTCCCATACATTGATTTCATGACACCGACCAATGCGCCATTGTGCGCTACATGGGCGGAAACACGTTTTGGGTGAGATGTGAAAAATGACAGCTGTACTACTCATAAGAAGGTGTGGTAAAATGGCAATGTTGAAAATCTGGAGTGGAAATATTGAAAATTCACAAACCTACGAGCGTGCGTAGGAACTGCGCAACGCACCCTCGTAAAACAGTCATTTTAAGGAATTTTTTCCCCAAATTTTCAACATAGCCATTTTAAGACCTCTGCTAATGAACAGTGTCATGTTGATTTTCTTAATGTGTCCCATACATTGATTTCACACACCGACTGCGCCGTTGTGTGCTACGTGGGTGGAAACACATTTTGGGCAGGATGTGAAAAATGACAGTTATACTGCTCATAAGGAGGTGTGGTAAAATGGCAATGTTGAAAATCTGGAGTGAAAATATTGAAAATTTGCGAACTTACGAGCCTGCATAGGAACTGTGCAACGCACACTCGTAAAACAGTCATTTTTATGAATTTTTTAACTATATTTTCAACATAACCATTTTAAGACCTCTGCTCATGAACAGTGTCACTGTGATTTTCTTAATTTGTCTCATACATTGATTTCGCACACCGACTGCGCCATTCTGCGCTACATGGGCGGAAACACATTTTGGGTGAGATGTGAAAAATGACAGCTGTACTACTCATAAGAAGGTGTGGTAAAATGGCAATGTTGAAAATCTGGAGTGAAAATATTGAAATTTCGCGAATTTACGAGCCTGCATAGGAACTGCGCAACGCACACTCGTAAAACAGTCATTTTTTGGAATTTTGACACCAAATTTTCAACATGGGGTTTTTGGGACCCCTTCACATGAATGATGTCACTGTCATAGTGGTATTCAGGTCCAAAGGGTGATTTCACAGTCACTGCGCGAAATCACCCTTCGGGCCCGAATAACGCCATGACAGTGACATCACTCATGAGAAGGGGTCCCAAAAACCCATGTATATTAGTAATTATCAAAATTCCCAAAATGCCTGAGATATGCAACAAAGTTGAAACCCCTATCTAGCCAATTATACAGCTTACGGCATTTCCTCAGTTCGCGGCGGCTTTGAAGAGTGCAGGCGATGTTCCCGGTCCACCGGATAAATCGCGCGGAGTCGGAGGTAAGTATGGTGGGGGTGTGGGAAGGCTGGGTGCACAGTGGGTGGGTGCAGGTTGTGGGAGGAGCTGGGAGATGCGGTGTGGGACCGTTTTCATTTACAGGTTTAAAAAAAAGGCGTGCGTGGGACGTTTGCCGCTGGGTGGGCTCCCCAGCGGCACAGAGGCGTTGAGGGCCATTCAGCGGCAAGATTTGGGCACCCCGTCGACCATAGTATTGTTGCCACGCTGGGGTGGGCTCCCAGCGTGGCGCACGGGGTGTTCAGCCGGCGGGGATTGGGCACCCCGTTGGCCAAGGACTGCTGCCACGCTGGGGTGGGCTCCCAGCGTGGCACCTACACAGGGGGGGGATGCAGCTCAGCCGATGGGGATTGGGCACCCCGTCGGCTATACAGTGCGTGCGGGGCGCTCACGCCTGCGTGTGTCTGGGGGGGGAGCTGCGCGTGATCAGCCGATATCTTATCGGTGCTCACTGAAGTATAGCTCCCCCTTTCAACTGTATGCCACTGCATTTTGGAGCGTGTCATAGACAGCTAGACAGTAGTGCAGTGTCATGAGCAAATAAGGTGAGGAGGGGGCTCAACGGGCAGCCTAGTTTCACCCCAGTAGAAATAGGCTCTAGTTCTCCCAGCCATCCATTAATATAAGGCAGTATCGCACCTTCCTTATATAAGGTTTTAAGTTAATCAACAAACAATAGAGGCACACCGTATTTTTTCCAATACCTTGTAAAAAAACTGATGGCTCACTTTATCGAAAGCTTTTCCTGATATAATGTCAGGCAAAAAAACAATATGTTCTCCTTCTGACTTCTGTCAAATACTTCCCAGATGGCGAACAAAGTCTGAAATCAGGAGATTACTTGGAAGGCCACAGACAACAGTCTGGCATGGAGGAGCTTAGAAATATTTTTATATCAGTGTTTGTGAAGCACAGGGGCCACAAATGTTTCAGATCTAGCCTTGAGATCAGGCTTGTGAGGTGGTAAAAGTTATATCTATTGAGATTCCATGCCAAAAAGTGCAAGATGATACACTTAGGGAATATGAACACTTGCATGGAGTATTGGTTGCAAGGGGTTAAGCAGGCCACTTTAGCAAAGGTGAGAGATCTTGGAGTCTTAATCAGTGACTCATGCAAGCAAACCAGCCAGTGCAACAAGGCCTACGGCAAGGCATCTAGGATGCTGAGGTGTATTGGGAGAAATGTTGACAGTAGGATCTGGGGAAGGTGATGCCATTACTATTCAGATCAATGGTGAGACCCCACCTAGAGTGCTGTGCTCAGTTTTGGAGTTCTCATCTAAGAAAGAACATCACTAGACTGGAATCAGTGTAGTGAAGGGTCACAAAAATCTCTGATTTGGCACACAGAGTGACACACCAACCATAAGAGTGTGTTGAAAAATGCTGGGAAGTTGCCAGAGTTTGAAAAACTTAAGTAAGGGATGCCAGAATGGCACCAGTTTAAAGGATGAAAGCTTTAGATTCCCAACAAGCAACGGTGCACTAAGGATCTCCAAACAGTATAAACAAGTAACTGCTAGTGCTGAAGAAGAGGCCTTTCTCAAGATGTTGGCAGTTTATGAAGTATTTGGTATTACATGGCATGTATGCAAATAAATGTCAGATGAACTGATGAAAACAAAAATAAGTTCTATGGCGAGTGAGTCATTCTCCTCACCTCTGTGATTGACTCAGCTAGCATTGTTGGTATCAGACTCCTCCCACTGCTGTTTGTTTTTTCACAGGGGTGGCCATAGTGGTTTGCAAGTGGGTCACAGAAATCAATCAAGGCCAGCAAGGCAGATCTTATGAGGAACGGCTGAAAGCCCTGAATATGTACTTGCTGGAGCTGACAAGAGGAGGTAGGCATGATAGAGACTTAAAAGTTCCTAGCGGTTATAAACAGGGTAAATTGCAAAGACCTGTTTGTGAGAAATGGAGTCACAGTCACAAGGGGAAATGATAGAGATTGGTGGGAGGTAACTTCAGGAAGGATGTGAGGAAGTTCTTCACTGGAAAGGTGATAGAACCTTGGAACAAACTGATACCAGAAGTCGTTGGAGCAAGGACCCTAAATGGGTTCAAGCATAGGTGGGACAAGGCAAAGGCTCTCATAGTCCCACTTGGGTAAACGAGGGAGGGGAAGGAAGCAGAATGGGGCCAGGAGGTTAACCTCACACCGTGGCAATAGGTTGGGGGGGGTAAGGTAGTAATAAATATGGGCAGACTTGATGGGCCATTATTTTCTTTCTGTCGTCAGATTCTATATTTCTATGGACATGCTGGAGGTGAGAAAGGGAGAGAGGGTATATGTTTGAGGCAAAAAAAATCCCCCATGGCTTAAACAAGGTGGATAGTGGTGAACTGTTCAAACTGAGTGTAACTAAAAGCACCAAGGGTAACTCTGTGAAGCTGCCAGGGTGCAAATTTAAGAGGGATGGCACCAGAATTTTTTTTTTCGTGGAAGGGGGAACAGGCTGCTGTAAAAGGTGGTCAATGCAAAAACAGTGTGGGGATTCAATCATGGGTGGGGCAGACCAATGGGCTTGGTAAAGGCAGTATCAAAAGAGGAGGGGGGGTAGCCGTAAAGAGCCACTGGAGCGGTTACATTCCAAAATAGGTAGAATTAGGCACAATGGGCCCAGCGGCCTTTTTCTAATGGCAAATGATGTGTTACTATGTTTCTCACCCTTCCGTTAACTGCAAATATTAAAGTAGACTAGTCCCATTTTCCACATGTTTAATGACCTACATACAGTTTGGATTTAATTTCCTTTGCAAGTGTCAGTTTCTCTGGTTTAGAACTCTGTTTGACTTCAGTACTGAGTCTCAGACACATGGTGGCGCCTCCTGCTTGTACTTCAGTGCATTTCAAGAGGCAGTAATAGCAGCAGAAGCTGTCTCCCAGGCAATCTGAACAAAGCTGCCACTTACTGTCTTGTTTTCAAAGACATGTGCACCACAGAGGACAGAATAGCAACTTTGGCTCCAAACTACTATTTTAACAAAACAACCACTTTTAACTTTTGCATTGATCTGAGGGTTCTTTTTATTCTGGATACCTAGGGGACGTGCTGCCTTCCAAGCAATTGTCATTTGCTATTCTATACCCTTGTGAAGGCTCCTTTCAGTGTCTGTGCAGCACAGAGTTAGCAAGCACTCTCTCACCTCTTGGCCAGAAGGATATGAGTTCAAGTTTCAGATCTGTGACTTGTGCTTAAAAAAAATCATATTGTACTTTTCAATATCATACTGTACTTTTCAATGTATGATTGTATTTTGTCTATGATAGCTTAGGTTAGTTATGTATGCTTTCTCCCAGGCAGGGCTGAAAATGGATTGTGAAACCCAGCACTCTTTCTGGCTAAACAATTAAATCAATCAATCAATTCAAACCAATCAATCAAATTCCATGCACTTTTCAGAAAGTGATGGGAATTATAGATAGGCTTTACTTCATGTAATGCCTTCTATCGTGCCTCCTCTTCTCTTTCTAAATTGTCTATTTTTTACTTTCTATTTTTTTCCATTCTTACTGAGTGGGGTCTATCTCTCCTTTAGACTCTCCAAGTGCTTGATCATAGGCTAAGTACTGCAGTTGCATCTGACCATTCTAACATAGGTTGGAACTAGACTCACCCCCAGTACTTTGACTAAAGATCACTGCACAGGACTGGAGATATGACACCACTGCATCATATGTCAGCATTCTGCACCATATTGGCAGCAGGATTAAATTTGGCCGGTAAGGAGAAATGCAGAACTGCCGCTCAACTCCCTCTCCCTGAGCCACGAAGGGGCATTCGGGTATCAAGCCTCCCCAAAGCAGATGGGAGCCAAGACAGATGCTCAGCACTGCCTAAGATGCCTGACGTGTGCCAGCTTATGCTCAGAACTAAAAACAATGTTCACCAGCATGGTAAGCAGCTCTGCTCACTATTAGTATCTATTGTGTTTGAAAATCTGATTCTAGGTCAGTTTCTCCACTGCAACCCACTAGTCAGACCCCTGCTAATGGGGGCGTAAATGTAACCTAACTCCCCAAACTGTTCTCAGATAGGCTATGCTGGGAGAAGTGTGGGGAAGAGAGATATGCTCCATGCTGGTTCATAAAAGGAGGTACTTCAGGGCAAAGGGGAGAGAAAAGCTGGAGAGAGAGAGAGAAATACAGTGTTGAGTGGGGTCCTAGCTGGGCTGGTCAGTGGCACCTGGGCTAGGATCGAATGCCTCCAGGGGACCCTGTTCCAGACCTGAGCTGTGAAACATTTTGGGAGGCTGGGAAGCCCCAATGGATCAAAGAGTCAGTGCATAGACTAAGAGGTGTCAGGTCTTAAAAGTCGCCAAGGTCATTGGACTGTTAGTGGCCTCTTTAAGGGAGTACAGTGAAACCCCATCTAGGTGCAGTCAGCTTTGGGAAACTGGAGTGCGAATTAAAAAAAATATGAATACTAAGACTCCTGCAGGTGTCTCATCATTGAACTCTGAATAAGCTGGAGAACATGTTGGTACTGAAGGACATCTCTGTGTGTATTCTGCAAAAAGACTTGGCTGTGGCTGATCTGGTCTATAGAGTAGTATAGCAATTGCCAGAGATCACACTGCCCTATGTTGCAGAAACATTGTTCCTTGGGAGGAAAAAACTAGGTTTTACTACAGTAGTAGACATTCTATGGACATTTTTGTGCCACTAAGAATGCTTGAATTAGGACAGGACTATGACTGGGTGCAGATGAAGTTTGGGCACCCAGTACATGAGTTACAATATACCCGTAAACAAGCTGGCATTGTTTGCAATTGTTGGGCTGTTAGTTAATGATAACATGTTTATGTGTCCTCCTTCTGGGCACAGCCCAAGTTGAATGATTAAAGAGCAGTTGATACCTTTGGAAAAACCTTTGGAAAACATAATATTTAGACACAATTCAGCTTGAATTTCATATCTTGGATATATTCTCCATCTCTAGTAATTATTACTGAAGAAATTTCTACAAGAAAAAGATCTTTATCCCTTAGAGTTCATCTGCCTCTATAGCTTATTACCAGAGTTTATCTGCCTCTGTAGCTTATTCCCAGAGTTCATCTGCCTCTATAGCTTATTCCCTACTTGAAATTAAAATGCTGTGCTGTGACATCATAATTTGTTGCCAAGGGAATAACTGTGATGTCACAAACAGAGTTTTATGACATCAGGTTGGGAAGAAGCAATAGGAGCTGATGAACCCTGAATAAATAACTATCCTGTTATTGTGCCTGTGACCTCAGTAATAAATTACAGGGATGAGAAATATAAGCTGCTATGTGTTCAAAAATTATGTTACTCAAAGTTCTTCTTTAGTCATCAGTGTCTCTTTATGTGCATCTGTTAGTGTGCAGCATGGCTGTTTCTGCAGGCAAGTTGACATGTGAATGGTTTGTATCACTGCGATGATGAAGAATGGGTGCCTGTGGATCAGAGGTGAGTGGTAATAATTGTACAGCGAACATGCCAAGGGAACATGAAGTGATAAGAGACATCAAGGTGTGTACCAGAGAATTCCCTGGTACCCAAGACCTCTGCTTGACTAGATTCCATCAATGCGGTACAACGAATACCCTGGCCTCCCAAATGGCCCCCATATCATTTGGGGAGTCCCTGTTTCAATGGGTCTGGTATCATGTACCCCTGGGGTAGAACACTAAGGCTGTGTCTAAGGAACTAGGAACCATGATCGGGAAAGGGGGGGGTTCATCTGTCCCTTCATTCTGTTCACTCATCTTCCACTTCAATCCCCATTGTCCTCTCCACTAATGTGATCAGCTTTACTGTACCGTGTTCCTTGGCCATGAGAACTGTTTTACATGTGCAGCACCATGTACAATGTTAATGTTACGCTAAGCCAGTCTCCAGTGGGGAGTACTCAACACAGAAGGTGTTTTTCCCTCCAGGAGTTCAAGCATGTTATCTTGAGTTTAAAGTTAGGGGTCAAAACCAAGTGCCCTCTGTACATCCAGTCCAGCCAATAAAACAGTTTTCTATATCATTTTTCCCCCCTTTACAGGTCTCTGGAATCCTTGGTCTGGCATCCTGATCAACTACTAGCCTTGTCATAAAACTGCCTTAGCCATGAAGAGGCAGTCCAGAGGAGGGCAACTAAAATGGTGCAGGGTCTGCAAGAAAAGCCGTATGAGGAGAGACTAAAGGAGCTTAATATGTATACCCTTGAGGAAAGAAGGGAGAGGGGGGACATGATAGAAACTTTTAAGTACCTCAGTGGAATCAACAAAGTCCAAGAGGGTAGCATTTTTCAGAAAAAGAGACTTGCAAGAACAAGGGACACAATTTAAAGATAGAAGGAGGCGGTTCAGAGGCAATGTGAGGAAGTATTATTTCACAGAGAGGGTAGTGGATGCATGGAACAGCCTTCCTAAGGAGGTTTTGGGGTCTAAAACTGTGGGAGAATTCAAGAATGCATGGGACAGACATAAGGCAATTCTTGTGGGGGATAGGAAGAAATAGGCTGTTGGTTAACTAGGATCTGCGGCCTATCCTGTAGGTAGGGAAATGGGCAGACTAGATGGGCCTATCGGTCCTTATCTGCCATCAAAGTCTATGTTTCTATGTTTCTAAGAGGATCAGTAGCAGTCTTTAAGACTTTGCCCAGTTGTGCTCATAACTCTGCCACTGAAAATGAGAGAAACAAGCATTTGTCAATGCTGAATGTTGCTTGCTTGTATGTGCTGTTTAAGTATTTGGAAGTGATAGTTCCATGCCTTCCTCACAAGACATCCACTGTGTCTTTCCATTCAGTATTCAGAGAAGAGTGGGAGGGGCAAGGGCCCCAGCAGTACAGCAGTTGCCAAGGGGGTGAAGAGGTGGACAATAGTCCATTCAAAGGCAAAAGAGTCCTGCAGGAGCTCACTAAATTGAAGGTGGACAAAGCGATGGAACCAGATAGCATATGCCCAAGGATTTTAAGAGAACTGCGAAGGAGATAGCAGTACCTCTGGTAGCCATGTTCACTGAGTCATTCAACACGAGTGGATTGGAGGAAGGCACATGTGGTCTCTCTACACAAGTCCAGCAGCAGGGAGAAGGCAGGGAACAATAGGCCATTCAGCCTCACCTCAGTAGTGGGGAAGATCATGGAGACATTGCTTAAAGAAAGGATAGTGAGGCATCTAGAAGCCATCAGAGCCCAGGACCACAGACAACATGGATTCACAGTGGGGACATCATGTCAGACAAATCTGGTTGATTTCTTTGACTGGGTGACAAAGGAAGTGAATCAGGGTGGGGCAGTGGACAACGCTTACCTTGATTTCAGCAAAGTCTTTAACTATACTGATAAACTAGCTGGGTAGGCTGAGCATGGGGAAAAGGGTGGTAAACTGGGTTAGAAACTGGCTAACACACAGGAGACAGAGAATGGTGATAAATAGTGTGCAGTCTAGGGAGAGGGGGTGATCAGTGGGGTGCTGCAGGGATCGGTCCTAGGGCCAGTCCTGTTCAATGTCTTCATTAGTAACATTGCAGAATGTTTGAAGGGAATTTTTTCACCAAATTTTCAACATAGCCATTTAAGACCTCTGCTCATGAACGGTGTCACTGTGATTTTCTTAATCTGTCCCGAACATTGATTACACACACCGAATGTGCCATTGTGCACTGCATGCATGGAAACACATTTTGGGCAAGATGTGAAAAATGACAGCTGTACTGCTCATAAGGAGGTGTGGTAAAATGGCAGTGTTGAAAATCTGGAGTGCAAATAGTAAAAATTTGCGAACTTACGAGCGTGCGTAGGAACTGCGCAATGCACACTTGTAAAACAGTAATTTTTAGGAAATTTTTCACCAAATTTTCAAAATAGCCATTTTAAGACCTCTGCTCATGAAGTGTCACTGTGATTTTCTTAATGTGTCCCATACATTGATTTTGCACACTGACTGCGCCATTGTGCACTACATGGGTGGAAATATGTTTTGGGAGAGATGTGAAAATGACAGCTGTGCTGCTCATAAGGAGGTGTGGTAAAATGGCAATGTTGAAAATCTGGATTGAAAATTCGTGAACTTTCGAGCATGTGTAGGATCAGTGCAACAAATGCTCATAAAACAGTCATTTTTGGGAATTTTTTAACCACATTTTTAACATAGCCATTTTAAAACTTCTGCTCATGAACAGTGTGACTGTGATTTTCTTAATCTGTCCCAAACATTGATTTCACACACCAACTATGCCATTGTGCGCTACATGCACGGAAACACATTTTGGATGAGATGTGAAAAATGACAGCTGTACTGCTCATAAGGAGGTGTGGCAAAATGGCAATGTTGAAAATCTGGAGTGCAAATATTAAAATTCACGAACTTACGGTATGCAGGAACTGCGCAATGCACACTTGTAAAACAGTAATTTTAGGAATTGTTTCCTGGAATTTGCAACTTAGGCTTTTGAGAGCCCATCTTATGAACACTGGCACTGTCATTTTGTTAATCGGTCCTGAAAGGTGATTTCAGCAGTGACCACGTAATCACCCTTGGACACGATTAATGCTATAACATGACAGAATTCATGAGGAGGTCCCAAAAATCCCCATGTTGAAAATTTGGTGCCAAAATTCCCAAAAATTCCTGAGATATGCAGCAAAGTTGAAAAAACCCTATCTATCCCATTATATAGCTTACTGGCATTTCCTCAGTTCGCGGTCAGCTTTGAAGAATGCAGATGTGTTCTTGGTCCACTGAAGATCGTTGCACTGAGATCCAGAGGATGAAGTATGGGGGGTTGTGAGGAGGCAGGGTGCACAGTGGGTGGGTGCAGGTTGTGGGAGGGCAGGAAGAAGAGCTGGGGATAGTTTTGTATTTACAGTTTTTTTTTAATAAGATGACGAGGATGTTTGTCACGCTAGGCTGGGCTCCCAAGCGTGGCAGCTGGAAGGCTGTTTGGGGGCTGGAGCTGACGAGGTTAGGCACTATCGAGCATAACAAATTTTGCCACGCTGGGTGGGCCCCAGTATGGCACCTGCAAGCTTTGGGGAGGTGGAGCTGATGGGATTAGGCACCCCCATTGGCCATACAGTGTGTGCGTGGGGGGAGGGGGAAGGTGCATGAGCACGCAGTGTGCGGGCATGCATGCCTGTGTGTGTGTGTATGTGTGTGTGGGGGGCTCTGCTCACTGAAGTGGAACTCTTCCTTTCAACTGTACAACCACTGCATTTTCAACTGCTGTCATAGACAGCTGCAGCAGTGATTGGGGAACTGGTGCCGCACCTGCAAACACACTGACTGAATTGGAAGATGGGTGCCACACCTCCGAAAACTCAAATGATAGCACTATGTTTCTTGCACATAAGCAACATAAAAAGTGCACTTTAGCCCTCCCTGGAGTGTGTGCCATAACGTCCAAATTACACACACCCTTGACTGACCCAGTAATCTAGAGATCAGTCATTCCAGAACCTGGAACTCTTGTAAAGCCCCACACTGCCCTGCCACTGAGGTGCTTGGTCATTCCAAACAAAACAAAAACACAACAACATACCACAAATAGTAATCGTAGAAAAATACTTATAAGCATCAGTTAAAGTTGAAGCATAAAGTCACAAAAGTAGGGACATAAAGTTAGGGTAAAAAAAGTCCCCTGACCCTTGGTGAATGTGTTGCACGGTGTTCCTTAAGGTAGCAAACCTTCAATGAACACTCCATGCAGCACTGGTATTACTCCAACTTCAGCACTGTCTTTCATGGTACAGTTTATAAAATGAGCTGTAAAACGAAGGAAAAATGTTAAAATTCAGAGTAATAGAATGTATATCTAGTTGTGAAATTCAGCGATCATCTTGAAATGACAATGCAGAATAAGTGTAAAATGGCACATAAAGGTTATTCTTTTTTTTTTTACTAAGAATTTATCAAACCTGGATATCCCCATTGACACTCACAATTAGTTTTCAAGAAGGTTTGGGGGACAGATGTAGCAGGTGCTGAAAATGGTTATAACAGTTACTATATATGGGAAACACAATGCTTAACTTAAAATATGCAATTTATCTTCACGACTGAGGTGGCAGGACCATAACTCATGGGTGGCACAGTCATGCATGAGTTATGAAAGTCCTACCCCATTATATGTGATGATAAACGTCAGAGGGAGGCCATTGTTTACCCAATTTATACAATGTATTTTAAACTATAAAGCTTTCAGGCTAGTTTTTTGAATGGAGATTTAACTTTTTCTGTTTGATTTCACTGAGTGTTTGCAGTGCAGCAGAGGACACTGTGATGTCATCAGGCATTATTCAAGCTGCTCTTCCATTGGTTTCAAGCTCATTTATGACCCACCTAATGTGGAAATAAATGCTGATAACCCACATAACATTGCAGTAAATTATTTATTTTCATTTAGAATGCTTCAGATGCTAAAATAAATAATTTATCTCTAAAGTTTGCCTCTCACCTATATTGCATTAATACATATTTACAGTTTTATAGGACAGACAAGGCAGAGTATGAACAGGTCAAGGATAAACGGCTAGGAGATTGGATCATGAGAAGAATGGGGAATGGATCTCTAAAATAGGGTACTGAGGTATGCAAGTATGGCTTGATGGACAGCAGCAGTACCAGTAACTTCCTTAACATGTTCGGGGGGGGGGGGGCATTCCAGTGTTTTTTTTTTGCAAACAAAATTTTGTTGAGGTACTTATGACAAACAAGGTCACAGCATTGCATACCATTCACATTGATACAATTACAGCTATTTTCAAAGGTACAAGAGATTACACTTATCTAGTTTAGCTTAAATTGGCTTGAAGAGGAAAAGGAAGACACCTCCACCAAAGGCATTCCAGGTGGTAGAAGTGAATATCACAAAGACCTACATTCCAGTGACTTTGCACACACTGGTTATATGAAGTAGCTCCCTATGTTTTGGCCTGAACACATAGGATTGAGAAGGCCTGGTCAGGAAGTTACTGAGCTAGGCTGATACTGCCCGTGGATGCATTCACATATTGTAGCTGTCCACTTGAGGTCATGTCTCTTGTGTGGAGACTGGAGGCCAGGATTGTTATACATCAAGAAATTATGTATTCATTTGTCATAATTCAGTACCAATCTGCAGTTGCTGTTGAATGCCGTTGTGATTGTGTTGCCCACGGTACTTAAAGGTTTGCACAGATTCAAGAAATGTGCTTGAGTGCAGTCAGATTTGCAAAGAGAGGGTTGCCATGCCATTTTATTTAAAACTGTTTGAAGGGTACTGTTGAGGTTATAGGCAGACTCATACAGTGGTTATATAATGGTGTCATTAGCAAATGTTTTAATGTTGGTTCTGTGACCCCTATGGAGTGATAAGAGGTAATTCACAAAGAAACTAAACAACAAAGCTCCAAGGATGGAACCTTGAAGGACTCCAGTGTTGAGGGGACTGAGGAAGAGAATTTGTTATTGGCTTTCATAATTTGTAATCTGTTGGCCAGAGAGGATTCTAGCAAGGCCAGAGCATTTTGGGCTAATGCTAGCAGATGCAGTTTGTGTAGGAGTATATTGTGATCTATAGTGTTGTAGGCCTTTGTGACATCAATGAAGAGGCTCCACAGTGGAGGATGGAGTTGACAGCAGATGCAAGGACATTCGTTAAATTAAACAGGGCAGTACAGGTGGAGGGCTTCAGAAGTAATTTGGATTGTGCCTTGGTGAATATGTTGTGGAGGAGTAACTGATTCAGCAGTTATCTGTGTATTAGTCTTTAAAGGAAATTACTTAGTACCTACATGTGTGGTGGACGAGCTGTGGTGGTTTGCACCCCTATAGTTTAGGGTGATGCCAGATAAATCTGGAAGGAGAGGCTGGAGGCGTACTCTAGAGCCAAGATGCAAGGTTTATTAGCAACAGTTGGAGCACACGGAAAAGACTAAGCATTCACTATCATATACAAGAAAGAATGAATAAGATTACCAGGACCAGAAACTGGTCCCACTAATGTCATACAAAAGTCCAGGTGTTTCAGGTCCTAAGGACGTAGCAATCTGATACACCAAGCTTGGGTCTCTAGTATTTTGGTCAGCCGAATGCGGGGTGTGAAACTAAGAAAGCACTTCCTATACAGGCCATAAAATGGGGTATCCCCCAGTGAACCAGAAACAGAGTAAAGCACTGTAGGCCTCCTGGCCCTGGAAAGAAGGTGACTCCTGGTGTCACTGAGGCAACGTCAAAAGGGAAACACTTGGTTGAGGATGGGTGTTGATGCCCAGTTGTGGGTGAAAAAAACCCTTATCTGGAGTTGTCAGCTGTGGTAACCTTGGGCAGGTGATCTCCAGTTGAGGAAAGGATGCTGGGTATGATGATCCACTGGACAACCTCTGGGCAGGTCCCCGGAACCCTTGCCACCTCACCCCTGCAGCTTCAGAATCTGGCAATCTTCGGTGTGACCACTTGATGCACCACTGGAACATAAGCCACCTATGGACAGTATAATCAAGAGAATGATGACCCTCACTGTGGCATCTTGCATGGGCCATCGGTACTTACACCACCTTGAGGGCTGAGGCACAGAGCCTGGCAATCCTCGGCAAGGCCTTGGTATAGGCCAACGGTACTATTGCCACCTTGGGACAATGTCTGTGCAGGAGAATGGGCAGTATGACTCCAAGTCTGGCAGATGACAGAAGTTCCTCAAGCTAGAGTTGGGACAGCCCATAACTGGACTCACTTTGGTGGGCCCTAGCTACCAGCTGATTACCACTTACGACAATCAACCTGAACCTGGGGCATCGTGGTGAACACTTGCAGTTGGTGAAGGTCATTGGAGGTGGGTGCAGGTGATACTGGGCTTCCTGGGGACCCTCCCTGAGTCAAGGAAGAGTCACAGGAGGAATCCTAGATGAGGTGTGAGGTGTGAGATGTGAGGTGTGTGCAGGAGCCTGGAAGAGAATAAAAATTACAAACCTGAAAGGCAATCCCCCCCTTCTTTTATGACTGAGAGCCCTACCACTTGCTATGGGGTGGCCCCAAATGTCTTCAGAGGAACTAGCAGTATAGGCAATTGTAGCAATCAATGCCCTCAGGGCAGTGCAGTCACACAGGACAATTGAGCAAATAAGGCAGTGTAGTCATGATACCCCAGGAATAAGGTAGTTCAGTCATTTAAACTCTTCAATTGAATATAGCAGTTTAGTCACAGCAAGCAGTTCAACAACTTAAAACAGTTTGATTGAATATAGCAGTTCAGACACAGCAAGCAGTGGACCCAGGCAACCGTACCTCTCAACCTCCCTCATCACAAATCAGGGACAAGTGACCAAAATCAGGAACCCATTAGATAAAATAGCAATATTAGTCCCAGAAGTTGTATACAAAATGTTTCTTAATGTGAATAGCATTCTCTTAATGAGAACTAGACTGTAACATCAACAGCTGGCATTGTCTTGTGATTCCAACCCCTACTCTTTAGTGCCAGAAATGCCAGACTTAGGAAGGACAGAAGAAATGTCTGAGTCAAAATCAGGGACATCCCCGAAAGCCAGGAACAGCCGAGAGGTAGGCAAGCAACAGGAAATTGCAGGCCCATAAAGAAAATACAGTTTGCTCCATGGGCGTTGAAACAGTTTGATGACCCACCCCTTTGTTAATATGGATCAGCTCTGGGTGCCTTGAGTATTGAGAAGGGAGGCCAGAGTACCTAGTCTTTTTGTCCCAGCTATGGGCTGCCCCACCCTTCTACTTCATGGACAAAGGACTACATTTTCCCCATTACTAGGGCTCAGATTACCCTAGAACTCCGAGAGAAGAATGCACTAAGGCTCTGCCAGGCCTCTAGTAATTAGCTTCTTACAGCTAAACAATTGGGAATTCAGCATGAACATTTCCCTTCTCACCAGTAATACTTCGAGCTGGCTTTACCTAGCAATTCTGTGACTCTTGGTTGAGAGGGAGTGCCCCAGTCTCTCTATTTGGAGCACAGACTGCCTAGAATAAGTTAAACTAGCATAGATTCCTTCAAGACAGGAGTTCACAAACACCTTTAATCTTGATCCAACAATTATTTGATTTGAACCCTCCTAGCTTCTGCCTTCTTGGTTCTCATTTCTCTCTCTCTCTCTCTCTCTCTCTCTCTCTCTCTTTCTATACAATTGGACAAGGTAGCAGCTTTCCTCCACCCTTGTGGGGGGTACAATGGAAGAAATTTAACAACTATAAACAATAATTACATAGTACAACAATATGATTGCTAAACAAACAATCCTTCCCCTGGCTGGAGCAGGTCTAGCTATGACCAATTATTAAAGGAAATGATGGCCAACAATCCTACTCACCCCTGGAGTTCAACAAGGATTTCTGTACCCTGGGGAATGCAGAACCACAAAGGAGTGATAAGGCCTCTTCTCCTGGGGACTACTGCATAAAAGGTTCACTGGGTCTATTTCCTGGCCAAATAGACTGACTCGCTGCACTGGGGGACCTGACTAGACGGAAAATTTCTGCAAAAAACCAACCAAGGCTGCTACTGTAGCTCTTCTGAAGGGAGTTATACTGAAGGGACCCTGGGGATTTGCTTCAACCTCGTAACAGAAAAGCCAACATCCATTACCTTACTGTCCTTCACCCTCCCTGATCAAACTCTTTCTCCTCTCTCCAGCCTGTGCAAAGCCTCCTCTAGGCTGGGACGGTCCTGACTACCTGCCAGGGGATTGGTTTCTTCATCCAGAGGTCAGCCTCCTGAGGCTGGGTCAGTGGCTTAAAAATTAAGTCTTCAAATTTGAATCTACTCTGGCCACAGGGATTGGCTGAGAGGGCTCAGTCTGGCTTCTTTCTCCCCTGTGGGACAGGAAAGTGGCCCAACTGGTTTGGCTTTGGCTGACTAGGTTTAGGTGTTGAGGGGGGAGGAAGATCAAAGGAGAAAAAAACCTTTTTAAAACCCTGAAGTTAGACTGCTAGAACTGTCTGCTGGAGTGGGGCATGTTCTGTGTTTTAGAGGGTCACTAAAGCTTTTCAAAGGTTTCCCATTAAGCTGCCAGGGTCCCCATAACTGTCTGACCCCTCATGTCTCTGAGGATTTCCTATTTTCTGTGATACAATTAGAGATTGGTTCATTATCAAACAAAACCCAAATATTGATAAAGGTTTAAATTACTAGATATCCATATGCACCCTTCCAGACTCCTACACACATCTTATTTGGAAACACTGAATTACCATTTATGGCAACTTTCCACTCGTTTGTGATCTGTCCTGTATGGAGAGAGAGAGAGAGAGAGACTGAAGAGAGTTATGATGGGCAGTGCCAGTTGTGTTGCAACTGGCTTCATTATGGAAGGATGCATATGGATAAGCATTAAAGATTTATAATAATTGGTCAACATTTTTTTCAATGGGCTCAATCAGCTACTATTTGCCATAATAACTGGATGGTTATCATGGCAAACATGTGCCCGAACAGTTTACTTTCAGTGCAAGCCACTTTCTCTCAGCCATGCAGCTGACATAAATAAAGCATTTGCGCTGTTGCTGTGAGAAAGCTTACACAGATTCTGACAGAATTGATACTGGCTTTTAAAATACAACAGAAAGCACATAAACCAGGGTTTTACCTCGATCCACCTTGTTCTTCTGTTTTAAGTTACAATCATTGTTCTAAAGCTGAGGTGACATAGTTCTGCTTTGTCAGTGAAAATCTGGTGGGAAAAAGTCACTCACCAGAAATTACAAAAAAATAACAATGGTGTGGAGTGAAACCCTCTAATTTAATACACACCCTCAGTGTGTGATGTTATAAACTCCTCACTTTTCCCTTTTGGGGTTTATATAGCCTCACACACCTCAGGTGTGTATTACATTTTCTTATAAAATGGGAGCTTCGTGCATCCTTATTGGCTGAGAGGGACCTTTGGCTATGTCATTATTAGTGCATATTGTGCCAGCCAGTACAGCCACTCAGTACTCCCAACAAGACAGATTACTCTACCAACATTGTGGATCTGTGGGGCTGAGCTGGATCCCCTCAGCAACAGAATGTCTGTTACTCCAGCAAAGTTTTACACTGCATGACAGCACCACAGCTGCAGATCACAGGGCAGCAACTTTTTAATGCCTTTCCCCTAATTTAAAAATAAAAATCTGACCTTTACTGCTTCTATAGAGAAAACCACCCGGATCCAATGAGTGTTGCCCATGCTGTCAGGATGCGGCTTTCAAATGACAACCATAACCCGTTCCTCGGCCAAGTCCTGTAAATAATATGTTATTTGTGAACTAGATCTTAGCAAATGTAAAATTTAGCAGCCAGCTTTTGCATTTTGTAATACCAAGCTAGCAGCTAGTTTCTCATTGCAGGCTGATGTAAGTAAAGTGCTTGGAGAAAAGCGTCAAGTACGGCAGCTGCTAAGACGCACACTTTCTCACACCAAAAGTGGCTCACACTGAAAACAGCAACATTTTGAAAATTAATACAGTTTGAAAGGTGTTTCTGTGGGGATTGAGAACATAATATATATATATATATTCTCCAGGATGTTTGTGTGTGCAGAAGGGGGAACACACAGACATTAACACCTTCTAGTGGCAAGGAATACTTTTCTAGTAAGATATATTTTACAGTGTTTAACACTTTTTATTTGAGTTTCTGAATTTTGCAATGAATTAATTTTTTAATGGGGGGCCCATTTTATAAGCAGAATAAGACACTTCGAGGTGTGGTTTGAGGTTGATAAGAGCACTTCCCAGGTGTTAAAGGCATTTGGCGCAAGCCCCTTCTGACTCATTTCGCACCTGGGGCATGCTCTTATCAGTCCCAAAACCACACATTGTCGTGTCTAATTCCTTATGCAATGCACTACACCCCATGCATTATTCTCTAAATAATATAAACATAATTCTATACAATGATTTGTGCCAACTGTACCTCAGTGCTGTGGATGGTGGTGATGGGGGGAGATGGATTCTCTACATGGCAAGAGTAGCCGAGTTATTCATTTATGTGATTTAAAGGAAAGAGGAAATCCCCTCCTAGAAACTTGTTCTCCACTTGGCAGCACAGGTGGTTTCTTTTTGCTTAGGTATAGCATATAAATTGCAGACAAGGGGTCAGAGGGCTATATTGATAACAAAGGGAAAAGTACAGTAATTTAACTCACTAGCAGCATTTTTGAAAATCTTGGATAGAAGAAAAACCTCAAGAGGGCTGTACTGATATAAAAAGAATGCAGTATTGTATATATCATGAGTATTTGAGTATTCCCTCCCTCTCCCTCTCCCTCAGGTCACTGAGGATTCCATGTTTAATCACCACAGACCCCTAGCAGTGTTGGTAATTGTAAAGTTACTCTGCGGCACTGTTTCTGCCTGCCCCTAGCTCCACAGACACCAGTATCACTGGGGGAACTCTGTCCAGTCTACTCTTCTCCATGCCACATGCCATCAGTCTCCATGTTTTAGCCATCCTCTCTCCTTCCAGCTCAGTAGACCCTCCCTTTGCTCGTTTCTGGTACCAGTCCTTCACCTGAACTGTTGTGGCCTTTCATGGTGGTATTGGAGACTTTCGTAACCTACAGCTTAATATTGCCCACATTGTTTGGCTGTACCAGGGCACTCCTGAAGAACAGGAGCCCAAGGTCAATGTTGGCCATTTCTGGCAGCTGTACCAGGGACATTTAGGACCGGGTACCCAACCTCAATGTAGGCAGCTTTCCATGGCAGTTTTGGAGGACTCCCAAGGAACAAGAGCCACAAGTTCAACACTGGCTGGCTCTCCCACCTCCCATGCTGTCAAATGTGCATTTTTTTGAAGTTCCTGCTGTAGCAGGTCCCCAGCTCTAAGGGTCTTTCTTTAAGCAAATACTTATTGCAGCGGGTCTCAATCAGCCCTCGAGGGGCTTCCTTTAAGCAAATTAACACCATGGTGGATCTCCAGCAGCCCCTGAGAGGCATTCCTTAAAACAAAGCCCATTGTGGTGAGTCCCCAGCAGCCCCCGAAGGGCTTTATTTAAAACACTGCTTACTGCAGCAGGTCTCCAGCAGCCAATGAAGAGCTTTACTTTGAGACAGTGCCCACCATGGCAGGTCACCAGCAGACTCTGATTGGCTTTCCTTTAAACCAATGCCAACTGTGGTGGTACTTCAGTAGCCTATGAGGGGCTTTCCTTTATTTTTTTTAAAGGAGCCTGCAGTTCATGCCAAAATGATAAACCTTTATTTAAACTGGAGCAATCCAGCTGATTAACCAGGTGCCATGTGCAGTAGTCAGCAATTATTCTTCCTTGTATTGCACCATTAGGAATTTAGAGGCAGCACAGATCTAAAGAACATATTTCATATGCAATCATGCGTTGCAGCTCTTTCCCCCATTCCACATCAGTATTTTTTGGATGCGTATCTGTAATCAGTTTAGAATCTATTCTAACCTTCAGATAGAGTTAAAATAAGGAGCAGTATCTAAAATGTGATTGTCTTTTTTACAGCTCGTTCTAAATTTGAATTACTATTTCAATTGCTTTTTATTAGATATGACATTAAAGAAATGTATCCAAACAGCCGGTTACTATAATGTGCTAGCAAGAGTTCCATTAATTGCCTTTGTTCTTCTTTACACACACTCTGACATGACAGTGCACTGTACCCAGAACCCCTATGTAGAACTATGCAAAATGTCAAGGACTCGGGAATCAATAAATATACCTTGCTTTGACTGCACGGTGTGTGAGTTAACATTCAGTGGGGAAGATAATGTAAATATTTTCTCTGTGATATTCTCCTTCCTTGATAAATATAGTGAGTGCAGTCAGGAGTTTTCCTACATCCCAGAATCATAGAAACATAGACAATGATAGCAGAGAAAGGCCTGCCAAATCATCCAGTCTGCCTAGCCTACCAAACCACTCTGAAATGGCTCTTGTGGCCATCCCTCCACTTTGTTTCTGCTCCCCCTTTCTGACTAATCCCATGTGCCTATCCCATTGCTGATTATAGTTACTCACTGATTTGGCCTGTACCACTTCCCTTTGGCAGCTTGTTCCACTTGTCCATCTCTCTCTCGCTGTGAAAAAGTGCTTATAACTTCCCTTTTGACTCCCCCCCCCCCCGAGTTTAAGTGAGTTCTCTCTCATCTCTGTATTTGAGAAGAAAAGTTCCTGGGGGTCCACCCTAGCTCTTCCATGCTGATAATTATATGTCTCAATCATGTTGCCCCTTTCCCTCCTTTTTCAAGGGTATACATGTTTAAGCCATGCAGCTTGTTCTCATATGTCTTGTCCCCTAGTCCATTGACCATCTTGGTTGTGCTTCACTGCGCTGTTTCCTTCTTGTTGCAGTCTCTCCTCAGGTGTGGACTCCAGTACCTTGTACAGTATTCCAGGTGTGGTGCCACAAGTGACATGTACAATGGGAGGATCACCGTGTGACTTCTACTGCTTATTCTCCTACCTATGCACTCCCAGATCCTGTTTGCCTTGCCTACAGCTCTAATACAATGTGCTATTATTGTCTACTCAGATATCATGACTCCTAGGTCCTTTTCCTCCATGGTGCTTTCCAACACCACTCCCCCTCCACTTTTGTATTGCACTCTTGTGTTCCTCTTCCCAATGTGCATCACTTTACATTTTTATGTTTGCTTATGTGTGCATGCACAAAGCAAACATATTTTAGAGTAGTGGGCATCAGAGACATGTCATTGTCACATCCTATGCAGCTCAGACTGGAGGAGGCTTGACAGTGGCAGGCCAATGATCAGTGAACTTGATCATGACACTGTTACGTAATGGGTAGGAACTTCATGTAGTTGAAAGGATTGAGCCACACCTATCACAGTGCAGCTGGTTTTCATTTACAAGATGCAGTCCAGCTGCCAGCTGAGTGGCATCATTATCAGCCTGTCAATCGCTGTTGATGTGTCCCCATCCTTATATTAGTGGCCAGTGCCCATCTTGGGCTTAGCCCCCCTTGGAATGGGGAATTCACATACTGAAAAGCCCCTCTGGGCTGAGACCCACTTTGAACAGGAATGTTAATACATAAACCAAAAAAAGCCCATCCAGGGCTGAGCAACCCTTATGAGAGCCCCCTAGGTTCATATTCATCACATCACATCACCACCACCACCATTGTAAGTCTGGGGTGCCCAATCCCCAGTGTTACCCTTGTGTCACAATGTCAAATCTGGCCCAAAAGGTTATTTTGCAGTCACTTTGCAAAATCACCATTTGGGCAGGAGATAATAAATTTCACCTACTAGGCTGAATAGTCAGGGTTGGACTGGGGTACAGGGTGCCCACCTGGAAAATCAATGGGAAGGGCCAAGGGTGACATACTCGTATCAGTATTCCATATCATTTTGATACAATAGCACTGCACTTACATCTTGCATTTACTTACAGTAAACACCCCATTTAATTAAAAAATAGATAATAAATGCAAAGATTTTCAGAGTTTAGAAGGTGGCCAGATACCCAACAGAAGGGGGCCCACCTGGAAATTTCTAGGTATCCTGGTGGGCCAGTCTGACTCTGAACATAGCCATTTTTTCACACCACTTCATGAACATGGCAGATGTTGTTTTTCAAATCCTGCCCAAAACATGTTTTCACACTTGTAATGGGAAATGACATTTCAGTCAGTATTTTATAAATGACACATGTCATGTTCAGAAGGGAGGTCATGAAAAGACTGTTACACATTTGGGGTCAAAATGTAAAAAAAAAAGTTATAAAGAAACATTGTGTGCAGGTAGCATGTTGTATTCTTGTGCCAGTGACTCAAGTTCGAGGCCAAGCTGGGGGAGCCAGCTGGGTAGCCCAAAGATGGGTGCCAGCACTGTCACATGCCACAGCTCCAACCCTGGGAAGGTAATGCACAGTATTTTGTTGCATACACAACACAATGTGAAGCATTGGGGAGCCTTCCCTCACAAGGGGTTGCTGTGCATGTCATGGTCTACTTTTGTAATTAATTACTCATGTCATTAAACATGACCACCACTCACAATTTCTAAAAATCTCTTTCCTTAAGCTTACCTGTTCAATGTACATGCTAGATTCATACTCTGGATATAGCAGGATGATGTTATCACATATTTGTAATTGTAAGTACCAGAGCACTGTACCAATATATTTTATTTTTTACATAGTGCCATGATGGCACGGGGTCATAATGTCGCAGATGAAACCGCACATATAACCACCGTGCAGAAGGAAACAGCATGTGGTAACAACAGAAAGCTGTTCTTTTGTTTTGCTTCATCCCTCACACCATCTGGAACTAATATAATTAATTTTGAAGGGGTGTGGACACTGGGGCAAGAAAAAAAAAAGAAACCTAAGAGATTCCCTAGCAGAGAATCAAACCTGATTCCCCCAACCCACACACTGCAGTGTCAGGTGCTGTAGCCACCTCACAATGGAAGCAGCTCAACCGAGCACCCAATTGGCAGTGGCTACATACACTTCCTCCTTCCTGGTGAGCAACAGGGAATAGTGATAGAATCACATTGCTGATATTCCCCTGTCACTCTAATTGGATATTCTCCTGTCGCTGTAATCCCTTATGCACTACCTGTAACATGCTCCTGCTATGCATGGGTTAGTGTGCACAGTTATGACCCGGTAGTGCCCATGGCACAAGACTGGGAACTTTCAAAACCTTCAAATTCCTGTATCTTGCTTCAGAAAAGGAAATACATAACACAAAATGTTTCTACTCACTGACTGCATTGCAAACTCTCTCTCTCACTACAATATTACTTTGCCTTCATCATTCTCAACAGTGCAGTCCCAAACTTACCTGACTCAAAATGCAAGCCAACATTCGGCATTGACAAATTCTTGTTTAGTGTTGAAGCTCATCAGCTGCCAGATCTTTGACCAGCTCTCCAACTTGCCCAGATCTTCCTTGAATTCCCTTATCTGTTCCTCCTTGTTCACCCTTGTAAAGATTGTTGTGTCATCAATGAAGAGGCAGCTCTTGCCCTTGATGCCTTCCTGTGTTACAAATGGATACACTGAAAAGGACCGGGCCCAGCATTGTTACTTATCTTACCTCTGAAAACTCTTCGTTAACTACTTCCCTTTGTTTTCTTTCACTCAGATTCCCCAACCCCTAAGTCCCTTATTACTTTGACCAGCCCCCTATGGGGGGCTGAGTCAAAATCCCTGTTTACACGCTTAGTTTTGCACTGGAGTAACCAGATCACTCGGGTTGCTCCAGTGCAAAAGCTACCATGTGGACACTTACCCGATCAGGGAAATCTGCTCAGTAAGGTGCTCCCACATCCTCTCGAAAACTGGGGACTAGTGGAGCTAACGACTTACAGCGGATCAACACACTGTGTGGACAGTCTGCACCACAACAACCCATCAGCTGTGGCGAAACATACAGAACAAATCTCTAGCCCCCTGACACATGGCCCCTCATGGGAGCAGATTGTAATGGTGCACAGAGGGGCCAAGTAGGCATGCAGATCACCAGTAGCAGGTGATCAGGATCACACTGCCGCTGTCGGTCTTTTTGCAGCACTACTGCCATGTAAACATGGCTAAAGGCTTTGCTGGAATCCGAGAACACAATCTACTGTCTGTTCCCCTCTCTGCTGCTCTGGTCACCCAGTCAAAGACATTCACTGGGTTTGTCTGGCAAGACTTCCCCCTCATGACCCTATGTTACCTATGGTCCTGTAGCCTATTTCCCCTGAGGAAGTCCACCAGTTCCTCCTTTAGTAAGCCAGAATGGTCATGAGGTTTTTGTGCTATATTTTTGTCCAGTGGGCTATTTAGGGTTAGAAATGCCATAACCACTCAGAACTTAGTCCTGCATACATCTTGTATAATAAACATGAATGGAGTAATATAAAGAAGCAATTTTGTGTACAATTACTGTATTCAGGTTTCACTGTCAGTAGTAAGGATCATAGCTGGTTTCAGGCATATGAATACTGTGGTTGCTGGGGACTGCTGCTTATGGGGGCCCTGAACAGAGTTAGATGGTTCACCCACATTGGTGCAAATAACATACTTTTGCTGTAAATAAGGGCTCAAGCAAAGCACCGACAATACCAATGAGCACAACATTGTGCCACTAGACAAGTATACTGCCAAATAGAACCATGCAAACCTTCTAAAAAACACAAAGAAATGTGATACTAAACAAGTTCTTACCCCAAAATAACAAAGCAGTTGTAAAACAAAAACCAATGAGGGGGGATCTGCCCCCTGCACCCCCCAAAAAGACATTAGACAGAACATGGAAAATACGGATTTACAGCAGTTCACCCACATCTGTGCAAATAACAGTCACATATGACTGCAACCCAGAAGCCCATTACAACTCTGACACAGACCTGTCAAACAAAGCAATTCTAACACTCGCTAAATACACCACACTCTTGCCTCCTGAATGCCAGTATGACAAACAAACTTGTTCAGTCACCCACAACATGGAGCCCTATTTTTGGCGCCCTTACAGTGGTATACTGAGTTAGTTTCCCTTATTCATTTTTAATTTTTTTTTTTATATTTGTCCTGTTAAAAAAAAAAAAAAACAATAAAGGTCCGTGCAGCTTCTTCTGATGTGGCCTCATATTGTTATGAAAGACCAAGATAACGTGTGACCCAGCCACATCAGGGCAGAAATGGATGGGGTGGGTAGAATAGGGACTAACATTTCAGTTGCCTCTTAGAAATCATAAATATGTCACTAGTTATACTGAAAAAAGAAAATGCTGTGCATATGGGCTGCAGTAATAAACCAAGGTGGATCAAATGGTAATCCATGACTTGACTAAAACAGATGACGAAGGACATTTGCCACGCTGGGGTGGGCTCCCAGCATGGCACCAAAGCTTTGGGGGGGCCTTTGGGGGGACGTGGAGCCACCGGGGGATTGGGCACCCCCGTCAGCAGAGCACACAGGATGTTTGCCACGCTGGGGTGGGCTTCCAGCATGGCACCAAAGCTTTGGGGGGGGTGAGGACTACCAGCGCTGTGTATGACAGCAGTGTTTTTCTTTGAAGCGAAGACCACCGCTGTCATACACAGCTCCTGCACCCATTGGTGCAGGACCACCACGCCTGCTCAACGGAGCAGTGCATTGAACAGGAGAGGCACACCTCCAAAGTGTGCTACTCTCCCAAAGCTCCTCGTGCATGCATGCAAGCAAACATAAAAAGGAAAGATGACCTTAAGGTTAGCAAGCAATGTGAGAAGGCAGTAGGAAGGGAGGGGGGTATACTAGGATGCATAGGGAGAGGCATCAGCAGCAGAAAACAGGAAGTTGTTATCCCTCTGTACAGACAGTTGGTGAGACCCTCATCTGGAGTACTCGTCCAGTTCTGGAGACCCCATCTCTGCAAGGACATAGACAGGATAGAGGCAGTCCAGAGGAGGGCAACTAAAATGGTGTAGGGTCTGCAAGAGAAGCCGTATGAGGAGAGACTAAAGGAGCTTAATATGTATACCCTTGAGGAAAGACGGGAGAGGGGGGACATGATAGAAACTTTTAAGTACCTCAGTGGAATCAACAAAGTCCAAGAGGGTAGCATCTTTCAGAAAAAGAGATGTGTAAAAACAAGGGGACACAATTTAAAGATGGAGGGGCAGTTCAGGGGCAATGTGAGGAAGTATTATTTCACAGAGAGGGTAGTGGATGCATGGAACAGCCTTCCTGAGGAGGTTGTGGGGTCTAAAACTGTGGGAGAATTCAAGAATGCATGGGACAGACATAAGGAATTCTTGTGGGGGGTAGGAAGAAATAGGCTGTTGGTTAACTAGGCTCTGCGGCATATCCTGTAGGTAGGGAAATGGGCAGACTAGATGGGCCAAGCGGTCCTTATCTGCCACCAAAGTCTATGTTTCTATGTTTCTATAATGTGCCCCAATTCAGTTGTGCATTTTTTTGAAATAGTTGTTTTCATTGAATGCCCATGTCAATTTATTTTCTTGGCTCAAATAGTGATTATCTGATCAGAAATCCCTAGAGTCAAGTCATCTGAAGCTACACTATCTGATGTTGCCTTCTCTCCATGAATTCTTTTGAAGGAAATGCTGTTCTGTTCTTTCCAATCAGACATTCACTCAGGGGAAGGCTTGAAATCAATGTCCATCTCATTGAGCAGTGATTTGGCCTTTTTCGTCAACAGTGGCCCAGACAGTGGGAATCCAAAGACCCAAGAGGCTGTGGACCACGATATCAGCTTCTTCTGCACGGACATCTTTCCATCTCATTTATGTTTTCTGCTTGTGTTGCAGCCCTCAGCCAGGCCTCCTGAATCACCTCCTTCTGCCGCAAGATTCAGCTGACACAGAACATGTCAACAACAAATTCAGTGCCAAGGTCCTTGTAGGCATAACCTGTGAGGTTGGCTTTCCTTGATAAACTTAACTTTATACTCCCCAGACAAAGCAGTTTGTTCTTTTCTCCATGGTGGACAGGGGCTAGTCTGAGGGCAAGCCACTGTAAAATGTTTATTGTGAAGGATGATATTGGGCAGACAGCTAGCAAAATACCACTGGCTGCCAGCAGTTCAGTGTGCGTGAGGATGGAGGTGACAGTGAAAATACACATGCAAAACTGATTGTGCATACAGGCAGGAGAAATAACTTTATAGGCAATGAGGAGGAATCTGGGTAATGCAATTTTTGTTCTTACATCTGCAAGGTACATACATCTGACTTGCATACAAGTGAAATGCACTGAATTTGTTATTTATTCTTTTCTTACTTGTTTCCGTTGGACCCTGGTACCCCACTCCTTCTGTCCCCATAATGCTCCCCCACTGCCCACCAGACTACCCCATCACTGCTGGACACAAAAGGCTGCCTCATCCTGGTCCTCTGGTGTCCAGACTGCCAATTTTTAGACCCTGCCAGTGGGGACCAGCTCCTTACTGCCCCCTAAGGAAAGAAGCATGCGTCAAGACTGGGAAGTCAGCTGGAGGTGGCTGTGACCTCAATGCACTAAGGATTATGATGGCATGGAGGCACAGGCACTGTCCTGCCAGTGGACTGAATCCTCTGCTCTCTGTGGAGCAGGAGATTGTGGGTACTGGTGTACTATGGTTATCATAAGGGGCTCATGTCCTACAGGAAGATGCCATCCAGTAACCCCATCCCTCATTGCACATCAGAAGGGCTGGAGGTTGCAACATGGGGTGGCCTCATGCCCAACAGGCCACCATCTGCAAATGGAGGGGGCATAGTTGGTTTGGCAGGGTATCTGCAGCAATCATCTGCAACCCCTCCCCTCAACCAGCACTATGCACTGTCATGCATGGCACATAGTGAAACCCCACCTTTGTGTACTCCCTCCCCCCCACTGTCTGAAGTGCAATGCTACCCACAGCTAGTGGACTGACCAGAGCTTTGCAATGTAGTGCCATATATATTCAGCATGTATCATAGTACATAGTGCCTTATATGAATACTAAATTAATACTAATTTAGTACTACTGAAAGTATTGAATTAGTATTCATTAGTTTTCATTGGTATTCAGCTGTACAATTCCAAAGTAATCATTTGATCTTCAGAAAGTACTGCCTTACTTTGCATATTTATGAAGCAAATGCTACTGTAGCTGAATACTAAATGAATACTTCCTAATTATTGAGTTAATCTTCAAATATTTTTCTCATTTAAATATTTAGGCTCATGGGCAGATTGCTTTAGTGAATACTATGTAAAAACAAACAAGCATTTGTCAATGCTGAATGTTGTCTTGCTGCATTGGCATTGGTAGTGCAGAAGTTAGAGAGATGCATAATAGGAATGGCAGTGAAGTATGGAACCGACATCAACCCCACCCTACCCTGCAGAGACTGATGGGCATTGAGGTGTGCCTTTGGGTTGTCAGCCGTGGCGCTCATGCCATTTCGCCTCGCCATACCCCTGCAGGCTCTGACAAGTGTAACGTTGTGCCTTGGGGTTGTCAGGCCTTACACTCACCCTATTCCATAATGAAATACGTTCAGATGGGTGCAGTAAAGGAGAATGGGGTGAACTTTGGGGCTGAAGCGTCCAAGGCACACCTTGATGCCAGTTGCAGGCTGTGGTGTGGGGGGGGTGGCATGGGCGTTGCGGCAGGCAATCCGGGGGCACACCTCTGATGCCTGTTAGTCTTTATAGGGTGGGATGTTATGGTTAGAAACCCTAACACACCAGGCATTTGTTGGTATTTGCACTCCAAATCTTCTACATGGTCTTTTTGTGACCCCACCTCATGAAAGCATTTGGGACCTCTGCTCATGAACAGTGGCATTGTCCTTTTGTGAATCTGTTCTGAAAGTTGATTTCCCACAGCTACTGTGCCATTCTGCCCCAGATGTGCAAAAACACATTTCGGGCAGGATGTGAAAAATGACAGCTGTTCCATTCATAAGGAGATGTGAAGAAATGGCAATGTTGAAAGTCTAGAGTGAAAATATAAAAAATTCTTGAAGTTATGGGTATGCATGGAAACTGCTCAATGCATACTCGTAACATAGTCATTTTGTGGAATTTTGTCACCAATTTCTCAACATAAGCATTTTGGGACCTCTGCTCATGAACAGTGTCACTGTGATTTTCTTAATCTGTCCCGAACATTGATTTTCCACAGCTCTGCGCCAGATGTGCAAAAACACATTTTGGGCAGGATGTAAAAAATGACAGCTGTACTGTTCATGAGGAGGTATGAAAAAATTGAAAATCTGGAGTGAAATTAATAAAAAATCTCGAACTTACAAATGTGTGTGGAAACTGCACAATGCACGCTCGTAATACAGTCATTTTTTGGAATTTTTTCACCAGATATGCAACATGGGCTTTTTGTAAGCCCACCTCAGTGACATTGTTGTTTCATTAATTGGTCCCAAAAGGTGATTCCATGCAGTGACCATAAAATCACCTTTTGGGACAGAATGACAACATGACAGTGACTGAGTTCATGAGGTGGGGTCCCAAGAACCCCATGTTGAAAATTTGGAGCTAAAAGTCACAAAAATAGCCGAGATATCCACCTAAGTTGAACACCCCATTGATGCCATTATACAGTTTACTGGCATTTCTTCAGTTCGTGATCAGCTTTGAAGAGTGCAGACATGTTCCCGCTCCACCGAAAAATGCGCAATGGGCTTCAGAGGTGAGAATGGAGTGAAGAGGTGGGGGGTGCAGAGGGTGGGTGCGGGTTGAGGGAGGGGGCACAGGAGACAACGAGAGATGATTTTCTGTTTTACAGCTATTAAAAAAAAAGACATTGCGTGAGATTAGAGCAGTGCAGAAGGACTTTGTAGAGTTGGGGAGGGGCTTAAGACAAGTAGCACACACAGCATCCTTCTCAGAGGTGTTGCCTGTCAGTGGCATGGGTGAGTCAAGGGTACTTTGCACCATGCAGTTTAATGAATGGTTGAAAAAATGGTGTGGAGCACAGGGGTTTGGCTTCATTGGGGACTGAGGTTCCACCTGGAGGGACATCAGCCTATACTGGCAGGATGGTCTGCATCTGTCCAGGAAGGGAACAAGTCTTTTGGGCAATCTGTTTAAATGCTTCATTGACAAGCTTTTAAACTAGTCAAGGGGGGAGTCACTGATAAGCAGCAGGAAAATCCCAGCCTCCACCTACAAAACAGGGTACTAAATGAGAAAAAAACCAAGGTAGAAAAGTCAGTGGGGGATGCTGCTACAGAAGGTAAAATCATCAAAAAATGGAGAGCAATGAGTACCAATGCCCGTAGTCTGGGTAACAAGCTTCCTGAATTAGTGGCCTTGATGGAGGAGGAACATCTGGATATCGTGGCAGTCACAGAAACATGGTACACACAGAACCATGACTGGGATGTAAATATACCAGGATACACTATCTACAGGAGGGACAGGGAGGGTAAAGAGAGAGAAGTAGCTCTCTACACAAGAGAAGGAATCAAAGCAACAGAACAAAAAGGGTAAACAGGGAGGAGAAGAAGCACTGTGGGTCAATTTGGAGGCAGGCAATGGCACCACAATCTGTACAGGGTTGTATACAGAATCCCTCTCAGGGGAGGAAATGGACAAGAAATGATAGAAAGTATACTTAGAATGGCAGATAAGGGGAGATATTGCTGATGGGTGATCTGAATATGCCAGATGTTAACTGGAGTGCAGTTGCAGCAGCCACTTCTAAGAGTGGGGTTATTCTAGATGCCCTACAGGGAGCATGCCTTAGACAACTAGTATTGGAACCCACTCGAGAGGGAGCAATCTTAGACCTGGTCCTCTCAAATGGAGATGGAGAGAGGATCACAGATGTAGAAGTGGGTAGCCATCTGGGAACTCGCGACCATCGAACAGTATGGTTCACAATAAACACAACAATAGAGTCAGCATACAAAAAGCAAAAGTACTGGACTTCAGGAGGGCTGATTTGCCAAAATGGGTGAGTGCCCAAGGAATGCACTAGCAAATGGGCAGGAAGGAGGGTGGAAGAACAATGGGGAATAATAAAAACTGCCATCACAGAGGTAACAAGCCTTTGTGTGAAGCAAATAAACAAAACAAAATGATGTAAGAAACCACTATGGTTCTCAAAGGAGATGGCAGTGAAGGTTCAAGAGAAAAAGAAAGCATTTAGAAAGTACAAGGAATCACAGAAGGAGCAGGACAGAGAATTGTATCAGTTAAAGCAAAAGGAAGCTGGGAAGGCAGTCAGAACAGCAAAGGCCCGAACTGAGGAAAAGATAGCCAACTCAGTTAAGAAGGGGGATAAAACCTTTTTTAGGTACATCAGGGAGCGAAGGAAGACTAAGGAAGGGATAGTGAGGCTTAATAAAGGGGTGGGCAGAGGGTGACTGTGAAAAGGCACAGATACTAAACAAATATTTTTGCTCAGTATTTACAAATGAAGAGGGAGGTACCTAAAACAAACAATAGAAACACTCTGGATACAGAAGTTGATGCCAGCCCATTTACAGAAGAAAAGAGTTCTGAAAGAACTCTTAAAACTGAAGGTGGACAAAGCAATGGGGCCTGATGGGATTCATCCCAGAATTCTAAAAGAACTAAAGGTAGAACTAGTGACACCACTGACTACCCTCTTTAACAAATCATGGGAGGATGGGGTGGTACCTGAGGACTGGAGGAGGGCCGATGTGATTCCCCTTCACAAAAGTGAGAGCAGGGCAGAAGTGAGAAACTACAGATCAGTTAGTTTAACCTCAGTGATAGGGAAAATGATGGAATCACTTCTGAAGGAAAGAACTGTTGAGTACCTAGAGGCCAGAGGGGCACAGGACCCAAGGCAGCATGGGTTCACAGCAGGAAGGTCATGCCAGATGAATCTAATAGATTTCTTTGACTGGGTGACCAAAGTAGTAGATCAGGGAGGGGCTGTGGACATGTTCTACCTAGACTTTAGCAAGGCATTTAATTCAGTCCCACACAGAAGATTAATATACAAGTTAGCCAGCCTGGGAGTGGGTCCCAAGATGATAGCCTGGGTAAAGATTTGGCTGAAGAATAGGACACAGAGGGTAATAGTAAATAGAGTCCACTCTGAAGAAAGGTGGGTTACTAGTGGGGTGCCGAAGGGTTCAGTATTAGGACCGGTCCTCTTCAATGTCTTTATAAGCGACATTACAGAGGGACTGGAAGGAAAAGTATGTCTCTTTGCAGATGACACAAAGATCTTCAACAGAGTTGGTGCACAAGGTGGGGTGGAAAGGATGAGAAGGGACTTGGCAAGGTTAGAGGAATGGTCAAATATATGGCAGCTTAGATTTAATGCTAAGAACTGCAAGGTAATGCACCTGGGAAACAAAAACCCAGGGTTAGAGTACACAATGGGGGGTGAGATACTAACAACAACAAAAATGGAAAGGGACCTGGGAGTAGTCATATCAGATGACTTAAAGGTGGGCAAGCAATGTGAGAGGGCAGTAAGGAGAGCTGGGGGGATACTGGGATGCATAGGGAGAGGCATCACCAGTAGAAAACAGGAAGTTGTTATCCCTCTGTACAGACAGCTGGTGAGACCCCATCTGGAGTACTGTGTGCAGTTCTGGAGACCCAATCTCCGCAGGGACATAGACAAGATGGAAGCTGTCCAGAGGAGGGCAACTAAAATGGTGCAGGGTCTGCACCGGAAGACATATGAGGCGAGACTAAAGGAGCTTAATATGTATACTCTTGAGGAAAGGAGGGAGAGGGGGACATGATAGAAACTTTCAAGTACCTCAAGGGAATCAACAAAGTCCAAGAGGGTAGCATCTTTCAAAAAAAGAGGTGTGCAAGAACAAGGGGGCACAATTTGAAGATGGGGGCGGCTCAGAGGTAATGTAAGGAAGTATTTTTTCACAGAGAGGGTTGTGGATGCATGGAACGGCCTTCCGGAGGAGGTTGTGGAGTCAAAAACAGTGACTGAATTCAAGCATGCATGGGACAACCATAAGGCAATTCTAGGGGGTGGGGGTAGAAAGAAGTAGGCTACTGGTTAACTAGGATCTGCAGCTTATCCATTAGGTAGGGAAATGGGCAGACTGGGTGGGCCAAGCGGTCCTTATCTGCCATCAAATTCTATGTTTCTATGTTTCTATGACTAAGCCCACTGGGGGCCAACAAAAGTCTAAAGTCAGCCCAGAGGTGGAGTTAAAAAAATCTGGTCTTTGAGGTGTGAGGCCAAAAACCCAAATTTGGTATTAGACCTCAGGATCTGCCTAATGACAGAATATCATTCATTGCAAGCCTAGATTATTACAGCTATGTCTGAGTTTCTACAAACTGCTGCTAATTCCAAATTAAAGTACATAAAACTGAGACAAGTCTTAATTTAAGCAAGCAAAAACCACTGCCCTTTAGCCTTTGAATGAATGTTTAACAGCACCAATGCGGCATGATAGTTTTAAAATACAGCAGCTGGTATCTGTAATTGTGTGTTCTTCATTGTTTACAAAGGGGGACCAGATATCGGCATAAATCAAATTGTAGACAAAATCAGCAAAACAGCTATGCAGGATTCCAAAACTGTATCTATGTCAGACTGTTCCATCCTGTAAAACAAAAGGTATTTACATGAAAAAGGGAGCTGTGCTCTCTACAGATAATCTGCTGCTGAGGCTTATTTTAGAGTTGAAGTCATAATGAAAGCATGCCAGTGGAAAAGCATGCGTACTTTCAGGAGAGTGGTGCCGACACCCTTTGCTGAGATAGCACTTCTGAAGCTCAAAGAACAAAAAAGGAAAGTACATACACACACACACACACACACACACACACACACACACACACACACACGCATAATTGGAAAAACCACAAGGTGTATTTGTTAAAGTGCAAAAGCTACAAAGCAGCAATTTTATCAGACAGTATGGTGATAAAAAAAAGACTCCAGGGAAAGTTAGAAGAGTCAGTCAGACACTACCAACACCCCGTGACACACTGCCTCTTTGCCACAAACCCTGCGCCCTGACAAAGAGGCAGTGTGTATCCTCAATATCGAGGGGCATTCATAGCAACAGACTGGGACTTCCCATGACATCCTCTGGGACTTTTACTGTCTACTGTGGTACAGTAGATTGTATCAGGCTAATTTTGTTTACATCTAGGCTATCTACTGTTGCTACAAATCCCAGAATCCCCTACAACTGACATCAGAGCAGTAGGCAGCAGTGGGAGATTTAATAGCTTGCAGTGAATGTTGGAGCTTTTAAAAGTTCCAATCAGATGTTTTCCAGTTCTGCTTTTCTCCAGGGCCTACGTACAGGCCTCTGTGACTGTATTTAGCCCAGGGAGGACAGCAGGACCAACAAACACAAGATCAGAGCTATGAAAACTCTAACATTCACTGCAGGCTATTGAATCTCCCACTGCTGTAGCCCTCCTCTGATGTCAACTTCAAGGGATTCTGGGATTCACAGTTATAGAAAATGTCTGCTTGCATGTCAGCAGAATCAGTCTGATACAATCTGCTGTACTGCAGTAAACAGTAATATTTGGGTGTGGGGCTCTTAGTATTGACTGTTTCCCTTGAAAACCTAACCAGAATTTTTGGTAAATAGACTACTTGTGAATCTTACTTCAACTGATACTTGTTTGTTATTAGTAATGAACAGAATGGCTTGAAACTGCATCTCATTCTAGAAGGTTGTGTAAACGAGTACTGGTGGTATCATCATAGTATCATAGTAATGTATCCTCAAAAAAGGACCATCCTGACCCATCCAGTCTGCCCGTCTCTCCCCCCCCCACTTGTCACCAGTGCACAAGGAGCCTATCCTCTGTCCTCTAACCAACCCCATATGTCTATCTCATGCTTTCTTGAATCCCTCCACTGTTTCGATACCTACCACCTCCTCTGGTAATCTGTTCCAGGGTTCAACCACCTCTCAGTGAAATAATGCCCCCTTACATTACCTTTAAATCTTCCTCCTTCCAATCTTAAAGTATGATCTCTTGTTTTAACTCCGACTTTCTGTTTAAATAGACTTCCTTCCCTCACTTTATTTATCCCCTTCATGTACTTGTATGTCTCTATCATGTCTCCTCTCTCTCCTCGAAACTCTAGTGGATACAGATTTAATTCTCTTAATCTTGTCTCAAATGGTTTCCCTTGCATATCCTGCACCAACTTCATTGCCCTTCTCTGAACCTTTTCTATTACATCTATGTCCGTTCTTAAATGAAGCCTCCAGAACTGTACCCCGTATTCCAGGTGAAGTCTAACCATGGTCTTATATAATGGCATCAGCACCTCCCTCTTCCTACTAGTTATACCCCTTCCTATGCACCCATACTACATTGGTCACTTACCCTAAAGCTGTTTGATATTAGAATCCCCAGATACCATTCCTGTTCTGTTTGCTTTATCTGCTCTCCCCGCAGTAAATACTTGGCCAGTCAATTTTTACACCCTATATGCATCATCGCACACTTTGTATTGAGCTTCAGCTGCCATGTTTCTGACCATTTCTCTAGTATACTCAAATCCCTCCTCATGGCCTCAACTCCTCTTTCAATGTCAGCCACATTCCATAACTTTGCATCATCTGCAAACAGACACATTCTCCCTTCAGTTCTCTCTGATATATCACTAGTATATATGTTAACAAGCATTTATCAATGCCGAATGGTTGCTTGCTGTCATTAGCATTGGGAATACAGGAGTTAGACAGATGCAGAATAGGAATGGCAGTGAAGTATTGAACTTCACACCAACCCCACCTCTACCCTGCAGAGACGGACAGGTATTGGGGTATGCGTTTGGGTCATTGACCATAATGTTCATGCCATTTCACCTCACCCTATCCGGCAGACACCGACAAATGTTGAGGTGCGCCTTGGGTGTTGACTTCTAAGTCACCCAATTCCAGAAGGACATATGCTGAAATGGGTGCAGTACAGGAATGTGGTGAATTCGGTGGCCGAAGAGTCCAAGGCACACCTCAATGCCTGTCACTAGCTGCAGGGTGGGGGGTGGGGGTGGAATGGCATGAGCATTACAGTTGGCAATAAAAAAAAAAGGCACACCCCTCATGCCTGTCATTCTGTACAGGGTGGGACATTATGGTTAGAAACCCTAATGCCCCAGGCGTCTGTTGGTATTTGCACTGCAAATTTTCAACATGGCCTTTTTGTGACCCACACTTCATGAAAGTATTTGGGACCTCTTTTCATGAACAGTGGCACTGTGATTTTGTTAATGTGTCCCGAACTTTGAGTTCTCACAGTGACTGTGCCATTCTGCGCCAGATGTAAGAAAACATGGATTGGGCAGGATGTGAAGAATGACAGCTGTACCATTCATAGGGAGGTATGAAGAGACGGCAATGTTGAAAATCTGTAGTGAAAATGTTAAAAATGCTCGAACTTCCAAGTGTACATGGAAACTACACAACACATGTGCATAACACAGTCATTTAGTGGAATTATTTCACCAAATTTTCAACATAGGCATTTTGTGACCTCTGCTCATGAACACAGTCACTATGATTTTCTTAATCTGTCCTGAACATTGATTTCCCACAGGGACCATGCTATTCTGCCCCAGATGTGTAAACACATATTTTGGGTGGGATATGAAAAATGACAGCTGTACTGTTCATAAGGATGTCTGAAAAAATGGCAGTATTGAAAATCTGGAGTAAAAATACTACAAATTTGCGAAGTTACGAGGGTGCGTGGAAACTGCCCTACGCATGCTCATAACTCAGTAATTTTATGGACGTTTGCCACCAACTTTTCAACATAGGCATTTTAGAACTTCTGCTCATGAACAGAGTCAATGTGATTTTCTTAATCTGTCCCAAACACTGACTTCCTACGGCGACTGTGCTATTCTGCGCCAGAAGTGCAAAAACACATTTCAGCCAGCATGTGAAAAATGACAGCTGTACTGTTCATAAGCAGGTGTGAAAAAATGCCAATGTTGAAAATCTGGAGTGAAAATACTACAAATTTGCGAAGTTACAAGGGTGCATGGAAACTGCACAATGCGCGCTTGTAACACAGTCATTTTATGGACTTTTGTCACCAAATTTTCAACATAGGCATTTTATGACCTCTGCTCATGAATAGTGTCACTGTGATTTTCTTAATCTGTCCTGAACACTGATTTCCCACAGCGACTGCGCTATTCTGCACTGTGCTATTCTGCACCAGATGTGTAAACACATATTTTGGGCAGGTTATGAAAAATAACAGCTGTACTGTTCATAAGGAGGTGTGAAAAAATGCCAGTCTTGAAAATCTGGAACGAAAATATTACAAATGCACGAAATTATGAGGGTGCTTTGCAACTGCACAACGTACGCTCGTAACACAGTCATTTCATGGACTTCTGTCACAAAATTTTCAACATAGGCATTTTAGTACCTCTGATCATGAACAGTGTCACTGTGATTTTCTTAATCTGTCCTGAACAGCGACTTCCCACAGTGACTGCGCTATTGTGTGCCGGAAGTGCAAAAACATATTTCGGCCAGGATGTGAAAAATAACAGCTGTGCTGTTCATAGGAGGTCTGAAAAAATGCCAGTATTGAAAATCTTAAGTGAAAATACAAAAAATGCATGAAATTATGAGGGTGCATTGAAATTGCGCAACGTACGCTCATAACACAGTCATTTCATGGACTTCTGTCACTAAATTTTCAATATAGGCATTTTAGGCCCTCTGCTCATGAACAGTGTCACTGTGATTTTCTTAATCTGTCCTGTACACTGATTTCCCACAACGGCTGCACTATTCTGCACTGGAAGTGTGAAAACACATTTCAGCCAGGATGTGAAAAATGACAACTGTCCTGTTCATAAGGAGGTCTTAAAAAATGCCAATGTTGAAAATCTGGAGTGAAAATACTACAAATTCATGAAGTTACGAGTGTAAGTGGAAACTGCACAATGCACACTTGTAAAACAGTCATTTTTGGGATTTTTTTTTCACCAAATTTGCAAGCATAGGCTTTTTGAGAGCCCACCTCATGAACACTGTTGTTTCATTAATTGGTCCCAAAAGGTGATTCTTTGCAGTGACCGCAAAATCACCTTTCTGGACCGAATAATGACATGACAGTGACTGAATTCATGAGGAGGAGTCCCAATAACTCCATTTTGAAGAATTGGTGCCAAAAGTCAGAAAAATGGCAGAGATATCCTTATAAGTTGAAAAAATCCTATTTATGCCATTATACAGCTTATCAGCATTTCTTCAGTTTGTGGTCGGCTTTGAAGTGTGTAGACGTGTTCCCAGTCCACCAAAGATCATTGCGCAGGGCTCTGGACATAAGTATGGGGTGAGGGGAGTGTGGGGAGGTGGGGTGTGCAGAGGGTGGGCACAGGCACGAGGGACCGTTTTCCTTGTTTCAGGGACACAAATTAGACTAAGGACATTGCGGGAAGTTTTTTTTTTTCAGGTTTGTTTTTTGCACACTGGCTTGGGCTCCCAGTGTGCCACCTGCATTTTGGGGGAGGGGGGACTGAAGCCGATGGGGTTTGGATCCACGTTGGCAAAGAAATACTGTTTGGGAGGGGCATGATGTCAAGGGGGGTTGGGCAACCCCTCGGCACACAACAAATGGGGGGGACATTATGCTGATGGGGAGTGGGCTTCCCCATCGACAAATGAACTGGGTTGGGGACATGCTGACAGGGGGATTGAGCACCCCCTTCAGCTTTCATGGGGCTCTGAGGCAGTGGCTATGCCACCGCGATGCTGATGGGAATGTTACACCAGTCAAGGTACCACCCTGTAATTACAGGTAGCTCCCTCATTGCAGCAGAATGGCTGACACTGCAGTGACGAGGTGGCCCGTGATTGTGGTGGAGAAATAATTTCAACTTGGTGGCACTTCTGCAGAACCAGTACCATCAGGACACTGGGCCTGCATTGGGTGAACACTGCCAAGCCCACAAATGCGGTGCCGGCATTGGCCACCACTGTGTCGCACCTCCACAACCCGCTTCTCTCTTAAGCTGCCACATAATGTTTCTTGCAACATGTGCACAAGCAAACATAAAAAGGATTGGTACTAACAGTGATCTGTTTTGTACTGGTGACTGGCTCCCCTTTGTAATTCTACTTAGCAGCCCACAGTTGCAATCTATTATGAAATCATACATAGCTGGAGTAGGAAGCATTGCTATTACTTAGCACTGTGTCTGTATATCTCCTGTAATGCATACCACTGTTTTCAATATCACATGAATACTATTTTTTTCTTGCTGTCATTGGAAATGCTCCAGAGCAGTGCATACCTATGTAGTAATCACCTCCAGCATGGTTGCAAAAAATGTATGCTATTAAATCAAAAAGAAAACATTGTTTGTTCATGCAATTTTCAGTACCCATTATTATTGAATAAGTGTTGTCAATGTTTATTTCGGCAAAAGAAATCCAAGATACAACCATAGTTCAAGTCTCTTATCCGGGTTAATCTGCTGTTGCTTGCAGACACACATTAACAATTCTCAGACCATCTACACTCCCAAAGTTTTGTGTTAAAAGTAACTGATTTTTCAAAGCAGACAGTCCTGCAGTATAACTATATTATTTGTTTTAGTACTGGGCTTTAAAAAAAAAGCAATTTCATCTCAAACATAATAACAGCATATACATAGGAATCAATGCCGAGCATACAAATTTATGCCACAGTATATTTGCTTTCAATAACTTAATCATTGGTGGTAGTGGTCCCAAGCAAAACATCTGAGTGTTGGCTAGCACTCACGAACACCACATGCCTCTGGGATGCCAAGGCAGGCATGCTTGGAAGAGTGCAGTCTGCTTTTCTATAGCAGTGCACCAAGACCGTGTCATGGCATGACAATGTCACATGCTCCATGATGGCAGATGCCAGCTATCCTTGGGAACTGTCTGGGATCTGTAACAGCTCCAGGCTGTAATACTTACTATCTCCAAAAAGAGACCCCCCCCCAAGGCAATCAGCCGTTAAAAGTCAAGCTGGTTGGAGGGTCAAACTGTATTTCTGTAGTATAGTCTCATAAAGCACACAAACCTTCAAAGATTCAGAATGAATATTGCTGGTAAAAAGATTATTCAGATCAATCTGACCAACCAGAGGGTGAAAGTGTCACCTACTTCTCCCTGCTTATTCACCAAAAAGAAATGAAAAAGAAAGAATACATAAAATAACCAATCAAAACAAAAATGCAAATAAAACAGGAACCAGGGTCATCTGGGACTAATGTGGGGCTGCCAGTCACTAGCCCCCAAAAATGTCCAGACTAAAAGAAGGTGACCCAATCTATTGAATCACTGAGGCCAGTAGAGGGGTTCAGAGTCCTGAACCTCTATCAAAAACACCTCCTGTTCCAGGGGCAACTCGTCCAAGTTCTCTCCATGTCTCGGAAGGGATACTTCCTCCAAACCAAAGAACCGGAGAGCAGCAACAGAGTGCTGCCTACCATCTGATGTCAGATTTGTGTTTTAAAATTCTCTTTTTCATCTCTCTGGTTGTTTTATAAATATATGAGAGATCACATGGGTGTTTAAGGATCTATATAAAAATAGTCTGAGTGGCATGTTATTCTCTGTTTTATTTGAACTTGCTCATTTTGTACTTTCTGTTGATCTCCAGCACTTTATGTGTGTTGGTGCGCTGGACGCAATGTCCACGTGGGTAGCTGCCTACAGGGGCTGGATCAAAGGTGAATTCTGACTGTCTGACCTTCAGTGGAGAACATCAGAACTCACCAGTTTGTTCTGTAACATCACTGCCCATTTGACCACTAGCAAGGGGATTTACATAAAACTCTCCTACCCTGTGTGGTGGGCTATAGTATTTTCTAGTTGAACCTTATAATTCATAGGATTCATGGTAATACACAAAACAATTAAGCTGCTGGAGCCTTTGTAGTGCTTATCATTTCAATAATGGTCATGTCCTTGGATGCAATTCACATTCAGACACTTGTCCAGACTACTGTAGCTTTAAAGCATTTCATATTTTTACTCAGTACCACAGAATCATACAACAGATTCACATGGAGACCACCCTCTATAAAAAAACATGCCCCCCTTCTTGTTTTTTATGTCTCCCTTTATTTGCCAACTATTTTTCCATACTGGAAACTAATTAACCTTCAGTTGCAATCCTAAGCACCTCCACAAATCATTGCTTTGGAAAGCTTTAAAAACAAGGCACATAGCCCCTCTAAGCCTTCTCTTTTAAAAGCTGTACATCTCGAGCTTTTCAAATCTCTCCTCATACCATATGCCCCTCATACTCCCTGTCATCCTTGTTGCCCTTCTCTGCAGACCTTCCAGTAACTTTATAGCTCTTATTTAGAGGTGCCCAGAACTGACCACAGTACTCATTATGTGGTCTCACCAAGGCCCTGTACAGTAGCAGGAGTACCTGTTTGCTTCTGCTGGTGATATTTCTACAAATATTTCCCAATATTTTGCATCTTTTTCTTACTACTTTCCTGCACTGGCTCTCAAATTTTAGGTCATTTGTGACCAGTATTCCAGGTCCTTCTCTACTATTATTTCTTTTATTTTCTCCCATATAATTTATATGTTTCTTTTGGATTTTTATGCCCAAAGTGCATAATATTGCACTTACTGATGTTAAATACCAATTTGGCCCTGTTTGCCCAGTCCTCTATATTTTCCAGATTTTTCCACATGGTCTCTACCCCATCATCACTATCTATGATCACACTCAGCTTTGTATCATCAGCAAGTTGCTGACAAGACTTTCTATAGACACATTAGCGAAAGGAAAAAGTCCACAGGGGTATTGCTAAGATCAAAGGAGATAAGGTGCTGTGTGAGGAGAGGACCATGTAAAAGCATCTATCCTAAATAGATACTTCTGTTCAGTAGTTACTGAAGAGAAGGTAGGGCAGGACCCACAGCTCAGCACCATGGACACAGGGGGGAGGGAGGTCTGCACTAGTCCCTTCACAAAAGAAAGGGTCCTATAAGAGCTCGATAAGCTCAGGGTGGACAAGGCAATGGGACCTGATGGCATATATCCCAGGGTACTAAAGGAACTAAAGGTGGAACTAGCAGAGCCATTATCAGAACTGTTTAGTGAGTCTCCGAGCACAGGAGAGGTCCCAGAAGACTGGAGAAGGGCTCATGTGATCCCACTCCACAAGAGTGGTAGCAGGGAGGAGGCAGGGAACTACAGACCAGTCAGTCTTACCTCAGTAGTGGGTAAGATTATGGAGGCACTTCTTAAGGAAAGGATAGTTCAACACCTGGAATCCATAGGAGCACAGGATCCAAGACAGCATGGGTTTACAAAAGGAAGGTCCTGTCAAACTAATCTCATAGATTTCTTTGACTGGGTAACCAGAGTGGTGGACCAAGGAGGAGCAATTGATGTCACCTACTTTGTCTTCAGCAAAGCTTCTGATACTGTTCCACGTAGAAGATTGATTAATAACCTGGGTAGGCTCAGGGTGGGTCAGAAGTTGGTCAACTAGGTGGCAAACTGGTTGACGGGCAGAAAACAGAGAGTGGTGGTAAACGGTATACAGTCAGAAGAGATGCAAGTCACAAGTGAGGTACCACAGGAATCAGTCTTAGATCCAGTCCTCTTCAATACCTTCATCAGTGACTTTGCAGATGGACTGGAGGGTAAGGTTTGTCTGTTTGCAGATGACACCAAGATCTACAACAGAGTAGATGATCCGGCGGGGGTGGGCAGAATGAGAAGAGAACTGGATAAACTAGCAAAATGGTCGAAAGAGTGGCAACTTGGGTTTAATGCAAAGAAGTGCAAGATCATGCACATAGGGAAGAAAAACCCTGAAGCCACCTATAGGCTGGGAGGGGAGTTGCTGGCAGTCACAAGGGAAGAAAAATACTTTGGTATCATCATCACCGATGACCTAAAATCATCCAAGCAGACCACTAAAACAGTAGGTAAGGCTAGGAGGATCTTGGGGTGTATTAGTAGGGGTATCAAAAGTTGGAAAAGGGAGGTGATAATCCCTCTTTACAAGACACTGGTTAGACCCCATCTGGAGTACTGTGTGCAGTACTGGAGGCCACACCTTCACAAGAACATTAACCAAATTGAGGCAGTCCAGAGAAGGGCAACCAAAATGATGCAGGGACTGCATCAGAAAACGTATGAGGACAGATTAACAGAGCTCAATATGTATAGCCTAGAGCAAAGGAGCGAGAGGTGTGATATGATCTAAACATTAAAATACCTTAAGGGCATTAACAAGGTGAAAGAGTCTAACATGTTTCAATATAAGAAAAATAGCAGGACAAGAAGACACAGCATGAAATTAGAGGGAGGCCGATTAAGAGGTAATGGGAGGAAGTTCTTTTTCACAGAAAGGGTGGTGGATGCGTGGAATGGCCTACCTCAGGAAGTGGTGGATATGAATACAGTGCAGAGCTTCAAACAAGCATGGGATAGGCATAAAGGAGCAATACAGATGAGTATGAATAGATAGGCCACTGACAGAGCAAAGGCCAATGGCACATTTATAAGGTAGAAAAAGAAATGGGCAGACTGGATGGGCCTTGCGGTCCTTATCTGCCATCAACATCTCTGTTTTTATGTTTGTGTGTAACCATGCTCCCCCAGTGCATTACATAGATGATACATAAATATTGAAGAGTATGGGTGCCAACACTGAAACCTATGGCACCCCATGAGTTTCAGTACCCCATTTTGAATCAGACTCCTTCATGGCTACTCTTTGCTTCATAGCTGTTAGCCACAATATCACCTACTGTACTATTTTTGTATTCATTTCTATTTTTGCTATTTCTTCTACTGGCTGTTGGTGAAGTATAGTACCAAAGGCTTTACTGTAATCCAGGTACACCATGTCAGCCAGCAACCCATGGTCCAGTGCTTTGGTAACTGGTTCAAAAAACTTGATTAGATTAGATCTGACATTATCTAGCCACTCTAAACCCATGTGGGATATCATCAAATAAGTTGTTCACCCTTAGATATAATTCAGTTTCTTCCTGTATTAGTTTTCAAATAATTTCCCTAGGATAGGCATATGGATCACTAGTCTATAATTTTGTTAGTCATCTCTAGAGACTTTTTAATTTTTTCACATTTGTAGTTTTTCTGGGTTTTCTCCCTGCTTGTCTGCATCCACGAGAAGGCGCGTGTGTGAAGAGGCATGCACGAACATGCCGTAAGGGACACCTCTCCCTGCCAGTCACTCTGTTGACCACCTGCATCGGCACCAAACCTCTATTCGGTAATGGCAGGACTATGGGTGGGCAACCCCACCCTTTACCTGGGAGAGGAGAGCCAAAGTTTGATCCTGCTCCTACCCTCTCCCCCCCATGCTGGCACTTCGGCGACTCGAGTTCATTCCTGAACCCAGTCACCAGCGTAGCACAAGGTGTGGCATCTAGCACCTCAATGCTCAGTGCCACTGGGCCAGCAGACTTTTTTAAATATAAGTATTGTATGTGCATCCCTCCAGGCACTTGCTGCCCTGCTTGTGTTTAATGATCTTTCAAAAAGATACTATAGTGGGTCCATTTTTTCCCTTGCCATCTCCTTAATGATCCTAGGGTGCATTGCATACAGACCCTGTGCCTTATTAATCTTTAGGTTTACTAATAGCTTGCCTATCTTACTGCAATCCATTATGGTATCAGTGGTTTCCTTTATGCTATAATGTTCACCCTTGTCTTCTGTACAATAATGAAAAATGGAACAAAAATATTTGTTAAAAATATGCACCATAACCTCATTCATTGTTATAATCTCCTCCCCTTCAACTAATGGGCCTACTGTATGATTTAAGCTTTTATTGTTTACGTAGCTGTAGAATGATTTATAATTATCCGTAGCTGCCACTGCTATTTTAAATTCCACTGTTGCTTTGCTCTGTCTTATTTCTTTCTTGTACTGTTTTACTAGCCTTTATTATGCATTGCAGTGCGAGATGTTGGTACTTCTTTTTATGCCCTAGAATCATTTTTTTCTTTTTGTTTAACCACTGTGATATTTTCCCTCTTTGGTGATATTTTGTTTTAACCAGAATATATTTTTTCTCTTCCTGTATTTTGTTACTCAGTATTTCCCATATTTTCTCTAGATCGTGGCCCTGAAGCTGTTGTTCCCAATTCCATTGGCTGAACTCCTGTCTCAAGCCTTCAAAGCCTGCGTTGGAAAAACACTTTACAATGGTCTTACCGTGTTCTTTTACTCCTTTGATGTTAATTCTAAATCACTGCCTGCCAAAGGTTCCAATACCTTGCAGCCGGCAACCCCACATTTACAGTATGTTACATAGTACTAGGTCTTGGATTATTTTGTCCCCTGGTATTCTGAATAACAAACTGATAATTGACTAACAAACTGCTCCATACTGAGTTCCATAATAGCATTGAGTTCCATAATGATGTTAATGAACTGTTTTCCTACCAGAGTACGCACTGTCTTTGCATTCCACTCTGTTCTGGGCATATTAAAATATCCAATGAGGTATAGCCTATCCTCGGCTTGGAATGTTCTTAAAGCCCTAAAAAATAGCTGAGTGTGTTTCTTTGGCATATTAGGTGGTTTATAAATTACTCCCAGAAACAGTTTCTTTAATCCTTTTTACCCATCATACCACCAGACTCTCATATTCATTTCTTAATACATGTACAGCTTCTATTCCTTGACACACATATAGAGCCACTCCACCACCCTTTCATCCTGTTCTGTCCTTTCTGGACAAATTGTACCCACTTACTGATGTACCCCAAGTATTTTCTTTTCCATATTCTGGTTTCAAGTTCAAGTTTCACATTTATTGAATGACAGTTTGTAATTTCAAGCAATGCAAATACAAGTTCACTGCAATATTACAACTATTTAATCTTAAATAAAACCAAATTTCAAATCCACTTCCATTAGAGTGCTGCTAAAGGAGTGAGATACATGCAAGATGCTAAACTGTATCACAGTGAATTGCATATTTCCGTGGTAGTGAACAGTATCATCTACATTCATATACAGTAGGAGTGGTGAAAAAGGATTAGGCCGTTGATAATCTTACTGGATTGTAGGGGAACAATAGGTTTCAAATATAACATATATATTTGTAAACAACAAAGATTATCCAAGAAGATTAACGCTCTTGATAATCCAAGAACATGCAGTAGATTGGATGATTTCGTGGTAAACAAACTTGATGTAAGTATTTGTAGTGCTAGGAGGAGTCAGAGAGGATTATGCTTTCAGAAATCCTGGTAAATCACAATAGTAAACGGGACTCCTCAGAGTTCAGGTCTGGATACTCCCTATCAAAGTAATGTAGTTGTAATCTCTAATATTCTGCAAATTAAATATAAAGAAAAATGTAGCCATTGTTGGCAAAAAAGGGGAGATTATCCGCTCATATTCCTCAGGTACAGTATGTAGCATTGCCAATGACATTCCAGCATTCAAATCAAGAGTTGCTTTAAAATAATATGATTTGTATTCATTATGTCAGTGATAGCAGAAAACAGGCAAGTTGATGCGAAGCTGTCCGATTGTGCAAATTATGTGATCGGGGGGGAGACTGAAATTGGTCAAGATAGGTCCCAACTAGTAGCTTCTTTTAATGTGGTACAATGAACACAAGAGAGTAACATGTTTTAGGTTATCATCTGTTTCAGTACCACATTTCCAGAATGTTGTGGTTAATCCAGGGCATTTTTGTCTATAATGTATGTGATTGGCTTCATAAAGTTCCAATCGGAACCTACTGATTACTTTTCATGCACATGGGTTAGATACATGAGTCAAATGAGGTTCGAGATAATGACGTTATTTAAGTTGTTTATACCATTTACAAAATTTTAGAGAAGAAATTTGTAAAATAAATCTTGATCAATTGCAGAATCCCGAATCCTTATCTTGATTTGGCTAACAATTTCATGTTTAGGCCTAAGATAGATTTCATAAAGGAGATTTCCCAGGCCCAGGAAAAACAGATGATCTTTAATTAGTTTAATGGATGGAAAAATAAAATAATTCTGGGCATATTTAGTCTTTTCCTCTAGACATTGTCTAGGTAATCATTTTTCCGGTAGATGGAAGAGGCCCAATAAAAAAATTAAGCATCTTTTCCTTATCAAAAAAGATAAGGAAAACTGGCCTAGTTCAATTCTTAATTTCCAGAGATGAAATATTAGAGGAACCCTAAATTTCAGCAACATAGAGAACACAAGATTTATTTTTTGTAGTAATGACTGTTAAAAGGCACTTAATGGCACCTTTCCCTAACTTGCAGTTGAATCACTTAAAGGCATTGAATGCATTTTTCACTCTAGTGTCCAATAACTTTAAGTATCTATTCCATAGAAAATTGTCTGAAAACCTCACACCCGGGTAATAAATAACGCTTTTCAATTCCAACTGCTTGGTTCCCTATATACAGCCTAGGTATCTTTTTGCTCCTGTTCCCAAAAACAATCAATTTAGTTTCATCCCTGTTTGTGTTTATAAGAAGATTATTTCAATTGCACAGTTTAGCAAAAAGATTTAATTTTCTTTATATCCTAAGCAGTAATGTAGAAAACAGGACAATATCATCCGCATTAACTAAAACGCTCACTATTCTATTAAATACTTTAGGGGAATGGAAGTCGTGACAGTATAGCTGTTCTGTTATTGAATTTATATATAAATTAAATAGTATGGGAGCTAAAATGCTTGTATTTTTTTATTTAAACATTTTATAACCGGGAAAGGCAGACTGAGCCGAGGCTCATTTCCAGGTGCGGCCCAGGGAAAGGGGAAAGGGATACAAAGCAGAAAACACATAATAGATGCATAAGATAAATATACAGTTACATAAGTTGTACAGCAAAGTATTGTACATTCAGATGGACTATATACAAATAGTATCATACAGTTCTGAGGATTAGATTACTATCCACAAAAAACATCTGGCATGAGGCTGGACCTGTCAGTGGCTAGGAGCAGGTGCAGATGGGGAGTGGAAGTTGTTTAATTTGGTATTTGAAGCAGTTTTGAGAGGGTGAGTTTCTTTTTTTTAAAATATTTTCCCCTCTTTTTGCCCCTCCCTCACCTTCCATCCAGGATCCCCCTGGTCACGGTGCCTCCGAATTTCTGCAGCCTAATTTGCCACTTTTATTCCTCCTTGATCACTCCTGGCTTGCCCCCCAGGAGGCGGAGCATGGTGCTGTGGCAGGAATCTGTGCCATGTAATTTTAACTGGTTGAGGAGTATGTGGCCAGGTGGCTAATTGAAGCCGGGAGCAGGGCGTCGTGGAGACGTCTGATGAGGGTGAGAGTTTTTCCCCCATTGGCTGGGGCAGAGACGTGCAATGATGCCAGCATCTGTCCCACCCCAGTGCCTCCCCTCATTGACCGTGTCTCGGTACTCAGGGCTACACACCCAGCCTCCGCTAGATGTCACCCTTGCACCAATCACCGAGACCCCCCCAACCCCTGGAGAAGGAGAGCAGTCCTAAGGACACTCGATCCTTCTCCCCCAGCTGGCCCTCCGATGACCCGGGCTCATTCCTGAACTCGGTTTGCCAGCGTTGCAAGTGGAACCCCAACCGCTGCTCTGTATGGGCTGGCTGAGAGGGTGAGTTTCTTATGAGAGGTGGAAGTTGGTTCCATAAAGAGGGGAGTTTGTAAGTGAAGGTGGGTTTGCCAGTGGATGAAAAAGGTTTGAGGAGGGAGAAAAAATGGGAGTCTCTTGAGTGTAGTGAGTATGGGGAAATGGTAGCTGGTGTTGGCCTCCCTGCCAGGTAGGGGGGAAGCTGGTCAAACCAAAATTTGAATATGAAGGAGGTGGAGTGGCTGAAGCGATGATGGGATAGGGGTGGTATCCAGAGGGAAGAAAGGAGAGTGCAGTGGTGGGTTCTGAGAGGGGAATTTGTGGCAAAGCGGCAGAAAGCATGGAGGAGGGAGTCGAGCCTGGATAATGAGGAGGAGGAGCAGTGAGAGGTGAGGAGGGAGAGGGAGGTTGGCAGTCAAACAGGAGGAGGGAAGGGGGAGGGGTCTTAATTGGGAGGGACAGAGGGAAGACACTGGGGCACATGGTAAAAACACAGACTTGAGTGGCTCCAAAAATGAGAACCTGGGTGGGGGGGATGGCGACGGGCACAAGGAAAGAGGAGGGGTGTACTGGTGTTGGGGGACTCCATACTCAAGGGGATCAGATGGGGCAGCAAGGGGGAGAGGCACAGTTGGATATGGGTGGAGTCCATACCAGGATTAGAGGCAGACATGGCAGGATGGGCAATCCTAAGGTGCATAAAGAGGAGTAGGAGGAAACCACACATTGTGGTACATGTGGGGACTATTGACCTAGTAGGGGAAATGGTGGAGGTAACAAGGGAGAGGATTGAGGATGTAGGAAGGTTGTGTGAGAAGACGGGGAGTCTGTGGCCGTTTCTGAAGTGCTCCCAGTACCCTGCACAAGCAGAGTGAGAAAGGAGAGGATTACAGAGTTGAACACATGGTTAGTAGAATGGTGTCGAACTAAGGGGTATGTGGTTTATTTATTTAGCTTTTGTTGACCGGGTAAGTGCAATAGACAAATCCTGCCTATTTTCAGGTACGACCCGGGGAGGGGGATACAGATGAATGCCAACTGACCTTGAACCAGATTAAGCTGTTGGTGGCATTTTTAGTGAATGGGTTGTGGGCGGCTGGGGCAGTACCTGGGATGATAATAACCTGCTTGCAAGGGATAGACTGCACCTGAGTGGGAAGGGGAGGAAGGTATTAAAGCAAGGACTGAGGAGGTATATTGCGACAAGGATGGATTTAAACTAGATGGGGAGTGGCAAGTGGATAGCAGGTAGGCGGGTATCCGATAGAGTGGAGTCACAGCCTACCCCGCAAGCTAGCAGGGAAAGACTCGGTGTGGCCAAAAAAGGAAGGAGTACAAGGGAGGAGATGGAGGCTAGTGAAGGGAAGGGGCATTATGGAAGGTGGTCTCATTGAATGCAATAAGCCTAGGAAACAAATCCGCTGAGCTACAGGCACTCTTAGCAGTGTGGAGAGTGGATATTGCAGCTGTTAAAGAAATGTGGGCAACTGAGCACCAGGACTGGGATCTGGCAATCCCAGGATACAAATTATACAGGAAGGACCGTAAGGAGGGAGGGGTGGGTGGTAGTCTATGTGAGGGACGGGATCAAATGCACAAGGGACGAGGGAGAAGAAAGGAGAACAGAGGCAATCTGGCTGCAGCTTCTAGACTCAAGGGGTAGGAAAGTGAGGTCTGGGGTGGTATACAGACCACTGTCCCAGTCTGAGGAGCTTGACAGGGAGTTAGCAGGACAAATCAAAAAGGTATGTAGAAAAGGGAAGGTGGTCATAGTGGGGGATTTCAACTTGCCGGAGGTTGCCTGGAGCATTCCAGTCACCTCCAGTGCTAGGGAGCAAGTGCCCCTTGATGCGATCCAGGAGGGTATCCTGACACAGCTGGTTACTGTACCTACTAGGCTAAAGAACACTTTAGATCTGGTATTGTTGAATGGAAAGGCAGTGAGAGAAATAAATGTAGAGGACCCACTAGCTGACAGCGATCACCAAATGGCGTGGTTTAATATCACAATGTGCGGGGAGCCAGAAACGTCAGTTACTCGGGTGGTAAACTTCAGGGGAGTGGACTTTGAGAGGATGCAGGAAGTACTGAAAGGGAAACTGGAGGGCATAAGGCAGGAGATGGACATGGAGCAGAAATGGGATATTATTACAACACGGCACAGAGTAAGAGGAGCAGAGCAAGAAAACCATGATGGTTGAACAGCGAGGTTGTGGAGGTAGTGAGGGCAAAACAAGTGGTGTACCAGAGGTTTAGGAGGATGGGGAAACAAGTGGACAGGGAGGAATATGCAAGATGGTCCAGGGAGGTGACTAGAAAGGTGACAGAAGCCAAGGCCCAAAGGGAGCTGAGATTAGCACAGGGAATTAATGGGGGAGAAAGACCTTTTCAGATACATCAAGGAGAAAAGGAAGTGCAAAGAGACAATAGTGAGGATAAAAAGGGATGGAGAGTGGACAGAAAATGGGGAGGAGCAAGCAGAAGCACTCAATGAATACTTTTGCTCAGTGTTCATGGAAGAATGAGGGGGACTGCTAATAGCATGGGCTGGGAGGGTGGGGACAGGTGGAGAGGAAGTGACAGATGGAAGAATTGAGGCAAGTAGAGTCCTAGAGGGACTGAGGGCATTGAAGGTAGAGAAGGCACCATGGCCAGATGGTATCCACCCCAGGGTGCTGAGGGGGATGGCGGAGGTGTTGGTGGAGCTGCTGGAGGATCTGTACAGCACCTCACTGGAGTCAGGATGTGTGCCACTGGACTGGAGGATGGCACATGTAGTACCATTACACAAGAGTGGTCCAAGGGATGAACCAGGTAATTATCGTCTGGTAAGTTTCACCTCCATAGTGTGCAAACTCATGGAAACGATACTAAAGGAAAGACTGGTGTCGTACCTGGAGGACAATGGCCTCCAGGATGTGAGGTAGCATGGGTTTGTTTCAGGGAAGTCTTGTCAAACCAACCTCGTACAATATTATGACTGGGTGACAGGTAAGCTGGATAAGGGTCATGCGGTGGATGTTCTTTACTTGGACTTCAGCAAGGCCTTCGATCTTGTGCCTCATGGGCAGCTTGGGGAGAAGCTGACTAGTGTAGGGGTAGGGGCAAAAATGATGAACTGGATTACAAGCTGGCTGAATGGCAGGCTGCAATGATGGTGGTGAGAGGGGAGCTCTCAACTCCAAGGCTGGTGATGAGTGGGGTGCCACAGGGCTCTATGTTGGGGCCAGTATTGTTTGGGCTCTTCATATCAGACATTGCACATGGAGTGGTGAGCAAGGTAAGTCTGTTCACTGATGACACCAAAATCAGAGCAGTGGTGGATGAAGAGGAGGGATGGAAGCAGCTGCAGGGGGACCTATGCAAGCTAGAGGAGTGGTCAGAGAGGTGCAACTGGAGTTCAATGCAAAGAAGTGTAAGGTTATGTACTTTGGGTGAAGAAGCCAAGGGGAGAATACTGGCTGGGGGGGTTAAGCTGGGGATCACTGAGGAGGAGAAGGACCTAGGGGTAATGATAACAGGGACCATGAACAACACTGCCCAGTGTAGGACAGCAGCTGCAAAATCTAACAAAATGCTGGGGTGCATAGCGAGGAGGTTTTCATCCAGGCAAAGAGAGGAGATCTTGCCCCTCTATAGGTCGCTGGTAAGGCCGCAATTAGAGTATTGTGTGCAGTTTTGGAGGCCATACCCAAAGCGTGATATTAGGCTACTGGAGGGGGTGCAGAGGAGAGCAACAAAGATGATATGTGGAATAGAGGGGAGAGACTATGACAGCAGGCTGGGAGACCTGAATATGTACACCCTGGAGGATAGAAGGGCCGGGGGGAACATGATAGAGACATTCAAGTATCAGGGGAATCAATAAGGATGGGGCAGATGGGGTCTTTAAGTTAAGGATGGGGAGGGTCACCAGGGGGCACGGTCTAAGGATAGAGGGGAAAGATTTAGGAAAGAAATGAGGAGACACTATTTCACAGAGAGGGTGGTAGCAAAATGGAACACCCTACCAGAATGGGTGGTATCATGTAAATTTGTGAACAGCTTCAAAAGGGCATGGGACAGGGAACTGGGGAGGGTGAGGGTGGGGGTGACAGTTGGATGACAAAGGAGAGGGGGGGTGGGGCAGCTGCAAACTAGGGGTGCTGGCTGCACACTTGAGCAGACTTAGATAGACTGGGTGGTCTGTTTCTGCTGGCACATTAATAAGTTCATATGTGCCATACACTATATTAGTGTAGTCGGAGATGGGAGTGATCATTTTTGCTAATAGTATGAATCTAACAGATAGTGGGAGGGTATTACGATTTCTGTATAGTAGGCCTAGCTTAGGGTGGATCTTTGATGTGATGGCATCAATGTGATTAGAGAAGTTTAACTGGGGGTCCAGCCATACTCCTAGATATTTGTACATAGAGACAACGTTTAGTGGAGTCCCGTCTAGAGAGGTGATACCAAGTGGACAGGATATTTTTCGTGAATTTTTGAGCAGACCCGAAAGTCATGGAAACAGTTTTGGATGAGTTTATTTTGAGATGACTTGCAAGAAACCAAGACTGTATTTTAGAAGTTAAATTACCAGATTGATTATATTGTACCTGCACCCAGGTATTAGGATGAATCCTTATTATGATATCCAGGAAAAAAGAATCTATCCCTAATGCCCAAAGTTTTTGCCATAATAATTTATTGCTAATGCTATCAAACACTGTCTTAAGGTTCACAAAACAGCAACAGAGTTTAGCTTTTTTAACAGAATATATTTGTAAATGAGATGAGATAGCACGTAACAATGTGGTATAATGGATCTATTACAGCTGAAACCATTCTGTGTCTCATCCAAAAGATGATTTTCATATACCCAAAGCTTTAGTTTCCTTATTATTATTTTGGAAAATATACTTTGTGAGGTATCTAGAAGACTAATGGGCCTGTACATGCTATATCTGTGACTAGCCCCTTTTTGTAAATTGGATATATAATGCTACCCTACCAGGAATCAGGAAAGTCCTCACCTTGCAAAAACCTATTGAATATATTAACAAAAATAGAAGTCAAACAATCTGGGTATGCTTTATAAATATTTATTAAAATTTGTTCATGGCCTGGAGCTGTATTGGCTTTGACTGAAAGAAATGCTTGCATGATATCTTTGGGAGAAAAGATAACTGATCTGGGCAATGTAAAGAGTCCTAAAAAATCATATAGCTCAGCTGAGATTGTATGCCTTTATTCTTCTACTGGGACAAATACAGTATAATGTATCAAAATGAGCAACCCAAGTCTGAGGCATGATATAGGCCTTAATCTTGGTGGTATATTGATTATAGCTGAGACTGACCAGTGTCCAAAAAGTTTTGGTATCTTAATCCAATATTGCCTTTTTAAAGTTAGTCCACATACTAGTCTGATACTTCTCTTTTTCTATCTCAAGAAGTTTTTTACAATCTTTCCTGCATTTAAGTGCCTGAGATTTTCTCTTGTTCTATTCACCTTAGTATACTTCACAAGTCTGTTTATTCTTAATTTAGCAGTCCTGCATTTTGAATGGTTTTATGTGATAAGAGCGAATCTATAAGACTGCCGATCACATAAAGCAAGAAAACAACCGCCTGACGTCAAAAGGGCGAGCTGCCCAGCACCGACCATCGCCAAATAGCGATGGTTGCCTACCAACAAAAAAAGAAAGAAAATCAAGTTTTAATGTGGGGCAAGCCCTAGCACCCCAAAATAAATATTGTAAACTCTGGGGGGGGGGGGAGCAGACTTAGGAAAATAATGCAGCTCCTCTCAAGGAAGCAAAATAGCTTCCTGCACTGGGATCTGAAACCAGCACCACAGGTTTCAGGGGTAGTAGCTCAAGCCACTAAGTCACATGGCCAGCTCAGCAAGGCTTGGTCAATTTGTTGTATTTATCCCCTTTCTCGCAAGTGTAGTGTGTATCCCTTAGTACTACACTCATTATACTCATTCAGTGCTCTTCTTCTTCATTCGCTCTACATGGGAGCGATATTATAGAGTCGCTCATATTGAGCCACTAAATAATACTTGCCCATATAGGGTGTTGCATTTTGAATTAAACCAAGTCTGCTTAATAATTCTGTTCATCTTGTTTATTCTGAATAATACTTTTAAGAAGTTATTAATTTACAAGCAGGTATCAATGGCATTGATGTTATCTTTATCTGTACTACAGACTATTTCCAGTCTCAGAGAAGATACACGGTTTGAGGTAAGTATCATGGAGAATTTGTTTACCACATCATTTTGCCATCTTAATTTCTTAGTATTTTATCACCTCTAATATATTCTCAATAGGAAAACCAGAATCCGTTTTCACATTGAGATTTGGAGTAATGAGAATTAGTGAATGTGCTGAGTCAGACCAATCCAGAACTCTAAAGTCTAGCAGGTGTTCCATAGCACATTGGTTAATCCAGGCCAAATCTATGGTTGAAGACCCCACAGGGACCATAAAGATAAATTCTCACTCTAAATCTCCCCTAGTCCTGCCATTCACAAGAAAAAAATCTGAGTTGGTCATTGTTTCATTAAGCAGTTGACCTTGATGATTAAATTTAGCATCCTTGGACTCCCTCCTTATATTTATTTCTGAATTTATCAGATTAGACCTTAGATCTAGCTGATTCCCAAATTCATTAGAACCTGTCATTCTAGGGATTCTAGCATTAAAAAAAAACAATAACTACAATGGAATAATTCTCAAACTTGAACATCAGTTCTTCCAATATATCTGCTAGCTTTTGCCAAATAAGAGAATCATACATTTTGCTAGTGCTAGGGGGTATATAAACATGAACTAAAATGATTTTGATATTGTTAGCCTCTAATTTAAATATTATTATAAAGTACTGATTATAGTCAATTTCAGAAATCAGGAAGTCCAAGGAGGTTTTAAGAAAAATGGCCAGACCAGTTTGATACCTGCCAAATCTTTTTTTTTAGCGGGCATAATGTAAGGATAGTAGCCCGGTATCGCGGAAGGGGTGACATCATGCCACCACATTTCATGAAGACACAAAATATCATAAGTAGTGAGGCAATTATAATCCTTATGAGCTGACTATTTGGCAACTAGTCCCTCAATGTTCCAAGAAAGAATATTTAAACAATTTGGATCATTCATTAATACCTAACTTGAGTTACAGTCTGACGAGACTCTGGTCAATTGACAGGATGTTCCTGTAATAAGGAAAACCTGTTATGGACTGGAATCTCATAATGTTTACAAGTGAGAGATTCTAAGTTGTTTTCAGTAGTGCAATTAAATTCCACTCTATATGGACCTGAATGACTTGGATTACCATCTCTCCCCAAATTATTCACATCTACCAAGAAGATACCAAGACTATCAAGGATGGAAGAGGTTGCAAAAGTTGAAGCTGCTAGTTGAGAATTCCTAAAGATAACATCTATTGGGGGACTATCAGAATTACCTTTATATAGTGTAATCCATTCATTTCTGTCCTCCCCCAAATCAGCTTCAAGAGTATCAGAAAGAAATGCTGTTATTTATTTTTCCTATTATTTCTTTAGTAGAGATCTTCAAACCTAAAAGGGAAAAAGAGCTCTGTCTCCAAAACTGTTTATGATCTGTAACATATTTGTTTATTATAGCAGTTACTCTATTAACCCTCTTTCTATCAGCCTCTCTTTCCCTATTGAAGTCATAAGATTTCTTCAAAATACTTTGGGACAGTTTTTTTGGGTGGGGGGGGCTGCACCATTTTGTTTTCCTTTTTTTTAAGTGAGGTACTGGGGTGCATAGAGAGCCGTATCACCAGCAGAAAAAAGGAGGTGGTAATGTCACTGTACAAATTATTGGTGAGGCACCATCTGGAGTACTGTGTCCAGTTCTGGAGGCCACATCTCTGTAAGGACATAGACAGGATAGAGGCAGTTCAGAGAAGGGCAACAAAAATGGTGCAGGGCCTGCACCAAAAGTCACATGAGGAAAGATTGGAAGACCTCAATGTGTATACCCTGAAGGGGAGGAGAGGAGAGTGAGGGGGGAATTGCCAGAGACCTTCAGATATCTCAAGGGCATAAATAAGGTACAGAAGGGTAGCATATTTCAGAAAAAGAGATGTTCTAGAACAAGGGGTTATAACATGAGGCTGGAAGGGAGTAGATTAAGGGGTAACGTGAGGAAGTATTTCTTAACTGAAGGTGTCAGCATGGTTCAGTTGGTAGCATATCCACCTCTGGATCAGAAGGTCATGGGTTCTCGTTCCACACCGGGATTGGACTTCTATCTAAAACACTGGCATCCCAGTGCAGTATTAGGGGGATGCTGTACTGTTGGGGTGTGCTGTCCTTTAGATGGGACGTTAAACTGAGGTACCTTCTACCCATCCTAGTGCTGTCATGGTGGGTGTACAGGTGGAAGTAAAAGAACCTAGGGCACTCTTTGCAAAGAGTGGGGGACATTCCCGGTGTCCTGGCCAACATTCCCCTTTCCATAAACTGGTTCATGCAATTGTCCAGGCTGTGTGGGGGTGTTGCTGTGCGATATGGCTGCCACTACACATTCAGGCACTTCAATACCAGTCTAGCATTGCTTGTAAAGTGCTTTGGAATATACCGTGTATGAAAAACGCTATATAAATGTTGATTCTTCTTCTTCTTAACTGAAAGGGTGGTGGATGCATGGAATAGCCTCCCAGTGGAGATGATGGGGGCTAACTCGGTAGGGGAATTCAAAAATGCATGGGATAGGAATAGGGGAACCCTAGCAATAGGAAAGGGAATAAAGACAGAGCTCAAGTAGGGTCTGTGTTTTTGCAGCAGGCAGGGAAAACCGTTAGACTGGGTGGGCCTAGCAGTCCTTATCTGCTGTCAGTTTCTATGAGGATATTTATGCCACTTGATTTTAATATGAACCTTTCTGACCAAATCTGTGTTGTTAAATCTTGAGAATCAAAATACAAAAGTACGCAATTAGCAAATTGAAGATTTGGAGGACGCCTAACAAATATTTCCTCTATTTGGCAAATCCAGAACAAATGGTTTAATACCTTTTATTAGACCAGGGGTTCTCAAATGGTGAGGCCAGCCTCCTTGGGGAGGCCCCAAGCTATTTCAAGGGAGGCTCAAGCAAGTATTAAAAATTATTATATTTCACTATTGAACTTTATAGATTTTGTGTGAAGGGATAAGGTAAACTGAAGGAGGATAATAGTAGGTGGATTTATGTATTTATTAAGAAGTCTGTGACCAGGGAAGGTACTGTACACTGAGCTATGGCTTATATCAGGTGTACCCAGGGAAGGGTAGTGAGAGAACACTATTCAAAATGTAACTGCAAAACACTTAAGCAATACAAAAGGAATAAAAGTGCAAACAAATTAAGAACAATGAACTAACAATGTGAGGAACAATTGATCAATTAGACTGGCAGCAGAACTGTCCAAATACAAGAGTTAACCATACAGGTACTAGGAATAAGAGCAGGAGGAGCAAATGATCCCTGAGAATTTGCTTAGAGCAGGGATGAGGGTGAGAGGCAGAGGTCATCAGGAAGATTATTCCAGTTGGAGAAACAGAAAAAGCAGTCTGCTCCATGAAGGTATGGCAGTAAGGGTAACAATGGCTCAAGAGTCAAAATATTGGAGCAAGTAGGTTGTCCTGTTTTTTTTTTTGGGGGCACAATAAGCTTAATAACATTAGAGCCAGCTATGCAAAGAGGTTTCAATTTATTCCTGATGTACCTGTGAAAAGTAAGCTATTTTTCTATGGGGAGGCCCAAAAATATTTTGGTATTTTGGGGGAGGCTCAAGATCTTTTCCATGGCTTTAGGGAGGCTCACTATGACAAAGTTTGAGAACTGTTGTATTAGACCAACAAGGATATTACAAAAAGAACAAATAGCTTTAGCTTTCAGACCAATAAGTCCTTCTTCGGAAGCTTAATGACAGTTATTTAGAAAATCCCACATTATTAACACTTAGAACATGTAGAAAAAAACAGAAACAATTCTCATTGGTTTAAAACAGGCCTTCAGAACATAATTAAAGTGACTGTCAGAGTGCTTAAATATCTTAAGTGTGCCTTCAGCTGAACCAAACTTAAAGGTCAAAGGTTGTCCAGAGATAACAGCAGGCAGAGAGTTCAACCCACATATATTACACTATGTATCAGTCTAATGAATAACAAAACACTATGATTCTCTACTCACTAAAATATATGTGAAGACACATACTTCAAGAGTGAGGTAACAGTATAGCAGTAGAAACCAGCTTCAACTTTGTTCAGGACTCTGTTAGTTTGTGAATACAGCCTATGACAATAAAATCGATCTGGAGAAAACAATTGCATGCCAAACTGTAACATATTAGCAAGTAAAAAACAAGCATTTGTCAATGCTGAATGTTTGCTTGCTGGCATTGGCATTGGTAGTGTAGGAGTTACAGAGCTGCATAATAGGAATGGCAATGAAGTATTGAACTGAAGCCAACCCCATCACTACCCTGCAGAGACTGACAGGCATTGGGGTGTACCTTTGGGTCGTCAGGCATAATGGTCAAGCCATTTCACCACACTCTACCCTGCATACAACGACAAGTGTCACAGTGTGCCTTGGGGTCTTTGGCCCTTATGTGCACCCCATTCCATCAGGAAATATGGTGAGATGGGTGTGGTATAGGAGAATGGGGTGAAGTTTGGGGCCGAAGAGTCCAAGGCACATCTTGATGCCTCTCACTGGCTGCAGGGTGTGGAATGGTATGAGCATTACAGGCGAGAATCCCAAGTCACACTCCTGATGCCTGTCATTCTCTACCAGGTGGGGCGTTATGGTCGGAAACCCTAACGCCTCAGGCATTCGTTAGTATTTTCAGTTCAAATTTTCAACATTTTTTTTTTGTGACCCCCACCTCATGAACAGTGGCAATATCAGTTTGTTAGCCAAAAGCTGCTTTTGCACAGTGACTACGGCATTTAGCACCACAGGTGTAAAAACACATTCTGAACAGGATGCGAAAAATGAGCTGTACTGTTCATGGGGAGGTGTAAAAAATGGCAATGTTGCAAATCTGCAGTAAAAATGTAAAAAAAAAACTGGTGAAGTCACGTGTGTAGAAACTGTGCAATGCACACCCGTAATGTAATTAGTTTGGGGATCTTTTACAGCAGATTGTCAACACAGGCATTTTGGGACCTCCGATCATGAACAGTGTCACTGTGATTTTCTTTATCTGTCCCAAACAATGATTTCCCACAGCAACCACGCATTTCTGCACTGAAAGTGTGAAAACACATTTTGGCCATGTGTGAAAAATGACAGCTGCACTGTTCATAAGGAAGTGTGGAAAAATGCCACTGGTGAAAATCTGGACTGAAAATATTACAAAGTCATGAACTTACGAGGGTGTGTGGAAAATGCTCAATGCTTACTCATAACACAGTCATTTTATGGACTTTTGTCACCAAATTTTCAACATAGCCATTTTAAGACCTCTGCTCATGCACAGTGTCACTGTGATTTTCTTAATCTGTCCGAAACATTGCTTTTGCACACTGACTACACCATTGTGTGCTACATGAGCGGAAACACATTTTGGGTGAGATGTGAAAAATGGCAGCTGTACTGCTCATAAGGAAGTGTAATAAAATGGCAATGTTGAAAATCTGGCGCGCAAATATTAAAAATTTGCAAACTTGTGAGTGTGTGTAGGAACTGTGCAACGTGCTCTCCTAAAACAGTCATTTTTGGTAATTTTTTCACCAAATTTTCAACATAGTCATTTTAAGACCTCTGCTCATGAACAGTGTCACTGTGATTTTCTTAAGCTGTCCCAAACATTGATTGTGCACACCGACTGTGCCATTGTGCGCTACTTGCAGGGAAATACATTTTGGGAGAGATGTGAAAAATGACAGCTGTACTGCTCATAAGGAGGTGTGGTAAAATGGCAATGTTGAAAACCGAGTGCAAATAAAAAATTCGTGGAACTTATGAGCGTGCATAGGAACTGCACAATGCACGCTCATAAAACAGTCATTTTTAGGATTTTTTCACCAAATTTGCTTTTGAGAGCCCACCTTATGAACACTGGCACTGTCATTTCGTTAATCGGTCCTGAAAGGTGATTTTGCACAGTGACTGCGAAATCACCCTTTGGGCCTGATTAACGCCATGACAGTGACAGAATTCATGAGGAGGGGTCCCAAGAAACCTATATTGAAAATTTGGTGCCAAAAGGCCAAAAAAATGCCTGAGATATGCATTAAAGTTGAAAAAAAAAACTATTTATTGCATTATACAGCTTACCGGCATTTCCTCAGTTCGCGGTCGACTTTGAAGAGTGCAGACGTGTTCCTGGTCCCCCAAAGATCATTGTGCCAAGCTCCAGAGGTAAGTATGGTGTGAGATGGAGGTGTGGGGAGGTAGGGTGCGCAGAGGGTGGGCTCGCGTGGGCAGGGAGACCACAGAGGGAACTTTTTTTGTTTACAGGTTTTTTTGGGTTTTTCTTAGGAAGACAATGCAGGATGTTTGCCATGCTGGGGTGGGGTCCCAGTGTGGCAGCTGGAAGGCTGTTTGGGGGGCCTGGAGCCGATGGGGGATTGGACACCCCTGTCGGACATAATTTTTGCCATGCTGGGGTGGGCTCCCAGCGTGGCACCTGGAAAGCTTTTTGGGGGGCATGGAGCCAATGAGGGATTGGACACCCATGTCAGCCATACAGTGTGTACATGGGGGGAGTGCATGAGCACGCAATATGCATGCATGCGTATGGAGGAGGGGGGAGTGCTGCTCACTGAAGCGGAGCTCTCCCTTTCAACTGTACGGCACTGCATTTTCAACAGCTATCATAGACAGCTGCAGCATTTATTGGAGAACTGCTGCCACACCAGCAAACACACTGACTGAATTGGAAGACAGGTGCCACACCTCCGAAAACTCTGATGATGGCACTGTGTTTCTTGCACAAACGTGTGTAGGAACTGCACAACGTGCGCTCCTAAAACAGTCATTTTTGGTAATTTTTTCACCAAATTTTCAACATAGCCATTTTAAGGCCTCTGCTCATGAACAATGTCACTGTGATTTTCTTAATCTGTCCCAAACATTGGTTGCGCACACCGACTGCGCCATTGTGTGCTACATGCAGGGAAACACATTTTGGGTGACATGTGAAAAATGACAGCTGTATTGCTCATAAGAAGGTATGGTAAAATGGCAATGTTGAAAATCTGGAGTGAAAATATTAAAAATTTGCAAACTTGCGAGCATGCATAGGAACTGAGCAACGCACGCTCTTAAAACAGTCATTTTTTAAGAATTTTTTCACCAAATTTTCAACAAAGCCATTCTAAGATCTCTGCTCATGAACAGTATCACTGTGATTTTCTTAATGTGTCCCATACATTGATTTTGCACACCGACTGCGCCATTGTGCGCTACCTGTGCGGAAGCACATTTTGGGTGAGATGTGAAAAATAACGGCTGTGCTGCTCATAAGAAGGTGTGGTAAAATGGCAATGTTGAAAATCCAGAGTGCAAATATTAAAATTCACAAACTTATGAGTGTGCGTGGAACCGCGCAACACACGTTAAGTGAAACAGTCGTTTAGAATTTTTATCAAATTTGCAACATAGGCTTTTTAAGAGCCCACCAGATGAACACTGGCACTGTCATTTTGTTAATCTGTCCCAAAAGGTGATTTTGTGCAGTGACTGTGAAATCAGCCTTCGGGACCGATTAATGCCATGACAGTGACAGAATTCATGAGAAGGGGGTCCCAAAAACCCCATGTTGAAAATTTGGTGCCAAAATTCCAAAAAATGCCTGAGATATACATTAAAGTTGAAAAAAAACTATTTATTGCATTATACAGCAGACCAGCATTTCCTTAGCTTGCGGTTGGCTTTGAAGAGTGCAGACATGTTCACGGTCCACCAAAGATCGTTGTGCTGAGCTCCAGAGGTAAGTGTGAGGTGAGGTGAGGTGGGGATGTGGGGAGGTAGGGTGCGCAGAGGGTGGGCAGGTGGGCAGCGATACCACCGAAGAACTTTTTGTTTACAGTTTTTTTTTTTTTTTAGGAAGACGATGCGGGATGTTTGCCACTCTGGGGTGGGTTCCCAGCGTGGCAGCTGGAAGGCTGTTTGGGGGGGGCTTGGAGCCGATGGGGGATTGGGCACCCCTGTCGGACATAACAATTTTTTCCACGTGGGGGTGGGCTCCTAGCGTGGCACATGGAAAGCTTTTTTGTGGGGGGCATGGAGCCGATGGAGGATTGGGCACCCCTGTCGGCCATACAGTGTGGGTGTGGGGGGGCGCATGAGCATGCAATATGTGTGCGTGTGTGTGGAGGAGGGGAAGCACTGCTCACTGAAGCAGAGCTCTCCCTTTCAACTGTACAGCACTGCATTTTCAACTGCTGTCACAGACAGCTGCAGCATTCATTGGAGAACTGTGGCCATGCCTGCAAACACACTGACTGAATTGGAAGACGGGTGCCACACCTCCAAAAATTCAGATGATGGCACTGTGTTTCTTGCACATGCGTGCAGGCAAACATAATATAGAGGATAATGGTTGGGAATCGGGTGATAACCTCGCTGTAATCACCTCGTGTGGTTGCTAGGGCAACATGGTGAACCTCGAGAGTGCAGATCGAGAGGTTTACTCTAGCCCTAGCAACCACGAGAGCTGATTTTGGCTTGGTTCTCAACCGATCCCCAGCCATCATCTTTTATAATGCATGGTCAAAAAAACACTGTTTGCATTCTATGTGTGAGAATTATGGAACTCTGGTGCATTCTTTTTTCTTATGCCACTGTTTGAAAGTTCTGAAATGTGGTTAACAACTTTTAAAATTCTAAACATTGCATAACAAAGCTGTGGGACTCCTGATTATGGTGGTTGATAGGCACTTACCATACATTATACAAAATAAGCTCCAAAATTACAACAACAGACATTACCTTTACATGGCATATAGAAGGATGGAAGTGATGTGTACCCAAAGTGAGTGAGTGTATCACAGTAATGAAAGTACAACTGGCTGGAGATACATTCCTAACATATTGTCAACTAGCCGTTATGTTACAGAAACCTGAAGCCCTTCAGTATTGTTATAAGAATTTATACTTGATGATATCAGTTGTCAGTGTAAGTGCCAGATACAAAGAAGTACTAGACATGGACACCCAAGAAATTGAGACAATGCAGTCCGATATGTACAGATTTCAATACATTGTCAGTGTATAATCGAAAAAATACATACATAGAAACAGTTCAAGGAATCAAAACAAAAATTCCTAGGAATTCCCCCCACCCCCGGGGAAAGTAACTACTTAAAATGAAATATATGTAAATGAATCCTAATACACCATCAGTTGCACCAATCACTACAATAGTTACCCACAAAGGAATTACACCTGTCATGAACCCCCAAGTAAATGAGACAATACATCCTAATATGTACAGAATGTAAAAACATAACAGCATACACTCAAATCACAGAACTAGCAGAAGGAAGTAAATGTCCACTATAATATGAACCCAGAGTCCTAGCCACTATGACACCATAATGTCATGTACCTGAACATAAATTTACCTCAATATCACCACAATGTTCACATCCACTATACCAACATAACCACTCACCTCAAATACCCATATTAAAAATTCAATGTGCCAAACTTCTTCTCCCCCTGCAACACATACATAAACATATACACAAACCCACATACATACACACACACACACACGCGCACACATTCTCCTAATACTAATGTGAGAGGCCAACCTGTAGATAACCAGTTAAGTTTGACTATGTAAGTATAAGAGTCAAAGTCCAAGGCTCGCTGAAAACCTAAAATATGTATGGCCTTCTTTTGAAGTAAAGTTCCATGTAAGTTTCCGTGTAATGTGTCATATATTCAACATCAATGTTCAAGCCATTTTCCACCTTATTAAGAAGTAACATAAATCTGATCTCACAAGCTTGTCTCTGTTGTGTACTGTTGAAATATCCTTTCAAGACCATCACAGTCGTATCTGAGATTGATTGGTCATCCTGAGGGAAGTGTTGTGCCACTGGTTTGTCAGTCATCTTCTTATTAAAGAGACACTGTCAACCCCCTTAGGTCTCAAAGTGCCTCTTGTTTAAAAAACATATTTTATGATTGAACACATTGTGTAAAGATTGTTGATGTAGCTGGTAGTTTGATTTTAACTCAGATTTTCTTTACAAAAGTAAAAAACAGACTGTCCAACATACTAGTGTTATCACACCAAAACAGGTTTGTTTACATTTCTTGATCAGCTCCAAATACATCTTTCCTGGACTTGGGAACACCTGCAAACCAGTCTAGCCCGTTATGATGCTGTGGGAGTTTGGGAGGCTACTTCCTTATCAGTGACTGAACTTTTTAGGTGTGTTTCTATTGCTCAAGAAGCATGCAGTAAGAGTAGAACCAGGACTGTAAACAAAAACAAGCATTTGTCAATGCCGAACGTTCACTTGCAGGTATTTGCAGTGGTGTTTGGCACGTATGGTGCTTTACCCTAATGCCCTATGCGATTGCTGGTATTTGCGCAATAAATTTTCAGCATGACCTTTTTGTTACCCCCATTGTGCGCTACATAGGCGGAAACACATTTGGGGCAGGATGTGAAAAATGACAGCTGTACTGCTCATAAGGAAGTGTAGTAAAATGGCAATGTTGAAAATCTGGAGTGGAAATATTGAAAATTCACAAACCTATGAGCGTGCGTGGGAACTGTGCAACGCATGCTCGTAAAACAGTCATTGTTAGGAATTTTTTCACCAAATTTTCAACACTGGCATTTTAAAACCTCCGCTAATGAACATTGTCACTGTGATTTTCTTACTGTGTCCCATACATTGATTTCGCACACCGACTGCGCCATTGTGCACTACATAGGCGGAAACACGTTTTGGGCAGGATGTGAAAAATGACAGCTGTACTGCTCATAAGGAAGTGTGGTAAAATGGTAATGTTGAAAATCTGGAGTGAAAATACTGAAAATTCGCAAACTTACGAGCGTGCGTAGGAACTGCACAACGCACGCTCGTAAAACAGTTATTTTTAGGAATTTGTTCACCAAATATTCAACATAGCCATTTTAAGACCTCTGCTCATGAACAGTGACACTGTGATTTTCTTAATGTGTCCCATACATTGAGTTCGCACACCGACTGCACCATTGTACGCTACATGGGTGGAAACATGTTTTGGACAGGATGTGAAAAATGACAGCTGTACTGCTCATGAGAAGGTGTGGTAAAATGCCAATGTTGAAAATCTGGAGTGGAAATATTGAAAATTCGCAAACCTACGAATGTGCGTGGAACTGTGCAACGACGTCAGAAAACAGTCATTTTTAGGAATTTTTCTCTGAATTTTCAACATAGCCATTTTAAGACCTCTGCTCATGATCAATGTCACTGTGATTTTCTTAATGTGTCCCATACATTGAGTTCACACACTGACTGCGCCATTGTGCGCCATGGGCGGAAACACGCTTTGAGCAGCATTAAAAATGACAGCTGTACTGCTCATGAGGAGGTATGGTAAAATGGCAATGTTGAAAATCTGGAGTGCAAATATTGAAAATTTGCAAGCGTCTGACGTGTGTGGGAACCGCGTAATGCACACCGTAAACAGTCATTTTAGAATTTTTTCATTTTCAACATAGCCATTTTAAGACCTCTGCTCATGAACAGCGTCACTGTGATTTTCTTAATGTGTCCCATACATTGATTTCAAGACAATCGACTGGCCTTTGTGCGCTACATGGCAGAAACACATTTTGGGTGAGATGTGAAAAATGGCAGCTGTACTACTCATAAGAAGGTGTGGTAAAATGGCAATGTTGAAACTCTGGAGTGGAAATATTGAAAATTCGCAAACCTACGAGCGTGCATAGGAACTGCGCAACGCACGCTCATAAAACAGTCATTTTTAGGAATTTATTCACCAAATTTTCAACATAGCCATTTTAAGACCTCAGCTAATGAACAGTGTCACCATGATTTTCTTAATGCATCCCATACATTGATTTCGCACACCGACTGCGCCATTGTGCACTACATGGGTGGAAACACATTTTGGGCAGGATGTAAAAAATGACAGCTCTACTGCTCATAAGGAGGTGTGGTAAAATGGCAATGTTGAAAATCTGGAGTGAAAATATTGAAAATTCACGAACTTACGAGCCTGCATAGGAACTGCATGGCGCACACTCGTAAAACAGTCATTTTGAATTTTTGCACCAAATTTTCAACATGGTGTTTTGGGATCTCTTCTCATGAATGATGTCACTGTCATGGCATTATTCAGACCCAAGGGTGATTTTGGCGAGTGAATGTGCAGTGATCGCGAAATCACCCTTCGGACCTGAATAACGCCATGACAGTGACATCATTCATGAGAAGGGTCCCAAAACCCCATGTTGAAAATTTGGTGCAAAATTCCAAAATGCCTGAGATATGCAATAAAGTTGAAAACCCCTATCTAGCCCATTATACAGCTTACCGGCATTTCCTCAGTTTAGGTCGGCTTTGAAGAGTGCAGACGTGTTCCCGTCCACCAAGATCGCCGCCAAGCTCTGGAGGTAAGTATGGGGTGAGGGGGTGTGAGAGACTGGGTCTGCAGTGGGTGGGTGCGGTTGTGGGAGGGGGACTGGGAGAGCGCTTTGGGACCGCTTTTTGCTTTTACAGGTGAAACAAAAAAAAGACTATGTGGGATGTTTGCCACGCTGGGGTGGCCTCCAGCATGGCAGAAGGATGGCTGGGGGGCCGAGGAACTGACGTGGGGATTGGGCACCCCATCGGCAAACAACGCTGGACGCTTGCCACGCTGGGGAGGGCCCCAGTGGCAGAAGGATGGTTTGGGGGCGTGGAGCCGACGGAGGATTGGGCACCCCATTGGCAGACGACGTGGGATGTTTGCTATGCTGGGTGGGCCTCAGCGGTACCAAAATTTGGGGTGGCGTGACGGGGTAGCGGACACGGTGCTCTGTGGCGACAGTGGTGGTTTTTTGAAGCGGCGACACTGCTGTCATACACGCCTTCCCGCACCCATTGGTGCAGGACCGCCATGCCTGCTCAATGGAGCAGTGGATTGAAAGGAGAGCACACCTCCAAAGTGTGCTACTCTCCCAAAACGTTCCTTGCACATGCGCGAAAGTGAACGTAACAAGGTTGTTTATAAATGTACACTGCCATACATTTCAGTTCTACTAAACAAAGAGACAGACAAAACAAACAGCAACATCAGTGAATTTTAGAGAGGGTAAGCAATCATAAAATGTGAGGTTTTAACTAGAAATAATATGATGAAAAACAGGTTGACAATGTCCCTTTAATATCATACCTGAATGAATTTATTCTAACGCAGAATTGCCATTTCATCTCCCCCACATACTCTGTGTGAGGACATTTCATGCATTGAATCCCGCCTCTCCAGCATTTCTATGTGCTAACCTCCTTGTGTTGCTGACAACTAACAGGCACCCTGTTGGACACAGTTGTTTAGTCTGTTCCTGTATGTATCTGACTGTGTTTACTTATTCCAGTTTTAGTTTTTGCTTTACTTTTGTATTCCTTTGTTTAAAGACCAAATGTACCTAAATGTTCTCATTCTAATTCTATTGCCTTGTTTGTCTCAGTCCTCTGTATTATCACCTACTTGTTCTAAATGTACTAATGTGGAACCTATGTAAAGAACTCTGAGCTCAAATGGTTAATCTGGGATCTGAAATAAATTGAATAAGACTGCTTGTTGTACATGTATAATTCACAATATCCTGAATTGTCTGTTTTGTGAGGGAACCACATAGTCTGAAGTGGAAATGTGCTCGCAAATTTTACATCTGCATTTATTACAGGGTTGTGTGCCATATAATGTCATGGCACTCTGTTCAAGTTTATTCTTAATAATCTGGTTGGCTAAATTGGGTGATTGTTTAAAGGATAGTAGTGGCAGTTCTCAAAAAATACAACTAAGGGGTTCATCCTCTCTGATTATTGGAAGTTCAAGGTCAGGATGATATGTGACTACTAAGGGTACTCAGTAGTGATCCTTTCATTGTACTGCAGTAGGTGTTCTCTTGGTACTTCTGTAGCACATTCCACTGCTCTGTCAATTTCTTTGGCATTTTGTTGGCAGAAATATGATAGAGATGGCAGACACAATATCTGAACTGCTCTGGCATTTCTGCTTCCAGTTTCTTGATACCATAGATTTCAACCAGCATTTTAACATTATCTCTATTACTATCAAGGCCAAAGACAGTCAAAAAGTAATTATTTGCTCCACTCTTAGGTTGTAGGCTAGCTATATTGATAGCTTAATTTCTTGCTTCTAATGTAGTTTGCACCATTAAGGAAGATACTTCAGGATTTATGTTTGTCCCCTGAGGTTCAGTTTCTCTAATAGATCTCAGGAGACAAGAAGTCTGGGTATCATGGCTGGGAGCAAAATCTGTTAATTGATCTATGGAAATTCCTTTATTTTTTACTTTAATAGCTTTCCTTTTTTTAGTGGTCTTAGCTGGCTTATTGTTTTTAGTATTTCTAGTTTTTATTTTGTTTTTGATTCAGTAAGCCTTTGAGTCTGATGAATAAACAATTATAAGGGAATCCCCTCTTGAAAATGGAGAAAAGTTTACTTGGATCCACTTATCATTTTGTGCATTGAATTGGTTACCTGTATTCATTTCTTTCAAGTGTTATATCAGGACTTGATTTTGAATAACATCAAATCTAAGACTTAGTCATTCTTCCTTAATATCCCACATTTTCAAGAATAACTACATTTGCATAATAAGGGTTTTTAATAAGTTCTAATAATTGTTTAGAGATAGAGGAAGAAAACATGAAATTTCCCTCATCAATAACATTTCCATAGTCTGGGAAATATGAAATCCCATTAGATACAGATTGATACCAGTTAGTTTCAGCAACATCAGAAGGGAGCAATTCTAGTGTTACAGACAATTTGTCTCTAGCTGCTGCAATAGTAGAAATGGCTGTGACTAGTTGTTTAAGGTCTGAAATAGCATTACTAAGATTCTGTATTACTGACGCCAAGTCACTTGATGTGTGAATAATATTTGAAACAGGTACTTTATCGTCAAACCTGTAGTGGTTGGCAACTGAAAAACTTGATGGATATTGAGTGGTCTATTTAAAGAAGAACTCTGCAGAGAGAAACAAAAATAGAATGAAACTCTTGTGTATCATTAGTAGAAGAAGATATTAAATTGGAGCAAGAAAAATCCAGTTCAAAGCTTAAATTTGGTGGCAACAGAGAAATTCCTTCAGTGTTCATATCCATATATATGTTCTCAGTCAACTTGGTTTTCCCTTTTGTTGCCTGAGACACCCCTTTATCCTCCATTATAGGTGTAGAGAGGGCCATGGGAGTGGAAACAGGACTGTTCAAGAACTCATTTATCCTAGGATGAGCTGGAGCCATCTCCTTAGTCCCTCATAAGACATTGTTTTTAATGGAATTGTTTTTAACCTTATTTCCCCCTGTCATTTTTTTTACTTTTTATAAATGATAAGGACTGTACTGGGATTAGAGTCTTATTTTTACTACTTCTTATGCTAACCACAATAATAAGTGGTATACAGAGCCAATAATAACAGTAATATATAATCTATAAATATAGATACTTTACACTTACTCTATTGCACATGAATAGCATTGTTGCACTTTGCACAATAAATAAGTGAAGATATAATCTGCAGAATATTCTTAACACAGCGAATGTAACATTTATAATCCCTCCAAATGGCCTTTGCTTATGTATAAAAAAATGGCGAATAAATAGATGCAAAAATAATCAATGCTTTGCTATCAACAAATAAATTAAAAACAAAATGTAATACAGAAATAAAATATTATCAAGCATTTGTCAATGCCGAATGTCTGCCTGCATGCTGTTTTACCAGTTCCTGCTTGTACACATTGGTTCTTACTGTTGATGTAAGATTTACAGGATGATATTACAAATCTGTCTCATGTTAAGAATAAAAATTAAAAAGTAATACATTTAATGGTATACCACTCCAAAGCAAGGCAACCCCTGAATCTTGAGTTTGCAGTGACTGCCACCCAGCTCTCTGCTATACAAGCTTTCAAATCTGCCCCTCAATCTCAGGTGCCATGGCTCCAAAAAGAATTTGTCTCTGTGTCCCTTTCATTAATCCCAGTCCCATGATTCTTGACCACAGTGCAGAAACCTCATGCCCACCTCACCACTAAGAACCACCCACTTGGGCTGCACTCAATCCCTACCTTAGAAGCTGCACATCTGTCTGTTCAGAATGGGCAATCCCAGTTTAGGGAGATGTGCCTCATTACCAACTACAGAGGAACACAAGGACATCACCATTCACACAGCCACTTCCTCAGAAATAGAATACAAAGAGGAGAATGGCAATGGGCCCTCGGGAGGCACATAAAGCACTGCGCCATAGTGTGATTGGTAAAAAGGTGCTACTGTTGAGGGTTACCACTATTCTTATTGGTTGGCTCTCTGTATCAGTGCAGAGTTCAAACATTGTGCTTGCGGTGCTTTTTTCCCTGAGTGATCATTTCCAAGCCTGGACTCATTTATTTTTAAAGAACATAGTGACAGCATTTGTATGCTCTAGTTGAGCAGCTTTGTAGCAGCAGCTCCTGTTAATAAAATCAACATCATTTATTTGCAGCTTTCAATGTTATATATAAAAGTTTCAAGTTATTTGCACCATACTTCTACTGCAATTACAATTTTAGCCCAGAAACAGATGTAGCCAGGATTTGGAAATGGGCTGGGGGGACGGTGTCACCAAAGCAATCCCATTATTTAGTGGGGATGGACAAAAATGTTTTTATTACCGTCTACAAAGCACTCCAAGAGACACAGCAGATGAACACTTTACATGTAGCTTGAAAATGGGGAAGGAATTATAGATAGATATAAGCTGAGTGGACTGGGACAGGGAATGCTCTGAAGCAGGCAGGATAACCTCCCATTCGGCATGAGTATGGTTTGAAACAAATGAAAGCTGCACTGCAGCAATATGTACAGTGCCTCGACAGCGCTGTCAGCAGGCTTGGGGAGGATGGCAGCAGCAAGCTCAGTGGCAGCCACACATTTACAGCCATACCATGGGGCTTAAGCATAATTTTTTTGTTGTTGTTGTTAACACGAAGCTCCTTGGGGGAAATAATGACACAAAGCCACATCACAGCTGGGATGCTTTATAATATGCAAATGAAAGGAGTCAGTCATTCTCTGCATGGAGCGATTGACTCCTTTCAAATATGCAAAGTTTGTGCCCCTAAGTAGAAATGCATGACAGGATCAGCCTTGCTGATCACTGGCCTGTTATTGCCGTGCCCATTCCAGCCTAAGTTACATTGGCCCTAGCAGAGACACACCTCTGAAATGCCGTTCATGGAACCAAAATGTTCTTTGTGCATCAGCAAGCGAATGTGAAAAAGGAAGAATTGTATATCTTGTATAACAACTAACTAATCCTCACTAATAAAAAAGTGAAGAATAGAGTAGTAGAAGTAATTAAGGATAAACACCCACAGGGGTCACCCCAAACACTTAGGGCTAGATATTCAGAAATGCTCCAAACACCGGTGCAAGTCCATCTCAGCACAACTCCAACACACCATGGTGCAGTGAGTGTGATATTCAAAGGTTGCGCATGGTGCGCAACATGGCTGAATATCACAGGGATGCACCATGGCACACCCAAAGGTGCACCATGGAGCAACCAGACCTGTGCCATAGCGCGACCAGAGATGCACCAGGGAGCAAAGGGAGCAAAGAGAGAAGTGCCAAGGCACACAAGGACAAGCCCTGGTCAATGGTGGCAGCAAAGCAGCAGAGGAAAAGTGTGGGGCAGGCAGAGGAACACAGCTGGGGACAGTGGCAGGGAGGCACAGTGGTGGGCCACAGGTGACCACCAACTGCAGGGTGCAGACAGGCAGCCAGTCCTCCAGCACCAGGGCACTGGATGCAGGGAACAGGTGGCACCAACGGTCACAGGAGGGCTGCCACTGGAACCCCCTGCTGCATGCCAAGCCCCCATCCACCCAGATCATGGCCAGCCACACCCTGGAACATGGCATCCAACACACATGCCACACATCCTGGACAGCCAGCCCATGGTTACCCCAAGGCACAGCCACCAACCAAGGGGCAGAACACCACCATACACAGCCCACACAATGACACAGGCACACCACACAGACACCCACTATACCACTGCAGCATGGCTCCACACACTAGCTGCAAAGCAGACACAGACACAGGCAGTTAAGCAGGAAATCTGTATTAAACAAAACTATTTACAATGGAATGGGGTGTGAAAGGGTAGGAGAGTGAGGAAAGGGGACAAGAACTAGGAACTATACAGTGGGATGGGGGAAGGAAGGGGAAGAGATGGCAGGGGTAAAATGGAAACAGCGGGGTCCAACGATGGGCAGCCACATCCTGCCACTGCCTGACGCCTCCATCGTTGTCTGTCCTGGAGCACCAGCTGCCTCGTTTTTTAAGTCACCTCCAGTGTCATGGACATTATCAAAATTATCTGCCATAAAAGATGGCAATACAGTGGCAGCCATGACGTTCTCTGGTTGCCTATGACAAAGGAAGTCCCTAGGAACCTTTCCCTCCCACTGTGCACAATGGGCAGTGGGAACACACACCCCTGGAGTGGCACCCTGGCCACCCACAATGGGTGGGCCAATGCCTGCTGGCATCTCAGCATGCCATAACAGTGCACAGTGGTGGACACTGCTGCCAGGTGGCCACCCAACTGCTCAGTGACAGGAAGTTGGCACAGGGTTGCAGCAGCACCACAGCAGCACCAGTGGCAGTTGGGTGCACACCCATCCCACTAACAGCTGGCACACATGTGTAATGGCTGCCCCACAGTGGCATGCACACTGCACAGTGTGCAGCACACAGCTGACATGACACATGGCACAGGTGGCCATGGCCGCACCCTCACCCCCACTGACCACCTGGTGCTGAGTAGAGGAAGACAACAGTGCCTACCTGCCCACTGCAGCACCATTTGCGCCTGTCCCGCTGCTGCTCTGACCTCCACAGGTCAGACCCACACCTACAGAAGATGATCCTGCAGCAGCCTGCTGCTCCCTGCCCGGCACCCCTACTACTCCTGCACGGCGCCGATCTTCAGGCCCTAGGAATGGAACACAGACAGGCACACTTCAGAGAACAACCACAGCATGTGCTCACCACCCCCACCCCTGTACACAGTGTGCGCCCCAGCCTGATGTGACCCACAAGGCAGTAGTGCAGTGCACCCAGCGGCTGGCAATGCCACACCACATGGCACACGCCAACAGTGCTCCCCCCAACAGGGCATGTCAGGCAACCCAGCTAACACCACAGTACAGCGGTTGGGCAAACATGCAGCATGTGATGACTTACCTGGTCATGGCATGCCCTCCTGCGGATGTGTGACTGCAGCAGCCTTAGCCTGTCAGGGTCACACCACATCATGTCCCCATACCAGTGGTGGCATTGCTCACCAGTCCATGGCACCACAGTATCCCAAACCAGGCCTGCAGTTACGGCCTGCCAGATCTCTGTTCTGACCTGCTGCAGGGGCTCCTAGCCAAACAGACCAGGTGCAAGTGGCTGCACATGGGCCACAAAGTTGACCAGCTCCAGGTCTGACCAATTCCGTGCACGTCGCACCCCTCACTGTGCCATGCTCTCCACTCAAGTTGCTGGTTCAAAATGTTGGCCAGTACCGCACATGCACAACATGCGTGGGATGCGTGCCTCATGTAGGCATGCACCACGTACGTCAATCACGCATTGCCGTGGATGTGTGGCATGGACATGGCCCACTTGGCACATGGTGGTGTAGTCCCAAAGGGTATAGGGTCAGATCAGGGGTCACCTGGCGCACAGTGCGCCAGAGCACAGTAGAGGCCATGGCACATAGTGCGCCATGGCCCCTATAGCACTCTGAGTGCACGGTGTGTGATAGGCAGTAGAACAGGCCACAATGCATACTTGCAGAGAAAACAAATGCTGGTATTGCAGCACTAACACTTTTGTTTTCTCTTATAGCACCGGCATGCCAGCCTGCAGTGGCAGGGGCACTAGCAGCAGCCGTGGGGGCAGGCTCAGCCCCAGTGGACCAGCCATCCACCTCCACGGGCATCTGGGGGCCCGATTGCCTGCAGCATACTACCACCATCCAGCTGGATGTCCTGTGCTTGGTGTCAGACAAGGCCTTGGCTGCATTCCAGCAGGATGCCAGCCATGGCATACTCTGCATGAAGACACAGATCAGAGCGGGGTCTGACACTGATGACGATATGACAATCATCCTGGACAGCATGGGTGGTGTCATGAGGGAGATGCCCATACCTACTACCATCACTGGCAGCTTGTCCAGTGGCCTGTCGGCGGTGGAACAGCTGCCCACCGCCGCCTCTGGTGCCGACATGTGCACAGCCATGGCAGTGCCATGTGGTGGTGGTGCATCCACACAGGCACTGGCCAGCATACAGGGCCCAGAGGGGCTGCGGTGGCAGATGGCCAGGGACGTTGGGTGGCCGGATGAAGAGTCCACTGCCGGGGTGCCAGACAGTGACCTACCCCATGGAGACCCCGCTGTGCAGTGTCAACCTGAGTGGAGGGCTGTGCAGCATGGTCGTACACCAGCAGTGGGACGGCAGCATGCCCATGCTCCCCTGGACACTGACCCATTGTCAGAGCACACCCGATTGCTGCAGGTCTCCATGGAGCAACAGGTGCTGCTTGTAGCTGGGGTGCATGCACTTTGTGCAGAGGTGTGCCAGGCAGCTGAGCTGCATGAGTGGGGCACCACACAGGTCCTGGAGTCTATACAGCACCTGTGGGAGGACACTACCGCATCCCTGGATCACATTGCCAATGTGATCTCTTTTGGCCTTGCACCACTGGCTGCCACAGGGCACGGCCACCAGTCACAGACACCATGGAGTGCAATGTCCACCCCATGGATCCAGCATTGAGCAACTCCCTCCATGTCGATGCTGGGCTCTGCTGTCAGCATCCCAAGCATGCCAAGGGTGGGCCTGTTTGAGTGCCTACCCACCCCTGCATGAACCCAGTCACATTCCCACAGTTCAACACCTGGGGGGCAGTTGCATACTCCCCTTGTGGCCATTGAGCAGCCAGTGGCTGCAGACCAGCCCCAGCATGGCTGCCCCTGTGTCTACGGCTGCCATGGTTCCGTGCGGTGGACCTGATGTGCGTGCTGCCCTGTCTGCAGTCTGCTGCCACTGCCCTGTTTGCATATGGGTGATGTGTGTGGGTGCATGCCACAGTCATGGCAACTGTGTGTCATGCTGCACTCTGCCTGTGCATGCACCTGCCCTGCCACTGGCCCATGTAGTCTGTGCGTGATGACAGCAGCACAGCACTGGTTGCGCCTGTGCACTGGTGCACCGCATCTGATCCATGCCACATGCTGGTGCCTGGGCATGTGTTTGCATGTGTCTGTGAGTATGTGTGGGTGTGTGTTGCTGTACGGTGCTGTGTGCTGTTGTGTGTGGCTGTGTGACACTGCCACCTCCACTCCTGCCCCACGCCTGTGTGTGCATGCCCATTACCATGCCTGCCCAGGCCAGTGTGCTGAACTATTGTGTTTGGCCACTGCATGGGTGTTGCTCCACCTACCTGCGTGTGATAAAGTGTTCCTGTGCAATTGTGCTCTGGTGATGGCATGCTATCCTTTGGAGCCGGGGATCCCTCCACCCAGGGAGGCTGCCCACCGCCTCCTGGCCCATTGCCCTCATCGTCCCCACTGCTGTTCCCCTCATCAGCCTTGACAGATATCCCATGGTCAATGGCCATGTTGTGCAGTATGCAGCAGGCCAGAAATATGGGCCACAGGCTTTCAAGGGGCTGTACTATAGGGCACCGCCAGACCTGTCAAGGCAATGGAATTGTGCCTTCAGCATCCCAAACACATGCTCAATGATGTTCCGCATGTTGGATGTGCCTCATTGTAATGGTCCTCTGCTGGGGACAATGGGGGCCAGTAGGGGGTGAGCAGCCAGGGCCTGAGTGGGTAGCCACTGTCACCTGTGTGGACAGATACATGGTTAGCCTAGTGTCCTCTGTCACTGTGCCCCTTACCCATCCCTGGCACCCCCGCCAGCGCACCCGCCCTGCCTGCACCCATTCCATGCCCTGCTGTTCCCAACTCCCCATGACTATCCCATACTCACCCAATAGATGGCCCATGGGGATGTCCCCACGCTTGAACCTGTGGCACAGCACAGAGCTGTGCCAGATGAATGAATCAGGTGCACTCCCAGGGTGTGTGGCACAGACATTGGATATGTGCTCCCTGGCATCGCACACCACCTGGCAGTTGACACTGGGGTAGCCTTTCATGTTGACCTATGCTACACCCTCAGGGCTAGATGGCATGTGGATGCCCACATGGGTGCAGTCAATGGCCCCAAGCATGCCAGGCATCCGTGCTACCTTGTGGAAGTCCTGCATGGTTTCTGTATGCTCTGCCTGTGTGCTGGGGAACTGGATGTATTCCACAGCATATGGCAGCAGGGCGTTGAGGAGTTGTGTGAGGAGGCATGATGTGGCTGACTGGGTTGTGCCTGTGGTATCCCTGTTAGTCTCTGGAAGTTGCCTGTGGTGAACAGGCACATAATTTATTTATTTGCTTTTGTTAACTGGGTAAACACACTAGACAGCCAAGTGCCTATTTTCAGGTGCGTCACCTTCATCTCCACTGTCAGGGCATGGCTCTGCCTAGTGGGTGCCTGCATCTCCTCACTACACAGCTCACAGAGCTGCCTCAGAATCACCCAGTTCAGGTGATACCGGCCCACGATCCCCATATCAGAGTGGTTCTCGAAGCTGATGCAGGCACAGTGCCACCTGTTCCAGGCGTACTGCTGACAGGCCCTTTCATGGCCATGTCGTACTTCCTCCTGCCTCCTCACATCCCTCATTAAGGCCTCCATCTGGAAGGCTGTGCTGGCCATGGCCCCTGCTGTCCTGTCTCCTCCTGGGCGGTCAGCTCCTTTGGTCTTCATGCCACCGTGGGGCAGTGCCTTTTACTCTGCCTGGCTCTCTCTTGCTTCCCCTGCCCCTGGCTCGCACTCCACTACCGCCTCTGTCTCACAACCCTGTGGCTGTGTGTTCCACTCCCTCAGTCCCTCACAGGCTCTGTCTCCTGTTTTCCTTCTGTTCCCTCCCTCCACAGTCTGGTGACTTTCTCTCTCTCTCTCTCTCTCTCTGTTTCTCTCTGTTTCTCTCTCTCTCTCTCTTGCTCCCCCCTGGCACAAGTGCTGTCCCTCTGCTTACGCCCTGTATTTATAGGCTTAAGTCTGCTTGACACATCTGGACGTTGCTCCGCAATTGCGCCATTGGTCGGCGGTTGAATATCGCACCGTGCCACATATTCATGGGCATGCACCCTGTCCTTGCACATGCATTCATTAGGGTTGCACATTGGTGCACTGCTACTTGTGCTTCGCACTAGCTCCCGCTGAATATCGCTCCATGGTGCATTTCCTCAGTTGTGCAGGTGCAACCCAGTTGCGCCATGCACAACTGCTTTGAATATCCCGCCCTCAGTAACAATCCCTAAATTATTATCAATCAAGTCCAAGTCCATAAATAGACAGAGCACAGGTGGGGATGGGAGGGAGGAGGGTTAATACAGTAAAAAAATGCTGACTATTAGCACACTGAAGACAAAGTGCAGTTTACAGTCCTGTAGAAATGCTAGCTGTTAGTAATCTGAAAATGCTGGCTGTTAGCAGACTGAAGACAAAGTGCAACTCACAGTCCTGTAGAAATTCTAGCTGTTAACAGGCTGTTTTATTTATTTCTTTTATTTATTTATTTATCAGATTTCAGCTATACCTTTGAGTCAGATGTTCATTTACAGAGGTTCCACGTCATAATACATTGTAGAAAAGTCTAGGAATTAAAACATTCAGAGCAGATTGAAACACTTGGTACAGAGAACAATTAAAGTAAAAGTCAGGTTAATACAATAGTCAGTGAAGTAGGTATTTATTTATTTTATTTCGTTTTTGTTAACCGGGTTAGATGCGCTAGCCAAGGGTGACTATTTTCAGGCACGATCTGGGAGAATGCATACATAAAATTAGATGAGATTATACAATACATAGTATATAGTACAGGTACATAATATATAGTACAGGTAGGTTAGAATACAGACAATATATATATATATATTTCTATATAACAAACCAATCACACACACACACACACACACACACACACAAAAAGTAGATAAACATGTGGGGAGTAGTGCAATGTAATGGCTGTGGGGCAGCAGTCTTCTGGGAGTCTTTCTGGAGGCTGAGATGCTGCCCTATATGCAGACAACTCTCTGCCCTGAGGGAGGAAGTTACCCGTCTTCAGGCCACACTGGACAGTAGTAAGGGAACCTTCCCCCAGGCCACACTGGACAGTAGGAAGGGAACCTCCCCCATCCAGGGAGCACCACAGCCATCACTACTACCTCAGAGGTTGTGAAGAAAGCACAGCAGTTGGACCACAGTGGGCTCAGGGAGGGTGAGGATGGTGGAACAGAGGCACATCCAGTCAGTTGTTCCACTCCACAATCCATACACCATTCTGGGGGAGCATAGCTCCCCTACGGATGCACCCGCAGAGGAGACTAAGGAGGCTGAGGACAACTGTCACAAGGGAGGCCCACAGGAAGGAGGCAGAGGACACCACAGGGAAAGGAAGCAGCTCCTGGTGGGGGACTCAGTTATTAGGTGGATAGAACTGGGGGGAGCAGGGAAAACTGAAGTAAGGTACCTGCCTGGTGCCATGGCTTGGAGGGACAGGAAGCGCATCCTCAGGATCATGAGAACAACTACATGGGAGTCTGAGCTGGACGTCATTGTCCACCTAGGGACAAATGACTTGGCTCATCATGAGATTAGAGCAGTGCAGGAGGACTTTGTAGAACTGGGGAGGGGCCTAAGACAAGTAGCACACACAGTATCCTTCTCAGAGGTGCTGCCTGTCAATGGCATGTGGGAGGCGAGGGTACTTTGCACCATGCAGTTTAATAAATTGTTGAAAAAATGGTGTGGAGCACAGGGGTTTGGCTTCATTGGGGACTGGGGTTCCAACTGGAGGAACACCAGCCTATACTGGCAGGATGGTCTGCATCTGTCCAGGAAGGGAACAAGTCTTTTGAACAATCGGTTTAAATGCTTCATTGGCAAGCTTTTAAACTAATCAAAGGGTGAGGCACTGATAAGCAGCAGGAAAATTCCAGCCTCTCCATACAAAACAGGGCACTAAATGAGAAAAAGACTGAGGTAGAAAGGTCAGTGGGGGATGCTGCAAAACAAGGTAAAGCCATCAAAAAATGGAGAGCAATGAGTACCAATGCCCATAGTCTGGGTAACAAGCTTCCTGAATTAGTGGCCTTGATGGAGGAGGAACATCTGGATATCATGGCAGTCACAGAAACATGGTATACACAAAACCATGACTGGGACGTAAACATACCAGGATACACTAGCTACAGGAGGGACAGGAAGGGTAAAAGAGGAGGCGGAGTAGCTCTTTACATTAGGGAAGAAATCAAAGCAACAGAACAAAAAGGTAAACAGGGAGGAGAAGAAGCACTGTGGGTAAATTTGGAGACAGGCAATGGCACCACAATCCGCAAAGGGGTTGTATACAGACCCCCTTCTCAGGGGGAGGAAATGGACAAGGAAATAATAGAAAATATACTTAGAATGGTAGAAAAAGGGGAGACATTGCTCATGGGTGATCTGAATATGCCAGATGTTAACTGGAGTGCAGTTGCAACAGCCACTTCGAAGAGTGGGGTTATTCTAGATGCCCTACAGGGGGCATGCCTTAGACAACTAGTATTGGAGCACACTCAAGAGGGAGCAATCTTAGACCTGGTTCTCTCAAATGGAGATGGAGAGAGGATCACAGGTGTAGAAGTGGGTAGCCATCTAGGAACTAGCGACCATCGAACAGTATGGTTCACAATAAACACAGCAATAGAGTCAAGCCATGCAAAGGCAAAAGTACTGAACTTTAGCAGGGCTGACTTTGCCAAAATGGGTGAGTGCCTAAGGAATGCACTAGAAAATGGGAAGGAAGGAGGGGTGGAAGAACAATGGGGAATAATAAAGACTGCCATCACAGAGGTAACAAGCCTTTGTGTGAAGCAAATAAACAAAACAAAACGATGTAAGAAACCACTGTGGTTCTCAAAGGAAGTGGCAGTGAAGGTTCAAGAGAAAAAGAAAGCATTCAGGAAGTACAAGGAATCACAGAAGAAGCAGGACAGAGAACTGTATCAGTTAAAGCAAAAGGAAGCTGGGAAGGCAGTCAGAACAGCAAAGGCCCAAACCGAGGAAAAGATAGCCAACTCAGTTAAGAAGGGGATAAAACCTTTTATAGGTACATCAGGGAGTGAAGGAAGACCAAGGGAGGGATAGTGAGGCTTAATAAAGGGAGGGAGGAGGGAGGCAGAGGGTGACTGTGAAAAAGGCAGAGATACTAAACAAATATTTTTGCTCAGTATTTACAAATGAAGAGGGGGAGGTACCTAAAACAAACAGTAGAAACACTCTGGATACAGAAGTTGATACCAGCACATTTACAGAAGAAAGGGTTATGAAAGAACTCTTAAAACTGAAGGTGGACAAAGCAATGGGGCCTGATGGGATTCATCACAGAATTCTAAAAGAACTAAGGGTAGAACTAGTGACACCACTGACTACCCTCTTTAACAAATCATGGGAGGATAGGGTGCTACCCGAGGACTGGAGGAGGGCAGATGTGATTCCCCTTCACAAAAGTGGGAGCAAGGCAGAAGCAGGAAACTATAGACCTGTTAGTTTAACCTCTGTGATAGGGAAAATGATGGAATCACTTCTGAAGCAAAGAATTGTCGAGTATCTAGAGGCCAGAGCGGCACAGGACCCAAGGCAGCATGGATTCACAGCGGGAAGGTCATGCCAAATGAATCTGATAGATTTCTTTGACTGGGTGACCAAAGTAGTAGATCAGGGAGGGGCTGTGGACATGGTCTACCTAGACTTTAGCAAGGCATTTGACACAGTCCCACACAAAGATTAATATACAAGTTAGCCAGCCTGGGAGTGGGTCCCAAGATGACAGCCTGGGTAAAGATGGCTGGAAAATAGGACACAGAGGTAATAGTAAATGGAGTCCCTCTGAAGAAAGAGGGTTACTAGTGGGGTACCGTGAGGGTTCAGTATTAGGTCAGTCCTTTAATGTCTTTATGTTTACATTGCAGAGGGACTGGAAGGAAATGTATGTCTCTTTGCAGATGACACAAAGATCTGCAACAGAGTTGATGCACAAGGTGGGGTGGAAAGGATAAAAAAGGACTTGGCAAGGTTAGAGGAATGGTCAAATGTATGGCAGCTTAGATTCAATGCTAAGAAGTGCAAGGTAATGCACCTGGGAAACAAAAACCCAGGGAAGAGTACACATGGGGGTGAGATACTAACAACAACAAAAATGGAAAGGGACCTGGGGGTAGTCATATCAGATGACCTAAAGGTGGACAAGCAATGTGAGAGGGCGGCAAGGAGGGCTGGGGGGATACTGGATGCATAGGGAGAGGCATCACCAATAGAAAACAGAAAGTTATTATCCCTCTTTACAGACAGCTGGTGAGACCCCATCTGGAGTACTGAGTGAAGTTCTGGAGACCCAATCTCCACAAAGACATAGACAGGATGGAAGCTGTCCAGAGGAGGGCAACTAAAATGGTGCAGGGTCTGCACCGGAAGACATATGAAGAGAGACTTAAGGAGCTTAATATGTATAGCCTCGAGGAAAGGAGGGAGAGGGGGGACATGATAGAAACTTTCAAGTACCTCAAGGGAATCAACAAAGTCCAAGAGGGTAGCATCTTTCAAAAAAAGAGGTGTGCAAGAACAAGGGGGCACAATTTGAAGATAGAGGAGGGGGCTCAGAGGTAATTTAAGGAAGTATTTTTTCACAGAGAGGGTTGTGGATGCATGGAACGGCCTTCCAGAGGAGAATGTGGAGTCAAAAACAGTGGTGGAATTCAAGCATGCATGGGACAGTCATCAGGCAATTCTAGGGGGTTGGGGTAGGAAGAAGTAGGCTGCTGGTTAACTAGGATCTGCAGCTTATCCAGTAGGTAGGGAAATGGGCAGACTGGGTGGGCCAAGCGGTCCTTATCTGCCGTCAAATTCTATGTTTCTATGTTTAGATCAAGTCAGACAGTACTCAAGATAACACATACAACTATGCAGAGATGACTAAAGTGACATTAGTACATGCAAATAATTGAAACTGGGCTAAGTGGCAGCTATAAAGACATTTTATAGCAAAGCTTGTTTAGAAGTGCAGCAGTGTCTTGGGTGAAATAGGGTTGTTAGCTGTGAGGCATGAAGTGGGATCAAAGCATGTGCAGGGGTCCCGGGATAGGTGGCAATATAGTTCTTTTTTGAAGATTGGGTGGGAGTTAGCCTGCCTCAGGGCAGGAGGGAGGGAGTTCCAGGTGGCTGGGCAGTGCAGTGAAATGCTCTAGAGCCTTTTGAAGTAAGACACCTGGGTATGGTGAGTAGAAATTTGTTTGCCAAGCGTAGTCCGTGGGCATGTGTCTGTGGTACAAGTAGAGCTGCAAGGGAGGAGGGTGTTTGGTTACAGATAACAGAGTCTGTGAGGGTCCCTAGGGAATATAGTCGGTAAGCAGCTGGGGAGAGCCAGCCTAGGTCACTATACAGTGTGCAGTGGTGCTTGACGTGATGAGAAGAGGAGGCATACCAACATATGTTGTTATACATGACATCCCATTTATGGAGAGCAGTCCTATTGGCATTAGCAAAAGTGGAGACACCATATGTCAGCGCTGGAAGCAGAATACCCTTGGCACTTCATCATCATCATCATCATCATCAAATCTTTATTTATTCAGGCGTACATCATTGAGCAAGGCTCATTTACAAGATGGACCTGATAAGGTCAAGGTTCAACAGTTGATACACAACAGATACATCATACACTAATATAAAACAGTTATACATACAGGGGAAAAAAGTTTATAAACACAGTGATGTACAGTAACATTCACATGATAAAAATCGGTTACAGGAAAGTTAAGTAATATTACAGTATATACAATATATACATATCCCAGTGGAGGGCCATGGCAAACACACAGCATAATGTAATACTAGGATGGTGAAGGTATTACTGGGTGCCATAAGATGGGGTGTCTGCCTGGAAGGATTTATGCCATATATGGTTAATTTCTGGGAGGGAGATTGTGAGATGACAAAGCTAGCTCTAGCGGTAGCAACTGCATTTTCTGTGAAGAAGACTGTACAATGCTGTTTAAAGGATGCAATGGAATAATATTGGACAGTTTTAGGGATTTTGTAGGGTGTTCCATGCTATAGCTAGAGAATAGCTGATTGCTGCCCTCCTAGCCTGGTGTTGAATTTGGGCAATTTGAGCAGGATGATGTTGTTGCTTCTTAGGGCATAGGAGCTAGGAATGGTCTGGGTGAAGCAGTCCAGAATATAGTTTGGAAGTTTTTTGATAACGCCTGTAACCATAGGGCTGCATTTCTGTTCCTTCTGAGGTGAAGGGAAACCCATCCAACTGCAGCATAAAGAGAGCAATGATGGGTATTAGATGGCAGATCTTTTAATGAATCTTATTGCTCTATGGTATAAGGTATCCAACTTGTGTAGGTAGGAGATGGGGCAGTGACTATAAAGGAAGTCTGCATAGTCAACAACTGATAGAAAAATGGCCTAGACTAACCTCATCTTTGAATCTCTGTTTAGGAAGGGTTTTAATCTATAGAAGGCCAAGCCTTTGGCTTAAGCTTTTTAGCAGTTCTTCTAAATGATGAGTGAAGTTAGTCTGTTGTCAATCCACACACCTAGGTATTTTAAGTTTTCTACATATTCCAGATTTTCTCCAAGTATAGTGCATAGCTGGGGAGGATGATTGAAGAGGAGGTGCTGGTGGAGCTTTGATTTGTGAACATCATTGCTTTAGTTTTCTTTGCATTTAAGAGAAGCTTTTCTCAAGTAGCTGATATTGTAACAAGGAGAATTCTGTTTGTAGGATTTCATGAGCAGCTGCAGGCGAAGAGTTGCTGACATACAAAACAGTGTCATCAGCAAAGAGGTGTACAGAGGAATTGGTGAGGGTTGAATCAATATTATTTATATAAATGGCAAAAAGGATAGGACCCAGGATAGAACCTTGGGGGACTCCTCTTAACAGTGGTTTTAATGGGGATAGGTCACCTTCAGCTTTTACCTGCTGTGACCTACCGGTGAGATAACATCTGAACCATTTAAGGGAGGGTGGATCTAGGCCAAGGAGTGCAGGGATGATGGTAGAAGTCGTGGTCCACAGTATCAATGCTTTGCTCAGATCCAGAAATACTGCACAGACATTATTCTTTTATCTAATTCGGTTTGCCAGTCATTTGTGACCTTGGCTAGTGCAGTGATAGTACTATGCTTGGCCCTGAATCCAGATTGAGCTGGATTCAAGAGGTTAGCATTGTCAAGATACTCCCTTAACTGGTTACTCACTAATTTCTCCAGCATTTTGGATAGCACTGGTAGAATGGAAATGGGCCTGTAATTATTAAGTTCCATAGGGTCCCCTGATTTTAGAAGGGGAACCACTTGGGCTGTCTTCCACAGTGTGGGAATAGAACCAGAGTTTAGAGATAGGTTAAAGAGATGTGTTAGGGGGACTGCAAGTACATGGGATGCAATCTTTAGAAAGTAGGGGTCCAGAGAGTCTGCCCCTGCGCTTTTTTTGGTATCCAGCTGCCATAGTAGGTCCTCTACTTGCTTCAACAGTATAGATTTGAAGCTGAAGGAAGAGTCAGCTCTCTGAACACCAGTGTAATGGGAGCTTAATTGTTCCCTCAGCAGGTTAACTGGAGAGGTATCAAAGGCAAGGCCAGCCGTTGTGAAGTGGTTATTGAAGGCGTCCAGAATTTCCATTTTGCCAGTGATAGGGCCATAACTGTTGTGTAATTTAGTTGGAAGGGAGGTGCTAGCGTCCTGCCTCACCATACCCTTGATGGTACCCCAAAACCTAGCAGGATTATGATAGGAGGAGTCGAGCTCGGCCAAGTAGAAGGCAGCCTTTGCATCCCTAACTTTCTTGGTGCATCTATTCCTGGCTTTCCTAAAGATCATCCAGTCATTTGCATTCTTGGTTTTTCTTGTCATTTTCCAGAGTTTATCTCTCTCCAGCAGTGCAGCTTTGAGGTCAGCTGAAAACCAATGACAGGATTTGTTTTTTATTCAGATACTAGAGATTGGGGCATGGGTGTTAAGGGCATTTATTATAATGCTATTTAGCACCTGCTGAGCTTTTTCAACAGAATGGGCAAGATAAAACTCTTGCCAGTGTGGAGTGAGCTAGATCATGCAAATATCCTTCAATATTGATGTTTTTCTTGGATCTCCTCATGAGGAATTTTGCAGGGGTTGTTGTTTTGCTGGTGGATCTTACCCCGCGATGGGGCAGTGATCACTTATGTCGAGAGAAGCACTCCAGCGTGTGTGAATAGATGTGGTTTATTCACTAGCATGATATCAAGTAGTGTGCTGTTATTACTATTCCTTGCATTAAGTCTTGTTGGCTCATTAATTAGTTGTGTGAACCCATATGTATCACAGAATGATACCAGAGGTGCAGCTGCCTGGGTAAGCCAGTTGAAATTCAGGTCATCTAGAATAATTACTTCTTCAGTGCTGGGCTTGAGCAGATTCCCCAGGTGGGATAACAGCTTGTGTTCAGCAGAGGGGGGTCTGTAGCATCCAACTAGCTGAAAAGCTACTGTATTGGGGAGAGAGACTTTTAGGGATAGGCATTCAAATTCCTTGGGCATAGAGGTTGCAGCAATACAGGATACAGGTATACCGGATTTTGCATATATAGCTACTCCACCTCCCCTTGTTTGGCGATCCGCTCTGAATAGCTGATAGTTGGGTAGGTTAACATCCCTGTCTGCTGTGGTGGGTTTGAGCCATGTCTCAGATACCACGAGAAAGTCTGGCAAGGTATGGGCAACCCAGGCTTGTATCAATGTAAGTTTTTTCAACAGACTGCATACATTAATATGCAGGAAACTGAGGCCTTTAATTGAGGTTAGGTCTGATGGAGAGGTGATACATTCAGGGGGTCCAGGGTTGATTTCCACGTTACCAATACAGAGCAATAGAAAGAGCAGGAGTTTCATGAGGGCTGCCAGTGATAGGGAGAGGGGGCTGTCTTTGGTCCTCCTTCTCTTATTCTGTTGCCATTCTTTTGGGGTGCTCCATTGGGGGTTAAGAAATTGTGTCGAGACACCAAGTAGCAGTTTGGTGGTTAGGCTTAGGGGGGGGAATCTGTATATCCAGTAGTGGAGCCTTGATTGAAATACATGTGTGGTGGTATGTGTCTCTTTTTGGGGGTCACACCACTGTAATCGATGCAGCAGTGGTAGGGCATATGTGAGGGTTTGAGCGTCAACCAAAGGGGATGGTTCAGCGAGACTGGGCGGATGGATCACCCTAGTTTGTGTGACAAGGACATCTTCTTTGTGGAACCCCATGGCTGTCAGTGAAAGAAGTATCAGAAGTAAACTCCCCATTGTGAGAGAGATATTGTTAGTTGGAGATCGGGGGAGTAGTGAAGTTGCTGATTGGTTGGATCAGCAAGCCGGTGTGACAGTTTATTGGTTTAGGGTAATGCTGAGGGCGGGGAAGAGATTTCGGCGGGAAGATGCCTATAAAGTAACACACAAGGGGGGCAGGTGGGCAAAAATTTTGCGGCTTTCCCGAGTCCTCCCTCGCTGTCCCTCCTGGCCTCATGGTTCCCTGAGTCGGCTAAGGTGCCGCCGACCGCCCACTGGTGGAGCGAAGCCCCAGTGCTCATCTGGGTGCTGTGGGGCAGGGATGGCAGGCTGGAGAGAGACAGAGGAAGGTGCAACAATTAAATAGAGGCAGAAACAAGTGTTCCTGTTCATCACTGACTAAATCTGCACAACAAAAGGCTGTGGGGGGGGTGCTGTGGCGCCTCAGCGTCTGGCCCACCTTACAAATGCAGAAAAGGATTTGTAATCACAGTAAAGAGCAATAAATCAGCAGTTTCCCCTTGCAATTACATTTAGCAGAAAACAGCACCTTTTAGGTATATTACACAGTTTAAGTATGGAAAGTGACGCCTCAGAGTCTGGCCCACTTCGGATACCAGGGATTTAGAATTACAGCAAAGATACAATCAAATCAACAGATTCCCTTTACAGATGCAGCAAAATAGAAGACAGCTCTTTTTTGGGGGATTTTGCAAGAATACAGGGAAGAAAATCCCAAGTCCCAGACAGATTTCGGTATGGCAGGCTCAGTCAGTGTAAGTCAATGGGGGCAGGAGAGCCAATCGGCTGCTGTGCCTAGAGAAGCGCTCGCTTACTGATTGGCTGCGGCTTTCCCGAGTCCTCCCTCACTGTCCCTCCCAGCCTCATGGTTCCCTTGGCAATTTGGTGGATGGTGTTAGCAGGTGACAAGTCTTACAGGCGATTCGAAGTTTGGCATTTGTTGCTTTCCAGGTTGACTGGATGTGCAGACTGAAATCAAGGGATTTATCAAGGAGGACTCCCAGGTATTTGAAGGATGTGACACAGTCGATGAGAGCCCCCCAGAGCCATGGACTAGGAGGGGTTCCTTATAGGCCCTGAGTTTGGGGCAGTGCCAAATAGCATGGCTGGGGTCTTTTTTGTGTTGAGGATGAGCTCATTAGCATTTAGCCATGTTTGCACATTCCTGAAACCCAAGGAGAGATTTTTACGTTCGCTTGCGTGCATGCGCAAGGGACGTTTTGGGAGAGTAGCACACTTTGGAGGTGTGCCTCTCCTGTTCAATCCACTGCTCCGTTGAGCAGGCGTGGTGGTCCTGCACCAATGGGTGTGGGAGCTGTGTATGACAGTGGTGGTCTTCACTTCAAAGAAAACCACCGCTGTCATCACACAGTGCTGGTAGGCCTCCACGCCCCCAAAGCTTTGGTGCCACGCTGGGAGCCCACCCCAGCATGGCAAACGCCCTGGGTCCTCTGCCGACGGGTGCCCAATCCCCGTCGGCTCCATCGCCCCAAAGCTTTGGTGCCATGCTGGGCCCACCCCAGCGTGGCAAACGTCCCTGGCCATTCGCCGAAAAGGGTGCCCAATCCCCCATCGGGCTCCACGTCCCCCAAACGCCCCCCAAGCTTATGCCATGCTGGGAGCCCACCCAGCGTGGCAAATGTCCCGTCGTCTTTTTTTTTTCAACCTGAAAAGCAAAAGCGGTCCCATGTAGTCTCCCAGCCCTCCCTCCCCAACCCGCACTCACCCACTGTGCACCCGCCTCCCCCACCCCTCACTCCATACTTACTTCCAGAGCTCGTGCGACGCATCATCACTGGACCGGGAACACGTCTGCACTCTTCAAAGCCAACTGCGAACTGAGGAAATGCCGGTAAGCTGTATAATGAGCTAGATAGGGGGTTTCAACTTTATTGCATATCTCAGGTAGTTTTTGATTTTCACTCACATGGGTTTTGTCCCTTCATAATGATAAAACACAAACATATAAGAGCTCAGGTTCAAGGGTGATTTCACAGTTACTATGCCAAATCACCCTTCGGCCTGAATAACGCCATGACAGTGACATCATTCATGAGAAGGGGTCCCAAAACCCCATGTTGAAAATTTAGTGCAAAATTCTAAAATGACTGTTTTATGAGCGTATGCTGTACAGTTCCTACGCGACGTCAGACGCTTGTGAATTTTCAATATTTCCCTCAGATTTTCAACATTGCCATTTTACCACACCTTCTTATGAGTAGTACAGCTGTCATTTTCACATCTCACCAAAATGTGTTTCCTACTGCAGAAGCATAATGGCGCAATCAAAAGCAAATCAATGTATGGGACACATTAAGAAAATCACAGTGACACTGTTCATGAGCAGAGGTCTTAAAATGGCTATGTTGAAAATTTGGTGAAAAATTCTAAAATGACTGTTTTACGAGCGCAGCGCCGCAGCAGTTCCTGGCGCACGTCAGACGCTTAATTTTCAATATTTGCACTCCAGATTTTCAACATTGCCATTTTACCACACCTCCTCATGAGCAGTACAGCTGTCATTTTTCACATCATGCTCAAAACATGTTTCCACCATGTAGCACATAATGGCGCAGTTATGTGCTAACTCAATGTATGGACACATTAAGAAAATCACAGTGACACTGTTCATGAGCAGAGGTCTTAAAATGGCTATGTTGAAAATTTGGTGAACAATTCCTAAAAATAACTGTTTCACAGTGTCGTTGCGCCAGTTCTACACATGCTCATACGTTGCGAATTTTCAATATTTGCACTCTAGATTTTCAACATTGCCATTTTACCACACCTCCTCATGAGCAGTACAGATGTCATTTTTCATCCTGCCCAAACGTAGTTTCACTTTCATGTAGCGCACAATGGCGCAGTCGGTGTGCGAACTCAATGTATGGGACACATTAAGAAAATCACAGTGACACTGATCATGAGCAGAGGTCTTAAAATGGCTGTGTTGAAAATTTGGTGAAAAAATTCCTAAAAATGACTGTTTTACGAGTGTTCATTGCGCAGCTCCTATGCACGCTCGTAAGTTTGCCAATTTTCAATATTTTCACTCCACATTTTCAACATTGCCATTTTACCACACCTCCTTATGAGCAGTGCAGCTGTCATTTTTCACATCTTTCCCAAAACGTGTTTCCGCCAATGTAGCGCACAATGGCAAAGTCGCTGTGCGAACTCAGTGTATGGGACACATTAAGAAAATCACAGTGTCACTGTTCATGAGCAGAGATCTTAAAATGGCTATGTTGAAAATTTGGTGAACAAATTCCTAAAAATAACTGTTTTACGAGTGTGCATTGGCAGTTCCTACGCACGCTCGTAAGTTTGCGAATTTTCAATATTTTCACTCCAGATTTTCAACTTTACCATTTTACCACACCTCAATAAATGCAGTACAGCTGTCATTTTTCACATCCTGACCAAAACGTGTTTCCGCCCATCTAGCGCACAATGGCGCAGTCGGTGTGCAAAATCAATGTATGGGACACAGTAAGAAAATCACAGTGACACTGTTCATTAGCAGAGGTTTTAAAATGCCAATGTTGAAAATGTGGTGAGAAAATTCCTAATAATGACTGTTTTACGAGCGTGCATTGCATAGTTCCCACACATGCTCGTAGGTTTGCGAATTTTCAATATTTCCACTCCAGATTTTCAACATTGCCATTTTACCACACCTCCTTATGAGCAGTACAGCTGTCATTTTTCACATTCTGCCCAAAACATGTTTCCACCTATGTAGCGCACAATGGGGGTAACAAAAAGGTCATGCTGAAAATTTATTGTGCAAATACCAGCAATCGCACAGGGCATTAGGGTAAAGCACCATATGTGCCAAACACCACTGCAAATACCTGCAAGTGAACGTTCGGCATTGACAAATGCTTGTTATTAATTATGTTAACTTTGTCAGTGCTGTAGTAGAGGACGAGATCATCAGCGTATAAGATAGCTGAGCAGGAGAGTATGGCATAATCTATGTTGTTGATGTATAGCGAGAAAAGAAGGGGTCCCAGGATGGACCCCTGGGGTACTCTGATGTCAGTGCTGGTCACATCGAAGAGAGCTCAGTTGAATTTAACAAGTTGTAATCTGTTTGATAGGTATACGTTAAACCAGTCAACTACTGAGGATGAGAAGTTAAGTCTATGCAGGGTTAAGAGAAGCAGGGGATGATCAACAAGATCGAAAGCTTTGGTAAGATCAATAAATACTGCTCCAGTGAGTAAGCCTTTGTCCATTTTGCAGAGTACATCGGTGGAGAATTTGAGAAGAGTGGTTGAGGTACTGTGCCCTTTTCTGAAACCATGCTGAGTGTCTGAGAGAAGGTTGTTCTTTGTGAGATAGTCAATGGTTTGGGTTGCAACTAGCTTCTCCAGTAGCTTGCTTAGCACAGAAAGGATGGCTATGGGCCTGTAGCTGTTGATATCCTTTGGGTCTCCTTTTTTAAGGATAGGTGTAACTCAGGCAATCTTCCAGAGATCTGGGACAATGCCAAGAGAGAGAGAGAGAGACAGAGTGAAAATCTTGGCCAGTGGCAAGGCAATCAGTGGTGCCGCTAGCTTCAGGAGTCATGGCTCGAGTGAATCTGAGCCGGGGCTATTGTTGTCGGATATGTTTTGCAATAGCCTTTGGACCTCGGATCTAGATATAGCTTTAAAGTGGAAAGGGGGGGTAGTAGTTAGTTGGCAGTGGTCTGCACCAGATGCAGATCTCTGGGGTGTGCAGTAAGGCTGAGATGCTATGGGAGGTGAAGCGAAGGACGAGGTGTACTGAGACAGGTCCATGAATAATCTGTTAAAGGCATTCACTATAGTGTTTGAGTCGTTGCTGTGTACACCATTTAGGATCATATCCCCTGGGGTCGATGACTGGGTAGCCCCAAGAAAGGTCTTGATGTGTGTCCAGAATTTTCTAGGGTCACCAGCAGAGTTTGTGAGCAGTTCCTTGCAGTAGATGCTCTTTGCTGTTCTGATTTATTTTTCACAGGTGCTCCGAGAGGCCCTGTAGGTATTGTAATCCTCCGGTAGTCTGGACACTTTATACTTCTTCCAGAATTTGTCCCATGTGCACAGGTTAGCCAGCAGGTCCTTGTGTAGCCATCTTATTTGTTTACCCCTGACCCTTCTGGTGACCTTCGGGGTACGTTTATCCTGAAGTGCTGTGAAATTATCAATGAAGATATCAAGGGCTATTTGAACATCATGGGAGTGATAGATGTCAGACCAGTTGATACAGGATACATCATAGAGGAAAGCTCCCACTTATAAATGGAGTATTAAGGGGAGAGGTGTGATATATATATAGTATACAATTTAAACACTGAAGTACACACATGGGTTACAAATTGTTGAAGTTGCAGGATCAGGGTTAAGGCAGAACATGTTATAACAAGCAGTTCATTCATCTAAGTGTAAGACAGTTAGGCTTCCAAATGTCACTAGTAGAGGTGAGGAGGAAAGTGCAAGGCAGTGTAGAGTGTTAAGAGCCAATGCTGGGGATAGGCCGTGAGTAGAGGGAGAAGAGGGGAAGATGCAGTGGGGAGAGGTAAGCAGGTTGACTGGGTGAGCTAAGGGCAGGTGTTCAGCAGATGGAAGAGTTAGAGGCAGGACAGGGGAGGCCAAGGGGCAGAGGGAGAGCTGGCACAGCTGGCAGGAAGGGGTGTCAAGGGAGAGGATGGGGTGCCAGAGAACATGGGGTAAGCTAGTGAGGTATAGGGAAGGTAAGAAGGAGGCCAGCTATCAGGAGTTTTTTGTTTGTAAGCTGCTTGCCTGTGCTTGTGGTTTGTACCTACTTTTCCATTTGCATGTTTATTCGTGTCTTTTTTTGATTTTCTCTCGTTATGTCCGTTTGCTCTGTGGATCCGTAGCGAGTCAAGGGGCATCCCACTCAGGAGTTTTTGGGCTGGATTTTAACTTCCCAATGGGTGTAGTGGATTGTTTCTGATATGTTGTGGGGCCTGGTGGCTTTGAGTTCCTTTTTTAACTGGACTACCCTTGCACTATCTTTGGCGGGTGCAGAAGATTGTTTCACAAACCTGGACTATCTCTGGCAGCTGCTGCAATTTTGCAGTCCTGGAACTGCCGGACGAAGGCTTGAACTCGGGTCTGGTGCTGTAAGTAGTATTGACACGTTGCCAAAAATTGGGTGCTGGACTTGAATTGGAGAGGCAGTGTGTCTGGGTGTTGTGTTGGGGGGGTTTCCTTCATGTGCCTTGAGCTGGTAGCTGCCCGTGCCTCCCGTGACCAAGCAGGAGTTGCCCTCTGTGTTTCCGAAAAGCTGGAGTCCTGGTTGGGCTTACCTAAATCCCTTATCGGTCATTCCTTATGGCCTGTCTCCTGGGGGATTGCAGCTGTGGGTTTCGGGGGGGTGGTGAAGCCCATGGAGCCTGTGAGTGTTGGTGCATTGGGGGGGGGGCTCCTCTCTGGGAACTGGTTTGCCCGCCGTAGTCCAATGCTGCTTCATTTGCACCTGAAGCTTTTTGGAACTCCAGCTTGGCCTGAGGTTTTGGTGGTTCAGCTGTCCTTCCCCTGCATTCCTGGGATTAATATTTACTGATTTTAATTTTTGTTTTGTTTGTGGAGGGTGGTTGTGAGAGAACCTCTCTAATACCGACTGTACTTGGATTTTGACCATATTTTCCATTGACTGGGAGTGGGAGTCCTAGTTATTTTCAACTTTTTTCAGATTTTGTTTGTGGTGGGGAGACTGTGAGAGACCCTCCCAGACATCAACTTCTATTTCCGCTTGATTTGACCTTATTGTGAACTCTGGCTTTATTTCTATTATTGACTGGGCTTGTCTTATAACTGATATTTTAAGTATTGAGGGAGTTATTCCCAGTTATATGTATTGTGGGTGTTTTTATTTATTTTGAGCTTCCTGGTTTGGCTTAATTAGTGCCCCATAGGAAATTGTTGGGGTCTTCAGTGTGTGTAGGAGGCCTAACCCCACGGCCGTGCGCTATTCATGCTTCACTCTTCGTGTCCTGTCCTTTCTTCCCTCCCCCATTACAGCTATCAGCATACCAGCACTGTAGAGTGCTTGGTATTGCTTGCGGGGGGGGGAAGGGGGCCGGGGGGTGTGAACAGTGGAGACCAAATGAGCTGGTCCATCGTATTTGGGTAGTGAGACCCAGAAGATGCCCTGGGGCAAAATGGAATCTGGAGCGTGGTCCACCGTGCCTAGCTTCCATACCCAAGGGCACCACCAGTATTGGTGGTCAGGTAGCCCGAGCAGTTCCAGTGGCCCATCTTACAAGAGTGGTGCTATGTAATGCCAACTCCATTAAAAATAAGACTGCAGTTATTGCAGATCTTGTTGGATCTGTAGATCTGGCATGCATAATCAAGACCTGGCTGGATGAGAATGCAGGCCCCATATTAGAGGCCACTACTCCGGCTGGGTACTCGGTATTGCACCACCCGAGGTTGGACAATGGGGGGGTAGGGGTTGCGGTCTGTTTCAAGACCTAGCTGGGCCTCACAAATGTACCAGTTGGAGAGGCTGAGTCATTCGAGTGTACAGTAATGGTGGGTGTGGGTTGTAGGATGGTCCTCATTTACCATCTACCAGGTGATGAGAAGTGTTTCCTGCAGGAAGTTGCAGACTTCATGGTCGACATGGCATTTGAGTCACCCAGACTGATGGTCCTGTGTGACTTCAATGCCTGGGTCGATGACAAACTCTCACAATGTGGACAACACTTCCTCCAGTTGTTGACATCTTTGGGCCTCACACAAGTTGTTACTTCTGCCACTCATAAAGGCGGTCACTCCCTTGACTTAGTCTGTCTCCTGGGGATTGATGCCTTCGATCTGGAGGTGGAACCAGTCAGATGGTCAGATCATTACACTGTGGGCTTCAGTTTTGCGCCCCCCTTCGCAGGTCTACCCCTATGGAGATGGTCATATACCGTTCTTTGTGAGATATAAGCTTGGAGGGCCTGATGGTGGTGCTTGACCTATCAGAGTTTCCTGGAGTGAGCAGTGATCTAGATGCCTTGATATTGGCTTATAATAAGGCCATTTCCTCACCTCTGGATATCATTGCTCCAGTCTGTGTTCGTCCTCTCCCCCTTCGCCCTCGGTCCCCATGGTTTGATGGGACTTTGAGGGAGATGCAGCGACAAGGATGAAGATTAGAACATTGTTGGCAGAGATCTGCCCTTGATGCTGACCATCATGGATTGATGGAACATTATCAAGTCGATCATTCTGTAGTCTGCCATAAGAAGGCAGAGTTCCTGTCTGGGGAGATTGTGGCTGCTCAGAATGGACCAGCCCAGGTCTTTCGAACTGTAGACAGACTGTGCAACTCAGCCTGCCTGCAGGTTCGAAGAGCCTTTTCACAAGTAGAGTGTGAAGAGTTTGCTCACTTCTTTGTGGCTAAGGTGGCCGACATCAGGGCAGCCCTCCAACCTGTACCTTCTATGGGAGAAGCAATGGATTGGCGCTTGGTCGCAAACCCCGAGTTCTCCTGGAGTTCCTTTGCCCGACCGGAACTCACTGATGTCATGCAGATTGTCCAGAGTATGCACCCTACATGCTATAGTTTGGATCCAGGTCCAACTTCCCTTATTAAGTGTTTCTGGGATACCATTGGTCTGGTCCTAGCATGGATAGTTTGGTGCTCGTTGGAGATGGGTGAGTTTCCTAGCTCCCTGAAAGAGGTGGTGGTGACACCTCTCTTGAAGAAAGCTTCTTTGGACCCAGACTGCCATGCAAACTACAGTCCAATCTCTAACCTTCCCTTTGTGGGGAAGGTGATTGAGAAAGTAGTGGCAATACAGCTGGAGAACCATTTGACGATTCATGACATCTATGAACCATTCCAGTCTGGTTTTCGAAAGAGGCATACTACTGAGACTAGTACTAGTCAAACATAGTCTATCCAGTGTTTAACAGTATCTTTCATTAAATAATTCAACCTAAAACCAATCCTCTCTCAAACACAATCCCTCCCCCACCATCCCTTCTGTACTCCCCCCCAAACTCCCCTCTGCACAACTAAAGAGAACCTTCATAAAGAGAAGACCAGTCTGTAGGGAGGAGGAAGAGGAGAAAAAAAAAAAGGGGGGGAACACGGGTAAAATTTAGTGCCACGTCCCATAAAGATAAAAACTACTTGATTCCCATATTTTGCGGCCACGTCCTCGGATAATTATAGCAAGCTATCCTAAATTCCATAGGGAAAGGTATTTCAAAATTGTAGGGTTGCAGGGCCAAATACCAACGCATGATGCAAGGGTTTTTATCCTTCATTATGTGTAGCCAACATAACGGGTTGTGATCAGTAATTACCAAAAATTTTCTGCCCCACAAGTAAAATTTAAGAGCATTTACAGCCCAACGAATAGCCAAACATTCCTTTTCTATCGTGGAATATTTAGTCTCTCTTAAATGTAATTTTCTACTGATAAATATGGTGGGGTGTTCTTCTTCCCCATCGAGTTGGGACAAGACAGCCCCAATACCCTGATTGGACACATCTGTTTGTACTATGAATGATTTCTGGAAGTTTGGACTATGTAAAATGGGATGAGAACACAATTTTGCCTTCAAAAGGGTGAATTCTTGCTCACACTGTACATTCCACTGAATCTTTTCAGATTTATTCTTTTTGTAAATTCAGTTAGTGGATGGGCTATGTCTGCGAAATTGGCCACAAAACATTGATAGTAACCAGCTAGTCCTAAAAAGCCTGTCACTTGTTTTTTGTTTGAGGTTGGGGACTGTTGGCAATAGCATCTACTTTACCTATTTCAGGCTTTACTTCACCATTCCCAATAATAAAGCCTAAGTATTTGGTCTCTTGCATGGCCAACGAACACTTACTTGGATTTATAGTCTGTCCGGCCTTCTGTATAACTGATAATACAGTTTGAAGGTGTATCATATGTTCCTCCCAAGATGGACTAAAAATAATGACGTTGTCCAAATAGGCTGCACTATAGCCATGTGGGGTTGTAACAGATGATCCATGCATCTCTGGAAAGTTGCCGGAGCACCATGCAAACCAAATGGCATTTTTGTTGACTGAAATAAGCCTAAGGGGGTACTAAAAGCTGTTTTATCTTGTGAGACTGCATCTAAGAGTATTTGCTAATATCTCTTTGATAAGTCCAGTGTGTTTATGTATTGAGCATTACCCAATCTATCAATAATATCATCGATTCGGGGCATAGGATACCCATCAAATCGAGATACTGCCTTTAGTTTACGAAAATCTAGGCAAACCCTTACATCTCCCTCTTTTTTCTTTACCACCACCACCACAGGAAAACTCCATGGACTCATTGAAGGTATAATTACTCCCAAATGTTGCATTTTTCTGATTTCTTTAATAACTTCCTCCCTCAGACTTTCAGGTAACCTATAGGGTTTAAGCCTAATAGGCTTATCAGTATTTACTTCTATGTGATGTTCAACTCCTTCAACTTTCCCAGGTGTTGAAGTAAAAATAGTCTGGAACATACTAAGGATATTCTGTAATTCCTTTCTTTGCTCAGTACTTAATCTGTTATTAATGGTCACATCCTTCATTTCTCCTAAACCATCTAGGTGCTCATAAGCTAACTCCAATTCATTTTCATCCTTTCCCGGTTACACAGATAAAGATGTTGGCTTTCTGTCATGCCAGAGTTTTAAGAGATTAGCATGATAGATCTTATATTTTTGCCTTTTGTCTGGGCAGATAATTTCATAGTTCACCGGTCCAGTGTGTTTATGGACAGTATAGGACCCCTGCCACTTCATTAATAATTTCTTTTCTGTACATGGCAACAAAAGGAGTACCTTATCGCCAGGCTGGAAAGTTTTAAACCCAACCCCTTTGTCATAGTACTGTTTTTGAGATATTTGATGGTCTATATTACTTTGTTGGGCCTTCGTAGCATACTTTGCTAGTTTGTGGCACAATGAAGTAATATAGTCTAGTGTAGGCATAGGTACAGTATCAGACTTTGTTCCTTCCCAACTCTCTTTTATTATGTCTAACACCCCCTGGGATTTTTACCAAATAGTAGCTCAAAAGGGGAATACCCTGTGGAGGCCTAGGGAACCTCACGGTAAGCAAACATTAAGAATGGTAAATACATATCCCAGGATTTGCCTTCCTCCTCTGTGAATTTTCTTAACATTTGTTTTAATGTTTTATTAAAATGTTCCACCAGTCCATCAGACTGAGGATGGTAGGGGGACATAAAAATAGAGTGTACCCCAAGGTCTGGTAAAGACGTTGTAATACTGGGGAACAGAAGTTGCTGCCCCTGTCTGTCAGTATTTCTCTAGGTATACCCATTCAAGAAAATACTTTTACTAACTCCTCAGCAACCTTTTCAGCTGTAACTGTACACATAGGTATAGCCTCTGGATATTTTGAAAAGTATTCACAAATGACCAGAATAAAGCGGCTTCCTTTTGCGCTTTTAGGCAAGGGACCTACTATATCCATGGCTATATGGATGAATGGGGAGTCTACAGAAGGTAAAGACTGAAGGAGTACTTTGTCTTTTTATGGATGGGTCTTATTTTCTGACACTGTTCACATGATCTACAATACTCAGCTACATGATTGTGTATACCTGGCCAGTAAAATCTGTATAATAATCTCTGTAATGTACGTTCCTTTCCTTGGTGACCAGCTATAGGAATGTCATGTGCAAGCTCTAGCAGTTGCTCCCTATAAACAGTAGGCACCATTAATTGTAAAACAATTTCCTCAGTTTTTGGATTAATACACTTTCTATACAAGAGTCCCTTATGCAGCACACTGTGTTCTGTTTCTTGTTTTTTGCCCACCTGTAAAAAAAAAAAAGGTTTTAGTGTACTATCATTCAATTGGGCTAGTCCAAAATCTGTTTGTCTCTTTAAGTACTTCAAATCAACAGTATCTTTAGAGTCTCTATGGGACTGCTACCACATCTGTTTGTCTTGACTTCTTTCCCTGTTTGTTTTTCTTGTCTTGCCAGGAAGCTCAAATAAATCTTCTTCAAAGGGAAATGAGTGTTGTAAGATTGTGTCGCTTTTTTCTTGAGCTCGGGTAGTCATTGATCCTACATTTGATGTAGTGGCAAGTAATTGGGAAAAGTCCGGGTGATCATGCCCAATGATAACTGGCACAGGGAGATGGGAAACCATACCAACCTCCAGTTTACGGGTAACAGATTGGACTTGAATCTCTACCTGTAGTATTGGATACTTATGTGTGTCACCATGAATGCAGGTTACTTGTGTTTGCGTTTGAAAATCAGGAACTGCAGGTAACATATTAGCTCGGATCAGGGTTTGTCTGCTACCGGAATCTAATAACCCAACCATGTCCTTTCCATTGACTTTGACAGGTATAATATACTGTCCCCAATTGGCCAGCACCAAATGAGTAGGGCTGGTTTTCTTCTTTGGGCAGAACCTTGCAATGTGCCCTTTTCCTTGACAGGAATGACACATTATCTCAGCAATAGAAGGTTTGGCAACATTTACACTTTTAGCAGTTCCACTAGATATAGAAGTAGTAGCCGAGGAGGGCCTTACGGTAGGATGGATTGTACTGGTTCCAGGATACCCCTTGTTCCTGTTTGGCCTTGCAGTCAAGTAGTCTTCTGCTAACTGAACCGCCTTCTTAGCTGTCTCTGGTCGGTGTTCTCGAACCCACATCTGAACGTCTTGGGGTAGGATACGTAAAAATTGTTTCAAAACAACAGCCTCCAACATTTGTTCTTTGGTATTGGTGGAAGGTTGCAACCACTTGGTATATAAGTCCTTTAATCTGGTGAAGGCAACTTGTGGGGTATCTGAGGACTGGAATCTTAGAGTCCGAAATCTTTGCCTATACGTCTCTAAACATATGTCATAACACTTTAAAATAGCTTCCTTTACAGCATCATAATCTTCACTCATTGCACTGTCCACATTGCCATATACTAATTGAGCTTTTCCAGTAAGATAAGGTGCAAGACGTATCATGCACTGTCCTCTAGGCCATTGACAGGCTCGTGCTATGAGGTCAAATGTAGTCAGATATGTTTCTATATCATCTGTTGCACTTAACTTAGTAATTTTTATGTCCTTAGGATTATCACTCGGTGGTGGGGGTGATCTACCAACACCAATATCTTGTATGGCTCTCAAAGTATCTGCCCATCTGGCCTCATTGCGCTGCATGTCCATTTCACTCTGTTTCTCCAAGGCAATTTGTTGGATGCATAGCCATTGCAGTAGATCTTGGACATCTCCAGTAGGGGGTTCTTCTCTCTCCAATTCCTCCTTCTCACCATCTTCCATGGGTACATCAACTGCACCATTCTCTTCAGGCTTCACAGCTTTCTGTCTAACATCTGGTATGCTGGTCATCAAGGGTTGTGCCAACCTCTCTGCCATGGTTCGAGTCAGCACACCCACTGGTATTTCCTCCAGGGACATCCACGTCCTCCTCCAATACTCTAAGCAGTATTACTGGAATTATCCCACCTCTGCCACCATATGTGAGGTGTGGGTTTTTTAAGGAAGACACTGTTACACAAGTTGTAGATACTCAGAAGCAAAAATTTTATTGAAGCTGGACAATTACTGCAAACTTCAGATGACAAAAATAAATAACATAAAACTTCTTCAAAATAAACATAAGTTTCCAAGCAGCATCTTGGACACTAGAAGGAGCTAGTGACCATCTTACTGGGTTCAGAGGACTTCTGTACCCTACCAGGCTATCTACAGAACTGAATAAAGCCAAGGCTTATATACAAAAAGGGGAACATGTGACTTGTTTAACTCCACCCTATGCTTTTCAAAATTATCTTTAAACAACAGAATAAGTTTATTTTCGTTTCTGAGCACAGAATAACATTTCCTTTTAAGTTGTAATGTTGTCAACATCACTACATAGAAACAACAACTGGTTAATAAAAGTTTAGTTTCAGACAATGCAGGAGTAACTCCACCTCCTAGTACTGTGCCTTTAAATAAGGGAGGTGACCAGCCGGCCAGCTCTATAGTACAGAATAGGAAGTGAGACTCTACACAGAGAAGCAGGTAACCTTCTATGAGGGAAACATTTGTTTGTTTTATAAATTACTCCAAAAGAATGAATTAAAGGCATTCAAGCCATGTTTTAGAAGCATTTTAAATAAAGTAAAAACATAAAAAAAACACTTTTGTTTAACCTTTGTTTAACAGAGAATGGGAGGGGAGTTAAGGCCAAACAAACCACAGTGTTGTACAACTCGTTTTTACAGGCCTTCTTTCGTTTTTGTAGCTTGTTTAAGTCATGAAATAGTCATTTTATAGTCTCTACTGAATGAATTCCTTTTTGTATGCTGCAAATAGAGTAAAATGTAAACTGTTTATTTATTTACTCAATATGAAGCGCTTTGCGCGCATTACTGCTGCCATTTAGAATGAGTTCCAAACCAGAAAGACCTCTTCTTAATTGCAAACAGGTTGAAAGGGACTTTAAAGGGCCTTTATATGCACAAAACCAGGATATTCAGTGTTTCGGACACTCGGGAGGCAGGAACACTTCTAAAGCGGCGTTTAGTGTATTTGATCAGGTAAAGAGGGCGGTTTCCGCCACACGGGCTGCTCGCACGATTGAGAAGCAACCACTCTAACTTATACAGGCTAGTTCTGCCTCGCAGTTGCTCTGAAAACATTTGGGGCTGAAATTACATTATTTCCACAGAACAACTAGCCTGGAAAGCAGCTCTGACTTACTCCATATATTTATAAGGAGGGGACCAGAAGGGGGGTACCTAATGCTAAACAGGACACAAACCAAGACCATACGAGGGTTTGCATACATAAAGGGGTCATTACAGGACCCACACCATGGATATAAATAAGCGCTTACAATTCCCATATCCAAATGAAATGAAATACTCATTTTAAACAACTATTTTATTTCTGCATATCTCACATTAGAAAGGTTCTGAAACAAGGGGGGGGGGGCACCTAAAAGAAAAGGCTGTGCAGATCTTCATATACCCTGGCAAGAATACTTAAGGGATAGAAAGAACGTTATATAGGTGGCCTGCCTATATAACGTGGAAAGAAAGATGAGGAGTTACAGCAAGAAAGGAGGAGAGTAAAAAGGGCTGTTGCAACAGACTTAAAAAAAAAATTAGATTTGCCTGGAATATGGAGGTATCTGTCACACTGACTATTAGCAGATTGAAGACAAAGTGCAGTTCACAGTCCTGTAGAATTGTTAGCTGTTAGCAGACTGTAGACCAAATGCTGGCCAACTGACAAAACTTTCCTGATTGAGGCACCTTTTCCATATTCTGTTTATCCTCCTGTTGCTAGGACATGCTGGACTTTCCTCAGGTTTGCCTTGCAATCCCTACTATCCTGCGTCTTCCCAGGACTTACCTGATGGCCAGAGCAATCCCATGGATTCCACCCCCTGACCGTGATGGGGTCAGGAGAGGGAGGGCCATCCCCCCACCAAAGCACAAATCCAGTCTTCGGCCTTCAGGTCCTGGTAAAGTGGCAGGTAAAGGATTGATGGGCAGCCTTAATATGCATCTGTCCTGCCACCATTTTCCCAACCTTTTTCTCCCATCCCCATGCTGGGGCACTCTTGTCAACATGTACACGTAGAGGCACACACATGCTGTGGAGTCCCGCAGCACCTCCCTTCTTTTGCTGCTCCCATCCCTCTGCTGGGGCATGCTTGTCAACATGTACGCGTAGAGGCACACACATGATGTGGAGTCCCGCAGCACCTCCCTTCTTTTGCTGCTCCCATCCCACACTACCACCAGGCCTCCACCTGATTGCAGTCATTTGGTGAAGCATGCAGTCCTCCCTCCCTGGGAGGGGAGAGCAGTCCTCTGGATGTTTGATCTTCTCCCTCTCTGGCCAACCCCTGTCATCCTATGCTCATTCCTGAACATGGATCATCAGCATGGAATGAGGCGTGGTGTCCAGCGCCTCAACCCTCAGTGCCATTGGGCTGAGCCCCCCTCCTAGTATTTTCTTCCTTCCACCACATTTCTGTTGCTGCTCATAGTGCAATATTGTCCCTTAGGAGTATTGTCTCCAGTTCCTCCTTTAGAGTTAAGTTTTCCAGAAATTGGTGAAAAGTCTGTAGTAACACTTGTCTCTGTGTCATGGTCTCTCTCTTGCTTTGACTTGTCAGATTGGCTGAGGTTGGGAACAGCACTGTGCAGGGCACCAAATCCCAGCCTGGGGAATGATGACAGTGTGTTTTGTAATGGTGAGCCAAGGGGAGGCTCCTCCATCAGGCCTATGCAGTGTCATGAGCCAGTGAGGGGAATGCATGCTGCAAGTCATGGGTCATGAGAGAAAAATGGGGGGAGCCTGCTTGCCATCGAAATAATGGCTGCCAACACTCTCGGGTCCCAGACAACATTGACTCCCCCACCGTACAAGAGTGGTCTAGTAGAAGTTCTCTGGGCTGTATGGTTGCTGGAGGTCCAACCCAGGGATTGGAGTGATGGTAAGTATGGAGGAATAAACAATGAAAAACAAATGATGGCAATGGGAACATGGAATAAAGGTCTCGGTTAAGACAGGGAAAGCAGTTAAACAACAGGTTCAGAAGCTGGTCTACTGACCGTGACAGAACACTGTGCTGCATTTGGGACAATGGGGCTAGTGAATAACCTGGAATCTCACATTATGTCCAAAAGGAGGCCACAGGTGATGGAGAATGGCAACCTGGGGGGGGGGGGCAGATGTGGCATCACCCCGCAAGCTACTGGCCATCACAAAGTAACACTGTACATGGAGGCAGTCGCTTGCTCTCCAGTCCCATCCCTACCAGAGGATGGGTGCAGCAATGACCGCCCAGACTGCCAAGGCAGAAAAACAGGGAAAAATGGGCAAGGGGAAGGTCTCCACTTTATTGTGCTATACAGACTGCTGCAGTACATTGTCTTCGTTCTAATTTGAACCTACCATGTGTCTGAAAGGTTCTTGTTTTTAAGTGGCTTTTCTAACCTAGTAATTTGCACATTATTTGCACAGTAATTATACTGTCCATTACATGCTCATTTTCTATTGCTCAGTGAAAAAAACATTTGTCTCCTAGCACTCCTCACACACTCAAGCAATGACTTCTCACTCCGCTCAGCAGTAGCACTTACCTTCTCAGTTGCCAGGATGAAGCATGACTTTGGTAGAAAGGCCTTTGCAATTGTAGCACCAGTCACATGGAAAACAACTGCCTCTCCAGCTGAGAAATCCTTGTAGCTTACAAGTGTTCAAGTCCAGTCTTTCCAGCTACCTTAGAACTCCCTGTATTTGTTTTGGTCCAGATTTCCCATCTCCCCAACCATGATCATGTTGCATAACAACGCTCACGCTCTTTGTTTGCATCGACCCCACTTTGTTTACTTGTATTGATCACTTTTTGGAAGTGCTTACCATTTCAGGTTATTTCTATGTATATTTTAACCTGTATGTAACTACCCCTGCTGTACTACAGTATGTTAATCTATTGACTGCTGCTGTCCTCCCTTGCACCCCCATGAAAACGGGATGCTGCATCTCATGGGGGTTTCCTGCCTGGTTAGAGTAATTTCAAATGCATACATGCATACATACATACATACGTAAATAAATTTGCATTTCATACTGCTTGGATTGATTTTGTAAGGAGAGATTATTTTTGAGTATGCATTTCAGTACTAGAGAAGTTCTAGGAAGTTCTTTTTCTGAAAACCACTTTCACTTTGGCCATCCTTAGTATTTTTATAAACAATTTATTCATCTATAATTTGCAATAGAATGCTTTTTTATTTTCAGTTGACTTGTCCAGAGCTGCGGGATTCTAAAGGGTTCACGCTTTGCATGCCATTTGCAAAATTGCTGCTAAATTGCTAAGTACTGGCATGGAAATGACTGCACATTCAGGCATCTTTGGTATCACTCAAGTCAAGAGGTTGACTGACGGATCTAGCTAGCCAACTTTGCCCTTCCAGTACGGAGATTTTCAGTAATTAAAAGAGTGCAAAATGATACAGGGAAATATTGCTTTGCTTATGCCACCCCTCACAGAATGAATAGCCATCTTATCACATTTAAAATAGCTGTAATAGAATTACTGTAGGAAAGGAATAGAAGGAGCAGAACTTTTGGTTTCTTCCATAAACATTGTATCTTTCCCAATGCACTTAAACCACATACAGTTACAACATTCATTATTTGGCATGGACAAAGAGGCTGTGAGACTGAAGGAGAATAAGGATTGCTCAAGGGGGTTTAACAGAGGTAGGTTTGATTTTTTTCAGAGCTACGAAGTAAGTGGAAGAGGTGGGATTCAAACCTGTTTCTATAGGTTCACAGCTGTGCACACTTATCCACTAGGCTACACGGCTGCAGTCCCCCAGGACCCTCTTGCAAACAAGATGCTGCATGTCAAGGTAGTTATTCTGGTAAATAAAAAATAGTTTCACTACTGTTTATTATTGGGATGTTTTTTAATAAATGTATTTCAGTCATTTTGTTAAAAATGCACAAAATATAAATATTTTCCATTCAAGGAAAAGCATATTTGATATATATACTTGTAGCCCCCCCTCCCCAGTGTCTAGGGGTATGATGATGAATCTGTCTGTGGGGAGGGGCAACCACAACCAGAAACTGAAAAGATGACTTATGTTAATTCCTTGGGACTGGGGCGCTGGTTACTCCATGGGGCGCTGGGCTAGAAGGCAAGGGTGGTTAAAGACACACAGAAAATGCAACAGTCATAAGAACATCACAACATCGAATAATGAACAAACTAAGATCCTTTAATATTGCAGTTGATACTCCATGGAGGACATGGGATTTGACGACAACATCTCCTTGGGGAGAACAGCCATGGGTCCTTTACATCAATTTCCTTACATTGTCCATATTAATGTCCATTCTGGCACAGTCCACTTTAACTTAAACAAAGCATCCCCATACTGGTCCAGACAGAATTTAATCATCTCTACTCCCACACTCAGTATAGTACTTTGACACAGAAACGTAGAATGAGATGGCAGAAAAGGACTGTCAGGCTCACCTAGTCTGCCCAGGATGCTTAGACATCATAGTCTCTAAATGGCAGGTAACTTGCTTTTCTGACACTCGGTATAGACAACTCTCTCCAGTGCCTGTACTCCCTGGTGGCAAACTCTCTCTCTATCTCCTTGGCTCTTTTACCAGATGCTTGGGATTGGGATCAGCCTCATGCCCAGATGACCCTGGTCCCCTTTATCCATTGATGGCCACATCCTCCCACAGCTCATTTGGAGTATCCTTGCTCCTTGGTAGACTCGGGCAGCATATAGCCGCAGGGGCACTCACTTAATACCCCCAAATGCCTGATTACTGTTGACTTTTGCTCCTTTGACCGAGTCTTAAGTCCCCATGCTTCTATTGGCTATACTGGCCTTTTACTTGTGGCGGATTACTCCACCATGCAAGGTCCCAGTTCATGTTTCCTCCATGGACTAGGCAGGCCATTCTTCCTGGGTTCAAAGCTCACTAATGCCAAGCAAGAAATGTGGTCTGTCTTGCTCTCACTCAGGATGGATCACCCCAACAGGGTTTCTATGGTGATGGTCACCACCACGTCCACTCAGGGTGCTGTCTCTGGCCTCTCTCCCATGGAAAAATCAATGGGCTCTCGCAGGAGTGGTCGTTCACCCCCACTTCCTCCTCAGGACAGGCTCCTTCCTGCCTGCAATCACCTTTACGGTGCCAGACATGTTCCGTCCTCCCAGGGGCTCCCAGTCAATCCCAGATAGCCTCTCAGAGGGAGCTAAAATTAACCCTTAAGTGGTTAGGCCAAAGACCTCCTGAGGGACAAACCCTTCTAAATGTCCTCTGTGATTCTAGCCCCCCAAGGGGAGGCTACAACTCACCCCCTTTTTAAAGCTCAATGTCCCCAGTGAGCATCCCAGGGCATCAACCAGTCACCCTTTACGTCCAGCGGTGTGAAGGGTATACACAGTCCCCATCCCATCATAGTCCCAGAGGGGCCATGGCTGCCTGACCACAAAGGTGCCAAACTCTGCCACTTTTCCTACTAACAGGGACCCTAGAACTTGACACACCAAACTCGCTCAAGCTCACCCTGCCTGCCCACCCCCCTGATTCCTCAGGATGGATTGCCTGAGATGCCAGTGGATGGCTCTAAAGGTCTAGTCTATACCCATTCTAACTCTTTCCACTTAATAATTGGCCTCTCAACTTGCTGCTGACTATCTGCTGCCGAAAATCTCCCTAACCTCCCAGCTGCCCACTTATTAAAGCCGTGCCATACATCGTCCCAAAATGTTGTCACTTCTTCCCAATATTTCAGTGGATAAATTGAACCATTCACAAATCCAATAGGACCCAAGACATGTGCATAATATACCTAACAGTTAACATTTAAATACAACATTAATGTGCTTACCACTTTGTCATATTTCTTTTTTTTCTTTTCTAAAAACTAGAGTGCAAACATTTGGTTGCATATTGTTATCAGCATCAGCTAACAGTCATTAGCAAATATACCAAGAGGCAACTATGAGGGGTAAAATACAAAGTTTAAGTATCAAGCTAAAGGGCTATTCCACTATATTAGAAGGAAAAAGGAATATTCTCACCCATTTACTGGTCTCAAAGGTGCTTCACTGCAAGGGGTTTCAGTTTAGGAAGCTGTCTCTCTCACAGGGGTTGAAATAGTACCGGTGGTCTGGCTTGGTACATGGGTGTCTGTAGGAATTGCGGCTATCCTTGCTTTATCTGGATCTTGCTCCCTCCATGTTCTGAATCAGGGCATAATGCTTCATCAAAGTCAGTCCCTCATAGGCATGATGGGTGTGGATATCCAGAGTCACTCTCTGTGCCTCTTGCAGCTGTAGTGTTTGACGGTGGGCTCCCAAACCTTACTTCTGGTAAATCTGGAGAATAGACTCAAACACCCATTCCTTTTGCTTGGACTCTATGATGTCCCACACTATCTTGGGCAAATAAGGTTAATCATATTGAGGAAAGTCCTGTCTAATATGCCTCTGAATAATTTTCTCTGCTCTGGACTGGTAAACTCCTAATGGCCGTACATGGTGCTTGTTCTGTGGGATACCATGCACCTTCATTGTACTGCTGCTCTCGCCTTGCATACTCCCTGCCAGTCTTTGTATCTAAAAAACATGCACACGGTAAAGGTGGTGCTCTCAGCTCCAAATAGACTATTGTTTCCAAAAGCTGTGGCACACATCCATCCCATCAATAACATGAAACACGCAGCTACTAAAAAATCGCTTTTATTACACCGACACCAAACCACTTGATGCATTTTGGACACCCAGTCCTTTATCAAAAGTGAAACATACATTCAAAAAACATTAGTTAAATACTCATTCAAGCATGACATCATAATGACATGTCCACAGTTCATTGGTCATTGTGGGAATTCACACACATTGAAATATCCCAAATGTCAACTACATTGCTAAATGATTCTTACAATGCAAATTTCCATATTTAATAAATTATACAACAGATCTATATTCCAATTGTTTAAAAAACACATTATTACATTTAATCCTACTCTAAATGTGGCTTAAGCTCCAAACTTGCATTTATACCAAGTTTTTTACGTGCTTTTAATCTAAGAATCCACCCATTTTCTCTCTTCATAATTTTATTATGATAGTTACAGCCCCTTTGATCAAAGAAGACTCTTTCAATTCCCATGAATCTAAAAATATGTGTCTCATTTTTATTGTCTAAAACATGTGCAGCTGTGGCATATGTAATATCTTATCTCTCTATTGCTCGAATATGCTCCAATACTCTCACGTTAAAGGCCCTTTCTGTCTTCCCCACATAAAATGCTCCTCAATTGCATTTTGCTAGGTAAATGACCCCTTGAGTGTTACATGTTATTAATTGCCTAATTTCAAAAATCTTCTCTCCATTCATAAAAAAATTATTTTCCTTGAACCACATGTCTACAAGCTACACAGTTTTTACACCAGGATGCCCTATAGTTAGTGGCATTGGCAGTCTAACTGAACCTTTATCTTAATACGTGGATTCATTTCAGTGTAAATATGTTAAAAATTTGAAATTATATATAAAGGATACAAAAGAGGTACTAAAAGTGTTAAAGGAAGTAGTAGTGGGAAATGATTGTCTGTTAGTAACACTGGACATTGAATCTTTATATACAAATGTACCCCACAAGCGGGCGCTGGATGCAGCAGCATACTTTTTTAACCAGAATGGAGAAACAGCAGATGTACCCATGGAAGTTCTTTTAAAACTTATTGAACATGTATTAACAAAAAATGTTTTCTCATTCAATGGGGAACTATTCCATCAGATAAAAGGGACGGCCCTGGGAGCAACATATGCCACATCAGTAGCCAACTTATATGTAGGCAAGTGGGACAATGACGTCGTCTTTAACCAACACAGCCACCCTTATTTTTATAATGTGTTGCTGTGGAAATGGTTTATTGATGATGTCATAGTTATATGGAAAGGTACCCAGAAGATGTTGCAGGAATTTATAGACTATCTACATAGAACTAATGAAAATTTGAGGTTTACATTTGCTGTAAGTGATGAGCAGATAAACTATCTAGATATAACGATTTGGAAGAAAACTGAGGGACATGTAAGTATAGCTCTTTATAGAAAAGAGACTGATGGCAGCACACTGTGTTATGCTACTAGAAGAAGAAGAAGAAGAATAATCAGCATTTATATAGTGCTTTTCATACACAGTATCCCAAAGCACTTTACAAGCAATACTAGACTGGTAGTGAAGTGACTGAATGTGTGGTGGCGGCCATATCACACATCATCACCCACACGCAGCCTGGATAATTGCATGAACTGGTTTATGGGAAGGGGAATATTGGCCAGGACACCGGGAATGTTCCCTGCTCTTTGCGAAGAGTGCCCTGGGTTCTTTTACTTCCACCTGGATACCCACCAGGACAACACTAGGATGGGCAGAAGGGACCTCGGTTTAATGTCTCATCCGATGGATGGCACACCCCAGCAGTACAGCACCCCCCAATACTGCACTCAGATGCCAGCAATTTTAAGGTGCAAGTCCAATCCTGGTGTGGGACAAGAACCCATGTCCTTCTGGTCCAGAGGTGGATGTGCTACCAACTGAACCATGCTGACACCCTAGCCGCCTACTAGCTGCCATCCAAAACACACAGTAGATAACATCCCTAAGGAACAATTTCTAAGGATTAAATACAACTGTAGTAAGGAAGAGGATTATGAAAAGGGGGCACAAGATCTGAAAAATTTACTTTTAAACCAGGGCTACACTCATAAAACTATTGAGAGAGCATATGATGCAGTAGCAGGCCAAGATAGAGAAGAATTATTACAGGATAGAGCAAGAAGAGAAAATAGTTAACAACCGTTTTCATTTTGTTACTACATTTAGTACACATAGTAAGGAAGTAGAAAAAATAATTTGGAAACATTGGAATGTCCTATCTTGTGAAAGGGGTTTGCAACAGTACATTTATCCAAAAATGTCTTATAGACATGCCCCTACTTTAAAAGATACACTTGTCAGAAGTCATTTTCTGGAACAAGTGGGACACACCAATAACTGGCTAAATAAGAGTAAAGGATGTGTACAATGTAAAAGCTGTGTAGCTTGTAGACATGTGGTTCAAGGAAAATATTTTTTTAGGAATGGAGAGAAGATTTTTGAAATTAGGCAATTAATAAATTAAAGGGGTGGTAACTATCGTAATAAAATTATGAAGAGAGAAAATGGGTGGCTTCTTAGATTAAAAGCACATAAAAAACCTGGTATAAATGCAAGTTTGGAGCTTAAGCCATATTTAGAGTAGGATTAAATATAATAATGTGTTTTTTAAATATTTTGAATATAGATCTGTTGTATAATTTATTAAATATGGAAATTTGTGTTGTAAGAATCATTTAGCAATGTATTTAACATTTGGGATATTTAGATGTGTGTGAATTCCCACAATGACCAATGAACTGTGGACATGTCATTATAATGTCATGCTTGAATGAGTATTTAACTAATGTTTTTTGAATATATGTTTCCCTTTTGATTAAGGACTGGGCGTCTGAAACGCGTCAAGTGGTTTGGTGTCGGTGTAATAAAAGAGATTTTTTAGTAGCTCCGTGTTTCTTGTTATTGATGGGATGGAAGTGTACCACAGCTTTTGGAAACAATGCTCCCTGCCAGGCCTGACTTTAAAGGTTCCATTTGGCAGGGGGTCCCCATGCAATGCCAGGACCCCTGAATAACAGAGCCAGGGAATCTCTTTAAATGGCTCTTCCTGTTCTTCTTCTTCCCATATATCTTCCACATCCAAATCAGACTTGTCTTCCTGGTCCACTGTGACCTGATTGCTTGAGGGGTCTGCCCCTTCTCCAACGGCAAAAGGACTAGGTGCCTTACTAGTGGCTGGTCTTTCAGACAGTGCACCCAAGCGGGCTGACTGTTGAGGGCAGTGGCTTCAAGCTGTGCTTGCTGTTCCATATCGCTTTCTCCCCTTGGGGGCAACAAAATCATCAAGAGTCAATAACTTGAAAGATGACACCACATTAAAAACTGGTGAAGTACCTTCATGCCTTAGGCTGGACTTACTGGATAATGAAGGGCCAGTCAGCGAGGTTGTACTAGCCTAGGGGGTGGACTCCACCTTTCTGCAGGATCCTGCGGTATCAAATTCAGCACTGAGGAGTGCAGCTGCAAGAAGTTTTTCCCATCCTTCCAAAAGGGCCTCTTCTGATGCCACAGATGTAGCAGACTGGCTTTGACAACTCCGGGGGCCAACAGGCAGCCACATTGCATTTACCCATTGCCCCTCCCCACAGGACCAGACACATACTGGCTCGATCTCAGAGCCCTCATATTTGCAAAGGGTGCTTTCTCAGGTGGCAGCTGATCTTTCTGATGTCTCCCAGAGTCGTCAGAATAACTGTGTGGGCACATTAATATTTGATGCTGGAAGATTCTGTGCCATGTTATATGCTGGGCTCCGTCATTCACCCCGAGGGTGCAATCCTCACTAGTCAAGTATGGCACAAGTTAGAAGGGCTTAAAATGGAAGATGGGGACATTTTATGGCTTTCAATGGCAAAACAATAAATCTGAGCGAAGGAATAAAGACTTGCATCATTGATCAGTACACTCCTCTCTGGCTAGGCTCACCACAGCAGGACAGTTAACAGTCCACGCCACACCCCCTTTTTGACTGGTGGTCCAGTCTCCTCATTCCGGAAAAGTAGTTCTGCAAATATTTGTTTACATGTCACATGTTGCAGCCACAGGTCTCCTAGTAAAGCACAAACTTTCACACTTGGTATGAAATCCCTCACCATCCCCAGCACCATCTTGAACTTACAGTCCCAAACAGTCCACAGCTCTTCACCCTGCAACCTCCCAGGGGTTCAGTCCCTTGCAAGGGTACACAATGATCCTGGATGAGCCCCCACTTGTAGTTTCCTCCCCGGCGTCTAGAAGTATGATGGTGGATCTGTCCATGAGGAGGGGCGACCGCAACCAGAAACTGAAAAGAAGATGTAGGCTAATTCCTCAGACGGGGTGGTGGTTACTTCACAGGTTGCTGGGCTAGAAGGTAAGGGTGATTAGAGACACATAGAAAATACAACAGGCAGAAGTAAATCACAATATTGAATAATGAACAAACTAGGATCCTTTAATATTGAAGCTGATACTCCATGGAGGATATGGGATTTGATGACAACATCGACTTGGAGAGAACAGTATGGTGAAAGACCACGAGTTACTTTTACATCAATATTCTTGTGCAAGCCCCCCCCACACACACACACATCTAGGGGTATACAGATGATAAATGTCTTGGGGAGGGGCACTGAACAGCTAGAAACAGAGTCCAGAAAATAAAGATGCTCATTACCTGGTTCTTGCTTGTTGCAAGATGGCTTCGCATTGCTGGGGAGCAGGCATCTTGCTTCCATTACTGAGGAGGGAAATGCTGCAGGGGCAATGTTCGTTAAAGGCACATACCATACAATGGTTCTTTGTTAAGTAAAACCAAAGTCCACTCCAGAATCAAAAGTGCAAAACTGATTTAATACAAATATTAAGTTGATCAACTTCCCCATGGAGTGTGGGGGGTGTTACATGGTAAAGGTGGGCGCATTCTTGCAGGCACAGAACCTGATCATAAATCTGCATGCAATCTCTTTTTCCAACAGATTGACTTGAATTTATGCAGTAATCCCCTTGAGCTGAAAAGGCTATGATTCCTGAAAGTAGCATTCAACAATGGGACGAAAGGCCTCCCAATGCATATTTGAACTATTAGCAGCACTCCCATTTCATATACCTGCCTTCATTTCTCACCAATAAACAGGCTTAAATGTAATCTCTCTCAGTCTCAATCACACTCAGACTGAGGTAGCACCAAGACAGCATGATACATTTCTACTGTCCCAATCCCATTTTTCACTGGTTTTATAAACTTGGGGTTACTTCAATACAGGGGGGGACACTTTAAACTGAAACATTATTTCCTTCATTCAGAGGTGTTCATTTTTATCATGAAAGGTACTACTGAAAACCTTCCTGCCACCCAATCGCTGATGCCACATGCCTGCTCTGGGCCCTCCAGGCCATTATGCAAACCTCTGGCCATCTCAGTAACCTCAGGCACTTTTCTCTCATGCAGCAATTCCAATTTCAGAACTGCTTTCACCCAGGGAACCCATCTGCCATGCCACATGGAGTACCCAGGTAGACTGCCATCCTGCCTGGGGTCCCAACCAGCCAGTCCTCATGCAGGACTCCCCATGCCTTCACAGGCTACACACACTTGGGCACCCCAAGACTGCAGTGGTCCCACGGTCTGGGGAAAAAGGAGTAGTCTGCCACACTACACCCCCAATGATCCAGGTTGCCACCTCTGGACCATGCCCCTGGTCCTCTCTGCTATAGCAGGCCCAGCCACAGAAAACTAACTGGCTCTTAGACTGCACTCACCCACGGGTGGGAAATTATTTAGAAAGGATCCCCATCAGTGCTTACCACTACCAAGGTGCCAGAGATCACTTGGGGGCTCCAATTTCTTCTCCTCCAGGCTCTGGCTCCCAAACACAGAACTGATGGGCTGAGACACTAGTGCTCCACTGATCCCCTGCTATCTATAACCTGAACAGCCATACAGCCAGTGTGGGTCTTTGAGTGAGGAGGGCCAGGGTGCAAGCGGCCCACCCCAGCCCCATTGTGGCCCTCTGGCCGAACCTCTGGGCTGAGCCCCCATAACTCTCTCCTTTCAACCTTTGCCCTTCCCCCTGGACTCCCTTTAGGCACCAAAACCACCCTTTTTATAACCCAGGCATAGTGCCCCCTGCTGGCCACAGGCAGTCCCAACACCCCAGACCTACAGGCGCCAAAGCTTCCCTGCCTAAGTACAGGAATTTATCTAGTAAGCTCCCGAAGGGATGCTTACACTTCCCCACAAACAAATCGTTCACCTCCTGGTGAATGCCAGCCAAGTCACACCACCGACCCCCCAGAGTAGAGATATGGCCATCTCTTCCTCTCCCCAAAGGCCAGAGCGCAAAACTGGCTACACCATCGAAAGAGTGGAATTTTATTTATTCTAAGTCAAACTCTAATTTAACTAGCTAACTCATCCCATGGGGCATTCTGGAGACCCACCTGCTGGTTCCCATGGATGGATTGCCAGGTACTGCACCAGGGTCTCCTTCCCCCCTACTAACACTATGTAACAACCTAAAATGTCCTTCTTTGAAAACACAGAGTGCTGCTGTCAGGAACAGGTGCAAAAAAATAACTACCCCCTATACTTTAGCATAACCATAACTGCTTAAATTAACAACCTACAACAGTTCAGTATAGTCTATTTCCAGTTTAAACAGAGGCAATCACATTGCTACTTCTAAGGCACAAAAAGTTGGCAACAATATAACAGTTTCAGGGTAATTAGCTAACCACTCATATGCTGACTCATGCTCAGTCACTCAAAATGTTTGACTGGTATTACTAGCTCCCACTTGCGCCAACCATGCATTCCTTTCACCCAGCACTGAAGTCTAGCAATTGCATAGATGGGCATATTCCAGTCCATCCACCTCTCCAGAAACAGGTCTAAACAAATCTCATCATGCATCATCATCATCATTTTTTGTCAAAACAAAACAAAAATTCTCATCTTAACTCTAAGGGTGAATGATATTTGCTTTACTTACTGGGGGAACAACCCCTTAAAACATTTGAACATTTTTAAACTGTAACCAAAAGTGGTTGATCTCACACAGCATCCAGTGGTGGGAGTTCCTGGAATCAATTTCACCCCAGGAAAACTCAGGCCAGATTGCAGTAACAGTGGGTACAGTTAGGGGCACATAAACATCTCTGGGAAACATCATTGCCTATTAAAGCTTAGGGTCCAGCTTGGTGACGTCTTTACCAGAAGAATCTGAGGATACTATGTAATACTTTGCCTGGTTCCCATCCTCGTCCTGCACCAGGGCAAAAGTCTTAAAGAGGGTGATTCCAGTCCATATTTGGAAGTCACACATTCTCTTCACCTGCTGAACAGCCTGTCATCTCACAGGTGATGGGATATCGCTGATCACATCTGTATAGACCATGGTCCAATCCAGGACCACATGAAACATCCAGGCTTCCCGGTTCTCCTTGATAATATCCCAGATTCTTTCCATCAGATGGGGGTACTCAGTGCCAGAGTACTCCTTCTCAATGCACTCCCTTACCCACTTCTCGGCAGTAGCCAACTTCAGAATACTGGGCATGTTGGTTCCTGCAGTGTTACCTTTCTGCAGCCAACTAGCAGTTGTGTAGCAGGCCACCTTTAGGTGCAAAGGGCTTAAGGCATCTATTCTTCTCCAGTGAGTCTTGCACAGTTCAGACAGGTGTAATGAGGCCACTGACAAACTGCCTGGATGGAGATGGTATGGCTTAGGGATGTCCCGCTCAATACACTAGTCAGAGAACTTCTGCAACATGGGGGTGATTCCTGGGGTGGAAAACCCAGCTGCTTCTTCTGAACCAGAGGTGCACACCATCATAGACTCCTCCACCTCACATACTGAGGACCCTGGAGTAAGGCAGAAGGCACTGCTGCCTCCAGATCAGTCACCAGTCAATCCACCACCAAGGAGAGGCTGCCAGGGTGACCTGACCTAGGACTTGTAGAGGTCTGAAACCCTCCAAGGCCTGTCCCTCTGCCATTGGGAGGGGTGGAATCAGAGAGTGGAGAAGGGCTGGATGGACAGCTAGTGCCCTTCCCCACTGGCTTAGGATCAACCTCCCCCAGAGCTCACTCCAGCTCCTCCCAAGAGTCATCACTATACAGGGTTTCCTCACTACCCACATGAATGGGGGCTCTGTACCACCCCTGCCACTCCACGTAGGGCAACACAGAGCCACTAGGATATGGCACAGCTCCCTTTGAACATCAAATACATACAGGCAAGAAGACCAGTTTCTCCTCAATAGTGTGGCACACTACACAGTGGTCCAGAGTGGTGCTCTTTTCCATCATATTCCAAGTCCAGGCCAACAGGGACACAGGCACAGCCACTTGTCAGCTCTCTGAAATCCCCGCTATATTACACAATTTTGTTTTTTGCCAAAACACCCTGACAGGTTGCACTTTCCAACTGGCTCCTCAAAATGGCTCCGCTCCTGCTGGAAAATGTATGCACCTGCACCCCAAAAACCTACCGCTGGCCAATCAGAGGCTGCCACTCACCAATCAGCAGGTAATTTGCATACTCATGGCTTTTTGTCTCATGCGAGTCCATGCCGCGAAAATGCAGGTTGCTAAATGATGCCTCCACTCCCACAAGCATTCGCAAATAGACCCTAAAGTCCAACAGGGTCCATGCAGCTTCCCACAGACATCCAGGTATAATATTTTATTTTATTTTCATGCTCCCCTGGCACTTGAAATCAAATCTTGGAACAAGTCCCCATGTTGCAAGACCCCTCTTCCCACATCTAGGGGCATACAGATGGTAAATGTCCTTGTGAGGGGGCACTGTACAGCCAGAAACAGTCCAGAAATTAAAGATGCTCATTACATGGTTCTGTTGCAAGATGGCTTTACACTGCTGGGGGGCAGGAATCTTGCTTCCGTTACTAAGGAGGGAAATGCTACAGGGGCAATGTTCATTAAAAACACATACCATACAACAGTTCTTTGTTAAATAAAACCAAAGTCCACTCCAGAATCCAAAGTGTAAAACTGATTTAATACAAATATTAAGTTGATGAACCTCTCCATGGAGCGTGAGGAAGGGGTGACATGATAACAGTGGGAGCAGTCTTGCAGGCACAGGACCTGACCGTAAATCTGCATGCAATCTCTTTTTCCAACAGATTGGCTTGAATCTATGCAGTAATCCCCTTGAACTGAAAAGGCTATAATTCCTAACAGCAGCATTTAAGTATGGGCCGAACGGCCTCCCAACAGATACTTGAACTATTAGCAGCACTCCCATTCCATATTCCTGCCTTCATTTCTCCCCAATAAACAGGCTTAAATGTAATCTGTCTCTCTTAGTCTCAAACACACTCAGATTGAGGTAGCACCAAGACAGCATGAGACGTTTCTACTGTCCCAATCCCATTTTTCATTGGCCTTGTAAACTTGGGGTTACTTCAGTACAGGGGGAACACTTTAAACTGAGACATTTTTGCTTTCCTTCAGAGGTGTTCACTTTTAGCATGAAAGGTACTACCGAAAACCCTCCTGCCACCCAATCACTGGTGCCACATGCCTGCTCAGTGCCCCCAAGGCCATTATGCAAACCCCTGGCCATCCCAGTAACTTCAGGCACTTTCCGCTCATGCAGCGATTCCAATTTCAGGACTACTTTCACCTAGGGGACCTGGCTGCCATGCCACACGGAGCACCCAGGCAGACTATCACCCCATCTGAGGTCCCAACCAGCCAATCCCCACACAGGACTCCCCATGCCTCCACAGGCTGTGCACACTAGGAAGTCCCAACACTGCAGAGGCCCCATGGTCTGGGGAAAATGGAGTAGTCTGCCACACTACACCCCCAACGATCCAGGCTGCCACCTCTGGACAGCACCTCAGGCCCTCTCTGCAATAACGGGCCCAGCCACAGAAAACTAACCAGCTCCCAGACTGCACTCACCCAGTGGCCAGAAATTATTTAGGAAAGGACCCCCATCAGTGCTTACCCCTACCAAGGTGTCAGAGATCATTTGGCGGGCTCCATTTTCTTCTCCTCCAGGTTCCAGCTCCCACACAGCACTGATGGGTTCAAACACTAGTGCTCCACTGATCCCCTGCAATCTATAGCCTGAACCACCGCACAGCCAATGCAGGTCTTCTAAAGAGGAGGGCCAGGGTGGCAAGCGGCCCACCAAGCCCCACTGCGGCCTCCAGCCTGAACTCATGGGCCAAACCCCCAACTTTCTACTTTTGACCTTCCCTTTTCCCTGGACTATAGGTGCCAAAACCACCCTTTTTATACCCTGGGCATGGGGCCCCATGCTGGCCACAGGCAGTCCCAATACCCCAGACCTACGGGCACCAAAGCTTTCCTGCCGAACTATGGGAATTTTAACTAGCAAGCTCATGAAGGGGTGCTTACAATTTCCCCCCACACAAAATGTTCACCTACTGGTGAATGCAAGCCAGGCCACACCACCGACTCCTCAGTGGAGAGATATGGCAATTTCTCCTTCCCCCAAAAGGCCAGAGCATGAAACCGGAAACACATGTTGGAATTTTTTTATTCTAAGCCAATCTCTAACTTAACCAAGCAAACTCACCCCATGGGGCATTCTGGCGACCCACCTGCTGGTTCCCATGGATGGATTGCCAGGTACTGCAGTGAGGGTTTCCCTCCCCGAAGTAACACTATATAACAGCCCAAAATGTCCTCAGATTGCTGCTGTCAGCAATGGGTACAAAGTACACTTACCCCCTACACTTTGGCATGACCATAACTGCTTAAATTAACAACCTACAACAGTTCAGTACAATCTTCTGTTTCCAATTTAAACAGAGGCAATCACATTACTACTTCTAAGGCACAAAAAGTTGGCAACAATATAACAGTTTCAGGGTAATTAGCTAACCACTCATATGCCGACTCATGCTCAGTCACCCACAGCTTTTGACTGGTATTACTCACTCCCACTCACACCAACCATGCATTCCTTTTACCCAGCACTGAAGTCTAGCAATTGCATAGCTCGGCATATTCCAGCCCAGCCACCTCTCTAGAAACAAACCTCTTCATGCATCATCATCATCATCATCATCATTTTTTTTCAAAACAAAACAAATTGTCAACTTAACTGTAAATGGTGAATGACATTTGCTTTACTTACTGGGGGGGGGGGAGTCAACCCCTTAAAACATTTAAACTGCAAACAAAAGGGGTTGATTTCACTCAGCATCCAGCAATAGGAGTCCATAGAATCAATTTTGCCCCAGGAAAACTCAGGCCAGATTGCAGTAACAGCGGGTACATTTAGTGGCACATAAACATCTCTGGGAGACATCATTGCCTAGTAAAACTTAAGGTCTGGCTTGGTGCGTCTTTACCAGAAGAATCCAAGGATACAATGTGATACTTGGTCTGTCTGTCTTTCTTGTCCTGCTTCCCGATTCTCTGGAAACCCCGCCATATTACAGAATTTTGTCTTTTGCCTAAACACACTCACAGATTACTCTTTCCAACTGGCTCCTCAAAATGGCTCCGCTCCTGCTGGAAAATGTATGCACCTGTACCCTAAAACCCACTGCTGGCCAATTAAAAACTGCCACGTGCCAATCAGCAGGTAATTTGCATACTCTTGGCTTTTAGTCTCATGTGAGTCCATGTGCGGCCACTCTAATGCCATGAAAACTGCAGGCTGCTAAATGGCGCCTCCACTGTCCCAAGAGTATGCAAATAGGCTCCAAAGTCTGACAGGGTCCAAGCAGCTTCTCAAAGGCATCCAGGTATAACATTTTATTTTATTTTCATGCTCCCCAGGCACTTGAAATCATATCCAGGGCGAGCCCCCATGTTGCAAGCCCCCCCCATGCATCTAGGGGTATACAGTTAGTAAATGTCCTGGAGAGGGGGCACTGAACAACCAGAAACAGAGTCCAGAAAAATAAAGATGCTCTTTACCTGGTTCTTGCTTGCTGCAAGATGGCGTCACATTGCTGGGGAGCAGGCACCTTGTTTCCATTACTGAGGAGGGAAATGCTGCAGGGGCAATGTTAGTTAAAGATACATACCATACACCAGTTCTTTGTTAAGTAAAACCAAAGTCCACTCCAGAATCAAAAGTTCAAAATTGATTTAATACAAATATTAAGTTGATTAATCACTCCATAGAGTGTTTGGGGGGGGGGGGTACATGATAACGGTGAGAGCAGTCTTGCAGGCACAGGACCTGACCATAAATCTGCATGCAATCTCTTTTTCAAACAGATTGGATTGAATCTATGCAGTAGTCCCCTTGAGCCAAAAAAGCTATGTTTCCTGACAGCAGCAATTAACTGTGGGCTGAAAAAGCCTCACCTGGAGCTACTTGGACTATTAGCAGTGCTTCCATTTCATATTCCTTCCTTCCTTCATTTCTTTCCAATAAAACAGGTTTAGTTTTAATGTCTCTCTTAGTCTCAATCACATTCAGACTGACGTAGCACCAAGACAGCATGAGACATTTCTACTGTCCCAATCCCATTCTTCATTTGCCTTCTAAACTTGGGGTTACTTCAATACAGGGGGAAAACACTTTAAACTGAGATGTACTTGCTTGCTGTTACCAATGTTCACATTTAGCATGAAAGGTACTACCGAAAACCCTCCTACTACCCATTTGCTGATGCCACATGCCTGCTATGGGCCCTCCAGGCTGTTATGCAAACCCCTGGCCATTCCAGAAACTTCAGGCACTTTCCGTTCATGCAGTGATTCCAATTTCAGGACTACTTTCAACCAGGGGACCTGACTGCCATGCCACAAGGAGCACTTAGGCAGACTGCCACCTCACCTGGGGTCCCAACTAGCCACTCCCCACATAGGACTCCATATGCTGTGCAAACTAGGAAGCCCCAACACTGCAGTGGCCCTACGGTCTGGGGAAAAGGGGGTAGTCTGCCGCACTACATCCCCAGCGATCCAGGCTGCCACCTCTGGACTGTACCCCAGGTTGTCTCTGCCATAGCAGGCCCTGCCACAGAAAACTAACTGGCTCCTAGACTGCATTCTCCCATAGGTGAGAAATTATTTATGAAAGGACCACCATCAGTGCTTACTCCTACCAAGGTGCCAGATATCACTTGGCGGGCTCCAATTTCTTCTCTTCCAGGCTCCAGCTCCCACACACAGCACCAATGGGTTCAAACACTAGTGCTCCACTGATCCCCTGCTATCTGTAGCCCAAACTGTGGCACAGCCAATGTGAGTCTTCAAAGGAGGAGGGCCAGGGTGGCAAGCGGCCCACCCCAGCCCCGCCCTGGCCCTCCGACTGAACCTATGGGCTGAACCTCTCCCCCGGCTCTTTCCTTCCAACCTTCCCTCGGACTCCCTTTAGGCGCCCAAACCAACATTTTTGTACCCTGGGTGTGGGGCCCCCTGCTGGCCACAGGCAGCCCCAACACCCCAGACCTACAGGCACCAATGTTTCCCTGCCTAACTACAGGAATTTAACTAGTAAACTCCCGAAGGGGCACTTACACTTGAATTGTCCATATCAATGTCCATTCTGGCACAGTACACTTTAACTTAAACAGTGCATCCCCACACCATTCCAGACAGAATTTAATCATCTCTTCTCCCACAATCAGTACAGTACTCTGACATATTCTCTAATTGGCAGCAGCTTGCTTTTCCCACACTCAATACAGACAACTCTGTCTGGTGCCTGTACTCCCTGGTGGCAAAGTCTCTCTCTCGATGTTCTCTGCTGTTTCTCAGATCCTTGGGACTGAGATCAGCCTCATGCCCAGATGACCCTGGTCCCCCTTTATCCATTGATGGCCTCATTCTCCGACAGCTCATTTGGAGCATCTGTGCTCCCTGGTAGACTTGGGTGGCATATACTCACAGGGGCATTCACTCAGTACCCCCAAATGCCTGATTATTATTCCCTTTCACTCCCTTAAGTCCCCATGCTTCTGTTGGCTACAGCAGCCTCATACTTGTTGTGGATTACCCACCATGGATGAGAAGTCCAAGTTCCTGTTACCTCTGTGCACTAGGCAGTCCATTCTCCCTGGGTTGAAATCTTGCTAATGCCAAGCAAGAAATTTGGTCTCACTTGCTCTTCCTTGCGTTGGATTACCCCCAATAGGGTCTTGATGGTGACGGCCTCTGCCACGTCCACTCAGGGCACTATCTCTGGCCACTCTTCCATGAAAAAACCAACAGGCTCCTGCAGGAGTGGGCAATCACCCCAACTCCCTCTTCAGGATTAGTTTCTTCCTGCCCAAAATCTCCTTCCAGGCCAGATGAGTTCTGCCCTCCAGGGAACTCCCAGCCAATTCCAGGCAGCCTCCTGGGGTGGGGAGCTAAAATTAACTGTGTAGGGTTTAGGCCCAAGACTGGCTGAGGGATGGCCCCTTCTAAATGTCCTCTATGATTCTAACCCCCAAGGAGGGGGGTTACATACTAAATAGACTTTTCAGCCTAGTAATATGCAGAATATCTCTATATCCCTTGAATATAAATATCAGTAGGAAGGCTACCACAAGAACTGTAGCAATAGTAAGTTCTCATTTAGCTGTATAATTAAAACAGTTAATTGGAAAGTCCTTTGAATGCCCATAAAGGCCTCATGACCCACTATGGGCAATAGGTGCCATGTACTAGCTAGCATATACATCCCCCACTGTAAAACTGCTAGTAACCTGGTTCTCCCCAACCCCTCCAATCTACTGATTAACATTTTCAGATGCATTTCAAGGTACAGTTACACCTTATAACATATAATCATTAAATGCAGAAGGTAATCAAAAGTAGTATTGTGCAGAATTTGAGTGATTAAAATATTTAACTGATTTAAAGTCATATGAACAGTTTAAACACCGTTCTGTTTGGTCTCTGACATAGTCTCTAGTCACCAATACACCCCTCCAAACTGGCAAACTGGGGAGAAGTGCATGTAGTAAAATCAAATGATTAAAGCTTACCACTCAGTGTGGCACCGCCAAATATGAATAACTACTGTTAAACCTGGAAGGCTTGATTTCAACTCTGAAAGCAAATGCCTAATGAAGGCTTGTTGCAGATGCTGCATTCTGCAAACTGGTGAAAGTTAAGGAAAGTCCTAGTGCTGTTCAATTGTCAGTCTCTTTTTCTTCCTGCACCGTCTGGTTCCTCATGGTGCATCTGGAGGCTGCCATTTTTGAGGCCTATTTCCCTGCATCTGCAGGATCTCTAAAACCATAATTTTTGCTGTCCCAGACTATCATCAGTTTGCCCAGGAATTGAATGGAGTGTGTAATGTTCAAGTCCCACAACACACTATGGACCCCATAAAAATGCTTTTTCCACTGGCGGGTAGCATAGCAGACATCAGGTTAAAGTAAAACTGTTGCAACCTCATCAGATACAATATTTATAGTCCTTTAAATATTCAGCTTATACTCAGCTTTGTTTCACATTTCTCTCAGCAAATAGAAGACACTATTTCTTTTTGTATAGATTTTGGTCCCAACTGCCTCTTACTCATGCCACCGGGCCCCCCTCCAGTCTCCAGTCCTGTCACTGCTCCCCCATTATCAAACCAGCGGGGATCCACATGGTGCAGGACCCAAGGACTGTGGGGCCATCACTCGTGGCAGCCATTCACATAGATATTTTCTCTTTTTTTTCTCTCCTTAGTACTGCCCTTCACCCCAGACGTCCAGCATAGCCTCTGTCAGCCTCAAAAGCAGTAGTGCACACTGGGCATGTGCCACACCTTACAAGGGAGCAAGGTTCCCAGCTCACTGTGAGGGTCCACTACTGCAGCGTGTCCATGCCATCTCCCTCCTTGGCTGGCTTGTGCTGTGATTGGGAGCAATCGCCAGCCTGACCACCCAATCCTAGACACAGGCTCGCTCCCAAACCAGGGTCACCAGTGTGGAAGTGCATAGTGCTACCACTGAGCCACTGGGTGGCCCTAGAAGTCACTATTTAAAAGATTTATCTTCCTCTGATTGATTTATACATTGATGACACAACAGAAGGCTTTTCACAGCCCTGGTGATGACTTGTATTGCTATTTTAATAATACAAAAAAAATTAATGAGGTACAGCAGCTTTGGCTGGGGCACATCCCAATGACCAGGGAACCCCCAGTAATTGCAGGCTTTGCCTGTACACACAATGGGTTGTGAAGGCATTGTATAATACCAAAATTATTGACTTTCATTCTCGATGTGGCTGCTTAACTGCGTTTCCCCCCCTCGCAGTGACATTTCACCAGCAAGGTCCCCCACAGTGACTACAGCACCTAGCAGTGGTGGGAAACCTCCTGGAACCCGGCACTGCCTGTGGGGGGTCCTGCACCCCCCAATCAGCTTCGACTGGAGTTGAGAATCTTTAAGTGGGGAGGTGTTCAGGGGTGCAGCCCCCCGTGTGGGGAGTTTGGGGGGTGAAGCCCCTCAAAGAAAATAAAGAAATCAATAGCAACCCGGCAGCTGACTGCAGAATGTGGTCGACCTGCCGGTGTCACTGACAGGGCGTTCCACAGAATTTCTGTCGGACTCCTGTTGTGGATCCGTTTAATTATACAGGTAAACACGTTCTGATATGCACATTTTCAGACAAAGAAGACTCAAATTTAATGTTAAAACATAATTGTACAGCTCTTGAGGAGCTTAGCCACAGGTTATTCCAAAAGAACATAAACTACTGTTTCTTTTCCTAAGAAAGAATTTTAAAAAGGAGCTATATTTGAAAATAACCTACCTGGCCAAGTCTATTAGAACATCCCATTCCTGCCCTTTTGATGAGAGTTAGGTAGAAAGTCCGAGTCTTAGAACAGTTGCTCCTTCCAGATTATCCCACAGAGGACAGAGTCTCATGCCCAATACATCCGTCTGTACTTATTAGAACAAGATTTTTTTGTACAGCATCCCTAGGTCTAACTTTGACAAGTAGGTTCTTTGAAATTTGTATTTGAAAAGGAAATATTCTGCCTTAAAAATGACACAAAGCACATCTTCTTGACCTGGAAGGACACTACTTCTTTATTCAGCTGTGAGCTGTGTGAGAAATTCTGTATTGCACTTGATATCTGCAACAACGTGCACTTTTGCTCAATTCTGTGGGAGGTGAAACTAACTACCCTTGGTAATTGCTTTTTATTTACATATTTATTTAGTGTTTAACCAAGACGGGGCTTGCAAACTAGTAGTGAGTAACTTCAGAAGGATTTAAATACTGCATTTGGGTAGACCCTTGGAAGTAGCTAGATTGTCTATTAGGATTTTCTGACAGTTAAACTATTTTTAAATTTACAGGTGGCTGAGGAGTTGAAAAAGGAGCTTGCAAACTCTGCTTATCTTGGAAGTAACTTTACAAGGGTTTGAATACTGCATTTTGGTTGTCCCTTGGGGGTAGCTGGATTGACTACTAGGATTTGGGACAGAAACTATTTTTATAATTTACTGGTGTGTAGGAGTTTGTGATAGTTAAACTATTTTTAAGTAAGTTACTGGAGGTTAGTTGAATTACTATAAAGGCAGTACTCACCAGGGTGGTGGAGCAGTGGTGTATTTGATTGTTTCTAACAGTCACCTGTGGTTGTGGACTACCCCCTCCCCACACCCCACCCCCCAGGCATGGCATTTCCTTTATAGCCAAAGTTCTGACATCACTTCCTCAACAGGTCTTGGGGCAGAACTGTCATATTCTTAATAACTCATCACAGTGCATAAAGGGTAAGTACATGCCACCAAAAAAAAAAAAAATTATATATATTACATATTGTATATTATAAAGGAGAGGGACATGTGGGGAGTGGTGCAATGCACTGGCTGTGGGGCAGCAGTTTTCCGGGAGACATTCTGGAAACTGTGCTGCTGTCCTATTTGCAGGCAACTGTCTGCTCTGAGGGAGGAGTTTGCCCACCTACAGGCTGAACTGGCAAGAACTAAGGAGGCCTCCCCCACCCAAAGAGCACCACTACCACAACCACTGCCTCAGAGGTTGCCAAGTATGAAGAGCAGTTGGATCACAGTGGGTTCTGGGAGGGTGCGGGTGGTGGAACAGAGGCAAAGTCCCCTAGTTGTACCTCTACACAAATCATATGCCAGTCTGGCAAAGCAAAGTTCCTTTATGATGGCACCCTCAGTGGAGACCAAGAAGAATGCTGAGGACATCCACAAGGGAGACCCACAAAAGGGTGGCAAGGGACACCACAGGGGAAGGAAACAGCTTCTGATAGGGGACTCAATTGTTGGGGGTAGAACTGGGGAAGGGAGAGGAGAGGGAAGTAAGATGCCTGCCTGGTGCCATGGGTTGGAGGGACAAGAAGCGAATCCTCACAATTGCAGAAGCAGCATCACAGGAGAGGGAACTAGATATCATTGTCCACCTTGGGACAAATGACCTAGCTAGGCATGGAATCAGTGCAGTGCAGGATGAATTTGTGGCGTTGGGGAGGGGCCTCAGACAGGTAGCAAGCATGGTTACCTTCTCAGAGGTGCTGCCAGTCCATGGCAGGGGTGAGGCTGGGGTACTGCACAGCATGCAGTTTAATAAATGGTTGCAAAACTGGTGCAGAGCACAGGGTTTTGGCTTCTTTGGGGACTGGGGGTACAGCTGGAGAGATGAAGGTCTATACTGGCACAATGGTCTGCATCTGTCCATGAAGGGAACCAAGCTCCTAAGTGATAGGTTTAAATGCTTCCTTGGCAAGCTTTTAAACTAGCCAAGGGAGAGGTGCTGATAAGAGGCAGGAAATTTCAAGCCTCCCCCACAAAACATGGCAGGTAGTAAGGTGAACACTGAGGTACAGAGCTCAACACAGGGCAGGACAGGGGTAAATGGAAAAATAGACAAGGGCAATAAGAGCAGGGATGGGAGGAAAAAGGATAAAGCCAACATTAAATGGAGGGCAATGAGTACCAATGCCCGTAGTCTGGGAAACAAGCTTCCTGAGCTAGTAGCCCTGATGGAAGATGAAAAATTGGGTATTGTGGCAGTCACGGAAACACAGTACATGGAGAACCATGACTGGGATGTCAACATACCGGGGTACACAGTCTACAGAAGGGACAGGGAGGGTAAAAGAGGAGGTGGAGTAGCTCTATATGTAAGGGAAGGGATCAAAGCTACAGAACTGAAAAGTAAAGGGGGAGGACAAGAGGCACTCTGGGTCACCTTGGAGACAGGGAATGGCATCACAATCCACACTGGGGTTGTATACAGACCCCCTTCTCAAGGGGAGGAAACAGACAAGAAAATGATGGAAGACATTCTCAAAATGGCTGAAAAGGGGGAGATACTGTTGATGGGGGACCTGAATATGCCAGATGTTAACTGGATGACATGGACTGCAGCCACATCCAAGAGCAGGGTCATTCTCAATGCCCTGCAGGGGGCAGGCCTTAGACTGCTAGTGTTGGAACCCACTCGGGAGGGAGCAATACTAGATCTGGTACTCTCAAATGGAGAGAGGATCACAAATTTAGAAGTCAGTAGACATCTGGGAACAAGTGACCACTGCACAATGTGCTTCACAATAAGCACAACCATGGAGACAAGCCATACAAAAACAAGGATACTGGACTTTAGAATGGCCGACTTTGGCAAAATGGGCGAATACCTGAGGAATGCACTAGCAAATGGCCAAAAAGGAGGAGTGGAAGAACAATGCAGAAATATCAAAACTGCTATCATAGAGGCAACAAGCCTTTGTGTGAAACAAATAAAGAAAACAAAACGGAGTAAAAAACCACTATGGTTCTCAGAAGAGGTGGCAGGGAAGGTTAAGGAGAAAAAGGCTGCATTCAAAAAGTGTAAGGAATCACAGAAGGAGCATGACAGGGAACTGTATCAATTAAATCAGAAAGAAGTGGGGAAGGCAGTCAGAATAGCAAAGGCCCAAACTAAGGAAAAAATAGCCAACTCAGTTAAGAAGGGGGATAAAACCTTCTACAGGTACATAAGGGAGGAATAGTGAAGATTAATAAAGGAGAGATGAGGTGGGCAGAGGGAGACAGTGAAAAGGCAGAGATACTGAATGAATACTTTTGCTTAGTATTCACAAAAGAAGATGAGGAGGAGTTACCTAAACCAGACAATAGAAGCACTCTGGGTAGGGGGGTTGACACCAGTCCATTTACAGAAGAAAGAGTCCTGAAAGAACTCCTAAAACTCAAGGTGGACAAAGCAATGGGGCCTGACGGGATTCACCCCAGAATCCTAAAAGAACTAAGGGAGGACCTAGTGACACCACTGACCACACTTTTTAATAAATCATGGGAGGATGGGGTGGTACCTGAGGACTGGAGGAGGGCAGATGTGAGTCCCCTTCACAAAAGTGGGAGCAAGGCAGAAGCAGGAAACCACTAAGGTTACCACCTACTCGGTTTTTGACCGAATGATTCGGTTTTCTAGGTCCAGATTCGATCCTCCTGTTTTCACCATTGCAAATTCGGTTTTTATGGTGGGTCAAGCAGCACCTGTTAGATTCCCCACTAACTGTTTCATTTTCTTCTCATCTGACTGTAAGCAAGTGTCTGACATTTTAGTGTGATTGCATGCTTGCAGTGCATGCTAATCAGGAAGTGCCTCCAAGAGCAGGGCACTTAAAGAGCCAATTGTGTCCCTGTCTGCTCAGTTGTCACCTCTAACTTCACACCAGCAAATTAGAAGATTATTCATGGGAAGGGTAAACAATACCACCTTAATGAACACCTTCATTTTTCTGAAACTAGACAGGTACCACATTAGGGTAACTTCCTGTCCCCGTATGGACTGTACAATGTGTTTCAGAAACTTTACCTGCTAATCCAGTTTTATTCTGAGGTAGTACTTTTTCAGTCATTTTGAATGCTCACATGCTTGTAAAACAGATTCTGTTAAATCCTTCACCATTTTACTTGCATGGTCAGATTACAAACAAATTCTGATGTCATGCAGACCTTTGTTTGTATACCAGTCAGTCTGAAAGGTGTAAAGTAGGGCTATTAAGACCATTAGCAGCAAATCAAACTAATCCTTTCCAGGCTGCATTGTGAGTATAGTCTTTGACTGCTGTGATCAGGAATACTTTTATACCTTTAAATGTTCGCCATTTTTTCCTTTAGGGTCTGTCCTATATTTTAAAATTTGTTACCCCTTTTGTTAATTTAATAATCTAATATTTTATTTCATTTCTAGCAATACTATGCCTCTCTCTCCTCAGTAGTTATTGTTGTCCATTTTCATACTACTTGGATATTCCAGGAAGACCAATCCAGGCCTTTCAGATGAACAGCACAGAATAATATGGCTAATGTCATGCTAAGCTACAGAAATGAGAAAAGGAAGAGAGAGAGCAGTAGCTGATGAGATGACAGGAACACAATCTACATTTGATGGCACTGCAAATGTAAGCAATTTATAAAAGTTTTTCAAAACATTGTTTTTTTTACTAGAAGAGAGACGCTAAGCTAAAGCTTGTTTACAGGTGCAACCTGAGAGCACAAGGGAATTAAGTGATTTGTGTAGGATCACAAAGTATGCAAGTTTGGGCTGTAGGATTCAAACCCTGGTCTCCAGAATTGCAGCTTCGAGCTTTAAACCACTGCGCTATACTGTCTCCACGCTACATATCACATATCATGCTATCTGCTGTGTATGACTGACATGGAAAACAAAATAGGGTATTTAACAGCATAGAATAGTTCCTACCACTTTTAAAAACTTATCTGACATTACAAATAACTTTTGAGTAGGAGCAATGGGAGGGACAGTAGCACATCTTAAAATGGCAGATGATATTTGTAATTACATCTCGTCCACCATTACTGTGTAGTTTATTTATTTATTGAAAGAGTTTTACCAGAAAAGGCCCCCTGATCCAAACTAGCCAGTTGTCAGAGGTTTCCTTGTAATCACTGGATTTGTCAGCTAAGCTGTGTACACAGGATGGAAAGTCCCCTGAACCTTCCCCCCAATCCCACCAAATGTTAACACATACTGAAATTTAAAATATTTAGATCTAAATCAAATAAACCAAACATAATAATCATGATGTAATTTAAAGAAGTTGTACACAATGTTGTATCCACAGAAATTCTGAATAAATCAAGTGAATCAGAGTCCAAGCGATGCCCTCATTAGTCAAAAGGGGTGCGGTTAGGGGTGGAGTGTGGGGGTGTGGTTTAGTATTCAGTTTTCATCTCATCCAAAGGTGGCAACCCTAGAAACTACAGACCTGCAAGTTTGACCTCAGTGGTAGGGAAAATGATGGAATCACTTCTGAAAGAAAGAATTGTTGAGTACCTAGAGGCCAGCGGGGCACAGGACCCAAAGCAGCATGGATTTACAGCAGGAAGGTCATGTCAGACAAATCTAATTGATTTCTTTGACTGGGTAACCAAAGCAATAGACCAGGGAGGGGCTGTGGATATGGCCTACTTAGACTTTAGCAAGACATTTGACACAGTCCCGCACAAAAAACTAATAATCAAGTTAGCCAGTCTGGGAGTGGGTTCCAGGGTGGTAGCCTGGGTAGCAAACTGGCTGCACAACAGGACACAGAAGGTAATAGTGAATGGAACACATTCTGAAGAAAGGGGGGTTACTAGTGGAGTACCTCAGGGCTCAGTATTGGGTCCAGTCCTCTTTAACATCTTTATAGGTGACATTGCAGAGGGTCTGGAGGGAAAGGTATGCCTCTTTGCAGATGACACAAAGATCTGTAACAGAGTTGATACACAAGGGGGGTAGAAAGGATGAGAAATGACTTGGCAAGTTTGGAGGAATGGTCAGACATATGGCAACTTAGATTAAATGTAAAGAAGTGCAAAGTAATGCACCTGGGAAACAAAAACCCAGGAGAAGAGTACACAATAGCAGGGGAGGTACTAACAACGACAAAAATGGAAAGGGACTTGGCTGTAGTCATATCAGATGACCTGAAGGTGGGTAAGCAATGTGAGAAGTCAGTAAGGAGAGCCAGGGGGATACTGGGATGCATAGGACGGGGCATCACAAGTAGAAAAAGGGAAGTGGTTATCTCTCTGTACAGACAGTTGGTGAGACCCCATCTGGAATACTGTGTGCAGTTTTGGAGACCCCATCTATGCAAGGACATAGACAGGATGGAAGCAGTCCAGAGGAGGGCAACTAAAATGGTGCAGGGCCTGCATCAGAAACCATATGAAAAGAGACTGAGAGAGCTTAATATGTATACCCTTGATGAAAGGAGGGACGGGGGGACATGATAGAAACTTTTAAGTACCTCAAGGGCATCAACAAAGTCCAGGAGGGTAGCATCTTTCAGAAAAAGAGATGTGTAAGAACAAGGGGGCACAATTTAAAGATAGATGGGGACAGCTCAGGGATAATGTGAGGAAATATTTTTTCACGGAGAGAGTGGTGGATGCATGGAACAGCCTTCCTGGGGAGGTTGTTGGGTGTAAAACAGTGGGGGAATTCAAACATGCATGGGACAGACATAAGGCAATTGTAGTGGGGGGTTGCAGGAAGTAGGCTGTTGGTTAACTAGAATCTGCAGCTTATCCAATAGGAAGGGAAATGGGCAGACTGGGTGGTCCTTATCCGCCGTCAAAGTCTATGTTCCTATGTTTCTATGTGCTCCAAAATGTCCTGCATTCCTTTTATCTTTGCTTGCAGAATGCATGTCAAACATATTAGGATCTTCAGAAAGAAAAAAGGAGATGCGGAAGGGGGAGATGGTAGGCCGTGAACCAATGATGTGGCTGGAAATTAATCTTCAGCCAATGATGCAGGACCCTTCTGATGATACATGATGCACTTGGCAAGCACACATTTCAAAGGGAGTTCACTGCACCAATCAGTGTGTAGGCTTTTGCCATGCTGGTGACACTTTGTGTGCCCTAAAGTCTCATGTTGATGGCGTTTTCCTGTCGGACACTTATCGCTTTCTAGCCCTCCCCAACATCAGTGAAACTGCCCTTGCTCACTCCTGTCGTGCTCTCTCCCACACTCTAATATCAAAGCAACCAGCCTTGCTGGTACAGCTGCTCCTGTGGCCTTCTGTCCCCTGCCCCAGTATGCTGTTTCTGTAACTCTCTCCTGCCCCTGAGGGCTCCTCACAGTCTTGCTGAGCAGGATTCTGTTTCAATGCAATGCTGCGGATTAGTTGTTCCTTATAACTAAAGATATGTGGCTGAAGCCCCCCTCACCTCCCCCAGTGAAGCATCATGCAAAAGAAGCTAAGCACCAAGGTTTTTGCCACACTTCTATTTCTGCTTGGTTGTATTTATTGATTTATTTATTGAATTTTGTTGACCAGGTAGGCCCACTGAGACTAGAAGTCCCTTTTCCGGGGGGATACAGATGGTAACCAACTGAAACTGAACCAGACTGAGCTATTTGTGGTATTTTTTAGTGAATGGGGGAAATTTGGCCAGGACATCGCAAAATTCCCCTGCTCTTTTTGAGAAGTGCCTTGGGATCTTTAGCGTCCACCTGAACAACCAACAGAACAGGCAAATGGGACCTCGGTTTAGTGTCTCATCCAAAAGACAGCACCTCAGGAATGCAGCATTCCCCTCATGATGCACTACAGTGTCAGTATTGGACTTTACCCCAAGTGCCTGGTGTGGGGCTAGAACCCACAATCTTTTGATCTTCCAGCCTCAGAGGCGAGTGTGCAACCTGCTAAGCCACTGACACTGATATTTATATTTAGTAAATCTTCACTGCAGAAGCACTTTGGTACTTTAATTGTTTATTGAATATAAACCTCCTTGAGTGAAATGTTTTGTGCTTTTACTCTGCTGCTTGGCTGTGTGCATGTGGTTCATGCCTTGGGATCATCAATCAACTGTGGGACAGCATGGAGGATTTGGAGAGTCAGAGAAGATGTAGCAGTCTTTGATTTATTAAATTCCATGAGGAAAGTGAAGGAGCAGACATCTGTGCCTTTTTCAGCCATCCCCATCCTTCTCAAAGTGCAAGGGTCCACCCCCACTGAGATGGAATTGGTCCACTGATCTATGGCCCCTGCCCAAGCCTGGTGACTGACCCCAGTCAGTACTGGTGAAACTCTTGTGTTTGAACAACCAGGAATGGGTCCTTCATCTGTCTTGGTAGAGGGGACTGCTGCAACAGCAGGACCACACATCTCTATATCTCAACTATTTTCTCTTCAGTTACTCCAAAAGAGAAAAACATTTAATTGTGCACTGGCAAAGCCCCTTCTGAAAAATCCATCTTTGGACCCAGATGTCTTGGTGAGTTATCATCTGAGAAAGTGGTTGTGCTGCAGCTGGAGGAACACCTGACATCCTCTATCGTTCATGAACCATTCCAGTTGGGTTTTAGAGCTGGACACATAATGGAGACAGCACTAGTCAGGGTGCTTAATGGTCTGCTCAGGACAAGGGATAGAGGAGAATGATCAATTCTCATCCTCTTTGATCTTTCTTCAGTATTTGATACCATGAACCATGATGTGCTTCTAGACTGTCTCAAGGAGTACACCAGACTCACCAACACTGTCATCCACTGTGAGTCATTTTTATTGGCTAGAACCAAGAGGGTAGTTCTAGGAATTTGTTTTCTCAAACACAGTGGTTCTGTCCTGTGGCATACCCCAGGGTCCGGACCTGTTGCCATTGTCATTCATGGTTTATATGCTACCCCTGGGCAAGGTCTTTAGATGTTTTGGGCTTGGGTTTCACTACTATGCAGATAATACCTGGCTCTATATGTCATTTGCTCCTGATACTCAGAGGGTGTCGACATGTTTAATGTGTGACTGACCACGATCCACAACTGGATGGCTTCTGGTGGGCTAAGACTGAACCCTGAGAAGATTAAGGTTTTAGTGGTTGAGCCAGGCAGAAAGGGGGGGGATTTGTGGCTGACACAGGAGTGACTGGGCTTCTGCTTGGTGACTCTGGTCTGCTAGCCAGCCCGAGGATAAAGAATCTGGGAGTCATACTGGATGAAGTTCTGAAAATGGAGGCCCAGGTGTTGGCCGTAGTCTGGAATGGCTTTTTCCATCTTGGGAATATCCATCAGATCAGATCCCTGATCCCCCCCAGGACCTGGCCACACTGATCCATGCATTCATGACCTCTAGGTTGGACTACTGTAGTGCTCTGTACCTTGGGGGTTAGTGGGGGTATGTTATGACACCTGTGGCTGCTGCAGAACGCAGCTACTTGGTTACTTATCGGCTTACCAAGCTCAAGCCATATCTGTTTGGCACTGCATGACCTGCACTGGCTGCTAGTGAAGTGGCGTATCTAATTTAAGATAGGTTTATTAACCAATAAAGCCCTACACAGACTGGGTCCAGCCTACCTGGTGAAGCTCCTACACCCACACACCCCAGTTTGCCCACTCTGATCAGCCAAGGAGGGCCTCTGCATGGTCCTGAGGGCCAGACTGAAGAGTTTGGTGACTGGGCCTTTGAGATAGTGGGCCATCTTAGGTATCAACATAGTTGGGGGAGGAGTTACTGTCAACTTTTGGTACATGTCTTCATGCCCCTGGTAAGTAGTTTCCATCCCTGGGTGGTATATTAATCATCCTGGCCCCAAGGAGGTGCAGACCAACAGGATCGGGGGGGGAGATATACAAACTGGGCAGCTTCATGGTCATATGTTGTTTTTTTTCTGCATTTTACGTATGGTTATCATCTGTAGTCTGGGACAGTTCATTTGTTGAAGGGGTGTTACTCCTAGGTTCAGGGCTGTTAAAGATTTGTCCAAGTTTCAGTATTCTGATCCTGATGGGCTTTCTATACATTATTGGATTCTCAGTTTTCACTGCAAGCAATACAAAATGCTAAATTTCAGAACCTCTTACCCTCCTATCTGCAAATAAGAGTATGTACTGTGCCATTTGGGCCACAAAATAATACACTCTGTGTGGGGGGGGGGGTTACCTAAATCTCAGTGTGATATTGATGTACAGGGTTCCTCTGTAGTGGCATCCTCAATCTGCTCTTCTATTAACAGTCATGGCTGAACTCACTCACCATAGCTGGAATGTCAGGGGCCTCAACTTTCCAATTAAATGTATGACAGGTCTGTCACACTGTCTCAGTACTGAAGTAACATTTCTCCAGGAAACTCGTCTGCTAAGTCCGAAGCTGCTAAGGGGCTGGCTGGGAAGAGGACAGTGTAGACTCAGTTGAAAAAAAGGAAGTCTACATTTTAGTGTGCAAATCCCTGTGTTGGTCTATATCCCATAGCAAGTGTGATGAGGACAGCAGATCTCTCTTGGTTGGAGTGATCACCCTGAAAGGTCCATTAATCTTGGCAAATGTCTATGGGTCTAATGTTGATGATCCCTTGCTGCTTACTAAATTTAATCAAGAGTTGACTACCTTTAACACCCCCAACTCCTCTGCTTGTCAATGGGGTTTTAACCTTGTTCTAGAGGCCTACTTGGACTGCCACTCTGGCAATGCAGAATGCCAACTATGAGCAGTGGAGCACTTAAATCCTTAATGAGTGAGCATGCCCTAGTGGCTACCTGGTGCCTCCTTTCCTTATGTGGCAAGAATTTTACCTGTTTCTCCACCTCACATACTACTCACAGTAGTATTTACTTCCAGTTAACCTCCCTCTCTATTACCTAAACTGTGATAGATTTACTGTCCACCCAGTGATAATTCCAGACCACGTACTACTCTCTGTTAATGTGACACGGGCCAGCCAACCCTAGGACCCTCTACCTGGAGGCTTGATCTCCTCCTCTTTTAAGAGAACACATCTCAGGCCTGGGTAAAAAAGGAAAAAATCTTTGCTCTTTAGCCAAAATGATGATTATGGGGAAGTGTTCCAGGGCATCCTGTGGGAGTCTTACAAGAAGTATATTGGAGAGTAAATTATTTGATGTGCTTTCCATAAGCACAAAGAGAGGCTGAGATGAGATACCTGAGGGCCTGCTTAAAGCAGGTGGAATCAAAATATAAAGCTCAATCTTCCCTATCTGACTCCACCTTAGAGGTACTCACAGGTTTCTGCACATATAGAAACAGAGAAACAGAATTTGTCAGCAGAAAAGGACCATTTGACCATTTGACCCAGTAAGTCTGCCAAGATGTTCCCTTCCTAATCTGTCTCTGCAGATGCTAACGGGTCTTCAGCAGCCCTCCCTGCACCCTACCTTTTTTCTAATATATATCCCTATATCTATCCAATGCATGTTTGAAGCCCCACACTGTTTTCACCTCCACTACTTCCACTTGCAGTCTGTTCCAGGTGTTACCACCCTTTCACTGAAGACATATTTCCTCCCATCTCTCTTAAACTTGCCCCTGCAGCTTCATCACATGCCCCCTGGTACTGTTGTTTTTTCTCATTTGAAAGAGACTCCCCTTCTGCACCCTGTTCACCCCTGTGAGGTACTGTAGGCCTCTATTATGTCACCCATTGCTTTCCAGTCTTCCAGGGTATACATGTTGAGATCCTCGGTCTGCACCATTTTAGTTGCCCTCCTCTGGACTGTCTCCACCCTGTCTAAGTCCTTTCTGAAGTGTGGCCTCCAAAACAGGACACGCTACATCAGGTGGGATTTCACCAGCGAATGATAGTGGAAACACCACCTTCCACCTCCTGCTGGAGATACCCCTCCCAATACTCCCAAACATCCCACTGGGCCTACCCATTGCTTTGTTACACTGCCTTGTCACCTTGGGGTCATCAGATATGATAACCCCAAAGTCTCTTTCCTGTTTAGCGACTATCAGTACCCCCTTCCTATACTCAGCTCCAGGGTTCCTATGCTCTAAGTGCACAATTTCACATTTTTTGGTATTGAACCCCAACTGCCATGCTCTTGTCCACTCCTTGAGTTTCCCAAGATCCCTGCACATTCTCTTCACCCCCGCCTGAGTTTCCACACTATTGCAGATTTTGGCATCATCTGCAAAAGAGTATACCTTCCCTTCTAGTTCTTCAGTAATGTCACTTATGAAGACATTGAAGAAGACCAGTCCCAGTACTAAGCCCTCTGGTACCCCATTGGTCACAACCACAACTGTAATGCCATTAATGATGTGATACTAAAAAATGAACTGAGTGAAAACTTTAGAATTAAAATAACATTTGGCAAAGGGGGGATAATTTGAAAGATGTCTCGAGTGAGACCAACAAGCAACCAGACAGTGCTGCTAAATTGTCAGCCAAAAGGGTTATATCAGTGCAGATGTTGTAATGTGTGTAAATTAGTAACAGATCTGTGGAATTGTCTGTGCCTGGATTGAAAACTTCAGTTCAAATCAAGCTCTTTATTAGCTATAAAACTAAATTTGTGATGTATGACCTGACATGCTGATGTCCAAAGATAGATGTTGGACAAACTATTTGAGAATTGTGTGTAAAGCATGTTCCTAAAGTTCTGTGGCAAATCCTTTTCAGCAGTATCATAATGGTGAATTGGGCACTTTTGCATTTCTGGTATAAGAGCATATTAAAAGACATCCCTGTACATAGGGTGAGTAAGCTTCTGCAAATGGAATCAAAGATGATTTTTAACTCAATTCTCTGGCAGCTAATGAGATCAATGAAGACACTGATTTTTTTTAATATTTATAGTGCATAATGTGATTCACATCACTTATGTAGAGTGGTTAGCTAGAATAGATTAGATTTAGCTTGAGAAATTAGTTATAATGTTTTTTGAAAGGTGAGGGTCAATGCTTGCTATCAATTGAATCATCATAGAAGCTTGACAGCAGAAAAAAGACCATACTGGCCCATCCAGTCTGCCCCTTTCCCCCCTACAGCTCCCCCTCCCTGCCAGCTCCCACCCTCCCCCGATACTCAGCCCCATATGCTTGTCCCATGCCTTCTTGAATTCTTCCACTGATTTAGCCCCCACCACTCTGTCTGGTAGTCTGTTCCAGGGCTCCACCACCCTCTCCGTGAAGAAACGCCCTCTCACATTAATTAATTGATTCATTGGTAAGAATAACACAAAGGGATTTGAGAACCTTGATACTGATCGGTTGCTAATAATAATGAAAAATAGGGAAATTATCTAGTCATGAATGCATCCAAATGTATTATCAGGTAATTTAATTGGCAGTTCAGTATCAATAATTGACTTGCCATTCATGGTAAATATTACTATGCTCTATCCTTTGTGTATATTAAAGCTTAATTAATAGAAATAGGAATGCAGTTATTTTACCATAGCTGTTCTACACTAGATTTTTGTATTGTTTTAGTTTTATACATAATTAGAAATTCATTTTGGGAAATTTGTAGTGTTAGGCACAGCATAGTAACTTAGAAGAGATTTCCTTTAATGTACTGCATTTGTGAGAACTGGGTGAATTTGAAATGTGTTTTGAGCCCGGTTTTAAACAAAGACAATGTCAGCAGAAAAAGACTGCTGGTCCATCCAGTCCGCCTAGTTTAGACCACTCTACCATATGACCTGCTGTTGAAATGGGGTTTGCACCCTCTTCTCCCCCTCACTTTCTGCCTTACTGCTCACCCCCAGAGTAATGATTAAGCCCTTTCCTCTGTCCTAGCCATGCTTGAACCTGTTAATGTTTTTTGCGCCCACTACCTCTGCTGCTAGAGTGTTCCACGGCTCAATCACTGTCTCAGTAACGTAAAGTTTGCTTGTATCCCTTCTAAATCTTCTCCTCTACCTCACCAGCTTACATTCAAGTCCCCTTGTTTTTGACCCATCATTCCTGTTAGATAGTTCCTCACAGTTTACCTTGTTTATTCCTCTCACGAACTTGAAGGTCTCTATCATTTCCCTCCGCTCCCTTCTGGTGTCCAGCGAGTACTTGTTTAGTGACCTAAGCCATGTGACAGGGAGCTCCTGCCACTCTTCAGGACTGACCTTTTCTTAAATCTGTTGCAACAGTTCTTCTATTTCTTAGCCTAATTTATCCTTTACAATTTCTAGTCCATAAGGTTTGCCACCTATGGGCACCCCTTCACTTTCTTGACTATTTAATTTTACTTTTCCCCTCTCAGGTCCTTGTATAGGGAGGTTAAGGTTATTGTGGTGACCTCCAAGCATATGTAAAACAACAGATTGTGTTTATCATTGCTGGATTTAGTATGTAATAGCATTACTATGTCATAAAATACCTTGATGTATTTTATATGCCTTATGTTAATGAAACCTGGGCTGGCAGAATAGCCTAGAGGTTAGAAGAACAAGGTGTGAATGAGCTTAGTATATCTAGCAGACCAGGCCTGAGTTTGATTCTCACAACCTCCACTTGCATACCGTGTGTCGTTGAACAAGTCACTTAACTGCCCAGTGTTCCCAGGTCGCCCTTGAAAACAGGCACTTGTGCCTAGTGGGCCTTACCCAGTTACCAAAGACTAACAAAAAAAAAAAAATAATTTTGAAAATACCATGGCACTAGGTATTTTTGATGAAGGTAAAACGTACTAGTTGACTGTATTATAACAATTAAGTTAGTTGTGCTATTTAAAATGCATGTAAATTGAGACAATCTGAAATGTCATGGTGATTTACATATATCCTATGATGCTTTGCATTTTAGAAATATGTGTGATGTTGTGTTTCTTTGAAACTTGGCTTATTGTCAACGCACTTTGGGGTAACCCTTGTTTCAGTGCTTCTGCACTGAGGTTCTTAGTCTTTAGCTTTTTTTTTTTTTTATTTGAATCCCCACCACCCAAGCAAACAAGGTCTGCATGGAGGTGGAGGCTGACACTCAACTTCCAAATTGGATCAGATATCAACATCAGTAGGTGCTGGCTAAGTGCAGAGAAAGGACATACATAGTCTTTTGCTGCAAACTGATGTACCGAAGAAGGGATATGCCATTTTTTATGGTTGTCTCCTATATTTTGAATAAACATCACACAGAAATTGTGTGTTAAACTTGAAGTTCAGTGCCTGGTCCGTCTGTTATCCCACAACTCCTCCACAAGCCAAACCTCATAGGATCTGCCCAGTCGGCTCCAAATGATTTCAGTTACTCCACACTGTGCTTTATCCAGCCTGTCTCTGTCATAAAATCAGTTGAGAACAGTATAGTGTGGGATGCAGCACAGCACAGTGGTTAAGGGAGGCAATATAGCATAGTGGTTAAGAATACTGAGATGCAAACCTGGAGAACTAGGTTTGAATCCCACAGCCTCCACTTGCACACTTTGTGACTGTGAGCTAGTCACTTAACTTCCATGTGCTCCCAGGACACACCTGGAAACAAAACTCATCTTAGTGTGTCTCTGCCCTGACCAAAAATGGTAAAATAAACAAAAATAGCTACTTATCAGCCTATTCACCAGTTTAGTTCAGGAACTTCTGAAGCTCATTTATATCTCTGTATATGTGGCAGACTGGGTGGGCCAAGCAGTCCTTATCTGCCATCAAATTATATATAGTGTATAGTGGAATGCTGTTATGCATGAAATTCCATGCCTGGAATATGCTTGCTCTGCTGCAGTAGTGATGTCATTATGTTGTTCTGCTGCAGTAGTGATGTCACTACTGCAGCAGAACGACTTGGAATCCTGGCACATTGTTGCTTTTCCCTATTTAATTCTGTGGTGACAGTATTCTAGAACCTCTAAAGACTTTTCAAGTCAGTTTCATTATGAAAAAGAGAGAAAAAAACACAAAGCACACATTTCACATAGTACTAGTATACACTATAAAAAATACTGGATGAGCAGCTTTATGCACAACCTGTGTGTTCTGTCACCTCGGGGTTCTGATTCCCATGGACCTCTCGAGCTTCACTCTTGAGGTCAAAGGGAATCAGAACCCCTCTGTGGCAGAACACACCGGTTGTGCATAGTTGCCCATCTAGTATTCTCTATGTTTCTAGGATGCCAGATCCAGATGGGGTCTCATCAGTGGTCTATAGAGAGGTGGTATTATCTCCTTCCGCTATCAGAACCCCTTGCAGTACACTGCAGCATTCTGGTTGCCTTGCTGTGGGTCTTGTTATGTTGGCTAGTTTGTTTCAGGGAGTGATTTATGATGACCCCTAGGTCCCTTTCCTTTGAAGTAGTGTCCAGCTAATCCAATACACCTTCCTAGGATTCTTGTTCCCTATGGGCATCACCTTGCACATTTTGGCATTGACTTTCAACAGTCAGACCTTGGACCACTTCTCTAATCTTTGCAGGTCCTTCTGCAACTCCCTTACCCCCTTATCGCTGTCTACCCTGCTCCGAGCTTAGTGCCATCTATGAAGAGAACATCTTGCCTTGTATTTCTTCACCTATGTTGCTTATGAGCATACTGAAAAGGACTTGTCTAAGGGCGGATCCCTGCAGTACCCCACTCATGACCTCCTTTTCCTCTAACTTGTCCCCATTTACCACCACCCTCTGCTGTCTCCCCCTAACCAACTTCCCACCCATTTAGCTAGGTTCCTTGCTGCTCCAAGCCCTCTCATTTTAAAAAGAAAAATTATTTAAAATAATTTTAATAAAAATAGAATTTAAGTTTTAAATAATATCTAATCCTTTATACATAATAGTGAAGCTCAAAATTGTTAAAATGTTTTCTGCTAATATACTGATAATCAACACAAAGAAAACTGAAGCAATGCTGTTGAGAAGTAAGCACAGACTCAAGGACAGACCCTGCCTGTGCATCACCACACCCTCTGGGAATCCTATAGAACAGATGAATGTGTTTAAATAATTGGGGGTTATTCTTGATCCACTCATCATTTTCTGGGTATAGTGATGCTGTGGTCGGGGAAATTCACCAGCAGCTTGGTTTACTTTATTGGAACAAGAGCAACTTCACAAAGGAGCAGTGGGGTAGATTGGGGAGCTGTCCCCCCAGTGAGAAATTAGACAAGGACTTTTAAGGAGCCACCATTCTCCAGTTGTTGTTTTTCCTTTTTTTTTTATATTGCATGGGCTCAGGGTTATGCCCGGACTATCTGCATCTCTCCTTGGGGCACCGTGTCGCCTAATCAAAAACAAAAAATATCCCCTTTTCCAATTGGCTGCAGGCCTGCAACCATAGTAGCCTGCATGTTGCAGTCAATCAGAGAGTGCTGCAAACTCACGCCATCGCGTGACCAGTACTCCATTAGTGGCGCCATTTAGTTGTCCATGCGCCATCCACGAAGGAGCAGCAGCAGCATCCATATAGTGTAGGGCTGGGGAGAGATAGCTATTCGAGGAGGTCGAGCAGCAGTCTTGTTTGTCAGGGGTCACCAGTGTGTCGGTCAGTCTAGTGTTCCCCCTCCTGTCCTGAACAGCCCGGTTTAAATATACCTAACCTCCCCCAACTACTCTCTGTCTCTTAGTGCAGCCAGCTGTTCTGCAGGCTCCCCCGCTGCCACCTGAGCCTCCCATCCCTGATTCCCGAGAGCCAAGGAGACCTGCATTCACAAGGCCTCTACCACCAGACAGACCAGGCAGATGAGTGAGTAGTACAGTGAGTCTGAGCCAAGGGAGTACCTGTCTGCTTAGTGCCCATGTCCAGCAGGCCAGAACAGATTTACCATGCTGTCGGTGAAGCCAGCACCACGCCCATCACCCACCAGTTCCACGGTCCACCGAGAGGGATTATTCGGATCAGTGAACAGCCAGGACCAGATTCAGAACAGTGAAGAAGCCGGTGGTCATGCAGGCTGTTGCGGACCCATGATGCAACACGATCATCTGGTGTTGGAAAAAAATAAGTTACTGTCTTGTTGGGGGATTCATCAGGAGAGGAACAGGACTTGGGAGAGACTCAGCTACCTGACCTGCCTTCTTGGCCTTGTGTGCCCTGCTGCATGCTGCCCTGGCTGTGCCCTTATTGATTTGGTGAGTAACTGTGCTGCAAGCTGGTTGTTGGAAATTAATGCCATTCACATCCCAGAAATGTGTCTTTTTTTTGAGGGGGGCCTGGGCTATGGCCATGTGTCTGGGGTGAAGGTTTGCTGTCAGCCTGTCAGTGTGTCTGAGGGGTGGCTTCTGTTGTGTTTCTTTGGGGGGATTTGCTGGCTGTTGAAGAGGATGTCCATGTTGGTGGGTTGGGGGCGCCTATTTGTTGTTTGGTATGGTGTGGACACTGGCCATGTTGGTGGGGTGGGGACACTGACTGACTGTGCTGCTGGTGTGGTGAGGTGTGTTGGGGAAACTCACTTGACAGTCTGTGTTTGGTGGGGCTGGGGGGATGGTCTGTTTTGTGGGGTTGGGGGGATGGTTTGTCTGTGTTTTGGGTCTGACTCGCTGAGAGGATGGTCAGTGTTTGGTGCTAGGGGAGGGCCTGCATTTGGTGGGGCTGGGTGAACAGTCTGTTTTCTATTCTGGGGTGGGGTGGGGACCCTGGCTGTGGTGATGTGAGGACACTGGCTGTGGGGTGGGGACACTAGCCATTGTTTGGTGGACTTGGCTGGCCATTTGTCTGGGGGGACTGTCCATGATGGTGGAGAGGGGACTGTCCATGTTTGCCTTCTGGGTGTCTTGTGGGGAGGGGGACTGTCTGTTTGCTGGTCGGGTGTCTGGGTGGGGGATCTGTCCATGTTGGCTTATCGGGGGAATGTCTGTGATTGCTGATCAGGTGTCCAAGACGGGCTATCAGTGTTGGTGGGGAGGGGAGCTCTCCATGTTTGCTAGCCAGGTGTCTGGGGATTTTTCATGTTGGTGCGGTGGGGGACATTCTGTGTTTGCTAGCTGGTTGTCGGGGGACTGTCCTGGTGGGGCATGGGGGGACCATCCTTTTTGCTGGGTGTCTGGTGGGACTCTCCATGCTGGTGGGGAGGGGACTGTCCACGTTGGTTGGGAGGGGAACATCGGGACTGTCCATGTTGGTTGGGAGGGGAACATTCTATGCTCACTGGCCAGATGTCTGGTGGGAGGGGGAACTGTTCGTGTTTGCTAGCTGGGTGTCTGAGGGGACTGTCCTTGTTGGTGGGGTGAGGGGGGATCTGTCTGTGTTTGCTGGCTGGGTTTCTGGTGAAACTGTCCATGTTGGTTAGAAAGGGGGACATTCTGTGCTTGCTGGCTGGGTGTGTTAGCATATAAACATAAGTAAATGTTAAAATGTTATTTTCACATCTTCTTTTACCTGTCAGGGGATGTATCTCACTGACCTGTGCCCGCAGCTAGCATACGAACATTGGTAGATGGTAAAACATAATTTCCCTCTCATCCTTTACCTGGCTATGAAAGTAATCTTCCACTTTTTCGAGTTCTCCGATTGTCCACTGTGGAGGGGTGAAACAGACCGATTCCTTGACCTTGCTGTCCCTGTCTCCATTGCCTGGCAAACACAACCAAAGGGGTAGTTTTTTGTGTTATCCCCCATACAGTGTTACAAGACTAGCAAAAAATCTTGCACTGAAACATGCACCCTAAAGAAATGATTATACTACTACCTGGCTATTGTTATAGCGACTACTGACTGGCCACGATTTTTTGGGGGGTGTTGGAACACCAGTCGTGTGTGGGGGGTTGGGAACACTGGTCATGTATGTGTGGGTGGGGTTGGGGACACTGGTCGTGTGTGTGTGAGTGGGGTTGGGGACACTGGAAGTGTGTGTGTGGGTGGGGTTGGGGACACTGGTCATGTGTGTGTGGATGGGGTTGGGGACACTGCTGGTCGTATGTGGTGGTGGGTGGGGTTGCGGACACTGGTTGGTCATTTGTGTGGGTGGGGTTGGGGATACAGGCATTGTGTGGGTGGGGTGGGAGCACTGGCATTGTGTGGTTGGGGTGGGAGAACTGGCATTGTGTCAGTGGGGTGGGGTTGTAGTTGCATACCAGGCAAACTGAGCTGACCGGTAGCTCAACATCTCTCTTTTCAGACCAAGAAAGAAACATAAACAAAATGTAGTATAAAATGTATTTTTATTTTTGTGTGCCTGTGATGGGGAGGCACAGACCTGGATACCTGGAGCAGATACCAGATAAATGGAGCTGGAAATGGTGTTGGTTGGGTGGGGTGGGGAGAGTGGCTGTGCTGGTGGGGTGGATACGGAGTGTGGATAGTGGCCATGCAAGTCCATCAGGGTGGAAAGAGTAGCCGAGCTGGCCAGTCTGGGTGGAGATAGTGGCCATGGAGTTCTGGGGTGGGGAGAGTGAGCTGTAGCTTTTTACATGGACTTTTAAATTCACTGTTGCTTGCTGTGCCTTCTGCTGCCCTGCCAGCTTCGTGCTGCTGTGCTGACCAGGGCGGACTGGTACACATGCTGAAAAAAATCATTCTGGCCACTGGTGATGGAGGAGGGATGGGTGGATGGGCATACTGGCACAGAAATATTTTTTCAACATGTATGCCAGTCTGCTGGGTCCATGCCATGCTTACCTCCCTCGTACAAGGGGCTTCTGAGCACTAGAGATAAGTTTCTGTGTCAAAATTAGTAACTGTTGGGAAGTATGAAATCCTACAGGATAAAAATTGTGTATGTTTATGTAGTTTCACCTTACTGTGTGGTTCAACAAGATGTTCTGTGGTCTCTCCTCCTCATTTAACACCCTAGCCTGTGACCCAGCCAGTCCCCGTGGCAGGGGCAAAGTCTGTTGTTTTGTGATCTTTTGGTGGTTTGTTGGGCATTGTAAAATGCACTGTTTCATTTACTGTGTTGTACTGCCTGGACCTGCTTTGCTCTGTCTCCATCCTGAATGTAAACATGGTATAAAAAACGTTCATTATTGGGTGGTTTGTGTCTGTCTGTGTCTGTGTGTAGAAGAATAGAGACACACACTCAGACAAAAATAACTTTATTAAGCCACATCAAACTGAAGCAACCATGTTTTATTTGTGCCCTTCAAAACTGTCAGATGATAAGATTTTGAAGTAGTTGGTGGGTTGGGGGAGCATCCGCAGCAACCTGGGCTACCACAACTGGCCCACCACACACTGTCATAGGTGATGCTAATAAAAGTCACCAACCAAGTACTTACCTTTCAGAGTGGGTCCTGCGTGGCGGTGCACAGGTATCTGAAGTTGTCGTTCCAGCAAACTTCCTGTGGCATCTGTTCTCTTAGGTGGTATGGTGGGACCACTTTTGTGCCAGGGCAGTCCGTGTTTGCTTGGATGGGGTTGTGTAACCCTGGGCATGGACAGAGATGCATATTCCTTAGGAGCCCATGGGGAGGAGAGTGGTAGGGGTTGTGGTGTGACCACACCATGCCCATGATCATCTTGAACAATTAGAGGATTTGCAGTGTTCTGTTGCACTGTCCCAGGTACATCAGCATGCTTGTTAAGAGCACCACCCAATGGATATCAGCAAGTCCCATGCTTGTGTATGCAATGCTTGCTTGCTTGAGGAGAATATTATCCTCTTCATTTACCTTACCTAATAAGATTCAGGCATGTGACATTGAATAATATGGGATGGGATGGGAGAATGCTGAATCAACTTGGTTATGACAAAGAAAAGTGTTAACATTGGGGTCAAGTAGGCAATAACGCCTGACAGGGCATGTGTCATGCTGGAATAAGGTCACGCCTCAGGTAGTTGGGCATGAGTGCATCCAATACATAAGGCATGATGTTATCCTACCATGACACACATCCTGGAGGGCATTATTGCTATTATACAATGGCTTGTTGTTATACAGAATTAAAACAAAATAATTTTATAGATGTTTCATTTGGTGTGGAAAAATATTTTTGTTAAGAAAAGATACGAAAAAAAACCCCACTAATACTAACAATCATCAAGAGGTTCACGGAGAGGCTGAGACTAGACCTGTGATGTTGTACTGGGATAACATCAAGGGTCCAGCCCAAGACTGACCAATCAGAGGCCAGAATTCTTTCTTGTCATTGTATAATCGAATTTTTATTTAATATATGTAAATAAGGGCTCATGCTGTAAGGATGCACATGCTGGGATGTTTTCCATACCATCCATGTTTATAGGTATACCGAGGTGGCACAGCCATTTGAGTCACTTCCTTAAAAGATGCTTTTTGTACTCCTTAAGGGTGGGAGGGCTAGCTCAAGCAGAAATTTCAAGACATTCAGGAGCCACCTACCAGGGTTGGACTTGGAAGGGTTATGTAAGCAGCAAAGGGGGATGAGACACTAGTTAGCTATCCACCTGGATATTGAGGTGGGGGCAAAATTAGGTCAAGACTGCTTTGAATTGAAGCTGAGGTGAAGTCCTGTCCTCCTGAGAAGGAAGTAAAGTTCCTTAAATATTTTCAACTTTACAAGTAAGTCCCCACTCCCAAGGCAGAAGAACGAAGAACTGAATACAAAAAAAAATCTTATCTCGGTCAGTTTTTTGACTCTGGTCTCAGGAGGAGTTGGGCCGAGACCAGGCTGCAGTAAAACTTGGGGGTGGGGGTGCTCTGACTTGGCCTGGGCTGGTCCCTCCCAGGAGTTATTCAGCTGTAGTCTTAAATGTTTTTTGGGCATTATTTAATGCTGGTTGATTTGTTTGCATTACGCAAATCAGCCGCCCTCTTCACTGTCGTGATATGTGAAAATTAGGACTTTTTTGTTCCTTCCCCCACCCCACCCCGTAAAAATAACAAACTACGCCCCTGCAAAGCAGGTTGAACTTATAGTGCCAATTATTGACTATGGTGAGGTGGCATATTCTGCTACAAAGTTGACGTTGAGAAAAGCTATCTGGCTTCTAACCGGGCTTGTAAATTTGGGCTTGATCTCAAGCATAATGCTCACATGTATGAGCTGTACATTAACCTAAATTGGTTGCCCTTCTGCTGTAGCACTGAGTGCCTTCGCAGTTGGCACTGTTGTGCAAAAAGGTTGTACTAGGACTTATGCCAGTTGGCATCAAAAATTATTTACCTTTGTAACCAGTGGGTACTCTAAACCTGCAATGTGTGGGGGTAGGCTCCAAACACTGTTGATGAGGATTATCCTTATGCAGCAGTCTTTCTTGTACAGTGCCACCAAAGTACAGAACTCACTACCTACTCAGTTTTGTGAAATTCTTTCACTATTGTCTTTTAAAATCATAGAATCTGTCAGCAGATAAGGACCATACAGCCCACCTAGTCTGCCCATTTCCTACTCACTGCTGCAGTCACAGATCCTATTTGATCTGTGGCTCTTCTGCTCTACACATCTCCAGGGTAACATTATGTCTATCCCACACACTCTTGAACCCCCATATTGTTTTCACCCCCACCTCTTCTGCTGGAAGGCTATTTCACAGCTACACCACCCTTTCAGTGAAAAAGTGTTTCCTAACATTACCCCTGAGTATTCTGCCCTTCAGCCTCATATCATGGCCCCTTGTTCTTGTGCAGAGTTTTCTCTGAAATATGCTTTCCACCTGTACCCTGTTTATTCCCCTAAGGTACTTGAAAGTCTCTATCATATCTCCCCTCACCCTTCTTTCCTCCAGTGAATAGAGATTAAGGTCCTTAAGTATTTCCTCATAGGGCTCCTGGTGCAGTCCATGTACCATCTTCATTGCCCTACTGTGGACTGCCTCTGTTTTGTCAAAGTCCTTGTGGAGATGTGGTCTCCAGAACTGGACATAGTACTCCAGCAGAGGCCTCACCAGTGATCTGTACAGTGGCATCACCACCTCTTTCCTCCTGCTTGTAATGCCCCTCCCTATCTACCCCAACATTCTGTTTTCTCTCCCCACTGCCTTTTCACACTGTTTGGTCACATTTGGGTTGTCAGATATGATAACCCCCAGGTCTCTCTCCTGACTTGTGGTGGCCAGAATTTTCCCACCCATTTGTACTCCTCCCTTGCATTCCTGTGACCCAGGTGCATGATCTTGCATTTTTAAGCATTGAAACTCAACTGCCAGACACTCCTCTAATAGGCTTAGGTCCTTTCTCATTTTTTCCACCCCATTCTGGTGTGTCCTCTCTGTTGCAGATCTTAGTGTCATCTGCGATGGGGCACACCTTTCCCTGCAGATACTCTACAATGTCTCTAATGAGGACATTGTATAGGACTGGCCCCAGCACTGACCCCTGGGGCACACCACTGGTCACCTCCCTCTCCTCAGATTTCATGCAATTTATCACCACCCTCTGAGTCCTGTCCCTTAGCCAGTTCCCAACCCATTATACCACTCCCAGGCTCCCCAATTTATTTAGCAATCTCCTATGTGGGACAGTGTTGAAGGCCTTGCTGAAATCCAGATAGGCCACATCCACCGCCCCTCCCTGATCTACCACCCTGGTTACCCATTCAAAGAAATCTGTAAGATTCATCTGACAGGACCTTCCCACTGAGAATCCATGCTGCCTTGGATCCTGTGCCCCGCTATCGTCCAGAAACTTCACAGTCCTCTCCTTATGTAAGGACTCCATTAGTTTCCTCACTACTGAGGTTAGGCTTACATGCCTGTAATTGCCTATGTTCTCTCTGCTTCCACTCTTGTGGATAGGGACCACATCTGCCCTCCTCCAGTCCTCAGGTAACATAGAAACATAGACTTTGACAGCAGATAAGGACCGGGTTGGCCCACCTAGTCTGCTCATTTCCCTACCTACAGGATAAGCTGCAGATCCTAGTTAACCAACATCCCCCATCTCTAGTGATGCATTGAAAAGGGCAGCTAGGGGTTCTGCCAGCACTTCCCTGAGTTCCTTTAGTACTCTGGGGTGGATCCCATCTGGCCCCATTGCCTTATCTGCTTTTATTTTCCTGAGTTCTTCTAGGACTCTTTCCACCATGAATGGGTGGTGTCTACCTCCCTCTCTCCCCCTAATACCCCTCTTAATGAGGTCCTGCACCTTCCCCTTCCTTGGTGAATACTGAGTAATAGTACTTGTTCAGTATCTCAGCCTTTTCTAGGTCATCCTCCATCCTTTCTCCTCCTTTCTTCTTCAGCCTACTGATCCCATTTCTGGTCTATTTCCTCTAGCTAAAGTACCTGAAGAAGGTCTTGTCACCTTTCTTAACAGCCTGAGCTATACCTTCCTCTGCCTGTGCTTTAGCCCTTCTAATAATTTTCCTAGATTCCCTCTGCTTCTCCAGATATTGTTCTTTGTCCTGATCCTTTTGTGTTTCCTTGCATCTTCTGAAGGCTCTTTTCTTTTCCCTTACTTTCTCTACCACTACCTTCGAGAACCATAATGGCCTTTTCTTTCTTTTACTGCTGTTATGCATTTTGACACAGTGACCTGTTACTTCTGTTATGACTCTCTTGAGTCTAGATCACTGTTTTTCCTTATCTCCACCTGTACCTTCCACTGCTAGGGCTCTTTTGAAATTTCTAGCCATCTCCTTAAAGTTAGTCTTCCTGAAATCTAGGACCTTTATCTTTGTATGGCTTGCCTCCTCCACTGTGGTTACCTTAAACCATACTGTCCTGTGGTCACTGGTACCAAGGGGACTGCCCACCTCCACATCTGTGATCCTGTTCCCATTGGTCAGGACCAAATCCAGTATAGCCTCTTTGCAGGTTGGTTCTGCTACAAGCTGTCTTATGTTTGCCCCATTTAGGGCAGTCATGAAATCCCTTCCTCTTGTTGCACTCACAGTCTGAGTGCTCCACTCTACCTCAGGCAGGTTGAATTCACCCATTAGCAGCAGTTCCCTTTTGGCTGCCATTTTGTGGATGGCTTTCACAAGAGATTCATCTGATTCCTCCCATGCCGGAGGCCTGTAAATCACTCCAGTGTGAATGTCTGTGCTTTTTCCCACCTTCAGGGTGACCCACAGTGCCTCTGCTCCTTCTTGTAGCCCTTGAGCCTCTGTTGCTTTGACCCCCTTTTTCAAATACATAGTTACCCCTCCCTCCCTCCCTATCCTTCCTAAAAAGTGTATGTCCTGGTATGGCTATATCCCAGTTATGGTTCTCTGTGCACCATGTTTCTGTAATAGCTACTATGTCCAGGTTTGCATCTTCCATGAATGCCATTAGGTCTGGGATTTTCCTCCCCAGACTGCAGGCATTTGTGCATATTACTTTCCAGCTTGTGTGCCCACCCTCCTTTTCCCGTTTTCTTGCTCCGTGATGTTTTCAGGTTCCATCTTCTGTCCTCCCCACAAATGTATCTAATTTATTTATTGGGTTTGATAGTGCCCTTGTACTAATTAGATTCTCACTTATTTCAGATATGTTATATGGGGGATAGCTACCTTTATCACCTGACTACTTTTGCCTCCCCCCTTGGCTAGTTTAAATGCTCATGGAGGAAGCATTTGAACTTTTCAGTGAGGATATCTTTGCCCCCCCCGGATAGATGTAGGCCATCTGGTGAATACAGTCCTTCATCCCTCCAGGTGAGATCCCTGTCCCCAATGAAGCCATACCCTTCCTCTTCGCACCATTTCTTCAGCCATGTGTTGAGTTCCATAGTGTGACCCTCTCCCTTGCCATGGACAGGTATAACCTCTGAGAAGGTAACAGAATGTGCTACTTGCCCAAGATACCATCCCAATTCCCTAAGTTCCTCCTGCACTTTTCCTGCATCTTTCCCCTCACCTACCAGGTAATTTGTTCCCATGTGAACAGTGACATCCAGCTCCCTCCTCCTTGCCACCACCCTCACGATCCCTAGGATCCACTTGCCCTCCCTCTGAACTATGCCACCAGGCAGGAACACCACCTCCCTCTCCCCATTGCTGCCCACCCCCAGCTCTATCCCTCTAATGATGAAGTCTCCTAACAGGATTTGCTTCCTTCTCCTCCTGTGCATTCTCCATCTCTTTGCCCTTGGAGCTCCATCATGGATGACCTGCTCATCCCCCTTAGTGTCCATTTCTGGAGATGCAATGCAATCATCCTGCTCTGCCAAGATGGCATATGAGTTTTGAAGTGGCACTGGCTAGGGGATGTGCCTCTGTCCCACCTCCCTTACCATCCCTGAGCCCACAGTAGTCCTTCCCTTCTTACTGGTATCCTATGAAGTAGTGGTGGCAGACGTGGTGGTCCCTATATGGGGGGAAGGTTACCCGGATCCTCACTAACTCTGCTCAGAGTCCTGCAACCTCTGCCCTCAACACAGAGACGTGCCCAAAGATCTGAAGATAGGGCAGCACTGCAGAGCCCAGAAGGTCCTTTTAAACACTGCTGCCCCACAACCATTGCATTGCACAATGCCCATCAATTCCCTTAGCCTATCCTTCCCTTTACTTGTCTGCCCCTTTTTTCTTCCTTCTTATTCCCTGTTTACTTTACAGATATGTACTGTCAATAATTGTTAGTGGTATAATGTATCAAGGCATGTAGAGTTACATGAGAGTGTGGTGTGTGGCAGTGTTGTGTACTGAACTATGACAGCTAACAGTATGTGTATGCAGTCAGCTGGTACCATATGATGTCAAAGGCTATGGGTATAAAGGAAGTGATGCACTAGGGGTGGGCCCCTATGGACCATCAGAAACAATCAGCTGCACTAGCAAAAAAACTCCAGGCAGGTACCTTTCCAAAAAAAAAGCCAAAAAGCAACCTGCTACCAAGTGAAATTAACAGTAAGCAGCAAAAGAAACAATAAAATCAGCACTGAGTAGTAACTTCCCTGAAATGAAGCTGATTCCTTCCCCTTCTAGCCTCTTCTGAGAAGCCAAAAAGCAACCAGCTTCCACCAATATGACTCAACCCCACCTCCAGTTATCAAGTAGCTGATGCCTCAGGCCAGACAATTAGCACCCCTCCCCCAAGCTACAGGGCTAGACAAAAAACATTTCCTGCACTATAATGTTAATGGCATAAAAAAAAAAAACAAGATCAGCAGAAGAGTAGCCCAAGTGAAGTCAGCAATAAGCAGTAAAAGAATAAATAAAATCAGCAATGAGTAGATGCTGCCCTGAAATTAATCTGATTATTACCTCCTGATCACCAGAAACAATCAGCTACACCATCAAAAAAATCCAGAAACAATCAGTTGCACATGCAAAACCCCTCAAGCAGGTACATTTCCAAAAGAAGCCAAAAAGCAACCTGCTATCAAATGACATCAATAGTAAGCAGCAAAAGGAACAATAAAATCAGCAAAGAGCGTAACTTCCCTGAAATGAAACTGATTCCTTCCCCTTCTAGCCTTTTATGAGAAGCCAAAAAGCAACCTGCTACCACCAGTCTGACTCAGCCCCACCCATAGTTATCAAGTAGCTGAGGCCCCAGGCCAGACAATTAGCATCCCTCCCCCAAACCACAGGGCTAGACAAAAAACAGTTCCTGCACTATAATGTTAATGGAGTAAAAAAAACAAGATAAGCAGAACAGCAGCACATGCAGGAGCTTGCTTTTATGACAAAGGGTTGCGTAGGTGTGATTATCCTGAGGCTGTAACATTATCACATCATTTAATAGCCTTATAAACTACTGCTCACTACTTATATGCTGCCTGCTGCTGAACCACTGTTTGTTATTTATGTTGTATTGTACTGTGTGTAATGTTATATAACTTGGATACCTTTAAAAATGGCTCTGAGCTCAAAGATCTTCCGAATATGAATAAAATGAATAAAAATGAAATAAATGAAAATGTAAAATACAACACTGCATCTTTAAATAAAATGCATTATAAAGCAGTCTGGGTTTTTCAAACTTCACTCCTCCTCCTGTCAAATTGGAAGCAATACACTAAACACTGGGGTATGAGCTTTTGCTGAAGAGAGTTTCTTCCAGTAAATAACCACTTTGGTTTAAAAAAAATGTTTGTGATTCTCTCAAGTACTCTTTTCTTTATGTCTGCTACATGTATTTCCCTGTAATTGACCACTGGCGTACATAGTGAGCTTGGCCCTTAAAGTCTTTGTTAAAGATTGGTCATCCAGGCCAGCTTCGTACAATCTGCACAGCAAGCTCTCATGATTAAGTAGATCAAAGACCTTGGTTATGTCCACAAATACATTGGCAGTTTTCAAGGTTTATGCCTAACTTTGTTATGTTTTGAGATTTTCACCCCAAATTTTCAACATTGCCCTTTTGAGACCCCCCCCCCCACCTCATGAACATGACAGGTGTCATTTTAAAATCTTGACAAAACATCTTTTCACGCTCATGCCACAAAATGACATTTTGGTCAGGATTTCATAAATGACACCTGGCATGTTTATAAGGTGGTGTCATATAAACACTATGTTGAAAATTTGGGGTCAGAATCTAAAAAAAAAAAAAATGTACAAACATTAACATTTTCATTGTTTAATCATAATGTTGCAATTTGCTTTTACTTTTGAATCCACATGTTTAACATACTTGTTCTTATCTCATCTCGACATGGCAGCTGTCAGTTTCAAATCCCCCTCCAAAACTTGTTTCTGTGGCCATTCTGCAAAATCACATTTTGAGAGGAATTTGATGGCATGCTTGTCACAAACTTGCTCAGCTGGTCAGCCCTCTACTCCTAAAGTGCCAACCTACTAACATACTAATTGCCAGCAGATTAGGCCTTACGGTCTTTCGAGTCTGCTCGAACCTCAGATCCCTTGTTGGGTACTGAGGCCCTCCCCCTCCTTGTGTTCCAGAAACCCCTATCATCCATCCCCACCCCCTGGGCCAGGCCATCATCTGATACATCTGCTTTCTGTGTCTGTCCCACCCTGTCTTGAAGCCCTCCACTGTGGATCTCTGAACCAGCTCGCCAGGCAGCATGTTCCAAGGATCCACCACCCTCACAGTGAAAAACCTCCTCCTCTTTCCCCCCTCACCCTTCCAACTTCAAACCATGCCCTCGGGTGAGACCTCCCTGCTTTAGTCTAAAGATCCCCTCCATGTTTTCCCTATTTATTCCCTTCAGATACTTGAAGACCTCAATCATGTCCCCCCGTCTCTCCTCTCCTCCAATGAAAACAGGCAGAGCTCCTCAAGTCTGTCCTCATACGTCAAATCCCCTAGTTCTTGTATCATCTTAGTTGCCCTCCTCTGTACCCTCTCCAGGAGCTGTTTGTCCCTCTTCAAGTGTGGTCTCCAGTACTGCACACAGTACTCAAGGTGTGGTCTAACTAATCCATTGTACAGCAGCAGAATCACTTCCCTGCTCCTAGAGGTGATCCCCCTTACAATGCATCCCAACATCCTGTTTGCTTTGCTAGCCACTCTGCTGCACTGCTTAGAGTTATTCATACATGCATCCACCATGACTCCTAGGTCTTTTTCCCCTGTTGAGGCCTCCAGTACCTCCCCTCCCAAGGTGTACCTGTGTTTAGGGTTTCCCCACCCAAGATGTAACACCATGCACTTGGTGATATTGAAATTGAATTTCCATGTGTGAGCCCACTTTTCCATGGTGTCCAGGTCCCATTGCAGGGCCAACCTCCTCTCTTCCCCCTCAACTACTGCTCCCTTCTTGGAGTCGTCAGCAAAGAGACTCATTTCACACCCTATACCCTCCCTGGTGTCTGAAATGTATGTATTAAACAGGATTGGACCCAGGACCGAGCCCTGCGGTACCCCACAACCGACCTCTCTAAGGTTCGAGAGTTCCCCACTGACCACTACTATCTGAATGCATCCAGCTAGCCAGTTTTCAATCCATCTGACCATCAAAGGGCCTACTCCCAACCCCGTCAGTTTCTCCACCAGACTATTGTGGGGACAGAGTCGAACGCCTTGCTGAAGTCCAAGAATAATACATCCACAGGCTTTCTCCTGTCCAGTTCTGATGTTACCCATTCGTAGAACTCCACAAGATTGGTTTGACACGAGCTACCTGGCACAAACCCATGTTGCCGATTATCTAGACCTCCCACCTCCTCCAGGCACACCCCCAATCATTCCTTTAGTACACTCTCCATTCATTTTCCCACCACCGAGGTCAAACTGATGGGTCTATAGTTACCTGGTACTTCCCTCAACCCCCCTTTATGGATTGGCACCACATGTGCCTCTCGCCAATCCCTAGGTACCTTCCCTGTCTCAAGCGACCTGTTGAAGAGCTCTGCCAGGGGTGCAGCCAGTATGTCTGCCAATTCCCATAGTAATCTCGGATGAATGCCATCCGGCCCAGGAGATTTATCTTTCTTTAGGCCCTTAAGGGCTAACCACACCCTTTTGGTGGACATAGCATCATCCGTCCCCTCCACCTTACTGGCCTTTTTATCCTTATCCTGATGTGACACCCCTGGGGTACCTCTCCTTCCCTCTTGCTCCATTTCTGCTGCTCCCCTGATCCCACTCACTACCGCTTCTATCCCCATAATGCCTTGCTTTGTAGATATCCCATCCTTCTCCCTAATGAACACAGAGGAGAAGTACTCGTTTAATACCTCTGCCTGGTCCCTAACCTCTTCCACCCACCCTCCTTCTGATCTCAACCTGCTGAGATGGCCCTTAGTTTTTCTTCGCTCCCTAATGTACCGGAAGAACACCTTTTCCCCTCCCCGTATCCCCTGTGCCAGCCGCTGCTCTTTACTGGACTTTGCTCCCTGCACCATCTGGGTGACTTTTCTAGATGCAAGATGGTACATTTCCTTTTCCCTATCCCCTCTCGTTGTTTTATATCTTTTGTAGGCAGCCTTCTTTTCTCTGACTGCTACCTGAACCTCACTGGACCACCAGCATGGTTTATGTGACCTTGCTCCCTTACGCTTCACTTTAGCGCAGGTCCTGACTGCCTCATGAAGTCCCCGTTTTATGACCTCCCATCTTTTTTCCACATTTGTCATTGTTGTAATCCCCTTCAAGTGATCCCTGAGAATATTTCCCATGTCCACAAAGTCTGCCCCACTGAAGTCCACTGTCAGTGTCCTAGATCTCTCCCCCCTCCCCCCATGCTTATTTGAAACCAGACTGTATTGTGGTCGCTCCCAGTCAGGGGATCCTCTACAACCAGTTCCCTTACCAGATCCACATCCACCAGAACCACGTCCAGGACATGCCCCTCCCTTATGGGCTCCATCACATGCTGTGTTAAGAGTACATCCTGGAAGCTGTTCAGCAGCCTCTGCTCCTTGTCCACCTTAGAGGACATGGTTCCCCAGTTTGTACCTGACATATTAAGGTCCCCCATCAACACCACTCCCTCCCCCTTTGGTCGACACTGGGCAATGATGTTGTCCAGCAAACCATCCTCCAGAACATCACTCATCCCGGGGGAGCCTACAGGGTTTTAAATAATTGATTAGCAGTTTTTTTCTTGGGATTATGCTAACTGTACAGAAAGTATTTATATAGATTTTCTAGAAGTGCTGTGTTTGCTAAACACAGTGAGGCAAGAGCTTTGCATTTTTACAAAGATTTGGCACTTTTATGAACAAAACGCTAATCAATTTTTAGAGTTAAATAAATCCCTGGCCTATATACTACAAAAGCTTGACCTTACCTCCTGCCGGGGTTCATAAGGTGACCCATAAGGCCTCCACGTTTCCCTCTGCCTCTTCTACCCTAGCAATTTCTGTCATCTCTAATAAACATAGCCACTCCACCCCCTCTGCCCTCCTTTCTATCCTTCCTAAGCATAGTGTACCCCCGCACGTTTAGGTCCCAGTCATCGTTTTTGTTGGCCCATGTTTCCGTGATCACCGCCACATCCACCCCCCCCCTCGAAAGCATGGCCTGGAACTCTGGCAACTTGTTTCCCAAGCTCCTGGCATTTACTAACACCACCCCCACCCCTTATCCCTGATCCCCTTTGTCGAACCCCACCCAGGTTCCTTATACTTCCATCCACCCTCTGCCCCTCCCCCATGGGTTTGAAGGCTACTCCCCTCATCTGGAGGAGAGGGCTTCTAGTCAGCCCCTCCCTTATCCCTCCCCCTCACAAGACAAAACCCCACTTTTCTTGAATGTAGTCAGCCACCCCCCGTTTAAGGAATCCTTCCCTAATGGGGCAAGATGAAGCCTGTCCTTGGCATACAGTACCTTATCCTCCCAAACTCCTTTCCAGTTCCCTAACACCCCCAACCCACTTTCTTCAGCCCCACTTACTGAGCCAGTCATTAACCTTTGTGATCTTCATTTTTTTCTCCACTGAGGCCTTTGGTACTGGCAATATCTCCGAAAAGGAAATGTTGCATCCATTATCCCGACAGACTCTGGCAAGTTCTCGGATCCTTGCTTGGATTTCCAAAATGCTATTTCCCTCTAGATCATTAGTTTCCAAATGCACCAGGAAATCCGGTTTCCCTCCACAATCCCTAACCAGTTCGTACACCATGAAGTTTGCTCTGTGCACCGTCAGTCCAGAGATACTCACTACCTTCAGCTGGCTATGGCATCCACCCCCCTGTCCCTCCCAATGGATACCCCTAATAATCGAGTCTCCCAATAACAGAACCTTAACACCGCCATCATCCTTATGGTTACCTCCATTATGCGCTGTCAACCCCCGATCCCCCCCCTTTATTCGTGATCTCAATTCCATGGGGGTTTTCCTGCCTTATTAGAGAACCCCTTGTCACTCTCCCCTTTCTGGCTCCCTTGTTATTTTGCCCACTTAACTCAGACCCCCCAAATAGGTGTCCCTTTAACCCTCTCTTATCAGAACCATTTATCCTGGCCCTGATAGTTTCCCCTTCCCCCACACCACCATCCTCCTCCCTTGTAATAGTACCCCTGTCTCCAGAGGCCCTCTGTGGGTCCCCTTTACCTAGGGCCCCATCCTTGGTACAGACCCCCTCCTGAAGGGGAGACCTTCCCCCACCTCCTTGTCTCCCAGTTTCTCTCCAGTTGTGCACTCCTCCCTCATGTCTGCAATATGTTGCATCTCCTCCATCTGTTTAACATTTATGTTTCCCCTTCTCCCTCTGGGACTATTTCTATCCTTTCCGTTGCCAGTCTGTGATACCCTATGGGTATCAGACTCCCTCCTCCTGGCCTCTGTATCAGTTTCTTCATTTCCACCAACCCCTTCCTCCCCCTCTAGGTTGCTTAGTAGCTCAAATTTATTGTAACACTTTATGCCAGCCACCATCAAGTAACCTGAGTTTTCCACCGACTGCCCCTCTTCCTCCCCTCTTGCCCTGTTCTCCTTAGGAGCTCCCTTCCCACAGTCTGCTCTGTCAGGCTTATCCACAACAGCCCCTCCTGACTCTTCCCCTCCACTCTCTTTATATTCAGAATGTTTACCCTGTAAGTTTTCCCCTTAGCATCAACATCCCTATCTAAGGGTCCTCTGTCCCTAATATTCCCCCTCCTGCTTAGTGTAACATAATGTCCTGTAATTTCTGAGTATTGCCCCAACCTCCCCTCAGCCGCATACTTCTGCCGCCCATATCCACACCCCTTATCCTTGGACACATCCCCAACTCCCCCAGCGTACTCCTTAACCAATATACTTCACTCCTGATATGAAATAGCTGTCTACAGAGTGGGCAGCCTCCCTCTCTCCAGGCCCAATTGAGAATTATTGCCACCCCACAGCCTGTGCAGCCTACAACCCTTCCGAAGTTGCCTGCCATGGTGGAATGTGGCCACCCTGTTTGTCCCTCTCTGTTCATAATGACACACACCCCTTTCCTCAGTACCTTCCCCCTGGAATACCATCTCTTTCTCTATACTGACTAAAGTTATTTACGAACCCTATTTCAACCCCACCAATAATGTTCCCAAGTCTCACAAACACATACAGTCCAGTGTGTGTCCAGTCCTGCTAACAGTGTGTGTATGCAGACATCAGGTACCGTATGATGTCACAGGCCCACCAGTTACTGTTGCTTAAAATTTCAGTCACAAACAGAAATGCACAGCCCTTCAGTCCCAACCCCCAGTGGCTTTTCAGTATTTAAGAAATCCTACAAAACAGGGTGGGTGGGAAGGCTCTACCACCAGGCAAACATCACATTAAATGTCACTCTATTTATCACTGCCAAACAAGTGTTCCCACAAGCCCCAATAGTTACAATACCACAGCCCAAGTAACAGTTCTAACTCAAAGTAGTAATTTTTAACACGCATAACTAATTTCAAGTACAAAACTATTCAAATATTTCAGTTAAAACAGAATTTAAACCAAACCTCTTTCCTAACAACCTCCTACTTCTGTTCTCAGGTCAACAATGAAAGACAAGATGATTCTTTTAATTACCCTTCCCCCAAACACCAGGCAAACATCACATTCAATTTCACTCTAATTATCACTGCCAAACAAGTGTTCCCACAAGCCCCAATAGTTACAATATCACAGCCCAAGTAATAGTTCTAACTCAAAGTAGTAATTTTTAACATACAGAACTAATTTCAAGTACAAAACTATTCAAATATTTCAGTTAAAACATAATTTAAACCAAACCGCTTTCCTAAACAACCTCCTACTTCTGTTCCCAGGTGGACAATGAGTATATGATTTGTGTACAGTGAACAGAACAAGGTAGCCCTCTTGTCTGTTTTATGGGTTCAAGTCACCTTAGTCTCCAGCTCTGGAAGGATTCAAACTGATAACCTCTTGTTAGTGCACCCAATTATCAGGCTCAGATAATTCTGTTTTCGGAGGGCTAGATATTTTTGCCTACGAGCACCCAACCAAGTCTTTCAAATGAACCCTTAGAACTCTATGCAAGACTTTTAGAGAACGCTATCCATTTCCCAGTTTGGTATACAATAAGCCCATACAAAGTGCTACTATAACCTTTAAAAGCTCCACTTAAAATAAAAAGAAATGTCAAGGCACTCCAGCAGTTTCGTTTGTAAAAAAATATCTTTACTTTAAAAATATCAAAACAGAACAATAAGTACAGAACAAATATATATCCCAACACATACAGCCTTAAAACAAACAGGTACAGAAGTACAGTTCCTACAATTTATAACTTCAGACTGGTATAATCTAATGCTTACTTTCTTTAGTGCTTTTAGGGTCTCTCTTCTCTCAGTCAGAAATATTTTCTTGTTTCTCTCTGTCATGTTCTCTCAGCAGTTAAAGACACTTCTGAGCCGGCTTTCTCATGAGGTCACTAACTCCTCCTTGGTGTATCAAAATCTATATTTTACAATACAGGGTCTCCCAAAAAAATATTTAGAAACATATGTGAGGACCTCACTGACTTTCCTCTCCACAGGTTAACTGCTCAGAACTGTTTTTTGCTCTGCTACACATACATCTCAAAAGTTTCTTTGATCTAAGTCACTGTATTCAAAACTAGAGTGTATTTGCCTCTTTGATCCTGTCTGGACTTTGGAATTTATACCTCAGGTCTCTCTAATGTAATTCAAAGGTTCCCCGGGAAATGTATATTGGACCTTCCAAATCTGTCTGGGTCCTCCCTGGCTCAGACATAAAACCTCTGCAATGTCCATTCTGGTAACTATGCAAGTCAAAGGATCTCCATGAGGGCATTATGAATGGCTAATCTTATTTCCTGGGATGAAAGCAAATTGACAAGATAATTGCATCCCAGATCTCTACAGTTTAAAATACCTCCTGTCCTTTGAACTTATCTCTGGGGGGTCTTGATGTGTCAGTTCCGGTAAGACAGCCTTTTCCTTGGACCTTCCCATCACATATTTTATATGTAATAAAAAAAATTAATACAGCACTCGAGCACTCAGAACTGGCTGTCTACGTCACAATGCTCATATCCTAGAGCAATAGAAATACTATCTTGAAAATTCAGGGTCACAATTAAACTACTGTACAACATCATATGTGAACCTCTTTATTTCTCAGTCATGACTGTCACAAATGCACTCAGCAGGTCAGGCGCTCTGCTCCCACAGAGCCAACATCCAAGTGCAGTATTGTGAACAGGTAACAGACAGGGTAACCCTCCTGTCTTCTTGTGTGTCCGAATCACCTTTAGTCTCAAGTTCTGGGGGGACTCAAACTGTGAACTTTATGCTAGCATACCCAAATGTACAGGCTCAGATAATCTGCTCTTCAGGAGGATGCCAGATATCTTTCACCTAAGGGCAGCTAACAAGGTATCCAAAATGAACCCTTAAAACTCTATAAAAGACCTTAGGTATAGTCTTACCTTATCTCAGTTTGGTAACACCATCAAGCTTATGAACAGTTTTGTCAGTCTTAACCTTCCATACATCACATGCAAAAGAAAGAACTTGGAAGACACACCCAGGCAGTCTCTTTCAAATGAAAGGTTTACTTAAAAATGGATAAAAATATGTAAAATGTAAACACAAAACACTATATGACAAAGCACACAATCATTTAAAAGAAAACAAGGAAAAGTGCAAACTAAAACCCCTACCACAATACAATTAGACTTTTCTTATCTAATATATTACCTCTATAAGTGCCTTAGTTAGGTCTTGTTTCTTAAGAGTCAAAAAATAAATGCCATTCAGTTGAAACACAGAATACAGTTTAAACTCTGTGTTTCCACCCCTTCTATGATGTCATCTAGCTCCTCCTTTTAGAATATAAAAATTATATAAACAATGATCTTCCTGTCAGGAGATTTTTTAAATAATGTGACTTCAGCAAAAACTAATTTCCCAAATGATGACAGTCTTTAATCAAGCCCTTTTCCTTTGAACTGGAGTCTGGCTTCCTATTTTTCCAAGGACATCAAATGTGTTTACAACTCTGCAGTTTCTCACCTAGATGTAAATATAGCCAACAGGAATCAGTTTATCTGAAGTCATAAAATGAATATTTTAGTTTCCCAGCTTCAGAGGCAGGAGGTCATAAAAAGGCTATAAAATGCAACTTCTCTAGGAAGTTAATTACATTACAGAAACCTCCTGATTTAATACATCCTGTTATTCTCACTAAAACCTGGTGGTAGTGGTGGTGGGGGGTTGTCACCCAGGAGCACAGGATGTCTCATGGAGACAATCACACACTACATTTGTATATTACAAATATCATAGAACAATCATAACCATCTGGCCAAGCATCACAGTCCTTCCCACCTAGAGTGAATTTGGGGGCTCTATCCCCTACATTGGATGAGCTTCCCAAATCAGTTCACTCCTCATAAAAACGTGACATGCCATCTGTGTTCTGATTGGTTGTTTCAACTCTATGTAAGATTGTCATGTCATAACCTGGCAAGGCAAGACTCCATCTTAATAGCCTACCATTAGTTTTTCCCATTTGGGTCAGCCAAAGCAGGGGGTTGTGGTCTGTTTGTACCTCAGAATGCTGCCCGTATAAGTATGGCTCTAACTTCTTTAGAGCCCACACTATGACAACACACTCATTTTCCACAGTAGAGAATGCCAGTTTCCTGGGAAGTAACTTTTTACTCAGGTACACTACCAGGTGATCTTTCCCTTGGTTGAATGTCTGACTTAGTACTGCCCCAATACCCACATCTGAGGTGTCAGTCTGAACTATAAAGGGTCTGCTATAGTCAGGACTTGTCAGTACAGGAGCACTGCACAGTGCCTCCTTCAGTCTGGTAAAGGCTTTTTCACAGGCTGGTTCCCAGGTAATTTTCTTAAGCATCCTTTTCTTTACCAGGTCAGATAAGGGAGCAGCCAGGGCACTGTAATTGAGTACAAATTTCCTATAGTACCCTGCTATCCCTAGAAAACTTCTGACCTGTTTCTGTGTTTCTGGTCTGGGCCATGCCTTGATCACCTTTATTTTTACTTGGTTAGGACAGAGCTGTTCCTGACCTACAACATGCCCGAGGTATGCCACTTCAGCCATGGCTACCTGGCACTTCTCAGCTTTGACAGTGAGCCCGGCCCTCTGTATCCTGCCCAGCACTTCCCTAAGGTGGGACAGGTGTTCCTCCCAGCTGGCACTAAAGATGGCAATGTCATCCAGGTACACCATGGTGTACTCCTCAGCACCATTTAACACCTGGTTCACCAACCTTTGGAAAGTGGCCAGAGCGTTCTTCATTCTGAAAGGCATTACTTTAAATTCAAATAAGCCTAGCAGAGTGATGAAGGCCAACCTCACCCTAGCTCTGTCAGTTAACTTGACCTGCCAATACCCCTTTGTCAGGTCAGTAGTCATAAAGTATGTTGCCCCTCCCAACTTGTCCAGGATTTCATCCGTTCGGGGCATTGGGTGGGTGTCTGACTTTGTGACTGCATTCAGTCCATGATAGTCCATACAGAAGTGAGTAGAACCATCTAGTTTGGGCACAAGGACTACGGGTGAGGCCCAGGGACTGTGGGATCTCTGGATTACCTCTAAATCCAGCATTTCCTCCACCTCCCTCCTAATGTCCTTTTGGCCAGCCTCTGACACCTGATATGCTGTCCGCCATATGGGCATCTGTTTCCCTGTCTCTACATCATGCATCTCTAAGGGGTTAGTTCAGGCTTGGCGCTAAACAGTGGGACAAATTGTGTTAGAACTTCCCTTACTTCCTGGATCTTGTCCAGCTGGGGAGCCAATTTAACTGCCTCCACAGAGGACTCCTGCTTTCTTTCTTCCAGCAAGTCCAGAAGAGGGTCTCCTTCATCCGTCCCCTCCCCCGTACTACATACTGCAAACACCATATCAGCCCTATTAGCATATGGCTTCATCATGTTAACATGGTACATTCTTTCTATCTGTCTTCTGTCAGGTAACTCTATGATATAGTTCACATCATTTACCTTTCTAACTACTTTGTATGGTCCTGCCGACTCAGCCTGCAGCTTGTCTTTCCGGAGCAGAATAAGGACCATGACTTCATGACCCACCATGTATGAGTGAGCTCTTGCTCTACAGTCATACCACACTTTTTGTTTCTGTTGGGCAGCTGTCAGGTTGCACTGGGCTGTCCTCATAAGCTCCTTCAGCCTGTCCCTAAACCCAAGGACATACTCCACTATGGGAGTTCCCTGGGTGATGTGTTTGCCTTCCCAGTCCTCATGGATCAAGTCTAGGGGCTCACGTACATGGTGACCATATAAGAGTTCAAAGAGGGAAAATTCTGTTGACTCTTGGGGCACCTCCCTGTATGAAAACAACAGGTGGGGAAGGTATTTCTCCCAGTCCCTCCCATGCTGTTCAGCAAATGCTTGGAGCATTGACTTCAGAGTACCAATAAATCTTTCCACAAGCCATTGGCTTGTGGGTGATAAGGTGTTGTGCATCTCTGCACCACCCCACACTTCTCTCACAAACATTTTATCAGGTCCGACATGAAGGAACCCCCTCAATCAGTGATAACCTTCTGTGGAATCCCAACATGGGAGAAAATCCCAAGTAAGGCATCTGCCACTTTGTCTGTCTTCAGTGAGGATAGGGTGACTGCCTCTGAGTACCGGGTGGCATAATCCACCACAGTCAGGATGAACCTCTTCCTGGAGGAGCTGGGGGTATTTAAAGGCCCCACTATATCCATTCCCACCCTCTGGAATGGCTCCTCCACTATGGGTAATGGAATTAGGGTGGCTTGGGTTTTCTTACCTGCCTTCCCTATTTCTTGGCACCGGTGACAAGACCTGCAATACTCCTTCTCCTGCTGGGTGAAGTTGGGCCAATAGAAATTCTGGGCCTACCACTGCACAGTGCATGCAATTCCCGGATGACCAGACAAGGGAATATCATAGCATTCGGGAGCAACTGCTCATTATACCCCTGGGGAATGACAAGCTGCCTGCCTATCACCCCTCCCTCTGTCTGCACAGCCTGAGCATACATCAGTCCATTTTCCCAATAAACCTTATGTTTACCATCACCTACCTGTGCTCTGTCAGAGTCTGCCCAAGCCCTCAGCTTCTCTAGACTAGGGTCACTTTTCTGAGCAGCTGCAAACTCCTTACGCATTACCAAGGTATGGGACAGGTCCCCTTCAGTCTCTAAACTAGGTTCCCGAGCACTAGCATCAGGGCACTCAGGATCACTGTAGAGATGCAGCAAATTTCAAATCTGCTTGCGAAGTGACCACTTTGCCTTGGCATTTCGCTACGTGGAGTGCCCCATAGGAAAGGCTCACTTCACTTTGTTATTATTACTTTGCATTGTCATTCCACCTTAAATGCGAAGTGAGGTGGAATGACAACAATATTGGCAGCATCCCACCCACACAGTCACCAGAATGAATGTGCACCCCCAAAGTGCTACTGTCTTGTGTCCAGAAAACTCCCCAGTGCTGATGAAGTGAAATAAGAGTGTAACAAGAAATGCAATGTCTCCCAAATTTAATGGCATACTCAGTCATGCATGCAGTGGTCAGGTCACACACAGAGTCACCAGAATTAATGTGCATCCCCAAAATGCTACTGTCTTGTGTCCAAAAAATTCCCCAGTGCTGACGAAGTGAAATGAGAGCATAACAAGAAATGCAATCTCCCAGAATTAATGGTGCCATGCAAATGCACAGACAGATTAAGATTACGCTGCACACTCAGGGGATGCATACGAAAAGGCCCAACAACACCTAATCAGTGCTTACATGTCACAAATCCAAATCTGGAAAGGAATACATTTTGCCAGTAGGGGGATTAGTACACAGCAGTAACAATCCTCTACCAGTAAAGATACCACAAAGCAGTATAAAAAAGTCATGCAGGTGCGGTGGATAGCAGGTTCACACTGCTGCAATTACTCTGTAACACCATAAAAGCTGTCTGATTTAATGGCACACATCACACACACACTCACACACACACACACACTCAAGTAATGTGTAGCAAATTTTAAACCTTTAGTAATATAAACAAATGTTTTAAACAGACAAATTGTACACTGCTGCACAACAAGAATCAGCAAATAAATTTCAAGAATTACTGAAAATATTACTGTGTGTGCATTAACACAGTTATACAAGAAAAATATAGCCAAACAGAATGACTGCCTTTTTCTCCCAGTTAATCTACCTACACCACAAATATGCCCCGCCCCAAAGCACACTTCACAGTACACAATACACAGACTGACTGTTCTAAATTAACATTCAAAGTCCACACACAACAATAAACACTCGATGATATGAGCACAGAAGGGTTTCCTACAATCGATGTACTAAATTCTGAGCAAAAAATATTACTCAAAAAGGCATTTTAAACAGCTTTTAGAGGTTTTGAATCATAGATCTCTGACAGCAAACTGTCTCTAGCTACCACTGCACACATACTACCCAGGCCAGAACTGAGGCTGTGCCAAATAATCTAGAGCAATAGTTCTCAGACTTTGTCACAATGAGCCTCCCCAAATCTATGGAAAAGATTTTGAGCCTCCCCAAAAATTGAAATAATCTTGGGCCTCCCCAAATAAAAATAACATACTGTATTTTGAGCAGCACACCACGAATAAATTGACACCCCTTTGAGTACTTGGCTCACATTCAGTACTGTGTCTTTTATTGATGTGGAACATTTGAAAAAAGAGCTCCTGTGCTCAAAAGTGTTATCTGAATAATAAATAAACGTATTATCATTCAACTTATTGTACCCGTCACAGGCCAACCTACGTACTCTATTTTCATTCTTGAACCCTTGTTACCCCTTGTTGCAGTACCTTCATGGGTCAGACTGCTTTCTCTGTTTCCTCTCTATATGAAATAACCTTCCTACATACTTTGCATCTCCCCATCCTTCCCTGCTCCTAAGCAACTTCTCTGGAATTACTTTACTCCTTCCTGCTATTGATCTTAGCACTTCTGTGCTCAACCCTTGTATTTGGGCTGTTCTGCCATCAGTCTACAAATTGATCAATTACCACCACTCATTATTAGTTTATTGTTCATATTTGTTTGCACTATTGTTCATAGTATATTTCCTGATTGTTCTGCAGTTACCTTTTGAAATGTATTCACTCCCTACCCTTCCCTGGTACACCTGAAATGAGCCTTGGCTCATTCACCTTTCCTTGTCACCTATATTAATAAATAAATACATTAAATTCACCTACTGTTATCCTCTTTCAGTTTGCATCATCTCTTCATACAAAATATATAAAACTCAAAATTTAAATACAGTACTTTTTCAGACTTGCTTGAGCCTCCCTTGGAACAGGTTGGGGCCTCCCAAGGGAGGCTGGCCTCACCATTTGAGAACCCCTGATCTAGAGCTCATGTGACCTGCAATCCCATGAATAACTGCAGAATTTCATTTGGAGCTCAATTACAGGGCGAAGTGACATGAATTACATTGATTTCAATGTACTTCACCTTAAAATTGGTGGAGAAGTGGTATGGGGAAGGCGGAATAATGCAAAGTCATTGGTTTCAATGGACTTTGCGTTCCTCATTATGAAGTGAAGAACTCCGCTTCACATTGTGACGTTCTCCACGGATTGCACATTATTCAATGAATCACTTCATGGAGCAAATTGGGGCCAATTTGCCCACCACTACTTACAGTACTGTAACTCACATGCTGTACGGGAAGGAACGCGAATGCCTATGGCTGTACTTCCCCGATGGGCAGTAGCACAAAACTCCCAAACTTAAAAATGCTTATTAATGAATACAATGGTGGAGTGGTGCAGCATGGAGAGATACTACAAAACATGCTTACAATACATCCAAGTAACTAGTAAAAAAATGAATGTTGTGATTCGTGGTGTGATCGTGAATCGTGATTTGTGACTGCGTTTGTGACCGTGATGATGAAGAACGTGATTCGGTGTCGATGGTGTGAGATAACCAATATGAAAACTGTACTGGGAACGTGAATGCCTATGGCTGTACTTCCCCGATGAGCTGTAGCACAAACTCCCCAACATAAAAATGCTCATTAATGAGTACAATGGTGGGGTGGTGAAGCCTGGAGAGATACTACAAAACATGCTTACAATACATCCAAATAACTAGTCAAAAAATTAGTGTTGTTATTCGTGACGTGATCGTGAATCATGATTTGTGACTGCATTTGTGATCATGATGATGAAGAATGTGATTCGGTGTCAACGGTGTGAGACAAACAATATGGAACTGTATTGGGAGGGGGGAACGCAAATGCCTACGCTGTACTTCCCAGATGAGCTGTAGAACAAATTCCCTGACTTAAAAATGCTCATTAATGAGTACAATGGCGGGGTGGTGAAGCCTGGAGAGATACTAAGAAACAGTCTTACAATACATCCAAGTAACTAGGAAATGAATTAATGTTGTGATCTGTGACGTGATCGTGAATAGTGATTTGTGACTGCATTTGTGACCGTGATGTTGAAGAACGTGAGTTGTATCACGAGTGACTCATGACGATGGTCCTGACTTAAAAATGCATATTAATGAGTACAATGTTCATGCAGAATTATGCACCACACTGGTCCAGTACTCTGAAGGGAAGCCAAAGAAACAACTGTGACTTAAGTTACAGATGGAGATTGGGACCTAAAGAGATGCAAATGTACAGACAGATTAAGATTGCACTGCGCACTGAAGAGATGCAGATGCAAAGGTACAACACCTAACCAGTGCTCACCATCAGAAATTCAAATCTGGAAAAGAATGCCTTTGCCGGTTGGAGCGGGCTGCGGGGGGGGGGGGCAGTGCACTGCACTGCTGTAGTAAGAGTCACTAGTACGAGTACCAGTAAAGATACCACACAAAGAAGTACAAAAATCATACAGCTGCAGTGGATAGCAGGTTCACATTGCTGAAATTACTATGTGGTACAATAAAAGGTGTCTAATTTGATGACACGCGTCACACACATACTCACACACACACTAAGTAATGCATAGCAAATTGAAAACTTCAGTAATTTAACCACATATTTTAAACAAACTAAAAGTATGCACTGCTGCACCACAACAATCAGCATAAAATGGCAAGAATTATTGAAAATATTACTGTGTGTACATTAACACAGTTATACAAGAAAAATATCACCAAAACAGAAAGCACTGTCTTTTTCTCCAAGTTAATCTACCTACACCACAGATACGCCCTTCCCCCAAAGTACACTTCCACTGTCTCTCAGTACACAGACTGAATGTTGTACATTAACATTCAAAATCCACACACAAACAATAAATGCTCGATGATGTGAGCACAGGAGGGTTTCCTATAATTGATGATCTAAAGTTTCAGCAAAACAAATTACTCAAAAAGGCTTTTTTAACAGCTTTTAGAAGGTTTGAATTGCAGAGAGCTCTCAGAGCAGATTGTCTCCTACAGCTTTCTACACACACTACCCCAAACTGAAGCTGTGCAGAACAATCTAGAGCCCATGTGACCTGAAATCCCATGAATCACTGCAAAATTCGCTTTTGGAGCTTAAAAACAAGGTGCAGTGAGGCAAACCTTCGCTTTAAGAATTGGTGGAGTAGTGGTTTGGGAAGGCAGAGTAATGTGAAGTCATTGTTTTCAATGGACTTTGCGTTACTCATTATAACACGAAGTACTCCAATTCGCATTGCGGAGCACTCCGAAATTAAGCCACACCACGAAATCACTTGCAGAGCGAATTGGGGCCACTTCGCCCACCATTAGATCACTGTCATCCCTAACCCTCTGACAATGGGTCACCCCTCCTTCTTTGGAGTAACCCTCCGTAGTTGTGTGGGTAACTGTAACTGGAGAAATTTCTACCCCCTTTTCATTAGTCTCCATATCAGGAGACACAGGCTGGGGAACCAGCCTCCCAGTGGTTTCCACAATGGCTTCTGTGGGGTCCAGAGAATTACAATTTCCCCTTCCCACTTGGCTATGCACACACCATCCCCTGTTTGAGATTGTTGCCAAGGATGATGTCAACTGCTAACATTTTGGCTACAGCCATCTGTTGCACTGTTCCCCCTGTTTCACCCTGGTCTAGAAGAATACTAATGAGGGGCAATGTTTTCTCCTCACTAGTAAAGTCTTGTACAGTTACAAATTCATTGGGTATAAGCTGACCATGCTCAACCAGATCCCCTTTTACTAATGTCAGGGATGCCCCTGTGTCCCTTAACCCTTGCGTCTGTGCACTATTCTCCATGACTGGGTGCATGTGTTCACAGGCTTGCTTCCAGGGACACACAAACAACCCACTTCTTTCCTAGCCCCATGCTGTGTATTGCTTACCCTTTTGGGACACTGTCCAGCAATATGCCCAGTTTCTTTACAAACCCAACATTCATTTATTTTCTCATAGAAATCTTTTCTCTGAAATGTAGGGCTAATGGGTTTCATTGGAGGAAGTGAGGGTTTTAGCTGCCCTGAAGGTGTGCTTTTCCCTTTCTGTACTGCCACGCCCACCTCATTCACTCTCAGAGCAGGTCTATTCTTGGCATAGCTTTCCGAGAGTTCAGCAGCCTCTTGCACTGTTTTTGGATCTCGGTCCTCCAGCCAGGTTTTCAGCTCTGCTGAGCATACCCCCAAAAAATGTTCTAACACAATAGATTTTCAATTTTATCTACAGAGTTTGCTTCAATTCCTTCCTACCAACGTTTTAAAAACTGACATTGTTTCGTGGCTAGCTCCTCATAATTCATGACAGGGCTTCTCCTGAGCTTACAGAATTTAGCTCTGTATGCTTCGGCAGTTAAATCAAACTTTTTTAAAAGTGCAGCTTTAAGTTTGCTGTAATCATTACTGTCCTCATTGTCCATTTGACTCAATGCATCCTGAGCTTTCCTGGTAAGTAGCGGGGATAGCTGGAAGCTCCAGGGCCCTCTAGAAATTTTAGCCTGAATACAAAGTTTTTCAAAGGAATTTAAAAAGGCATCCATATCCTCCCCCTCTTTAAATTCAGTTATCAATTTGGAATTCAATTTGTAACACAGTCCTGTAGTTCCAGTTAAACCCAAGCCACTTTCCTGCTCTGGTGCTGGTGGTTGGAGTCATAACTTCTCCAGTTCATGTCACCTCTGGTGCTCATGCTCTTCATGTTCAGCTTCTCGCTGTTCTCACTCCCTCTTCTCCTCTGCAGCTCACTGGCACTCATGCTGTTCACGGTCAACCTCCCACTGTTCCTGGTCAGCCTCTCGCTGCTCACACTCCCTCATCTCCTCTGCAGCACATCTCTCTCGCCCTGCTTCTCTCTGTTCTCATTCCCTCTTCTGCAGCTCATTTCTCTCACTCAGCATCTCTCTGGAACTCCAGCTCCATTCTGCACAACTCAATCTGCAGCCTGAGTGCTTCTGGCTCCAGAATGCTGGTGATCTTCCACTGCTGCTGTGGCCCTTTGCTGGCACTGGCCCTGCTGTCATCCTCACTGGATCCAGACACTGTACTGGCCACTAGCCCCTCCATGCTCAAGGTTTGGTCCTTTACAGTCACAGTCTGTAATTCAATGCTCTGGGCATCTGCTGCCATCAGGGCATTCATGAGGTTCTGCTTGGTGGATCTCCCCTCATACAGGACTCCTCTGTCCTGGCACAATTGCCTCAAGGAGTCTACAGTGTGCCCGCTGTAGTTGGAAGCCCTCTTCTTCCCTAACTATGGCTACTCTAACTTGCACTTTAGAGAAAAAATAAACAGGTAGGAACTTGACTGTCAGCAAAATGATATAGTTCTGTTTCTTTTTTAAACATAAATCACTGCTTTTTTTTTGCAAGTGAGCTGTACAGTATTAAGCTGACATACTGAACAGTTAAAGCTTGTGTTACCAAATTTATCTGCACCACTGCCAACCAATCTGTCACAAATGCACTCAGCAGGTCAGGCCCTCTGCTCCCACAGTGCTAACCTCCGAGTGCAGTATTGTGAACAGGTAACAGACAGGGTAGCCCTCCTGTCTGCTTATATGTCCGAATCACCTTTAGTCTCAAGTTCTGGGGGGATTCAAACTGTGAACCTTATGCTAGCATACCCAAATGTACAGGCTCAGATAATCTGCTCTTGGGGGATGCCAGATATCTTTCACCTAAGGGCACCTAACCAGGTATCCAAAATGAACCCTTAAAACTCTATAAAAGACCTTAGGTATGTTCTTACCTTTTCTCAGTTTGGTAACACCATCAAACTTATGAACAATTTTGCCAGTCTTAACCCCCCATATGTCATATGCAAAAGAAAGAACTTGGAAGACGTACCCAGGCAGTCTCTTTCAAATGAAGGGTTTACTTAAAAATGGATAAAAATATGTAAAATGTATACACAGAACCCTATATCACAAAGCACACAATCATTTAAAAGAAAACAAGGAAAAGTACAAACTAAAACTCCTACCACAGTACAACTAGACTTTTTCTATCTAATGTATTACCTCCACAAGTGCCTTAGGTCTTGTTTCTTAAGAGTCCAAAAAGAAATGTCACTCAGTTGAAACACAGAATACAGTTTAAACTCTGTGTTTCCACCCCTTCTTTGATGTCATCTAGCTCCTCCTTTTAGAATATACAAATTATACAAACAATGATCTTCCTGTCAGGAGATATTTTAAATACTGTGACTTCAGCAAAAACTAATTTCCCAAGTGATGACAGTCTTTAATTAAGTCCTTTTCCTTTGAACTGGAGGCTGGCTTCCTATTTTCCCAAGGACATCAAATGTGTTTACAGCTCTGCAGTTTCTCACCTAGATGCAAATATAGCCAACAAGAATCAGTTAATCTGAAGTCATAAAATGTATATTTTAGTTTCCCAGCTTCAGAGGCAGGAGGTCATAAAAAAGCTATAAAATGCAACTTCTCAAGGAAGTTAATTACATTACAGGAACCTCCTGGTTTAATATATCCTGTTATTCTTACTAAAACCTGGTGGTGGTGGTGGTGGTGGGGGGGGTTGTCACCCAGGAGCACAAGATGTCTCGTGGAGACAATCACACACTACATTTTTATATTACAAATATCATAGAACAATCATAACCATCTGGCCAAGCATCACTATGACTATTTCACTGTTATTCTTTGGTAACCAGGTAAGGACCACTAGGTACAAGTACCTGTTTTCATGGGTGACCTGAGGGCATTGGGGAGGTTAAGTGATCTGCTCAAGGTCACACAGTATGAACTGGAGGTTGTGAGACTCAAACCCAGGACTTCCGAATGTACCAAGCTCATTTGCAGGTGAGTAACCTCTTGGTGATACTGCCATATTATAACTCATGTTATTTATTTGTTAATTTTAACTGCTGTGCTATCTGCGCCCAACAACTGCACAGCAAATACAAGCTAGCAAACACTTGGTGTTGGCCAAATCTGTTTTTTTTAAAGATGCAAAAACTACCAAGTCCAAGAAAATGTGAACCCTGTATGCACACAGACTTTCTACCTTAGTTTTCTTTTACTCATAACTTTAACATTTTTATTATTTTTCACCAATTTTTCATTAATATGCAGGTTACCTACCTCCCTCACCACCACATAAGTGGTAATGTTTAAATCCCACCTGAAATATATTTTCGGGGTGCAACTAAAAGCTTCAAAAATTGCCATGTACATGGCAATGAGGGATGGTGGTAACATGCAGATTTAAGAAAATTTGTTGATAAGATATTTAAAACTAAAAAAATATCAGTTCAAGTAAACTGAGGTGGGGAAGTAAACTAAGTCAATGTGTATGCACAATTGATGTTTTTTTGCTTAGTTTTTTCTCCAGAGTGAATGCGTTTTTTTCAGTAGTCAGGGGGCCAACTAAGGTTGAGGGAAAGATGTGCCAGTGTCTGCCAAGGGACCTGAAATATAATTTATAGGGTTAGTGGGGGAGTGTGCCAGAGGGTAATTGGGTGGGATGTAGCAAGTACTGAGCAAGAGAGGGAGAAAGACTGGGTGATGGTTGCAGCAGCCAGGATACCTGTGGTGGAGATTGACTCCCAACTACTAATAAAACAGTGGACAAGATCCTTTGAGAGAGGGCTGGTGGAAGGGAGAGGAAAATACACTGGCAACAGTGCCAGCAGTGCAGATGAGCTCATGACTGCCTTTTAAATGTGTGGTGCAATGGTAGCTTCTGCCTTAGCTCCAGAGCCCTGCTACAGGCAATTCATGCACCTCTGACTGCTCTGCACATGTCAGAGGCAGTGGCATGTGACTTGCCCTTATTTTATTTTTAAAGTTGGTATTTTTTATGCTTTTTGCTCATCTCTGGCCAAAATACCTCTGTACCAAATTTGCCACACCAGGAGATTCTGGGCTGCAGATCATGCTTTCAAAAGTTTTGTGGAAATCTACCAGGAAACATCCAAAATAAAATTGTAACAACCCTCTCCTGCCAGTAGGGGGAGACGGCTTGTTACTGAAATGCCAAACTACAGAGTCTACTGATTGGTAAAGCCTCTGACAGCCAGTGGGAGGAGCTAGAGTGCTGGTTGGTTGCAGGCAGATATGTGTCAAGGTGGCAGCATGATAGTAGGGTACAGATATGCCTTGGGGCACCCTTGCTTCTGGTCACTTGACAGGCCACATGAGGAGGCAAGGACCCCAATCTTGTGCAGCAGCAGCCTTCTGTGGATCCAGTGTCCAAGAACAGCAGAAATCATTTTCTGGTCATATGGTAGCCTTCAGAGACAGACATCAGGACAGGGGTGATGAGTCTTGGGATTTGGAATCTGAAGGCCATTTAGTGTAGATCGCCATTAACTCTGTGAGAGTGTATGGAAGACATTCAGAGGGAGGGGCTGTCCTGAGGGACTGCTCCTCAGGGAAGTCACTAGCAACCTTGGGGCTTGTGGAGGATCTCTGGAAAGTGGATGTTCTCCCATTGGAGAGAATGTTTGGCTTCTGTAACTGATAGATGCTGCTACACCGAAGATGGCAAGAGCTCTGTTGACAGATGGGTTATAGAAACAGGTAGGTAATGGACCTTCTATTTGAAAGGGGAACCCCAAGCCAGTATGTGACTCAGAGATGCTACATGTAATTCAACAATGAAGTGCTTACCCAACCCTAACTTTAGTGGCACTACCACATTGCTATAATGTGCAGCTGCTGTATCTCTTATGGTTTTAACAGCACATTCTCCATTTATTTGGGTGAGGGAACCGTGAAGCAAGGTTGAAGAGTTCTGGCACACAACAGGCTTAAGAAGGCAAATGAATAACCAAAATAGATGCAGGAACTGTACATAAAATCATATTATAAATTATCTTAAAAACTTCTATTTAAAAAAAAAAAGAACTTGAACACTGCTTTACTGCATTTTGTAGAAAATTAGAGAAATTCCTGTAAGAGAATGAACTATGCCAACTGAACTTAGAACTTGAGAATCTTAGAACTACTAGGCAATAAGGAACAATGGGGGTTATGTTAATGTACTGTTAATCACCACCTATACACCTCCTCATGCCCCCAGGAAATGATTAAGTGTACATTACCATAATCCCCACAGAGTTCCTTACTGCTATTATTATAATCAGGTCCACAACTGCTAAGTACATTTATCTTTTTTTCTTATCATTGAATACTTTTTCCCTCCTTGGTCAGAGCTGCCCCCAACCACGGCCACCTGCAGTTGAACCCCTGGACCAGGTCTGTCATGCAGATTCATACGTCCACTCACCAAGCCAGCCAATGACAGGACCAGCCCCCCCCCACCGGAGGGACTTGCAGCACAGACACCCAGTGGCTATGTCTTCACTGGCCCGGGGGTGCAGGGAACAGCCATCAGCTGAGCGGTTGCCCCTCCATTTGTCCTCCAGGATTAGATCCCAAAGGAGCTGAACGTGCAATGGCATTAGCGCACATGCATGTGGATGCTCACCATGCTCCGCCCCCTTGTGCCCACAGCTTGCAGTGCACCCTGCTTCTGCCAGGTGCCGCTGCAGTGCAGTGCCCTCACTCACCCCAGAGGAAGGAGAGCAGTCTTGGGATGCTCGATCCTTCCTCTCCCCTGCCAGCCACTGGCGGCCTGAGTCCGTTCTTGAACCCAGGTCGCCGGTGCGGCGCAAGGTGTGGTGTCCAGCTCCTCAAACCTCAGCACCACTGGGCTGGTGTAGTACATTTATCTTTAAGTATGATTTTTAATGAATTATTGGTTATACAGATAAAATAGTTTACAGTTATATAGGTGAAACAGCCCGTCTCCAGTCCTTTTTACTGCTAGGTGAAGGGCAGGTTAGTGGCAACTAAAATATTCTGTTGGTGTAGGAAGCACATCCATAAGGAACAATTTCAACTGACGTCAAAAACTTTTATAAGAAATATTGCTCTTTATAGTAAACACATAAGCAGTTTTCCTCTCAGATCATTCTCGTCTGTTGCCATGCAGGTGCTTACTATTCTTAGGACCTCATTAAGCAACAGCAAGCATCAAGCAGCATGCAGGATATCATGAGAGACTTTTACAAACATGCACTGTCTTAGTTTACTCTACTTATTTTTAGATACACTAATTCTGTATTGTGATGCACTTTGTTTTCTAAATGAGGTATTCAGCAGGTTATGGTGTGAATGTGATAGGTTTACATAGTACATTATGTTAGTACGTGGATGTCAGACTAACTGGCACCTTTGTGAATGGGGTATTATATATAGGATAAAGTATGGAGTGCAGTGTATTAAATTCAAGTTAAACACACTGCACCCCATATTTTGTCTTATGTACTTACTGTGTTGTGTTTTTTTTCCACAGAAGAAGTGCAATTGCTTATGTATGGAGCCTAGAGTAGTCTGGATTGCCAGATGTAACATTTCAGAGGATTTATTATATGCACCACTCAATGCCGTAATGCCTACTCAGGTATTATGGTATTTAATACATGGCTTTTTCAATGGAAAAAAACACAATCCAGTAATTATGTTTTTATTTTTTTCCACTCTAATTCACAGATTATGATTGTGATCTCAGAACTGGGCAGCAGGCTATGACTAATCCAAACAAAATGACTGGCTCCGTGTTTGGTTGAATGACCTGTGTACATAAGGCAGGTTCACAGCATTCATTTCCATATGGCTCATGACTGTAAACACCTATGTTGTACCAGATGTCATGCTATTGAGCAGGCATACAGTACTTGTCTAAGGTTAACGTAAGGTAATTAGAATGGTGTGGACCAATACAACTTCTTTATTAGTGAGACCCTTATATAAATTGTGGTTCTGTAACAGGGACTGGAACATGTAGAAATTAAAAGTTGTGATTGGCTAAGAACAATTCCATGTTTCTGGACCTCACCATGGCCATTGATTTAGTAAATCATGAGTTACTCTTAACGGCCCAATGGGAAATTGAAGTGTCAAAAGATGTCTCTTCCTGATCTAGGAACAATATCACTGCTTGACAGCAAAAACATTTGATTCACTGATTTCTTTTCTTGCTTTTTAATGGCTAATTTGGGCGTACCTTAGGGTTCCAACCTGAGAACTTTTTATTTAAATGATTTTTAAATTCGCTCTCCATTGTTTGTGCCCTGGCTAATCTGTTTTTATATGCAGCTGAAGCTGATTTATATTGTAAGGGCAATAATAGTGATGCCCTAAACTGTGATATGCTAAAAAGTTTTGATTCACTACAGAAGTGGCTCAGCTTGCATCACTTATCACTCAATTAAAAAAAAAAAAAATGACTGATGATTTTCAGAAATACACCCCCTCCCAAAAAAAAAATGGCTGATAATGATGACTTTGTGATTAAAACGTTAGATAGGAACTTGATTGAAGTGGCTGGTGAGTTTCTATATCTGGGAGTGGTTTTAGATTTTTCTCTTTCTAATGATGACAGTGTTGACTTTTTAACCAAATCAATTCATCACTCCTTGGGACTGCTATATAAAAAATAATTTATCTGTATCATGCGAAGCAAGAAAGATCCTGGCTCGGAGTTTTTAAAGGAAAACTACACCCTCAAGTCTTGTAAATTTTATTTGTTTCCATATCAACAGACAGCTCTTTTCCTGTAGCTGATAGGGATACATGTGATTGCTTTAGTTATTTTCACTGTTCATACTAGTCCTTGTAACTATCCTGGGGTACTCCATTTAAAGTGACTTACCAAGTTTACATTTTCCCTCCTTTGCACTGCATATTCTTGTCCTGGTGTGATTTTTTTGAATTGCCAGCAATGTTAAACAATTTAATCCAAAAACACCATATTTTTTTTTGTCATTTTCATGCCATGGGTCTCTCACCTTTTTTTTTCTTTGTCCCTCTTTCATGCATGTGCACTGCATGCCCTTGTGCAAGTGACATCAGCCTAGGGAAGGCATGCCTACAGTGCCTCGTGGTCCTTGATCAGATGGCTTCAGGGAATGAGGCAGAGTAGGCACATGCACTGCAGCTCTTGAAAAGAAAGTATACTTAAAGTAAACTGTGCCACTATTTTAGCACTCATCAATGAAACCTATGTTGAAATATTGTGATGAGCCTGATACTATTGGTCCCAATTGCTACGTATTGTGCATAACAAAATGTGCCCAACATAAATCGATAGATGCTTTTTCAACACAATGGGAACATCATCTACTGTAAGGAGAATACCAGTGAGGAGACAGTCTCAGTGCAGCTGTTTACCATGCATCATGGGTCTGCAGCAAAATGAACCAAGGGGGAACATACAAATGTCACATTACACTTTGGAGCCAAAACTGCCAAACATTCAGTCGTCCATATTTGCACGGCTTCAGGGTTGCCACAATTTCAAAAATAAATACACAAATATATAGGCGGTGGTGAGACAGATGCAACACAATAGTGCCCATTAGGTAGGTTGGTAAGGGAGGGTGAAATATGTACCACTATGTGCGATCAGTCATGTAATGTGACATTTGTGTGTTTCCCTTTGGTTCATTTTAGTGCAGTCTCATGATGCATGGAAAACAGCTGCACTGAGACTGTCTCCTCGCCAGTACTCTCCTTACAGTAGATGATGTTCTCATTGTGTTAAAAAAGCATCCATTAATTTATGTTGGGCACATCTTGTTGTGCAGAATACGAAATGCACGGGCCACCTCACAGTGTCTGCCACAGAACAACGTGCCACTATGCAGAAATCCACAAAGTTACGGGCTCCTGAAAAATGCTTCTTTTTTTTTTCCGGTCTATCTAACATTCCTATTACTGTTCAGATTTGCCAGGAATCATGGTGCTGCTGTATGGATATTCCTGGCTGGTCTGTCAGTAGTGTGTGCATACCATGCAGTTGCTGTAGTCAACTTTTAATATAGCTGCATGCTTCAGTTTTCTGATTCTTGGATATATAGGTGGTGGTGATACAGATGCAGCACAACACTGCCAATTACATCAGTTGTTAAGGGTAGAACTTTCTGTACAAAATGCACATATGGTGTCCAATTCAGGGTGGTAGAAAGGAGAAACAAAGCCACAAGTAGTTTTGTGTGCAAAGGTTTGAGCTTTGGCAGTTACTGACCAGTGAGCCAGAAGCTTTTGGCCAACTTGAAACTAATCAACAAAACTACAGAGTCACTATTACAGGGGTGTATGAATGTGACTTACATGCCATGCCTCCAATAGGTGAATGTAAACTGGTGAAGTCTGCATTCCACTAATTCATAGTTTCATTGTTCATTTCCCAATCAAATTTAGGGAGCTTTCTAGAAAGGCAAGTGGCATACTGAACGGCAAGCAGGCATCCCCCCCACACCTCATCTATCCAGCTATAAAAGCAATCAATCACCCAATACATACACCACAAACAACAGTAGTACCCATACCAAAACAAATTGGAAATATTTGTCAGGTATGGATTGGTGAAGATATTCTGATGGGGGAGTTTTTCATTTGTAACAGGCTTGTTGGCCAATAATGGGGTAGGACAACGTGAATGGCAACTGGGAAGTGTGGGTGCCCCAATACCCTTTCTGCATGTTTTTTCTGATTCGTTGAGTCACACATGCCGAGGTACTGTTCGGTGACACAAAGAGAATACCAGGGACCACGCTGTGGGCTAGTGTGCATTACTGATGCTTGCGTTGCAGTCCAGATGTCAGTAGTCTGCCTTTGGGATGATGCTCATGAAGTGCCATATTTAGACATCATCACGCAGTTCTCTCAGGTGCAAGCACCATCAGCAATTGCATCTGTCTGCATAGGGCAAAACAAGTGAGGTGGACAAATTGCAGGTACATCAGGAGATATGCATGATATCAGCAACAGCACCATCATTCCTGTTTGTGGATGGTTCGCTGGACATGCAGGGAGTAAAGAAACAAGAACTGCAGCAGGAGTACAGACACTGTGATGCCGGTAAACAGACCATGGCGCTGAACACCTAAATAGCAAGCATTACCATTCATCGTGACCACGTCTGTTTTTACTGCTGTACTCCAATGGGTCGGGACTGCTGATACTGCTGCCTGAGCTGCTCACCACATCTCTGTAACTGCTGTCATAGGGGTCGACCCTATAGGGGTCCAGTACACAGAGACATTGACCTACTGGTACTGTGTCAGTGTCCAAATAATCATTTTCACTGGAGGACAATCTAACACTGTCCTCCTCAGACCCAGAATACTCACTATTTGCCATTGCTGAATTAAACTGGGGACAACTGTGACACAGAAAGAAACTGCAGCCACTAATTATACAGCCCTGATCCCCCTGTGATGACATAGCACAGGTAATGAGTGGCAAAGTTCACCTAATACCACACTGAGTAAACAAACAAGACACTTCCAGGTTTGTGAAGGTGAAAACAATGTTTATTTTGCAAGATCGGGCATTGCTGGAGATAAAACACATTGCACTTTGCTTCAGTATGCAGAAAGCTTGCAAATGGTGTGGTCACATAGTGAAACTTGGTAAGTCGCTTTAAATCTCATTGTCCCTGACAGCTGTATTAGCATGTAAGAACATGATGAGTCAGCACCCTTTTGGCTCCACAGTATGCCTGTCTGCTTAACTAGATTTCAACAAAACTAGTTGCAGCAAGGTGTGAAATATTACATTTATCTTCAGTTAGCTTTGCAGACTATCTGAGTTGTAATGCAGGGGTTTTCCCTTTAAATTGCTTTTAATTTGCCTGTTTCCAGAGATTTTATTTTCAGGGTATTTGTATTTTCAGCATAGAGGTACTGTACATGGTATAAATGGGTAAATGTTATAAATGGGTGATGGGACACCATGTTCTCACATTCCAGTGCAGCTCTCATGGACAATGAGATTTCAGCAACCATAAAATGCCCCGATAGTAACAGGTGGCAAGCATGAACAGCGAAAACAAACTAAAGAAAACACTTATATCCCCATCAGCTACTGGAAAAGCGTTGTCTGTTGACAAGGAAACATTTACAAGCTATGTGGGTGTAGTTCTCCTTTAATAACAATGTCAGATTATGGGTTGCCATGTTCTGGTTCTGTTTCTAAGATAATTTGGCTACAGTAGATATACTCCTTAATAAAATGTTATGTTTTATGACTCAGCTTCCTAGAACCACTCACTATTGTGTACTGTTAAACTCTGCACAGTCTCAATCCATGGGTCAATGCTTCATTTATCAGGTAGCCTGTATATTGAAAAAGATCACTGCAGGCTTACTGCCTGATTCTATGTGATACCACCTTTGAGAGTTTCATCCAGTGTGGCTACCAGACCATCTTGTAAAAACTTATATGAAGTCCCATTTATGACTTCTAGTCAGGAACAATGGGCTTCATATTCTTTAGCACTATCTGTTTTTAATACTTTACCAATAAAGGTTATTAGTTGTCAATATCTCCTTGTCTAAGATAGCTGTGAATGGTATGACTTCTGTATTGGTGATGTTTTGTGCTTTTACTGTATGCAATGTGCTTGTTTTCCAGGCTCTCTCTGAAAATGGGCAGCTTCCTGCTCCTGGACAAAGCAGGCTTTTAAAAATAAAATGAAACAAGCGTTGGCCAATGCCATATGTTTGCTTGTTTGTATTTGCTGTTTAGTTGTTGGCATAGATAGCGCAGTAGCTAAAATTAACCAATTGATAACATGAGTTATAATAGTGAAATTGTCATGATTGGAAAACGAACAAGTTCACACATAACATTGTTGTTTTCTTAGACTGTGACCCTGAATTTTCAAGTTTGTATCCTTATTACCTCAGGATAGGAACATCACAGGTGTCATGCGGTGCTATATATATATATATGTTTGGGCTGGCAGTATAGCCTGGAAGTTAGAGGAATGAGGTGTGAACAAGCTTGATACATCTAGCAGACCAGACCTGAATTTGATTCCCACAACCTACACTTGCATACTGTGTGATTCTGAACAAGTCACTTAACTGCCCAGTGCTCCCAGGTCACCCATGAAAACAGGCACTTGTGCCTAGTGGGCCTAACCCAGTTATCAAAGACTAAAAAAATTAAAATTAAAATATAGGACCTCCAAGGACATTGACTCCTTGAACAATTCCTTGACAGATGACCTGCAACTCCTCGAGGGTTGGTTGGTTGATTGGCAACAAACTTGTGTTGGAATGAGAAAAAAACTAAGGCTATACTGCTTGGCCCTCCAAGTCTGAGACCTGACAGAGCTTCAATCCTGACTCCCTGTCTCTCGAATGGCACAAAGGTTGAAATAGTTAAACCAATAAAGTACCTAGACCAGAATTGTACTTTCAAGACACATATTGAACAACTGACAAAGCCTGTGAATCAGAAACTTGGCCTATTATACTACCTCAGCCCTCTCCTCACTGAAGACTCTCGGCTAACGATTGCAACTGGCACTCTACTACCAACCCTGCTGTATGGGGCACCAGTGCTACTCATGGTAAAAGGTGGGGAAATGCAAAAACTGAGTACCCTATATCACAGGGTGAGCTAGTTTGCTATAGAGGCTTGACCTCAGGAGCATCATTGCCAGGTGCTCCAAGCCCTTTCCTGGCCAACATTAGAAGGTCGCCTTTTGTACCTGTCTTTATGCCTGGCATACAAGCTCAGGTTGGACAATGCCCCCCCCAAGTCTGGTTGAAATGATATCTGCCAAGCATAATAGCAGGCCCCTCAGATCCTCAAGCCTTCAGCTCCTCCATGTCCCTAATGTCAGGTCATCACAGGGAATGAGGTCATTCTCAGCCAGCATCCTGCCTCTCTGGAACACACTTCCTGCAAATGTCCAGGCTTGCAATTCTCTCAGATGGTTCAAAAAGCGACATAAGGCTCACCTGACAGAGCTCAACCAATGCATTTTCTACCATTGAAATACTGTAAGTCCTGCTTGTGAACTGTACTTGCCTGTAACATTGAATATCTCCTATCGAACTAACATATGTTGAGTGTAGTTAGGTGTCGAAATGTAAATAGTAATAGTAATATAGACATTGTCATGTGAGAAACTCAATATTTCCATCCTCTGTAATACTGATTGCTCCACAGTGTGCAAACTTATGGATTGTCTGCCTTTATAGTGTGAAAACCTAAGGAACATTTTATCTGTAATTAATTCTGGGTCGCCCTTGTAAAAGGGACTCCCATGGTCTCAGTGGGCCTACCCAGTTACCAAAATTAAAATAAATAAATAAAATGTAACAAATACCACCCATAACGTGATTTTGCATAATGGCTGTGTAAACATGTTTGGAAGGGGATTTAAAAATGACACATGTCATGCTCATGAGATGAGGTAAAAAATGATTATGTTGAAAATATGGGTTCAAGAAATAAAAAAAAACTGAAATGCTATGAGTAAATATTGAACAATGTCAGCATTTGTTCATAACTTTGTTGATTGTTGCATTTCTGACCCCACAGTTTCAACATAGTAGTGTTATGACACCACCTTATAAATGTGACAGGTGTCATTTATGAAATTCTGGCCAAAATGTCATTTTGTGGCATGAGTGCAAAAACACGTGTTGGGCAGGGTTTGAAAGATGACACCTGCCATGTTCACGAGATGGTGGAAGAAATGGTTTTGTTGAAAAGTTGGGGCCAAAATGTGGAAAACATCAGTGGTGTAAGGGACTGATTGAGCACCTGCTGCCAGTTTTGTTGTATGGTTGGTGGATGATGACATGGCGGCCACAGGCAGGGAAAAACAGTGGTCATTATGCATCATCTCTGCTATTTTCTGAGAAACAAAGTACTACACAGCAGCACATATGTGGAATGAAACATAGGGGAAAGGTTTCAAGCAGAAATTAGGAGTTGCACAAGAAAAACCTACTTCCTCCTACTTTTTCCAGCCTTATGACTGGGCAAATTCTTCAAATGGAAAAGGACAAGAAAGACAGAGAATTGGTAGGATTAAGAAGGAAGTGTATTATTCTGAAGTTATAATAGGAGGAAAGGAAGATCCCCAAATGTTTTCTCATCATTCAAACTAATTCCACTTTGTTCCTATGTTTTGTAAGCAAACATAATCAGCATGACTCCTAGGGAAGGGTAAACTGGGGTATATACAATGAGCCTTATTTATGTTGTAATGACTATAATACTGTACTTTCAGCGTTTCAAACAGGTAAGCAGAGACACACAGCGGCTTATCTAAACTGATGAAGTGTAGAAACATGCTAGAACATCTGTTTTACCTGCTGTTTACCACAGTATGAAACTGCATTAATTACATGGACTTGTTGCAAACAGTATATCATGGATATTCAAATAACATGGATTATGTTGCTGAAAAAATTGAAAATGAAATTTCATGATTTTTCATCTAAGTGGGTCTCTGAGAATGCCGATGGTTACTCTTCTTTTTTCAGGATGAAGAGAACATACCTGGGAAGGTAGTACCAGGTTAAATAACTAGTAACAATCTGAAATAAAATGATAACCGGCACCTGAAATGACAAAAAACAGTGAGTGGTCACTTAAAGTGTGTAGCCAAGGACGAGAGCATACCTTCAGAGTTAAAACTAGTGCTTCTTTTATTAAATGTCCACATGGTGTGTTACAAAAGTTTTATAAGGCAGCAAAAATGGATTCAGGATGTTATAATCCTCCTTGTCCCTCCTCCTCACACAGTAACTCTCACGTCACCCGACGCGTTTCATGCACAAATGCATTTTTTCAAAGGTTGTCATGGTTCTGCAATCACTGCTCTTAAATTCTGGGCCCTTAAAGGTATATTACAGAATATGCAGTACTTAAAACAGGGCCTCAGAATTTACACAACTCTAACAGTAAAATACAAAGTGCTGAATTATAAAAGATTGTAAACAAATGAATACCTGTACCCAAATATAAACTCGAAAATGTTCACACAGTATAAATTAATAAAAAATATTAGAATAAGGATCCTGGTACAGCAAAACATGACTTTGTAGGGCACTGTGCTGGAAACTTAAAATGTCCCATTTGGGGAAGAAGAATTATTTATAAGTACAAGTACTTGCCCCTTAGGCAATCCAGCAATATATGTGAGGGATGACAACTGCTTGCAAGAAGCAAGGTATTGCGGTCAGTGGGCTTGCAATATAAATCTATCATTACCCATCAAATTTCTTTTATAGGGATTGAGAAGCCTGTAAAATACATAAGAGGAGGTAACCATAATAATGTTCTCCACAAAAGAGAACAGTATTGGATTTTTTCTATGGGGGCCATCCATCCACCTGGTCCAAATGATAAGTTGGAACTGGAACCATACTTAATATAAATTCCACCCTCCCCGCACCCCAACCCCGCTCCCACTTTGATATCCATACCCCCTGTTACAGATTAGGATATGTCATAGAGATGCTTAGTAAATGTTTATTAACAATTCATCTTATTGTATAGATTTATAGTTTTTTAATCATTATTAATATAATAATATGGTATAATTCAAATAGTGTTATTCCTGTATAGCCTTGTTCCCTTTGTTTTTTGCACTTTTACTTTTTTGTCTGATATACTGCATACCTCCACTACAGTGCTTAATTAATAATTTTGTTCTCTCTTTTCTTCTTCTAGCCTTAAATGTGCCCTATGTTTGTCTGCCAGAACATTATTGGAGCTCGCCTTACATAGACCAGGATCTATTTAAGTACTTTGGTACTTCCATGTACTTATACATAATTCTTCCTCTCCAGTGGGACATTTTATGTTTCCAGTACAGTGCCCTACAAAGTCATGTTTTCATGCACCAGGATCTTTATTCTAATATTTTTTTTACAAATTTATACTGTGTGAACGTTTTCAAGTTTACATTTGGGTATAAGTATGTGTTTACAATCTTTTGCACTTCAGCACTTTGTATTTTAGTGTTAGATTTGTGCAAATTCTGAGGTCCGGTTTTAACTACTGCATATTTTGTAATATACCTTTAAGGGCCAAGAATTTAAGAGCAGTGATTGCAGTACCATGGCAAACTTTGAAAAAACACAATTGTGCATTAAATGCATCAGATGACGTGGGAGTTACTGTGTGAGGAAGGGGACAAGGAGGATTGTAGTGTCCTGAATCCCTTTTTGCTGCCTTTTAAAACGTTTGTAACACACCATGTGGACATTTAATAAAAGAAGCACTGGTTTGGACTGTGAACATATGCTCTCTTCCTTGGCTACACACTTTAAGTGACCACTTACTGGTTTTTGGCATTGCAAGTGCTGGTTACCAGCTTATTTTAGATGGTTACTCTTCCTGCCTTGTAAACTTAAACAAGGTCGAGTGCCTGAGTCTTTAAATTCATGATGGGGGGGGGTATCCAAGATTTAAATATTTGCACAGTGTCTCTTCCCACAGAAACTTTAAATGGGCCAGGTGTAAGTATGGGTACCCCCCCACCCTGGCTGCATGTCCCACCTGCCCACTAGATCACCCTGGCCATGGACCAGCACAATATACAACACTTTACCAGAAATTGCAATTCATAACACTCTTCTACTAATATGCTCACAAATAGTAAATTTAAGCATGTATCATGGGTTTTACTAGGGAACTGGAATCAGTTTCTGGAAAAAGAAAAGGAAAGAAGAAAAAAAAAGGTCAGGCCATAAGGTAGTTGTAAAGCTGTTCTGTAAATGCTGGTCTTCAGTTGACCTTCTAGGCACATTCAGATTATATGGCAGTGCAGGCACCTGGTTGTACATCCAGTGCTCTTCTAGGAACAGCCAACTTTTGATTGAAATACAGTATGCATTCTCCTGGCTGTATTTGAGATAGACAGCCTCCCACACCACACACATGCAAGCCCCATGTGCCTGACTGTATTGACCTCACTACCCATACTTTTACTAGATATATGCAATCCCTTGGTTCTAGGGAGCTAGCTACATATAACAGTTACTGGGTACCAAGCCATGGCAGGGCAGGACCATAGTCTGTTGCTGCCCAGGATTTTGATGTTGTGCACTTATAATGTAGTTTTTAACATTTTATTTAAATGCACAAAATCTGAAGCAAACCTCAATTGGGCACATGTATTCTTGCAACAAAATCCAAAGCAAACCTCAACTGGGTGCATGTATTTTTGCAACAAAATCCAAAGCAAACCTCAACTGGGTGCATGTATTCTTGCAGCAAAATCCAAAGCAAACCACAACTGGGTTCATATATTTTTGCAACAAAATCTGACGCAAACCTCAAATGGGTACATGTATTCTTGCAACAAAATCCAAAATAAACCTCAACTGGGTACATGTATTCTTGCAACAAAATCCAAAGCAAACCTCAACTGGGTGCATGTATTCTTGCAACAAAATCCGAAGCAAACCTCAACTGGGTGCATGTATTATTGCAGCAAAATCCAAAGCAAACCACAACTGGGCGCATGTATTTTTGCAACAAAATCCAAAGCAACCCTCAACTGGGTACATGTATTCTTGCAACAAAATCCAGCGCAAACTTCTACTGGGTGCATGTATTCCTAGCTAGATAGCCTAGTCCATTAACTGATTCCCAAATGAATTGTGCAACAAATAGGTGTGCTGTAGAGACAAGGCCCTAAATGTACTAGAAGTAACATTTTTATAAAATTTTCAAGAAATGAATAGGAAACGCATCTTAGCCAAGGCTCATTTTCAGTGAGGTCCTTAGTACAATATCTCAGTTACATACAAATGTTATAACACATAAACAATTACCAACATAACAATATCCATGCGTAAACCTATCCATTCAGATAAATACAAAATGTATTACAATACAATTCATAAATGTTAAATTACCTTTGGTTTCACAGTCCACTGAGTTCTCTCTCTGTGTACAAAGTGTATCAGGTGCAGTAGTGTGTCTCTCCTCTGTCTGGTTTAGCTCCTCCCTTGGTTTCAGGTATTTGTTACTACATGCAACATGGGTAATCACAGTTTGCCCTTTTCTCCTCTCTGCATGTAGCAGATGATTTCTTGCTCTGAGATGACAGGTGCAGCTTCAACCTGTGAAGCCCAGCCTTGTCAGATCAATACACTATGTCCTGGCATCCAGTCCCTGTATGCATTGCAACAACCAATATCAGCAGAGGTGTGAACTGGAAGGCTCCCCAGACACAGAGCTACTCTCTGTTGCAGAGTGCATTGCGTTCCAGCAAGAATCTCTCTGAGATCCAGGAGAGTGATCACAGGGTGACGTACCCTTGCTCACACCTCATCTATTACCTGAGGCTTTCAGTTTTGCAACCCATGCTGTACAAGCATATGATTACCTCTTATTTCACTGTTGCAGGAATTCTGATTGTCTCTGGCAGATATGTGGTCTGACTCCTCACTCCAACTTTAACTCTCTAGTCTATCTCCACCAGTAGTCATGTGCAGACTGAAAATGTCCTGGTCCAGCATCTTCTGTTCAGTATGGAAAACTAGCTCTCGGTTCATTCTTGTAGCTGTCAATCCCTCTCAGCAGTGCTGGAGGCCTGTCACTTGATCAATGATTGTCTGCATGCATTGCACCTGAATTAATGAGGTTCTTCTGTAGCCATCAGCCTGTTGTGGCTCCCTCTGCAGGCTTTGGAGTCTGACTGGCTCAGAAAATGACCTCTGCCCCCATACCAAGCAAGCAGGGCAAAGATGGCGACTGTATAATTGTAGTCCACTGGCAGTCATTCCCAAATGTATCTCTTTAAACGCTGGTCATTTAGCATTATCATGTGCTTCAGCTATGACAATATAAAGTTGCACTTATGTCTGCATCTGGTTGGGTCAGGGCAATGATAGATGGGTTTCTGATTCAGTAGGGAGTGGCAGTGCTCTCCACCACTGGCAGTAAAACCTTTGATGTGCAAACTGTGTGGAGACTAAAGAAAACAACATTTGTAAACGGTGTCTGTATGTAAGGTTTTGTTGACTGTGCTTTACATTGGTTATTTTGCCTGCTGAATGTAATTGTTGTACTCTTACTGTATGACTACTCTTTGTCTAATTTCTTGTATCAATGAATGCACTATCAGTGTACTGCACTTCCCAGGTTGCCCCTGAAAAAGAGACTGTCTTGTCTCGGGGGCCTACCCAGTTAACAAAATTCTATAACTAAAATAAAATAAAAAAGGTAAGCCCCACATTGGGGGGATAACAATAATAGTAATAATAATAATAAAACTGCTGTTGAAATGTACATGACTGAGTGTAAGATGTTTCTGAGTGCATAAAGACTACTCTGTGTGCCTGCAATTTATCACTTCACTACCTACATTTGACCCTTGGTTTTATAAAGTGGTTAGTACAGTACACACAGTATTTTGCACATGAACTGCTTTATATAAAATCCAATTCTAGTCATTCTGTTTCCTGATCTAAAGTGGCGCTTAATTTGATTTTCCGGTCTCCTGCAGGAAATCAGTTTTTTTCCCTCCCCAAAGCTGTTTACATGTACCTATTTAAGTAATACCTGCAATGTACAGTAGGGAAAGGACCATTGCAATTCAATTGCAATTTTTGGATGACATCACTGTCTTCTACCAGCCCCTTATAAGGGGAATACATGAAAACAGATATGTATCACTGACATCAAATGAGAAATGTTGGAAAAACACGAGTTTTAAACTGATTTTAGTTTATATTTTACATGCTGTCTAAGAACTCTCTCCTTTAAAACTGGATACCTTACAGCAGCAGTATTTGTAAGTGGAAAAAAATAATCTTTTCTCTTTAGTAATAATGTTTTTTTCTGGCAGAAACATCAGCATATCTATTGTTCATTTCCTTGTCTTACACTCCTGAACTGAGTCACAAGATTTTAAAGTTTTAAAAAGTCCCGGCTCTCTGGCAATGCCAACTATGAGTACATTAAACATTTGGATGAGGTGTTGTGCTGCTTACCATAAGAGATAGGTGGTAGTACCCTCCTAAAACAGCAATAGTATGAATCCAGAATGCAAAGCTAAAATATAACCTCAAGGGAAGGGATTTTTTAAACTTGCTAGTGATGAACATCTTTAATTAAAAAATTGGTAATACAAGCAGTTTTAAAAACATCTTAGAGAAATAGGAATACACTAGTGATAAATCTTATTATGTCCAAAAATATAATACTTAAAAACAATATGCTGATTTTTTTTTGAATAACTAACACATACTGCTGTTTTAACATGAAAACAAAATCTCTTTTTTCCCTAAGCTTTATCTGCTCTGGTGGTTTGTCTGCTGTACACCTGACATAATACTCCTCATTTTATGACTTCATAATCATTTCTGTCGCAACAGATTGTGATGTCACAAATAGATGTGTGGGATTCGGGTGTAGATAAGCAACCAGAGTAGATTAAATCTATTGACCAGTGTAACAGAGATATAGATTTGGAACTATACCATATACAACGAGTCATTGCATAAATATGAGACCTAGTTAAAGGATATTGATGGGCACCGGGAGGTCAGTAATGACTAACAGGACCCATAAAAAAAGAAAAATCTGTCTGAGCTCATCGGAAGGTCACATGGAAAGATCTGCGTCTGAAAAGTAGGGTGGGAAAATGAGTTTATAGGAAGGTCAAAGGAAAGGGTCTGCATCTAAAAAAGTGACGTGGGAAAATGAGTTCATAGGAACAACACAGGAAAAGGCCTGCTTTCAAGAAGTGAACACTTGTGAGGTGTGAAAACATTATCAGATAACTGAAGCAGCTGGGTTGGTTTGAGCACATGGTGGGGACATTTGTACTGCTCACATCAAAAGGACCTGCTTTCAAGAAGTACCCACTTGTGGGTGTGTGTAAACCCACAGGAAAGGGCCAGCTTCTAGGATCAAAGGAATAAAGGGATGCTGACCCTTGTGACAGACAATATGATGCCATAGGTTGGAGGACTCCTTGAGAGGATTAAACAGAGAATAATACATAGGCAACTGTGTATTATGGATTTTTTTTTACACACCGGGGGTGTGTTAAAAAAAAATCCATATACACACAGTTGCTTATTTTTTATAATTACTGGTGCAGAGTTTACTCTGTGCCTCAGTGTATCTGCTATTTACAAACACACACACACACACACACACACACACACACACTGTCTCACAGACACTGTCTGTCTCTCTCTCTCTCTCTCACACACACACACACACACAGTTTTACACACACACACGTACACACTGTCTTTCTCTCACACACACACACTTTCTCTTTCTCCCTTGCTCTCTCAGACTGACCTTTTTTTTTAAACTGTCAGCTGTTGACTGGTACTGGGGTCCGTCCAGCATTCAACTTGGAGTCGGCGACGGCATCTCCCGATCTGGAGACACGGTGGGATCAACCAGATAGTCCTTTTGTATTTGGAAGGTGGGATCAACCAGATAAAACAATAAAAAATCAAATAGAGATGGGGAGGGTGGTAAATAAAATGGCTCGTCGGCAAGCGAAAAAATGAGCCGCCATTTTTTTTCAAGCTATTCAGCCCGCCCACTCACAGAGCATGAACCAATGAAAAGGCAGAATACAGATGAGTGACACACAAAGGAGACAGGTGGTTTCGCAAATGCCGTAATAACTCATTTTCGAGTTATTACAGTGTTTTGAAGAGCCTTGAAAACAGTTTGATAAAGGGGGTCACCAGTAATTATACATGCATTATAAGCCAGGCACTGGTAAGGAACTTCAATCAATCAATCAATCAATCAATCAATCAATCAAGTCTTTATTTAACCAGGCATTCATCGTTGAGCAGAAGCTCATTTGCAAGATGGACCTGGGTGGAGCATGAACAATTGTATATACAGGTCAACACAGGTATTTACAAGGCAATACAGATAATACTCTTTACAGAGAGGAAGAAAAAGAAGTTCATATGTACATAGAATTATACAGATATTGTACAGATTACACGGTATTTACATACATAGAAGTGTCTATAGGAAGATAAAGCAGGTTATCTAAGGTTGCAGGAGGAAGTAACGGAAGAAAAAAATAAAAATAAAAATATACACCAGGTAGAGGTGAAGGTAGGGGGGAAGAGAGGAGGGAAGTAGGGGGAGAAAGGCTAGGAGGGCACGGTGCACAGAAAGGAGTTGGTAAAGCTGGATGTAGAGAAGGTGGATGGAGAAAAGGAGTATGTGTGAGCCCCGGGATTGAATGCTATAAAGTACGGGGCATGGTAGGATGTCACAACCCAGGGTAGTGAGCTCCTATCTGAGGTTGGGAAAGGTAGAATAAGGGGATGGATGGGCCTAGTGTTGATAAGACAGGGGATAAGAGAGAACAATTAGGCTGGTGAGGAGCAAGCTGAGGGGGTCAGTACTTAAAACTGGGTCTAGGCGTCGTATATACCAGTGCAGACACCGGTACTGGGTCTGGAGTGGGTGATGTAGTTACATACTTCTCTGATTGTATGGAAATAAAGCATCTTGAAAGCATTTATACCGATTAGAGTGCTTAATTTGAGGGTTTTTGTAGATCGTTCCATAAGGTAGGTAGCACGGCTTATGGCTGCCCTCAACAGCCGGATTTTGCTTTTGGGTACTTAAGTGTAATAGCTGAGTAACTTCTTAATGCGTATTTCCCAATTATACTCAGGGGAAGACAGCAGGAGATATAGTAAGGCAGCTTATTAGAGATGGCTCTATAGGTCCAGAGAGCGGCGTTTCTGTGGCGCCTGAACTTTAGTGATGTCCATCCCACTGCCGCATATAGGGTGCAGTGATGTGTGTCGAAGGGGAGTCCCGTTATAAACCCCAGTGCTCGATGGTAGAGTGTGTCCAGTTTAGCCATGTAAGAGTTGGGGCATTGGCTGTAGAGGAAGTCAGCGTAATCAACCAATGATAGGAAAATGGATTGGACCAGTTGTTTCTTGGCATCTCTGGTGAGAAATTGGTTGATTCTAAAAAACAGTCCAAGCCTTTGCAAGTCGTTTAGCAAGTCCCCGATATGTTCAATGAAGGAGAGTCTTTGGTCTATCCAAACTCCCAGATACTTGAATTTTGTAACAAATTCTAGTTTTTCACCTAGAACTGTGGTAATTTGGGGAACTGTCCCACTGGACACAGGGTTAGCTGTACGGATAAAAGGAGAGAGGACCATCACTTTAGTTTTTTTGGCATTAAGGAGTAGCTTTTTTGGAGGAGTTGGCTTTGCAAAAGGTTGAATTCTGACTGTAGGTCATTGCAGGCAGCTTCAGGTGTTGGGCGACTCACGTAGAGAACTGTATCATCTGCAAACAGATGGATGTTGGCTTCTTTTATACAGTAGTCGATGTTATGATGTTGGACTGTAGTGGGGCATGAGTCGATGTTGGAACTTGGTCTCCTGAATCTCATGCCTTAGTGGCAACTTGAGTTCTGTGTAAGAAAACTAACCAAATGAAGAGTAAAATCTGTTGTGCTGTGGTCTAGATACTACAGAGGCTCTTCTTGCAGTAATCTTTACAACTTAACTGCCTTGTTTTACATTTCCTCTTATGTTTTATCCCTTTTTGTATTCTACATTATATTCTGTAATTTAGTAGTGCAAATATTAAATATCGGTATATTTATTATTCTCTGTGCCTGGGCAGGGTTTTATGGGACAGGTAACAATCTGTTTCTATTGAACAACCTGGTATTCCACTACCAAAGAGCATGATTACCAAGAATAAAGTAACATATATCTGACACAGAGGGGGTGAGAGATATTAGGACTGATTTGAATGACTTTTTTTTTTTAATTTAGATATTTGGCTCTCTCCCATAGCTATCACCCCCCCTCGGTGACGAGGGAGGTACACAGTGGCTCTGGCAGGTGACTCCAGGTCCTCCCTTGGAGGAACCTGGTCTCAGGACCCAACCTTTCTGACTCCTACCCTCTCAGCAATCCCTCATGGGTTATCCCCCCATGGCAGGGCCAAGGGCAAAGGCGTTGATTGTTCTTCCCCCCCGGAGACTAACATCTAGACTCCAAGGGGCCTGGCTCAGGCACTGCTGGTGCCATCATGGAGCCTGACAGCTCTGATATTTTGCTGGTTTTCTCCCCGCCCCTTGCCATAGTTGCCTGGACATGTGTGGAGACACTCACATGCAGCGACCCATGGCACCCTCCCGAATCGAGTCACTCCCTGACTGCACTACCACTGGGTCTCCACCTGGGACAGCCCTGTAGTGGGAGTGGCTGCATTCCCACCCAAGAGTGCACAGTTGGCTGATGGGCTTTCAATCCACATCTTGGCCAATCCACCCCTGCTGACTCCAGCCGGCCTGGGCTCATTCCCAAACCCGGGTCACCAGCATAGCATGAGGTGTGGTGTCCAGAACCTCAACCCTCAGCTCCCCAGGGCAGGTGAATGACTGGTTTTGTGTCAACAGTAAGGGCATGCACTGGGTGAGACATGGCCAGTGTTGGGGCTAGAACCAGATCAAGGTACAGTACCTCCGCAGTCACCCAGCTGGTGGCAGCTTTGGAGCCATCTGGGTGTTTGATTGCTCGTGTGTGTGTGTGTGTGTGTGTGTGTGTGTGTGTGTGTGTGTGTGTGTGTGTGTGTGTGTGACAAATTTACGCCAGCAGGGCAGATGTTTGTCACAGCCACCAGTCCTATTTTTATGAAAATGTGCATGTCTAGAATGAAAAAGGATTAGACTACATAAAATATTTGCTAAAATGTGTCTAAACCTAATGCTTTTCAAAGTTTCTCCTGGAATAGGGAGTAATGTGTATGATGAGCTACCACTATGGAATCTGAATTTTGAATTTTATTGATAGGGAAAACAAAAATGATCCCCACCATTAACAAAATATTGGAAGTAATACGGAGCAGCAGAGTTCATGCCTGCTAAATTCTTCAGATGAGTAATTAAAAAATCCTGAGACTCAATGTTCAAATGATTAGGACCAAGCACAAAACAAAAACTTGGCACCCACTAAACAGTGCCACACCCTGAAACAGATACTGTACTGTATGCAGTATACAGTGGTATGCCTGAACTGCAAGGAAAGGAGTCCCGCAGTTAGTGTAGTACAATGTGATTGGGGCCTATGTACGAATGTACAGAGTGGCTAGGCACGTAACCACTCTGCACCCATTGCGCCACCCACGTGGGATGCATGACCCAGGGCGTGCAGCCCCTATGCACCCGATCTCCCAGCTGCACAAACAGCAATGTGCCAGGGGCAGGAGGGGTGTGCCAGCACTATGCACCATGCATGAAGCTGCGTAGTGCTGTCCGCAGGGGTGCAGAGTAGGGCGCAGGTCATGGAAGAGGGACCCTGCTGTAACTCTTGTATGTGCCCCACTCACACAACAGTCTGCCACCCAAACCAGGCAGATAGTCCACATCCCTCACCTACAAGACCCCTGCAGCATCCACAATGGCTGCCCAATGCCACTCACCCCATCACACTGCTGTACCACATTCGTATGTAGGCTGCCCCCCTCACACACACACCGCACATGAGGCACCAGCCTGAGGATTGCAGACACCCCCCACTACCCCAGCCCCGTACAACATCAACAGCCCACCCCCCTGACCCCACTCTTGGCCCCTCTGGGCACTCAGTGGTGGTCAGTGGCCCTCCCCATGTGGCACCAACAGCATAACCCCACCAGCCCCCATACCATTCATCCAGTGCTATGGGTTGGCCAGCAGCACAGCCCTCCACACACCTCTTTGGCTGTCAGCCAACCAAGTGATGCTGGGAGCGCACTGCTCATTTATAGGCAGTGCGCTCCCATCATCACTTGCATGGCCTGCAGCAGAGGATGTATGTGTGGAGGGCTGTGGGGCTGGCCATCCTGTGGCACCGGAGGACTGGTACAGGGGCTGGGGGAGTCTATGCTCGCTGGGACTAGGGAAGTGGCATGGATGTGTGTGTATGTGTGTGGGGACTGCATCAATGTGAATGGGGTGGGGCACCATTGTGTTGGGATGTGGGGGGAATGCTTCACAGAGGATGGGGCAGGGACATATGTGAGGGGGTACATACCTACATGTCCACGAGGATGGGGCACAGATGTGTGTGGGGGATGAGGTCAATCATGGGGACGGGGCTGTGCTGAGGGGGCACAGGCATATGGGACTGGGGTGTGGTTGCCATTGGGGGTTTGCACCATGGGCATGGCCAAGGAAAGCACCAGGCGATGGGCCCTGGACATGCTGGTTCAGGTGTGCATGTGGCAACTCACACACCTGGACCCACTCCCTGCCATGTAAGGGATCCACTGTGGGACCAGGGACAGGCATCTGATAGGATGCTCTCCTGGGTCCACTGCTCTGCCCCTGTCTGCCCCATGTGAACCTGTGCACTGGGGAGGTGGGTCCATGGACAGGCACCCCATGGGTGTTTGTGGTTGTGAATACATGCACCCTGTGCCTGTCTGGGGCCACAGAGCTATGCGGATGGCATATGCACCTCCGGGACATACTTCCTGGCATTCATGCATAGGCCCCAATGTCATTCTAATTGCTAGGGCTACTCTCTGTTCAGGACAGACATGGGAGGAGAAGTTGTACTATATAGAGAGGGACTCAAGGCTGTGGAAGTAGAGGAGCACCCAGAGAAAAAGGAATGGTTGGTGGAGCTGTGGGTCATTCTGGAGACAGGTACTGGGTTTCTCTCCATACAGGGGTGGTATGTAGACCTCAGCACAGGGAGAGGAGTTGGACGAGGCACTTGGTGAAGTCATCATGAGGGCATCAAGTAAGAGGGAGGTGCTGCTAGTTGGGGACCTCCATCTGCCAGATGTGGATTGGAGCCTTCCAACAGCAGCTTCAGCAGGCAGCATGGTCATCCTTGATGCCCTACGAGGGGCTTTTCTCAGGCAGCTAGTCAAGAAACCCACTAAGGACAGGGCAGTAGTGGACCTGGTGCTTACAAACTGGGACAGCATTGCAGACATCACAGTGGGCAGTCCTATAGGTAACAGTTACCACTGTACAGTGTGTTTTACCATTAAGATGGGAACAGAGGCAATCCACATGAGGACAGCAGTCATGAACTTTAGGAGGGCACATTTTTAAAGAAATGGGAGACTGCAGCAGAAACTGCCTTGTGGGGTGAGGAGGTGATTGCCAAGGAGGGGAAGAGGCACAGTGGGGGAAAAAAAGGAGGGCATAATTAAAAAAGGGACCATTATGGTTCTCTAGGGAAGTGGCCAAGGTGGTGAGGAAAAAGGGAAGCATTTGGGAGGCATAAGGAAACCCAGAAAAAGGAAGACAGGGAGGCATACCAATAAAACAGAGGGAAGCAGGAAAGGCAGTGAGAGGAGCAAAGGCACAGACAGAGGAAAGGATAGATAAAGGGTAGTTAAAGGGAATAAACCTTTCTTCAGATACATAAGTGGGAAGAGGAAAGCAAGGGGAGGTAAAGTGAGAATAAGGAGGGTAGCAGGGGAACAGAATAGGATCACGAAAAAGCAGATATCCTGAAAAGGTACTTCTGCTTAGTCTTCACAGTGGGGGGCACCATGGAGCAGCAGAAACAAAAGGGGGGGGGCACCAAGGAGCAGCAGAAACAAAAGAGGGGGGTGAACAGAAGTCCACTTACAGTACAAAGAGTCCCGAAGGGGCTTTGAAAGTAGACACAGCAATGGGACCAGACGGAATACACCCAAGGGTACTAAGAGAGCTCATGGAAGTGCTAGTTGCTCCACTGATGGCCTTATTCAATATCTTAATGGAACCAGGCATCGTTTTGGAGGACTGCTGGAGAGCACACATGGTCCCTCTCCATAAGAACTGTAGCAGGGAGGAGGCTAGCAACTATAGGCTGGTCAGTCTCACATCATTGGTAGGAAAATGAAGGAATTAGATCAGGGAAGGGCAGTGGGTGTGGCCTATATGGACTTTAGCAAGACCTTCAACACTGTGCTACTCAGGAGACTGATAAAGAAATTGAGCAGTCTAGAGCTGGGACCCAAAGTGGTGAATTGGGTAAGGAACTGGTCAATGGATAGGCAATAAAGGGTGGTGGTTGATGGCACTCAATCTATTGAGGGGAGAGTGACCAGTGGGATGCCACAGAGTTCAGTACTGGGACCGGTCCTCTTCCATGTTTTCAAAAGTGACAATGCAGAAAAACTGGAAGGGAAGGTATTCCTTTTTGCAGATGACAGAAAGATCTGTAATAGGGTGGACACTCAGGAGAGGGTAGAGAGAATGTATAGGGACCTTGGGAAACTAGAGGAGTGGTCAAGAACATGACAGCTGGGGTTCCGTGACAAAAAATGCAAAATCATGCGCAGTACAAGTCACATTAAACTGTTCCTCCAATGAGTTGCTTTAACATTTCTTGGTGAGTTGCATAAGTGTTGCTTGATCCAGCACAAAGCCATGCACAAACTGTTTTTTAAGAGTTAAAACTCTGTTTTGCATTGCATTGTGACTGGACTGCAAATGCAGTCCAACTGAGTTGCAAAAACATTTTACAAACATTGCTCTTGAGCTGGTTAAACACTGAAAAATAATGCAATATGAGTTGCCAGTGTATTGACAATTGTGAAAAACAATGCCAAACCAACTCATTGGTTGAACAGTTTAATACGACTTGTACTGTACTATACCTAAGCCATAGGAACTCAAGAGCTGAGTATAGGATGGTGGCGATGGTACTGACATTCACTAAGCAGGAAAGGGACCTTGTGGTTACCATACTGCATCTGATGACCTCTAAGTGTCAGGGCAGTGTGACAAAACAGTGGCTAGGGACAGTGGCATACCTAGGGAGAGGTATTTCCAGCAGGAGGAGGGCTGTGGTGTTACCACTGTATCACTCACTTGTGAGACTCCACCTGACATATTGTGTCCCATTCTGGAAGCCGCACCTCAGAAAGGACCTAAACAGGGTGGAGACAGTTGAGAGGAGGGAAACTAAAATGGTGGATGGATTGCATTAAAAGTCCTACTAAGAGAGACTGAGGGATCTCAACATGTACACCCTGGAAGAGAAGAGAACAAGAGAGGAAATGATGGAGACCTACAAGTAGCTTATGTGGGCGAACAGGGTGCAGGAGGGGAGTCTCTTTCAAATGAGAAAGAACTCCATGATTGGAGGGCATGTGATGAAGCTGGGGGGTAGGTGTTTAAGAGAGATGTGATGAAGCACTAATTTACCAATAGAGTGGTGCATGCCTGGATCAGACTTCCAGCAGAAGCGGTAGAGGCAAAAACAGCAGGGAGCTTCAAACATGCGTGGGATAAACATATGAGAATATTATTATAGGCAAGGAGGAGGGAGGGTCATTGTAGACCAGTTAGAGTTTGCAGAAACAGACTAGGCAGGGATCATCTGAGCAGACAGGGTGGGCCAAGTGATCATTTTCTGCTGCAAATTCTGTTTCTATCTTTCTAGTGGGCACTATCAGGAAAAGTGACTCTTTGAAATCCCCATGATGGGTCACAGAAATGATGCAATGGACATGGCACACCACTGTGAAGCATCACGTCAGTGGTGCAGGTATTTCAACCAATTAATGTGTGTTCTGACTTGTGTCTAGTGGTCCCCTGACCCAACAGTATGTCTTCTCCCTGGTGGCTAGTGGTCACCCCATCCCCAGACTGCCAGTATATATTCTGCTTGGTGTCTAGTGGTCATCTCACCCATAGTTGCCACTGTATATTCTCCCTGATATCTAGGAGCTCCCCCACCCCAATGATCCACCAATATCTCTACTTCCCTGGTGTCTAGTGCTCACCTTCCACCGATCAGCCATATGTCTTCTCCCTGATACCTAATGGTTTTCCACTTTGACTCACTAACATACCTCCTTTCTGGTGTCTACTGGTTCACCCCAACCATGAGTTATCCAGTGTCGAGTCCCCCTCCACATCCTCTGACATGCATCCTACTATATAAGCAGGTGCTTGGGGTTACCACCTGCACGGAGCAAGTATTAAGCCAATGCATCCTCTCTGGCCTGCAGCACCCTTTGTGAGGCACACAATGCATAATGCATTTGATTAACATTGTAGTCCCCATGCACTTTCTTTTGAGCACTCACAAACATACTTGTGGGTGCCCAACAATTATTGGCAACTCCACCGAACATGGTTCAATTGGGGTCACAAATGTGTTACGACAGCTGTTGTTGTTGCAACCATTTAGTATCCAAAAAATGATTTTGAATCCTGGCCCCCAGTCTATTTTGATGAGGAAGCATCATGTAGCAACCATGGAAGAGTGAGCATTCATTAGGACTTTGGTATTCTTAAAGACCTGGTGACATGATTCAGACAGGCAACTCTTTTGGAAGTTGCCTGCCTGATTTGCTAAATAAACTAGTGCTACAATCGTTCGGGCCAGCATAAATACTTAAACTTGAACTTACAATGCCCATCTTGTACCTACTGTGTACAAGCTAGAGGCCATCTCAGCGCTGCAGCCCTGCCCCAAAAATCAGCTTTTTGATGATGTTAGGTATGGAACGAGGCTGCAGGTGCTCTATGAAGGCAGAATAGGATTGGGGGGGGGGGGTTGCCTGTCAAACTGTACTTTAACATTATTTTTGCTAGCAGTTCTACATGTATGGGGCTGTGATAATTAGCCTTCACACATGTAGAACTGTCAGCAAAAATAATGTTAGTACAGTTTGACATGGCAGCCCCCCTCCCCTGATCCTATTCCCATTCTATTACTGCCTATATAGAGCACCTGTAGCCCTGTTCCATACATAATGTCATCAAGAAGCTGATTTTTTGGGTTGGGGCTGCAGGCGCTGAGATGGCCGCTTGGCTCATACACGGAAGGTATGAGCTGGGCATTGTAAGTTAAAATTTAAGTAGTTATGCTGGCCAACAAAAATTGTAGCACTAGTTTATTTAGCTAATCGGGCAGGCAACTTCCGAATGAGTTGCCTACCCGAATCATGTCACCAACTCTTAAAGAGGACTGTCTCTAATGTTTGATTGTCTGAAATTTGAACTGCTACTAATTAGAGAAAACCAAATTCATTTCCTGGATTAGCCAAACTAATTTTGTATGGTAAGCACAACTCAAAAACCTGGCTGGTCTCCAGGCCTGATCCTAGCAATGTAAAACTGAAAAAAACCTATCCATGGAAAAGTTACTGGTTTAAAATACAAATTTGAACTTTTCATGTAACTATATCATATAATTACTGAAAACTGATATACTATACATGACTAGGGTTGCAAACAAGAACCAGGGACACTGTTTTACTGAGACTGAAAAAGGACAAAATCTGTTTTACTGAATGGAAAAAATAACAACATTGTCAGCAGTGTCTACAAAGCCAATATTCATTTTTACTGGTATTTTGTTTTGTGAGCTTTGTTTAACAATTGTTTTTCTCCGCCATCACGTATTTTATCAATTTTGCTGTCTAGTATTGTGCACCAATCCTTGTAGTTATTAAAAATAATAAACTCTATGATAAGCTTAACCCGTACCTCACTTTTGTTGTGAGTCTTATACGTATACACAGTCCTTCCACTATTATCAATGCCTATTCATCCCAGTGATCTGAATATGCAGATCTTGGATGCCAGAGTGTGCGTCTTTGTGTCTAAACTCATATGTAGCATCTTGAGTTGACCAGCCCTCATATGTGGCAGCAGCAGCACTATGGCCGCTATCTCTCACGTGCGACAGCAGCAGCAGCACTATGGCCGCTATCTCTCATGTGCAACAGCAGCAGCAGCACTATGGCCGCTATCTCTCATGTGCAACAGCAGCAGCAGCACTATGGCCACTATCTCTCATGTGCGACCGCAGCAGCAGCACTATGGCATCTATCTCTCATGTGCGACAGCAGCAGCAGCACTATGGCATCTATCTCTCATGTGCGACAGCAGTAGTAGCACTATGGCCACTATCTCTCATGTGCGACCACAGCAGCAGCACTATGGCATCTATCTCTCATGTGCGACAGCAGTAGCAGCACTATGGCATCTATCTCTCATGTGCGACCGCAGCACTATGACATCTATCTCTCATGTGCGACAGCAGCAGCAGCACTATGGCCGCTATCTCTCATGTGCGACAGCAGCAGCAGCAATATGGTCGCTATCTCTCATGTGCGACAGCAGCAGCAGCAGCAGCACTATGGCCACTATCTCTCATGTGCGACCGCAGCAGCAGCACTATGGCATCTATCTCTCATGTGCGACAGCAGTAGCAGTACTATGGCATCTATCTCTCATGTGCGACCGCAGCACTATGACATCTATCTCTCATGTGCGACAGCAGCAGCAGCACTATGGCCGCTATCTCTCATGTGCGACAGCAGCAGCAGCAATATGGTCGCTATCTCTCATGTGCAACAGCAGCAGCAGCAATATAGCCCTAATAACTGGGGGGGGGTGACAGTAGCAGCACTATGGCCCCTTCCCTCAGGGGTAATAACAGCAGCAGCATTACAGCCCTTACCCCTCAGGTGTGACAGCACCAGCACTATGTCCCCTATCCTTCAGAGATGACAGCAGCAGTACTAGTTTATCCATCGGGGGTGACAAAAGGTGCAGAACTATGGCCCCCATCCCTGAGCAGTGGGATTTTAATAATGCAATGTAAAAATAATTTAGGCACATACTTTTTTCTACATGAAAACTTTTATTCTCTGGATTGAGAGCAGTTGCATCAGCTGATCAAAGTGTTAGATACAGAGCTGTTAAACTTTAAACCTGATACCACCCCCCCACTACCCAGCCTGATTCCCCGAGTGGGCTGATACGTAGCTTGTTTTAAATCATGTTGTGTGAAAAATGTTTAGGCATATACTTTTTCTACTCAAAAACATTACTTATAGGTTGGTCTGCAGTCACATCAGCTGATCGATTGAAGGGTTAGATGCAGGAGCACAACTTTAAATTTGACTACCCCACCCCTGCTGCCTAGTTCAATTCCCCAAGTGTGTTGATACTTACCTTTTTTATTTTCTCCCATGTCATCCAGTGTGATATAAATAATACAAGAAGATTGGGCACATACAGTACTAAATGAAAACTGTGCTTTCAGGGTGGAGAGCAGACCTCAGCTGATCGAAAGGTTAGAGAGAAGCATGGATGGTTAAACTGAAGCATGGGTGGTTACAACAAAGCAGCATGGATGGTTTCCTTACTGAGTCTATAAGCAGCAGAGCAGAAAGAATTCACAGTAGAGCAGCACCCATTTTAAGATCCTGCAATTATTGATGATTCTGGTAACATGCGACTTCTGTGTGGCACTGTTGGAAGAATTCAAAATCCACAAACCATTCAGGATTCTGTGATTTATTTGCAGCTTTTTTCATGAAAAATGGAAAACCAGGGTCCTTGACCAGAACCTGGTAGAAGTTTTGGGGGTCTAAATTAGAATGGACTCAACATGGAAATGGGTCAATAATGTACAATGCAATCAGGATCTAGTCATAACATATCCCTGCCATCATTTAGGGGATGGTTGTTGTCTTCTTGTGAGCTTGGGGAGCTTTACTGTGGTGGAATGATGAAAGCTTTAGGGTTAAGACTGCCATTCCTAAGCTCTAGAGTGAGAAGAGTTAGGAGGATGGAAAATATAATGGTCGCTCTCAGGAACCTAGAAAGAAGAGATTTCCAGAGCTGTTGGGAGCTCAGTCTGGGCTGAGGCCTAGTATGAGCCCAGAAGGATGGACGATGGGGGTCTCCCTCCCAAGACGGCCCCTGTTAGCCTTTGTCCCTGTGTTGGGGTCTTTGAAGAGGTCTGATGATTGTGGATAGACCATAAAGGAAGAAATTTGTGAGGGTGTCTACAGTAACATGGAAACAAGGTTAGCGCCCCCCCCCCCCCGTAAGAGTGGAGCTGGGATATAAAGGTACCATAGTTTTTATTGGCCTTAGGGCTGGAGACCCAGTGACAAGCTCCCTTAGAAAGTGTGGGGGTAGGTCATAACCCTGTGGGAAGGCTTGATGGACACATGGCGGCACTGGAGGGTGCAGAGGTGACAGCAAGTATTAAGTTGCTGTGTATGTGATAAAGTGTTACCCAATGAGAGTTCAGTAAATCAACTATGTACCTACGGTGAGCCTGCCATGCCTGCATCGTAAAGTGAGAAGAGAGTGAACTACTGACCATCAGGACTGCAACTATGCTGGTTTGGCATGTCCTGTGAACTCCTTATCCCATAACTACAGTTTCCACTGGGCTAACATCCTGTGTGCCACTCGGTATCCCAAGGGACCACCCCAACTGGAGGCATGATACGAGTCAAATTTAGTACCTAGTGTATTTCAGTAATGATAACTCAGGTTGACCCCTTGGAAGTTTGGTGGAGGTATTTTCCACTAAAGGTCCCAGGTGGCGTTATGCAGGTTATCAGTTTGTGTTTGTTTTGTATTTTTTTTGTTTGTTTTGCTGCTTTTTTCAACAGTGTATATTAAATGCCATTTTCAGAGCTTTAGGCCTGCAATTATGACTCAGGGAGGGCTTTAATACTGCAAGGACATGTAACAGATAGGCAGTGTATCCAATTTGAAATTAGGTATTGGCTAAATCATTATGGAATGAAATAGAGTTGACTTCTTTGAGACAGATAAAACACCAGTAAAAGAGCATTCCAATTCCCAAAGTGTTCTGTGGCAGATTATACAATGGGCATAGAAATAAATGGCAAACCCTGCATTCTGATTGGCTGGCTGGCACCTTCTAGCCGTGGTAAATCCTAGCATCACCCCATGAAAAAAAGAGTCAGCCGCCAGTCAGCCGTATCACAAACCCACTGTCAAATCACTCCTACCCAGGCAAACCCATAATTGGCAATCCCTGCTAAAGGACAACGCGAAACCGGAACAAAAGAAGCACTGCAATTTTTGCACCCAAGGTAAATGCTGGATTGCTGTACAGCAAGAGTGCTGGGTTGAAAAAAAGTTAGTTTAATTACCTGCACAGTTACAAGATATACAATTACAAAAACACCTGCAGTTATATGTCTGTCCACAACCACTACTAGCCCGATTTCTCCCGTATACTTTTAACCCACTAGCAAGACGTCTGCTAGTTGCTTTTACTCTGCCACAAAGTTTTTTGTTTTGTTTAATAAAATCTACAGCCGAGCCTCCAAACTGTCCTTCAGAGACACCGCTGCCCCCGATTACATCCACCGAGTCCTCACAGCGGCAGCAAAATCACATAAAAAAAAAGAAGATAATTCCTCCCTGTCCACTCAGATACTTTCAGCCCTAAACCTGGAAGCACAATGTCGAATGCGATTAGCCGTTACCACTTTCACATACCATCAAACCGAAAACCAAACAGCAATTCATAAAGAAAGAACCAAGTCTCACTTGCAGGTGTACTAACCAAAAAAAGCTGAAGACTCTCTGATAGGGCACTTCGGAGGCTCGGTAACTGGCTTTCCGAGACTGTCAGGAGAACTGACAGGACGATTTTCACGAGGCATTTAAATAGGTACATTTGCCATCTTTTCCTGAGCCTTATCGATGATATTACAACGATTTTCTCAGAAGAAGCCAGAAGGGGCAGGAAGGAAACATATTCAATTCAGTGCTTTAGAGTAACTGGTAATTGCTATTTTTCTTTTAAACTTAGATTGTGGGCTTTTAGTGACACTATACTTTCATTGTTGTCTTTACTTATAATTGTTTTTGGGCTGTTGAAAATTTAAAACATAGTGGTGGTGTAATTCTGTGCTGTCTTTAATTGCTGCAAATTTTTGCCCCCTCCCTCCCCTTCCCCCAACTCTTAATTATATGCCCTGTTAAATCTGATTGACAGGAGCTAAACACAGGGTATAGTAAGGGGTGTGAAGTAGGAGGGGCATAAGGGGGAAGAAGCCCACCCTCAGCATGACAAGTGTTTTGACTCATTTATTTATTTATTGGTTTCTTTTTCTTTAAAAAAAAAAATATCTGAGGATCAGTGGCAGGATTTTTAGTACAGTAAATTAATAAAAAGGGAACTAGGAGAGCTTCAGTAGCAGGCAAGTAGTGGAATTGCAGTAAAATGTGGGGAGTGGTGCAATGCAGTGGCTGTGGGGCAGCCATATTCAGGCAGACCTTCTTGACACTGAGGTGCTGCCCTATCTGCATGCATCTCTCTGGACTGCGGGATGAGGTAACCAGACTCAGAGTGGAAGTAAACTGGGTCAGGAGTACCATCACCCCTATCCAGGGACCACCCAGTTCAATGCAACTGCCTCAAAGGATGCCGAGAACGAGGAGCACTTGGATGACAGTGGGCTCAGGGAGGGTTAGAGCAGTCAGGCAGAGGCACATCCCAGATCCCATTCCACTCAAGAACTCATATGCCACACTGGCAAATGAGGACAACCAAATAGAGGTACCCAGAGAAGTGGAAGGAAAGGATGTGGAGGTTAGCCAAGAAGGTGACCTCAGTGGGGAAAGCAGTGGACCCCAGAGGAGGAGGAAGCGAATCCTGGTGGGGGACTCCATCATAAGAGGGATCCAGCTAGGAACACAGGAGGGGGAGGACAGGGAGGTGAGGTGCCTACCAGGTGCCACGGCATGGAGGGATGGAAGGAAGATCCTAGGGATCACTGGGAAGGCAAGGCGGAGGGTGTGCTGGATGTCATTATCCACCTAAGTACTAATGACCTGGCAAATGGGAGCCAAAGGAAGTTCAGGAAGAGTTTAGGAAACTGGGAGGGGTCTCAAGCAAGTAGCTACTTCTGTCACTTTCTCAGAAGTACTACCTGTGAGAGCAAGGAGAGCATAGGAGTGCATGCACCAGGAACTTTAACTCATGGTTGAAGAACTGGTGCTGTGAGGAAGGGTTTGGATTCATTGGTGACTGGGGACCCACCTGGAGGATGGAGGTTTGTTCAAGCCTGATGGCCTGCATCCATCCTGGAGGGAATCAAGCACTCAGTGATAAGTTTAAATGCTACATTGACAAGCATTTAAACTAGCAAAGGGGGTGGCAGGCCAGCAAGGAGGGTACCTACTTGCTCACCCCCACAGCTAGCAGTGGAACCAGTGAACCAGAGGAGTGGCTATCTCTGCAAAGCAGTGTGCAAAAGATGGAGATTAGTGCCCAAGAGGTGGATAAGCAGAAAAGGGGCAAGATTCAGCAGAAGGGCAGACAGCAAGGAGAACCAGGGATAAATGACAACCAAGGAAGGGGCTGGAGTAGAACAGTGAAACAGTCTAGGAGGTCAAATCATGGAAATCCATGTGTGCAAATGCCAGGAGCCTTAGCAACAAGATGGAAGATCTGGAGGCTGTCATGGTACAGTTAGACCTGGACATTGTGGCCATCACTGAAACCTGGTGTAATGAAAACCACGACTGGGAGATGGCCATACCTGGCTACAACATATTCAGAAGAGACAGAGCAGGCAGGAAGGGAGGAGGAGTGTCACTGTATGTGAAAAATGATATAAGGACCACAGAGATCCAGGAGGAACAAAATGGGGGAGAGATACTGTGGGTTAAGCTGGAAAGGAAAATGGGGACAGCCATCCTCACAGGTGTGGTCTATAGACCACCAGCCCAGGAGGAAGAAACAGATAGGGAGCTGATGCTAGCCATCCAAAGGATGGCAGACAAGGAGGTAGTACTGGTTGGAGACTTCAATATTCCAGGACGTGACTGGAGCATCCCAGCAGCAGCATCAACTAGGAGCAGATTTATCCTGGACTCCTTCAGGTGCCTTCCTCAAGCAACTGGTCATGGAACCAACTCGGCAGAAGGCAATACTGGACCTTGTGCTCACAAACAGGGACAGTGTGATGGGGGTAACAGTGGGGAGCACCTGGGAAACAGTGACCACCAGTCATTGTGGTTTGAAATCACAGAAAGAGCAGAACCAAACCACACAAAACACGATCTTGGATTTTAGGGGCAGACTTTGAGAAATGGGAGATACTTGAAAGAGGCATTAAGGGAATGGGACAGGAATCAGGGGTTGAGGAACAGTGGGCAGTATTTAAAATGGGGATTACAAGAACAACAGAATTATGCATTAAGCAGGTTAGCAAGAGGAAAAGGAAGAGGAGACCATTATGGTTTCCAAAGAGGTAGCAAAGAAAGTGAAAGCCAAAAAGATTGCATTCAGGGCAATACAAAAAGACACAGGCAGAAGGGATAGGGAGAAGTACAAGGAGAAGCAAAGGGAGGCAGGGAGGTCAGTAAGGGAAGCCAAAGCTCAGACAGAAGAACACATTGCAAAATCAGTGGGTAGAGGGGACAAAACCTTTACAGGTACATAAGTGAAAAAAAGAAAGACAAAGGGGGAAAGTGAGACTGAAGGGAGGATGGAGCGTGGAGGATGACAACAGTAAAGCTGACATATTGAACAGGTATTTCTGCTCAGTCTTTACTGAGGAAGAGGAGCATAATGGGTCTGAAGGAGTACAAGGGGTGAGAATGGTGCAGAAATGGACACAAGTCCCTTTACGAAAGGGTCCTGAAGGAACTGGAAGTAATAAGAGTTGATAAAGCAATGGGGCCAGATGGGGTGCACCCCAGGGTCCTTAAAGAACTAAGAGAGGTGGTGGCTGAACCTCTGGCTATCCTGTTTAGCTGATCACTGGAAACAGGGAGGTACCCAAAGACTGGAGGACAGCAGATGTAGTCCCTTATACAAAAGTGGGAACAAAGAGGAAGCAGGGAACTACAAGACCAGTCAGCCTCACCTGGTAGTGGGAAGATCATGGAAGCACTACTGAAGGAGAGGTTGGTGGAACATCTGGTTGTCAATGGACTACAGGACCCAAGGCAGCATGGTTTCACCAGGGAGGTCATGTCAGACCAACCTCGTTGAATTTTTTGACTGGGTGACTAGGGAGGTGGATCAGGGGAGGGCAGTGGACATGGCCTATCTGGACTTCAGCAAGGTCTTTGACACTGTGCCACATAGAAGACTATTACACAAACTGGGGAAAATGGGTGTGGGCAGGACAGTAGTGTGGTGGGTAGGTAACTGGCTGGGTGGCAGGACACAGAGGGTGGTGGTAAATGACTGTCACTCCACAGAGGCAAGAGTGACCAGTGGGGTACCACAGGGATCAGTGCTGGGACTGGTCCTATTCAACATCTTCATCAGTGACATTGCTGCAGGACCTAGAAGGCAGAATTTCATTGTTCGCTGATGACACAAAGCTCTGTAACAGAGTAGACACACCAGAGGGTATAGACAGAATGAGAAGACCTGCAGAAACTTGAAGAATGGTCAGGGGTTTGGCAGTTGAAATTCAATGCAAAGAAGTGCAAGATAATGCATATGGGGCACAAAAACCCTGGCACAATATATCAGTTGGGGGTGAGGATATAGCATGCACCAAGCAGGAAAGGATCTTGGGGTTGTCATCTCTGATGACCTCAAGGTAGGAAACAGTGTGACAAGGCAGCAGGTAAAGCAAATAGGATGCTGGGATGTATAGGCAGGGGCATCACCAGCAGGAAAAGGGAGGTCATAATTCCACTATACAAGACACTAGTGAGGCCCCACCTGGAGTACAGTGTACAGTTCTGGAGACCATACCTACGTAAGGACATAGACAGGGTAGAGAAGGTTCAGAGGAGGGCAACAAAGATGGTGCATGGATTGCATCACAAGTCCTATGAAGACAGGTTGAAGGAACTGAACATGTACTCCGTGGAGGAGAGGAGGGAGAGAGGGGATATGATAGAGACATACAAGTATCTTACAGGGAGGAACAGGGTGCAGGAAAATACTATTTTTAAGTGAAAAAGATGTTCCAGGACTAGAGGGCATGGGATGAAGTTGGAGGGAGGACGATTCAGAGGAAACATGAAGAATTTCTTCACAGAACGGGTGGTGGACAAGTGGAACACCCTGCCAGAGGAAGTGGTAGGGGCTGAAACAATCACGGGATTTAAGAATGCATGGGATAGACATAAAGGAATTCTGGAGGTCAGGGGTAAGGGGCAACAGACTTCTAGGAAAACAAACTGAATTTACAAGCTCAAATGGGCAGACTGGGTGGGCCATAGGCCCTTATCTGCCGACACTGTCTATGTATCTATGTATCTATGAGATGAAAAATACCCTCCACATTATCACAATGGGAAAAAACAGTCTTTAAATTGTGTGTGTGGGGGGGGGACTAAATCCTCTCCGTAGGGGTGGGGAACAGCACCATTTCTCTGCATACTAACAGGGAACTATTTTTTCTGGCACAACAATTAATTCAATAAAATATATTTAAAAAAAAAACAGTATTTTTCATTATTTTTTTTCCTACAGAAAGTGAAGGGGCCATTGTATAATCGCAATATGCCACTTGCGAGTGTTGGTGATGCCAGGATTTACCGACGCCTGGTGTGTTGTTGGTCACTCGGCTGCGCCTCGTGCCCGAACAACACCCCAGGGTGTTGGTAAATCCTGGCATCACCAACACCCTCTCATGGTATATTGCTTAATTCTAAAAGATGTGGAAAGTACTACAGACATCTGAGGCAAATTTATGGCAGATACTAAATGGGTTATATAGTCTTTGAAACAGGTGTTTCTTATTATCCATGAATAACCTGGCAGATTAGTGACAGTTAATTAACCACACAGTTTTAGTTTAAGTCCTTTTTGGCCCTCTTGTTAAAAATCTTCTTTGATTCTGAGGAAGCAAAGGTAGGTAATCAAATTTGGTATGGAGAACATGTGCTGCTATTTAGCAAACAGCTAAAGAAGTGTCTTAAACTGATTACCAGGTGGTGTGATATGAGTAAATCAGCCTAAGGCAGTATACACCATGATAATCCAGATGATTCTGACCTTACACCCACACAAATGTCAAGATGCTGCCTTTGGCATAGTAATATAATAATTTAAAAGAGTACTACAGTCAAAATTTACAAAAATGTATCTTGTGCAGGGTATTTTGGTTTGTGTGTTTAGTCCTGGTATGTCCTTCCCTTTGTCTGAAATTTTAAGGTTTTTTTTCTCATTTTGCCTGCTAGTTTTATGGCCTCTTTTACTAGTTTTACAGCCTCTGGGGAGCTCTATATTACCGTGGTTTACTGCTCTTCTTTTTCCTACAATGTCTCCCATCTCATGTGACATTTATGCATCCGGGACCACAGATTCAGCAAGTTTAGGGAGGCAGTATAGCGCAGTGATTTAAGGCTCTGAGCTGCAAATCTGGAGACCTGGGTTTGAATCCCACAGCCCTCACTTGCATACTGTGTGACTCTGAGCAAGTCACTTAACTTCCCTGTGCTCCCAAGCTGCACCTGTAAACAAGCTTTCAGCTAGTGTGTCTCACCTGGTTAAACAACTGGAAAAAAAAGTAGTGGTTTACAGTCAATTTTACAGCAGACAGCTGTGATTTGAAGTCACTTTCCTTATCCAGTGGCACTGAATGCTTCATTTACAGCTTAGCAATCACTTGAGGTCTAACTGAGTGGGTATTCTGTAAGAAAACAATTAGAGTTTTTACTAATTATAGCACTGATAACCTGGGGTGTTTTATGTGCTTTTTGTGGCTGGGTGCAGTGTGATGAAATTAAAAGCTTCAAAAGGAAAATATTTACTCCTGCTGTGTAGACCTAGACAAACATATAGAAAACAAAAATATTGGCTTATTTAGCTGAGGCCAGAACATCAGGCTTTTATCTGCAGATTACTGCTGCACTACTTTTCCTACTTTTCCTCACAGAGTCAGTGGTCCCAGATGCATCACTGTCACATGAGACAGGAGACATTGTAGGACAAAGTGAGCAATTAACTGTTCTAACATGGAGATCCCCAGATGCCATACAACTAGAAGGCAAATTTATTAAAAAACTCCTAATAGCAGACAAAGGAAAGGGCACACCAGGATGAAACACACAAATCAGAACACTCTGCACAACCTGTGTTTGCAAATTTTGACTGTAGTACTCCTTTAAGTATGGAACAGATTAGAGGTCCATCATGTCCACACCCACCTCCCCACTTCACAAGCAGGAATGAAATAAGTATACTGTGCAAATATGTACCAATTTATAAGGCTTCCCCCACCCACTCTACTAGGTTACTAGGTGATTCCCTCTTCAGCAGACATTTCTCCAGACTTACCTTAAAGACCTAGGCACCAGGTTCGAAGAGCACTGATAACAACAGCGCTCACAATAACAGTGCAGTAATAATGGCACCCTCAATTACAGCACCAACTAAGAATGCCACAAGACACAATAGAGCCAATGGTAGAGGTCCAAAAACACACGGAGGACTACTATCATGGAGAGTAAACAAAGAGGCAACTTGCGTTTTTGCAGGGGGCTCTGCCCCCCCCGCACCCCCCAGACTTTAGATAGCCAACTCTGGGGGGAGGGGCACGGATCTTGGGGTAAAGGAGAAGTTTGGTGGGGGGGTTCTGTGGACAGCAGTTACAAAAAAAAATACATGGGGTGGGGAATGTAAACGTATGTATTGGGTGACCAGAAACAGAACCCTGGTCTCTCCCTCTGTGCTGCCCAAACTGCGTCCTTAACCCGCTCCACCACAGGAGCAGCTTGGCCAGCTGGTGCACTTTTCTGTTACTTGTGCCCCCTCAACAGTTCCTGAATAACTACAGGGGTACCAGTAGTTGCTATACGGTATTCTACCCCTGTCGCTATTCAGTCATTACTCGGTCCTGACAGCGCTGTTTAGACACCATTGTTCAGGGACGTGCTAGTCTAACTGGTTACCAAAGACCTGAACTGTCTTTGTGTCCACTGTCTCCGCTAGTAGGCTCTTCCATAGGTTCAGCACTTTCTGGAGAAAAAGTGCCTCCTAATGTTACCCATGAATTTACCACCCCAGAGTTTTAATACATGTCCCCATGTCTTGCTGCAGGACACAAGATCACTTTTCAATCTTGTCAATACCCTTGAGTATGTGAAAGACCCAGATCCTGTCCCCTCTCAGCCTCCTATATTCCGGGGTAATCACTTTATGGGTCCCCAGTCTCTCCTCATAGCATTTTTCCACACAATGCTTATAATTTTGGCAGACCTTTGTTGTACCCTTGTGACTACAATACCTCAGTGTCCTGTTAGTATTGGTGAGACTAGAACTGCACACAGTACACCAGGTGGGACCTGACCAGGGCCTTATAAAGTGGTAGGATTAGTTCCTGTGCCCTGCCGGTCACCCCCTTTTGATGCATTCAGATATTCTGCTAGTCCTCTTAACAGGAGCCATACATTGCTTGTCCTACTTCAGCCGCATGGCTATTACGAACCCCAAGTCTTTTTCCTCCTCGACTGCAACAAAAGGAGTGCCACACAGTGTGTTAATCCTACCTTTGTTTTTCCTCCCCAGGTGCAGCAGGCTACATTGAATATGAGGCTTTAGTACACATGCAGCAAAGTTAAACGTTGTCATGAAATTGCAAAAGTTTGACTTTGTGAAGCTTCTTGAAGTTCCTTTTGGCACCACCAACCCTGACTTTGCTGGCTTCACAAAGTTTTTTCAGGTGAAGTGGCACTTTTTTTCAGTGAAGTGGCAATGTTTAAGCAAAGTTTGGTCACTTCATGGAAAAAAGTCCCACTTCATGTGGCAAAAAATGTTGCAAAGTCAGCTCTTCAAACTTCACAAAGTTTGCCAACTTTGCTAAGTTCTGAGGAAGCAAAGGTTTCTCAGCTTCACACATCATTAGGCTCTAGTAGTCAGATGAATTGTCCAGCTTGTTCTTGCCTTCCTGAGGTTTGCCACCATCCTCAGTGAAGTCTACCACCCTAGCTAGCTTAGTGTCATTATCAAACTTAAGCAGTGTGCTGGAGACCCAAGTTCTCAGATTGTAGATGAAGATGTTGAAGAGCAGTGGTCTCAGGACCAGTGATCATAGGATGCCATTGGGCCTTCCTCTTCACTTGTAGTGCCCATCCACCCCCACCTTCTGTTTTCGCTCCCAAACCAGCTAACTATTTATCTTGCGTATGTCTTGTGTATACAACACTGGTTTACTTTGCCTACAAACTTGTCATGCACCACAGTACCAAATGCTTTGCTGATGTTAATGTCCACAGCCCTGTCCCTCTCCAACTCCCTGGTCACCCCCTTGAAGAATGTAATCAGGTGGGTTTAGCATGATCTGACCCTCATAAAGCTATGCTGAGAGGGATAAGAACCTTTATCTTAATTAAGTGCTCCATTAGTCTGTGTTTGATAATGGCCTCCAAGACCTTGCCCAACACTGATGTCAGATGGAATGACCTGTAGTTGCTTAGGTCCTGCCTTGTCCCCTTCCTGAATATGAGTACCACGCTAACCACTGTCCAGTCCTCTGGCACCACACCTGTCCAGAGAGGCTACTGAAAAATTACTGCAAGTGTCAAAGCTAATTGTTTTGTTAGCTCCATTGTAATCCTGGGGTGTATGCCACCCACCTTTTGGGACTTAGGCTTGATCATAGCCAGGTAGTCAGCCAGTTGTTCCATTAGCTCCACTATGATCCTGGGGTGTACTCCATCTTACCCTTGGTATTTAACTGGCCTAATCTTTCCTAGGGAGATAGCTGCCAAGGCAGGCATGATGTCCAATGGCTGCATTGTGCCTACCACTGATTTTTTGGTCCCTTCCCATGATCTTCCTCTTCCACCAGGGTTCCTGGTGAACCCTGACGCAAAGTATTCAATATACATCTCAGCCATCACCTCTGGCTCTCTCACTGGGATCCCATTTCCGTTTTCAAGGGCCCAATCCCCTCCTTCATTTTCCTCTTTCCATCATACTGGAAGGAAACTTTATTGGTGTCTGCTGCTCCTGCTGCTATCCTGGCTTCCAGCCTGTCCTTGACTGTCTTGATTTTAGTTTTGCAGTCTCTCAGTGTTGCTCTTTACTCCTCTCAGACCTAGACACATAAAACATAGAAACTTAGAAGCTGGCAGCAGATAAGGGCCTCTAGGCCCATCTAGTCTGACCTGACCTGTTACCCTTACCTATAGTGACTCAGCAGGACCTAATCAGCCTGTGGTCCTCTACCCTTACATTTCCAGGATCCTTTTGTGTCTGTCCCACGCGTTCTTTAAACCCAAACTGTTACTTCCTCCACCACTTCTGCTGGCAGGCAGTTCCATTTGTCCACCTGAAGAAGTACTTCCTCACATTTTCTCTGAATCTTCCCCCCTCCAGCTTCATATCGTGCTTCCTTGTCCTTGAGCATCTTTTTCTTTGGAAGATGGTACCTTCCTGTACTCTGTTTTTCCCTGTGAGGTATTTGAATGTTTCAGTCATGTTCCCCATGTCCTCCTGTCCTCCAGTGAGTACATATTTAACTCCCTCAGTCATTCCTCATAGGGTTTATGATGCAGGCCCCTCACAATTTTTGTTGTCCTCCTCCATACTGTCTCTACCCTGTTTATGTCCTTTTGAAGATGGGGATTTCCAAAACTGGACGCACTAATGATCCATTAAGTGGGATTATTACCCCCTTCCTTCTGCTAGTGATTCCCCTACCTATGCATCCCAGCATTCTGCTAGCCTTTCCTGTTGTCTTGTCGCACTGCTTTGACATTTTCGGGTCATCAGAGATAACTACCCCCAGGTCCCTTTCCTGTTTTGAGCCTGCTATTGCTTCCCCTCCCAGGTGGTACATTGCTCCTGGGTTTCTGTGCCCCATATGCATTATTTTACACTTGTTTGCATTGAAACCCAGCTGCTAGTCTCTCAACCAGTCCTCCAATCTTTTTAGGTCTCTAGTCATTCTAGCCACATCCCCCCCGAGTGTCCACCCTATGACAGAGCTTTGTGTTGTCTGCAAACAGGCATACTTTCCCTTCCAGTGTCACTGATGAAGACATTGAAGAGGACTAGGCCTAGCACTGATCCCTGGTGTACCTCACTGGTCACTCTGTCCACTCCAGAGCGTCTGCTGTTCCCCACCATCCTCTGGGTCCTATTTTCCAGCCAACTCTTCACCTACATCACTACTTTAGGACCTACTCCTAGATTCCTTAATTTGTTTATCAGCTTTCTATGTGGAATTGTGTTGTAGGCTTTGCTAAACGTTAGTTATGCCACGTCTACCACTCCCGCAATCCACTTTCCTGACTCTTTTGGCCCCCCTTTTCCCTAGCTCAACCCAAACTAGCAATCCTTCTCTTTCCAGTGATCATAGACCTTCATTTTGTTTAGAATCCTTGGATTCATGCTAAGCCAATGGGAAACGTTTTGGCCTTTTTCCCTTATTGCTGACAAGAATGCAAACCTCTGCAGCTGCTTCAAGAATCTTAAATAAACACCACATGTGCCCCGCATTACCATCCTTTTGCAGCTGCTTAGGATACTTGGACACCAGTTTTTTCATCATGACAAACTGTCTAGTGTTCCCTGTCACCAGGGTTACCTAGTTATTGTGGTCATAGCCTCTCTGTAGTTCCTTGATTTTTACTCTGGTGATGACACCATCCCCACTGTTGAGAACAAGGTGGCCTCATACCTAGTTCCCCGTTGGACATGCTGGCTAGGAAGCAGCCCTTTAAGGTGAACAGGAATTCAGTCTCTTCCTTTAGCCCTCTCAAGATGCCAGTCTAATCTCAAGAGATTACAATACCCCAGGATCACCGCTGCATCTGGTTTTGCTTATAATTTTCATGACTAGTGATTTAACATGCTAAAATGACCTATTTGAGAGGCATGTATCCCTCCCCCGGATGACTCTTTTACATCCCTTTTCTCCTAGCTCAACCCAAATGAACTCTGTGACACTATTTGTCTCTGATGTCCTCCTTGTCCTCCACAATGACTCCTTCTGAAGCAAAGAGAGGCATCCAATTCTTCCTAGGCATATCCATCTGTAATAGTATGAATCTCTCTATCCTAATGTACTAGTAATTGTCTCCAGCACCAAGTCTCTATGAAGGCCAATAAGTTCTGGTCATTGAAGCACATTAAGTCCTCCAGCTCATCCATCTTGCTGGGAGTGTGCTCCATGTTGGTCTGCATGCAAGTGAAGACAGTTACTTCATCACGCTGCCTTGATGCCCCACCCCTACCCCAACATGGCTGTTTTCCTGATTTCCTGTCTTTCCCTTGATGATCCACTGTATCTGGTGTCTGCCCATGGTGCTCCCCTGCACCAGCCCCTCCTCCTAGCCTCAAGGATGTATCTCCCCAAACTCTCTTACCCATTCTTCTGGCATGTACCTGCACTCTCTCTGGGTGCATTGGTGCAGATATATCTATATATTTATATTTACAGCTATATCTAACTCTATCTATCTATCTATCTATCTATCTATCTGTATCTACAGATGGATAGACGGATAGGTAGGTGGACAAATGGACAGATTGGAAGATGGATGGATAGACAGATAGACAGACAGAGAGGTAATGGAGCCAGACATGATGCAATGCGGTAAATTGCAGAAAATGAAATGTCACAAGATACTGCAGTAAACAAGCATTTGTCAATGCCAAATGTTGTCTTGCTGACATTGGCATTGGTAGCACAGGAGTTGAACAGATGCATGATAGGAATGGCAGCGAAGTATGAAAGTGACAGCAAACCCCACATCACCCTACAGAGACTGACAGGCACTGAGGTATGCCTATGGGCATTGGCCATAATGTTCGTGGCATTTCAGCTCACCCTACCCTGCAGTGCGACAAATATCGCATTGTGCCTTGGGGTCCTTGGGCCTTACACTCACCCCATTCTACCATAACTCTCATGGCATTTTACCTCACCCTATCCTGCAGACACCGACAAGTGCTGAGGTGTGCCTTGGGGTGTTTGGCTTTACAGTCACCACATTTCATAAGGACATACGCTGAAATGGGTGCAGCATAGGAGAATGGGGTGAACTGTGGGGCCAAAGCGTCCAAGGCACACCTCGATGCCTGTCAGTGGCTTGAGGGTAGGGGGGGATGGTATGGCATGAGCATGACAGGCAGAAATGGAAAGACACACCCCTGACACCTGTCAGTCTGTACAGGGTGGGACATTATGGTTAGAAACCCTAATGCCCTGGCTGTTTGTTGGTATTTGCACTACAAATTTGCAACATGGCATTTTTTGTGACCCCCACCTCATGAAAGTGTTTGGGACCTCTGCTCATGAATAGTGGCACTGTGATTTTGTTAATCTGTCCCGAATATTGATTTCTCACAGTGACCATGCCATTCTGTGCCAGATGTGGGAAAACTCCATTGGGGCAGGATGTGAAAAATGACAGCTGTTTCCATTCTTAGGTAGGTGTGAAGAAATGGCAGTGTTGAAAATCTTGAGTGAAAATATTAAAAATGCTCGAATTTACGAACATACATAGAAACTGCGCAATGCACACTCGTAACACAGTCATTTAGTGGAATTATTTCACCAAATTTTCAACATAGGCATTTTGGGACTTCTGCTCATGAACACTGTCACTATGATTTTCTTCATCTGTCCTGGTCGTTGATTTCCCAAAGTTAGTCATAGTGTGCCAATTGTGCGAAAACACATCTTAGGCAGGATCTGAAAAATGGCAGTTGTACTGTTCATAAGAACGTGTGCAAAATTGACAATGTTGAAAATGTTGATTGAAAATATTATAAATTGTCAAAGTTACGAGTGTGTGTGGAAACTGCGCAACGCACACTTGTAACATAGTCATTTTATGGACTTTTGTCACCAAATTTTCAACACAGGCATTTTAGGACCTCTGCTCATGAACAGTGTTGCTGTGATTTTCATAATCTGTCCCAAACATTGATTTCCCACAGCGACCACACTATTCTGCACCGGTAGTGCAAAAACACATTTCAGCCAGGATGTGAAAAATGACGGCTGCACTGTTCATAGGGAGGTGTGAAAAAATGCCAATGTTGAAAATCTGGAGTGAAAATATTACAAATTGGTGTTGTTACGAGTGCGCATGGAAACTGCACAACACACGCTCGCAACACAGTCATTTGTTTGGAATTTTTTCACCAAATTTGCAACATAGGCTTTTTGGGAGGCCACCTCATAGGGAGCAACACTGTCATTTTGTTACTCATTCCCGAAAAGTGATTCCCTACAGTGACTACAAAGTCACCTTTCGGGACCGAATAATGCCATGACAGTGACTGAATTCATGAGGAGGGGTCCCAAAAACTCCATGTTGAAAATTTGGTGGCAAAAGTCAAAAAAATGGCCAAGATATCCACATAAGTTGAAGAAAACCCATTTATGCCATTATACAGCTTATGGGTATTTCTTCAGGTCACGGTCGGCTTTGAAGAGTGCAGACGGGTTCCCACTCCACCGAAGATCATCTCGCCAGGCTCCAGAGGTAAGTATGGGGTCTGGGGTCAGGGTGTGTGTGGGGGGAGGTGGCTGTGCAGAGGGTGGCTGCAGGTTGGGGAGGGGGGCACTAAACTCAACAAGGGACCGTTTTATGATTCATAGGTTAAACCAGGAAAGAAAGAACAATGCGGGAAGGTTTTCTATTTGTACAGGTAATTTTTCATGCTGCGGTGGGCTCCCAGTGTGCCACCTGTGTGTTTGATGGGAGGGGGGTCTGTAGCTGAAGGGGATTGGGCACCCCCGCTGGCACTTACAGAGTTGGTGGGGGTTGCATGAGCTGTGGGGGTTTGGGAACCCCCTCGCACACTAGAAATGAGGGGCACATTATGCCAAAGGGGATTGGGCACCCCTGTCGGCAAATTAAATTAGGAGGGGCATGCCGACAGGGGGATTGTGCACCCCTGTTGGCTTTCAGAGGGACTGTGAAAGGTGACCGCTGTCCTTCAGCTTCTGTGGGGACTATGAGAAGCTGACAGGGAATCCACCACCATGTTGCTTGAGGGGGACACCAGACGAGGCATTCAGTAATTGGTTACTGCAATCATGGACCACTCCGTGGTGCTCCCTGATTGCAGTGGCTAATTTCTTTCAAGGTGGTGGCAGGTTTCTCAACTGCTGTCATAGACAGCATGCTATGCCATTGGTGCCACAAAGCCTGGCCACAAAAAGCAGTGGCACCATTGGGTGCAGCAGGACTGCACCTCTGAAACCCACTTCTCCACTGAAGCAACCACAATATGTTGTCTGTGCTGTGTGCACAAGACAACATAAAAAGGGCTTCATTGCCATTGAATTACACTGTTCCCTGCAGCACACTGCAGTATTTTGCAATATACTGCAGCATCACTGTGTTGCACCTGTCTGGTGCCACTATATATGTTGTGGTGCGGTAACACCACTATAGTTAGGGTTGAGCAGGCACTTTAATTTTAAACATTATAAAATTTTTCACTTTAATAACTTTGCAAACGTTCAGTAGATTTGCACTAAATTTGGTATGCACTGTCCAGTGGGGTAGAAAGCTTGAATTTCTAAGTTTTGTTCTGGTCGGATGTACAGATTATAGATCCAGACAGTGCAAAAACCTTAACATGTGCCAGTTTTTTTCTCATCACCTTGTGCACAGATGTTATTGAATTTTGGTCTGCAATTTTTATGGTAGAAAGAGCTTGGGTCATAGAACTGTCCCGCATTTATTTGGTGAAAAAATATGAATCCATTCCGTTACTGCATTTTTAAGGTCCCATTATTTTCAATGGGACTGTACAATTTTCCCTGCCAACAGCAGGTCCACCTTGTAAATGAGCTTGCTCAATGGTGATCGCCTGGATAAATAAAGATTTGATTTGATTGATTGATTGATTGATATTTTCCAGGATAGATTCCTGGGACAAAAATAGATTTTTCTCTGATGAAAAAGGATCCTTTTGCTTGAGGGGCCAATCCTTTTTCTTCAGAAAAAAAATTCATTTTTCTTGAGCTGTCATCTTGTTTTTTATTTTTGGTCCAAACAAATTGTCATAACTGTGCCCACAGATGTCTTTTGCAGAAATCAAAGCATGTATCTTGCTCATCGGGGGTTGATGAGCTGTTCTGTGTCTTTTTTCATATTTGGTATGCCCGCCAAAGTTTTTTTTATGGTCATCCGGTCATGAAAAAAGGTTGATGGCCATCTGATTGGCACAAACAGACGCAGCTGGTCGTGGAAAAGGATTAAGTCCTTTTTCATCATCTGATTTCCTTTTTCACCATGACGGAAAAGGATGGTGAAAAAGTAATTTCTGTGGAGAAAAAGGATTTGTGCTATGGCCATCAGGTTGGGACAAATAGGATTCTGGACAATCTGGTCCTGAGAAACAGCCATCTGGTTGTCAAAATGGATCTTTTTTCCCCAGACAGAATCTTTTTCCGCCACTACAGCAAAGGATTGGTGGAAAAGTATTTCTGCTGGTGAAAAAGGATGTTTTATTGTTTTTTTATGGGTTCTCATTTGATCCCTCCTGGAAAAACATCCCTGGTGTATAGTGGCACCCCCCCACCCTGTATACCTTTGTTTTCTTCTTAACATTTCTTATGTTATGTTGATAGATTTTTTTAAGTGTCCAGCCCCACTCCCAGTTTACCAGGATTATCCCTGGTGTCTGGTGGTACCCCCTGTCAGAGTGTGAAGCCCTTCTCAAGTTCTTGATGGTAATAAACCAGCAGAAGAAACAACAGATAAGCGGCATGTGTGGTAATAAGCTTGTTTATTATACAAAAGCAGACATATGCCCTAAAAATAGGTCTCACCAAATAGACACTGGGAGCCAGAGTTTTCCAATGCCCCAGAGTATTAAGATGGTCTCAGTGAGAAAGCGTAATGCAGTAACTTATATATGATGATAACTGGCATGGTGACTATTACTTTCGTAGGTAACTTAGATATACAAAACAAGCCCTACTGGCCAAATGTTAGGTGGCTCCACAGTGTTATCTATAGATATACAATATGTGCAAAATCAGCTAAAATGAGAACAAAGACTTATACATAAAACAGAAAATAAGTGTGGTGTTACATAAATCCGCACGATGGCAATGTAGGCTTATACAATGACTTCTCAGAAGAATATACAAAGAACACAGACATGTAATCTCGACTTGTTACTTATGCATTACTAGTAATAAGCATAGTAATAATATTGGCAAAAATCATAATCATGTCCCTGGTAACTTACACTTATAAGGTAAGTACCAACACCCTAAATGTTAGTACTGATTATGTATATAACATAATATATATTGTTGGGGGTACACAGTAGGTTGCCAATAAGGGTGAGGGGACCAAGTGTAATGTTTCCCCCTTGTTTCCTCACTGAAAAGGCAACAATACTAGTGGCTAAGTAGTGGGAACAATCTCCATCGTTTACAGACCGGACGAACAGGCCTTGTAAAGGAACTTGAGTTGCTCATGGTGTTGTTTTAGAGAGCGCTGTAGACAGCAAAGAGTTAGCATCAAAAAGATAATCAAAAACAATTGCACAATAACAAAATCTTTTAAAATTAACTCCAACCATGTATTGGAAAGTGTGGTGCTTAAATCACCATCATGGATAAGGGTGTTAAGTTCTTCTCTAGCTTTGGAGATGTCATTGCTTACGTAGATGAGATGAGTATCCTTTCTGTCTAAAAGTGTCTTAAGAGACAAGGTCAAGGGATCAATGTGGGCATTAAAAACAGGTAAATATTGAGATAGAGCAAGCAAATATTCAGGGTCAGTATCAATAACATCTGGTTCCAGGATGAGAATAGGAGCAATCACAGTGTTACAAATAACAGTAGTTTGATGAGGAATGAAACAGAAATTAGGAAACTGTGCCACAAATGTTAGACCCATATGAAAATGATTTGTGGTTAGTAACCACACAATACTGCTGATCAGAATTATATGACACTCTCACTGTAGGAACCCTCCATTTATGTGGTCAAATTGGGCAGGTGAAAGATTGATTCGTAAGTCTGGTAGTGAAGTGATGAATCTCTTCTGTGTAGTTCTGGTAGAGATGTCCAGTGTTGCCTATTGGTGATGATGTAGTTGAAGCTGAAGATGCTGTTGCCCTAGGGATACCAGTTTCATTCGAAGAAATGTCAAAGTCCAAAGTAAAAGACCTGTCAATGCTGTCCACTGAGTATCCACAAACTGGCTTTATTACGTTGAATACGTCAAAGAGACATAAGTAGTGGTATGCCTTTTTGGCACAACAGTCTGTATGAGGCATCACCCAAGCATCAAGGGTGAGATGGGAGACCAAAAGAGATGGAAGGTCAAGCCTTTCTCTATAGATGTCCTCTTTGAAATGCCCAATGGAATGTATGGAGGCCAGTCTGTCAAAAATGGCAGTCTCTGGATCAAAGCATGGCAAAGAGACAGTGAAGGTAACAAACATTGTGTCATGGGTGGTGCAGCAGTTGGCAGTGTAACAAGGTCCTCTGTTGGGATGGTGTATGACATAACCTAGATTTCTAGCAGTAGACACTGGGATATTAACAGAACTGAACATACACATTGTAATACAAAAAGTGGACCTGAAATGTGGACAGTATAATTTAGCAAGTCTTCTGGTATGGATAATATCTGGAATATGTCCAGGTTCCAAATCCTGGAAGAGATTATTGATAGTGGCTATGACATAAGAGCCATAAGCGGAGTGTCTGAGTTCCCTGGCAATATATTGCTTGTCTGCCTCCTTATTATTTTGAAAGACAGGCTAATTGATTTTATTCTTAGTGTCATTAAAACATTTAGCAATGTCATGCGTGTTATGCACAGTGTATCATTCTTCCTGATTAAGCCCATCTACACCATGCAGTAAAGGTGGTAAAACATCATTCTTCATGCCAGTCTGGAATTTAACTGTTTGGATTTTAATGGCAGCAATGTCTGCCCTGTTCCAGATGGACATGCCAGATCTGAAGAGTCTGGATATGGTGCCAGTTGCACCAGTGACATCAGCAGTGGTACGCCTCCTGTATGATGAGGAAGTTTTCTTATTACTGGGGTTAGGTTTAGACCCGAATAGTCCTAAGTGTTCAGTAGTATGTAGACCAGCCACTGGGTCTTATGTGCATGTGTGGTATGCAGCAATACTATCTAATAACATAGTGCTGAAAAACCTAGAAGTGTTAGTTTTAGAACACATACCAAATTCAGCCATATTCCAATGTGTGAGATTAAAAATGACAGAAATAGCCGCCTGATGGCGCTGAGGGTTGAGGCACTGGACACCACACCTTGCACCATTTGGGAGCGAGATCAGGCACTGGGGGTCAGCAGGGGTGGGTAGAGGATTGAGTGCCCACTGAGTGGCTCTCCTCTCTGGGCGGGTGTGTAAGGGATAGCCTGGTGCACCAGCTGCTCCCAGTGGAGATTGGGAGCACTGCAGTGTGCAGGCTGTACATCACACAGCATGGCTGATGGAGGCAGGGTCTCCATGTGCCATTGCATCAGGGGTGCCCACACAGGAGGGTGGGTTTTTCGCTAGAACAGGGAAACACTGGCTCTGAGGAACAGGCAACAGCACCTGTCACCCATGCCCTCTGCGGGCTCACCTATACTGGCCTTCCAGTTCCTCCTGCCGGCCCTCACCTGCAGCCAGAGACAGCCTTAGAAGAGCACCTAAGACGAGGAGGGTGGCCCACCCCGGATGGGTTAAACTTGAGGTGCTGGCTGCAAGGAGTAGGGAAGAGATGAGGCTCCATTTGAGGGAGCCTCAGGCGGGCAGGAAAAATGGGCAGGATGCCTGAGAGAAGGTACCTCAAGCAGTGACCAGAGGGAAATAAAGTAAAAAAAAAAAATGACAGGAATATGAATAAATTGGACATTGTTCACAAGTGTACCTGGAAGGGAGGTGGCAGTCAGACCACTAGGTGGACCAGGTTCCTGTATGGGACAGTCAGCAAGTTCTGCTTCAGTAGAGGGTACTACAGACAGAAACATAGCTACTGTAGCCATATAGTTGCAAACACAAAAGTCTCTTGCAGAGACTTCTGGGTATTCATTACAAAAGGTGGGATCAATCAAAATAGTAAGATTGTATAAACTAGAATGTCTGTAATTGGTTTGGCACATGGACAGGGTGCCATTTGGGGTGATTCTGGTATTAGGCCAGTCTTGGAAAGTGCCTCTGTAGAGGTGGGCAACAGGAAATGTCTGCCCACGATTGTCAGTTTCCCATTCAATTTGGAAGGACAATTTGTCAGGTGTCACAACCATGGCAGTCAGGTAGGTGTCTATGCCTTTCTGAACAGTGATTAATTTGTTGGGAACATCTATGCTAACTCCTTCAGGGATGGTGGTGGGTTTGTTTTGTGGTGTGATATGTCTTCCCTCAGGATGATCAAGTAGTGGAAGGAGTCACCTAAAACATATGTTGTAATCAGATATAGTTTTCATATCCTTGCCATGGACAAAGGGGAGTGCTCCTAGAGGGAGGATCAAATGCAAGATAGTCATCTTGCGTAGATATCTGTAAGGAAGAAAGAAAAAGGTCAGTAGGTACAATTCCACCCAATGGGGTTAGGAAAAGTCATTATTCTCCTTTGTGCAATTTGAGCTGATTAGCATGCAACCATTTATCAGTAGGTTTCTTCTGACTGATAGTTCGTAGACTGCAGGACTGAGTTTGTTAATGATGGGGTAGGGTCCTTCCCACTTATTGGAGAAGGGATAAGTAGGGTGTACAAATCTGAGTATCATTACCTGATCTCCGACTTGTCATTCCACCTCTTGTGGGTGTTTGTCAAAGTGAATCTTTGCATTGCTGTAGGGCCTTGCCCATGTGCTGTGCAGCATACAAGTGGGTCTTGATGATGTCATCTCTCATTTTGGCAACATATGTGTCCACGGACACTCTCTCTGCAGTGGGTGTGTTCAGATTAATCAACAGGTGCTCAGGTAATCTTATGGTTCTTCCAGTCATCACCTTGAAGGGCATGCACTGGGTGGTGGCTGAAGGAGTGCCTCTAATTGCCATAAGGAATAAAGGCAAAAGGGAATCCCAATCATTGGGATTTTCCTCAATAAATTTGGATAGCATTTGCTTTAATTGCTGTTGGCTCTTTCTACCTGGCCTGAGGATTGAGAGTGATAAGGAATGTGAAACTTCTGGAGCACACCAAGACATCTGAGTGTTTCTTGCAACAACTCACCGGTAAAGCTGGTTCCTTGATCAGAGTCTACCTTAAGAGGTAAGCCCCATCTGGACAGCAATTGTTCCACCAGGTCTTTTGCAATTGCTTTTGCTGTGCATTGTTGAGTGGGAAAAGCTTTGACCCATTTGGAGAATAGGTCACTGATCACAAGGTCGTACTTGTTGTTCCTGCTGGTGTTGGTCAGATGACCAATAAAATCAATCTGAATTCCATGCCAGGGACCAGATTGCCTCTGGGGAAATAACTTAACATTTATCTTGGTTGGGGCATGATTGTTCTGTGCACAGATTAAGCAGTTTTGGATGTAATGTTTGACATCACTAGTGACGCCAGGCCACCAACCCACAGATTTCAGTCTCTGGACTGTGTTTTCCACCCCCTGGTGTCCACCAGTCGGGGTATCATGGACCTGATGGATGAACTCAGATCACAATGATTTGGGAACTATCCATAACCTGTGGTTCAGGTCTTCAGGTTGATACCATATCAACTTGTTGTCATGTGATAGATGCAGTTTGTGTGTATGTCTTTTTTAGCGGTTGTTGATCAGCAACTCTTGTTCAGTTCCTTTGTCTAGAAATTTGAACACTTCTTTCAGCTGAGGATCAGATTTTTGTGCTGTGGACAAGTCCAGTGACACAAAGGATTCAGTTTTCTTCTTTCTCATTGCAGCTATTTGTACAGCTGCCAGAGCAACAGGGTGAACCACGTCCCATGTCTGCCCCCCCTTCAAGCACCCTCTTTTGCAAGAGTATCTGCTTGGTCATTGAAAATGTAGTATGGATCAGACTTTGAATGGGCCTTTACCTTGTGAATGAACAGCTTGTGCTTAAACTGCTGAGTCAGATTGTGAATCTATATAAATAGTGCTTTGTATTTCACACTGGTGCCATCAGAAGATGTGAAGGAGTTCTTCTCCCAGATTGGCAAGACTTCAGTTAATGAGCAACAGACCCAGTTAGTCTCTGTGAAGATGATGGCATCTGTGGTACAATGTTGTATCAGTTCAAGAACACAGGCCACAGCTGCCAGTTCTGCATACTGAGATGATGCAACACTGCAGCACTTGGATGCATGGACATTGTTGCCATTAGGGTCTATGATGAGCACTCCAAATCCAGCTATCTGTTCTCCTTGGTAATATGAGGTAGAGCCATCAATAAAGACATGACACAGGGAAGTGTCAGCAAGGAGTTGGGGAGTAGCAGGAAGAAATAGTCCTGGATCAGGCAAATCAGGAGGCTGGAGTGAACAACCATGCTGGTCTGCTTGGTACAGAAGAACATGGGCTAGAATTGAGGGCATTTTTGGCAGTGTGGATCTGTATGTCACGGTCCTGGAGAAGAAGGGATCAGCAAGTCAGTCTGGTATTCGACACTGAGCCATCCTTCACTCTGTCTGACAGCAAAAAGTTTGTGGGGGTGTGATTTGTGTGCAAAATGATGGGCGAATACCCAATGATGTACAAGAAGTGCTTAACAGCCCAGTAGGTAGACGGAAGGTGTCTTTCACAAAGACTGTACTTCTGCTCCACTGGGGACAGCATTTGGGAAGCACAGGCAATAGGTCTCAGAATGCCATTAATCTTTTGATCAAGTACTGCAGACATGACAATGTCTGAAGTAGCCGATTCCAGATGGAAGGGTAAAGCCGGATTGGAGTTAACCAATGCTGGAGCAGAGGCCAGATCTTGTTTTAGAAGGGTCACAGTGTTGGTGTAAATGGGACCCCAAGTCCAGGGGACATCCTTTTTCAAGTGCTCATTCAGAGAGGCAGCCTTTTATGCAAAGTCACAAATGAAATCTCTGAAATAGTTGACCATTCCCAGGAAATGTCTGAGTGTCGCCACACTGATAGGAAGTGGCAAATCTTGTAGACCCTGGATCTTCTTCTAGGCCAGTCTTCTGATTTGTTCTGTGATATGCAGACCAAGGAAGATAACCTCTTCCTGGCACAATTGTGCTTTTGCAGGACTGCACTTGAGGCATGCTCCCTGTAAGAGAATCAGTAACTCATCAAAGAGATCAAAGTATTGCTCCTTAGTGGCAGTTGCCACGAGCAAGTCATCCACATACTGCAGAAGGCATTGTGGGGCAGAGACACCCTGCAAGGTGTCCATCATGTATAAATGGAAGAGGGAGAGGCTGTTGTGAAAGCCCTTCAATAGGCAGGTTCAAGTGCACTGATGACCCTCAAAGGTGAAAGCAAACTTGTATTGGCTTTCCTGAGCCAGGGCAGTGACCAAAATCCATTGGAGATATCAAGAGTGCTAAACCACTTATGATCTGGTGTTAGCAGTTTGAGCACATCTGGTGCTGAGGCTACTGTAGGGGAGCAGATAGGAGTGACTTGATTAAGTCTCCTATAGTCAATACTGAGTCTCCAAGAGTTGTTGGGCTTCTTCACTGGCCAGATGGACAAGTTGGCAGTCAAAACACAAGGTCTGATCACACCTTGCTGAAGAAGTGACTGAATAGTTTCTCTGAGTGATGGCAAGGTCTCTGGAGGAAAAGGATATTGCCTTTGCCTGTCATGTTCAGGGCCTGCAACTTCAATGATGGTTTTCATTCTCCTACAATCATGCTGGTGTGTGGTGAAAAAGTCAAGGTGCTACTGCAGAATGGGTAACAGTTCTTTGAAGAATTCATGTGTCTGGAATAGAGCTACAACATCATATTCCTTGTCATTGACTGCAATGGTGGCAATCACCTAAGAGTCAGGAATCATGACTGTGTGGTATTGTCCTCTGATTTGGATCAAGTGCTGATTGGCTAAGTCTGCTACACAGCTGTGTAGTGCTAGGAAGTCAGTTCCTAGGATGCTGTAGTGATGGCGTAATGCCATGAGGTCAAAAGTGTGATTCGTGTTGAGGGTACCCAACACCACTAAGAGAATAGTAGGTAGACAGTCTAGTGCCATCCACACCTTGAGCACTGATCCTCCATCTGGTGGACCAAGAGGAATTAGCTGGATCCTCATCATGTAGTACAGACACAGCCGTGCCTGAATCTAGCAGTACAACAATTTGGCGGCCCCCTACTGTGGCCTGAGTGCAAGGCCTTCTGTTTGTGTCAATAGTGATATTATTCACAATACAGACTGGGGCCTGTAACTGTCAATCTGAACTAGTACTGATGTCATCAGGTGGTTCCTGAAAATGCATGCCAGCGGGATCTCGCCTGGCATCTTCCAGGTCCTGCATAGGATACAGGGAAGTCTGGGTACTAGTACTAGCTGCAATGGACAAGACCTTGGGATTTGGGCCTGCTGCAGCTGGGCCACAGGAGGGCCCCTGTGTCTCCTTGGCCTAGTAGGGAATGGGTTACCAAAACTAACGCTGCAATGGTCTGCCTTGGGATGGCCTCGGACCACTGGCTGGACCTTCCCAAAGAGTGTGTGGAGGTTATTATTTTCTGCCACTACATCATGATACGAAGGGCCTTGTTGATAATTTTGATTGCCTGATTATCATTCTGATTAGAATTAGGGTTATTCCAATTTCTTTGCCTGTTCCTATTTCTGTTGTGGTTTTTCCCATCTTGTAGTTCTGTTTGTCGTCAGAGGGCACAACCTTGTTGTCCAGGGCCTTGTCCTCTACCATGTAGTGGGTTGTAGGGTCACTGGTAGATTGTATTGTGGCCACTTTGGCTTTTGAGACAGAATTCAGATCTTGGAGGGAGAGCTGTTAGACTTGCTCCATCCTTCTGAGAATTTCTGAAAATTTGTCAGTTCTGGGGAAGGCCACGGGCTCAACCTTGTCACGCACAGCTGAAATCATGCTCTGAATGAACAATGTCTTGTATTCAATTTGGTCGACATCCATTTTCTCTTGCAAGAGTACCTTGTCAGTATGGTAGGCCAACCATAACATCTGATGGTGTGATGTTGGACTTTCCTTGGCATACTGTTTGACAGGATGGGCCAACATAATGCCAACCATGCCCAGGGAGTGTGTGGCAATGAGTTCCGCTGCAACATCAAAAGTCGCATCCATGGCTTGGCGAACATCCTCTGAGAGTTTTGACCAGAGCCTACAGTCTGCCAGAGGATCTGTACTTGGTAGCCTGCCGGTAGACTGAGCATCTCACATTTGGAACAAACTTTTTCCAAATGACAGCTGAGATTGTCATTGGGGGTCATGCTGCCAATACTGTCAGTGATCTGCTGTACAGAGTGAGCTGCCTGAAGGGGATTAGTCTGAACTAGGGAACGCACCTCAGGAAAAGGGTTGTGGAGTTGTGCTCCATGAAGGGCAGCCTCTGCTGTGGCATCAGCCATGGAGTGGACAAGCGACTGCTGAATAGTGACTTCCTTTAACATGTTTTCCATGTGTTTCCGGAAGACTTGTCTCTGCTCCTCAGTCATCTCTGTCTTAGTGAGGGTGGTCTCAATCCTATGATCAATCTCTGTTCTGTCCTCCTTTTTCAGGATGGCAATTGGAGGGGCTAGACCTCAACCTTCCTCCCATTATATGGGTCGCCATCTTGGTGTCACACATGATAATCATCATATCTCTTGTGATGTAGGGTTGCACAGATGGGGGGCTGTCTTGGGGTCACTAACCCTAATGTTCACCCCATTCTCCTATGCTGTACCCATGTCACCTTATTTTGTAATGGAATGGGGTGAGCGTTAGGGTTGATGACCCAAAGACAGCCCCTCACCTGTTGCTTTGTGTAGGGTGGGGGATGGAGTGTTATGGTTGGAAACCCTAACGCCACATTTCCCTGCTTTTGTTGGTTTATCCGTAATTGATGCAGCCACAAATGTTTTGCAATATATATATATGTATATATATATAATAGCTGCACAATAGTGCAGCTATAGTTAACCCCAAAGTTTGCACTTTAATAACTTTACAACTGTTTGTCCGATTTGCCTGAAATTTTGCATGCATGGCATCCGACCATAGATCTCTGGATATTGAAAGTTTTGTTTCAGTTGAATGTACAGTTGTGACACTGCAGAGTGTCACAAATGTGAAAAATCCTCAACTTTTGTGCATTTTTTCATCAGGCTTAACAGACTGAAAGATGCAACTGTTTGAATTCAAATGTGCATGTGTATATGTGGCCCGAGTCAAAGTGGTGCCTTTTGAAGATTTGGTGAAAAAATATTAATCCATTCAAAAGTTATGGAAGTTTTTCATGTCCCATTTTAGCCTATGGGAAAATATATATGTGCACTGTGAAAAATGTTCGCGAAAACATTTTTTGTGCACGAAAATATTTCATTATAAGGTATAGGGGTGTCACAAAAACACTTTTGTTTTCTCAAAAACAATGCTCAAAAACATTGTCCCATGTGTTGTTTTCTTTGTCACTTCATAGTGCCAAGATGGATTGTGCTTTGACCTGAAATTTGGAGGGTGGCAAGCCCTGGTCCTACAGATGTGCCTTTGGTGGTTTGGTGCCAAAACATTCAACAGGCCTATAGTTACAGCATTCCAAAGTTGAGAAATTTCCCATAGGATAACATTGTGGCACCTGTGGTGCCTTTCGGCACCCATATCTTGAAAACAATTTGAGATACAGATTTTTGCTACCCGCATCTTAGTCCACCTCCATGTGGACTAAGCATGTGTGGAGGTTTCAAAGTTGTGATTACAACTGCAGTGGATTTTTTTCCATAGTTGCTATGGTTACTGAGATATGGCCTCGTACTTATGTGTAAGTGGGAGTGCAGGGACCAGAGGGCCCATGCTCCCACAGATGCAAACCATTATGCAAAAAATTGGCAACATGAAGGGAGTGCAGGGCCCAGAGGGCCCGTGCTCCCACAAACACATGCCAGTTACCAGTTACATGACATTTTCTCAAAAAGAAGGGAAATTCATTGCAAAAAAACTTCATTAATGCATCAGTTAGGGTTGATAGCACAGTGACAAAAGTATGGAAATGTGATGTTAGTGTTCCCCACCACCCCACCCCACCCCTCCCCTCCACACCAACTGATGTTGAGGTGTGCCATGGGGTCATCAGACCTAACTCTCACCCCATTCTCCTATACTGCAGCATGTCAGCTTGCTTACACATGGAATGGGATGAGAGTTGGGCCTGATGACCCCATGGCACATCTCAATGTCAGTTGATGTGTGGAGGATGGGGGTGGGGTGTTGGTGGTGTGGTGGGGTAACCCTAATATCACATTTCCATACTTTTGTCGCTGTGCTATCAACGATAACTGATGCATTAATGAAGTTTTTTGCAATGAGTATATATATATATATATATATACACTATAGTGGCACGGTAATGCCACTATAGTTAGAGTTGACTACCCCATTTAAGGTTAAATCTGAAATTTGGCAGCTTACTAACCTTGTCACTGTATGGTGGAGTTACGTGACATTTGGTATGCACGGTCTGAAACCATAGATATCTGGACCTGCCAAGTTTTGTTGTGGTCGTATGTATGGCTGCGGAGCTACAGAGCGCTGAAAAATGCACAAATTATGCAATTTTCGCATTCTTTGCTCGCCCCTATAGGCCGCACAGTTTGCACGACAAATCTGAAACCTTCAGAGAACATGTAGCCAGGGTCCCCGATGTGCCTTTCAAAGATTTCATGAAAAAATATTAAACGGTTAAAAAGTTATTCAAAAAACAAATTTCCCATTATAGTCAATGGGAAAAGTTAACAAAATATGCTAAAGTGACACAAATGCACTTTTTACTTTCGCAAATGACCCTTGCAGTGTCACAAATTGGCCATCTTGTTTTCAATTGGTGGTCATAGAAATGCTTGGCATTTAAATTTGGGACCCTCTAGGGACACAATTCTTGTTGCGTTCACCTTGTCTTTTTTTTGGGTAAAACACCCCAGAAGTATGTTTTTTAAATTTTTGTAAAAGTAGTGTCACAAAGTACTTTCACATATGCAACACTTTTGTGATTTCATTTGCGAAAGTGTCGTGATTTGCGAAAGTACTTTGCGACACTATGGCCAAAACAATAGGGAATCTTTGCCACCCTGTTGCAAAAGAATGGTTTTGTCTTTTGGGCTGAAATTTGGAGGAAAGAAAGCCAAGATCCCACAGATATGTCTTTTGGTGGTTTGGTAATAAAATATTAGAGGGCTGAAAAGTTACGGCACTCCAAAGTTGTCGATTTTTTCAATAGGCTAACATTACGGCATCCGCTGTACCTTTTCGGGGCCTGTATCTCGAAAACGCTTCGAGATACAAACTTTTTGTCAGAAGAATTCTTAGTCCCCAGTAGGGGGCTAAGTGCAAAACTAGCCTGGAAAGTCATAAATAATATGAGATTTTAATTTTTTTTCTACGTCGTACAATTACTGAGATATAAGGAATTTAGTATTCCAAGTGCTCATTTTCCGAGGGCTATTATTATGCATACATTCTTTGTATTCACTATGCTTCTGAATGCATGTTTTTGGGAAACAAAAGGGTGTGCGCTTGTGTTACTGTTACCATTAGCATTTCTGCTTGCATTTCTGTAACCGTTTGTGTTAGAGTTTACACTTACTTCACCGTGTGCATTACCCTTTGTGTTTGTGCTTGTGTTTTTCCATTACTCTTTTTGTTTGTGTTTACTTTTGTGTCACTGTGTGCGTTACCATGTGCGTTTGCATACATGCTTGCGTTTGTGTTTCCATTTGCATTTGTCTTTCCTTGGGTGTCATCGTTGGTGTTACCATAAGCATTTGCATTTCCAATTCAATTACTGTGACCATGTGCATTACCATTTGCGTTTGCATATGCGCTTGCATTTTTCATTTCCATTTGCATTACTGTTTCCTTTGGCATCATCTTTGGTGCTACCTTAACTGTTTGCATTTCCAATTGTGTTGCCATTACCATTTGCGTGTTCGTTACCGTTTGCATTTCTGTTGGCCTTAGTGTTTGCATTTTCAGTAGCATTTCCATTGTCAAGTGAATTACTGTTTCTTTCTGTGTGGCCGTTGCCATTACCATTTCATTTCTGTTTGCGTTAGCGTTTGCATTTTCATTACTGTTATCGTTACTGTTTGCGTTTCCATTGCCATTAGTGTTTGAATTACCATTTTTATTACCATTTGCGTTTCTGTTGCCATTAGCATTTGTGTTACTATTTGCATTACCATTTCTGTTTGCATTTGCATTTGCGCTTGCGTTTCTCTTACAGTTTGCGTTATTCTGTTTGCATCACCGTGTGCATTACCTTTTGCGCTTGCATTTGTGTTACCGTTAGCATTACTATTTTCTTTTACCTCACTGTTTGCATTAACATTACCATTTGTGTTTTTGCATTTGTGTAGTGCAGTGCAAAACATTATGTTTTTGCTATTTTTCTGCAATGTCTTCTGCGATGCATAGTGCAGCCAGTGTGTGGTTGATTGTGTGGTTGATTGGACTGAAACTTGGCACATAGAAAGTCCTTTGTTCAAGGAACATGGCAGTTTTGTTTTGTGATCAAATGTTCCATTCCAGAGTTATTGCCATTTGAAGTTGCCCCGCTTCAGAGTTACTGATTTTTTGGCCATCAGTTCTGTCATTTTAGTGCATTTTTCAGCTGTGATTTCCACCATTTTGTGTTGGAAGACTTCTTAAAGGTGCAGAAATGTAAAAATTGAATATCTCGGGAACGGTTTGGTGTTTTCACATGAAATGTGGAGGGTGTTGACTGGATGTCCTGAGGATGTGAGTGGTGATGCTACTTACATGTTGGAAAAATAATTTGCTATGGAGACACTGCATGACGCAGTTAACATTTTGTGCATAGCATTCTGCGTGCTGCTACTGGCTTGAAATTTATAGCGTAGGTAGCCCTAGTGGTATGGAGGTGGCTTGCGGTGGTTTGTTGTGTAAAACATTAACAGGTGTGGAATTATGCCACTCTGACGAATGAAAATTTTGTTAATTATGGTTCAATAACTTCTGAACTGTGTGTCTGATTTGCGTGGTATTTGGAATGTACAAAGATTTGTAATACATTTTTGACTGTGACAATTTGCGGGTTGCTGGCACTTACGGTTGCTGAATTGTGCATGTTACATTGCTTGCTCGTAGCGTGTGTGACTGTTGAATGGATGTATACAGAATTCTGGACACATGGTGTGCTATGGTACATGTCTTCTTTTAACAATTTTTGGTTCTGTTGGATATATGGTTCATGTGTAGTGAGGTGGCAAAAATGTTATTTGCAGCACTCCTGCGCAGTTTCATAGTGCAGCCAGTGTGTAGCTGATTGATCTGAAACTTGCCATGTAGAAGGACCTGTGCTGAAGGAACATGCCAGTTTTTGTTTGGTGAAAAAATATTGTCCCGTTCCAGAGTTATTGCCATTTGAAGTTGGCCCCCCTCACAGTTACAGATTTTTTGGCCACCAGGTCTGCCATTTTAGTGCATATTTGGCTGCGTTTTCCACCATTTTGTGGTGGAAGACTTCTTAAAGGTGCAGAAATGTAAAAACTGAATATCTCTGGAATGGTTTCATCTTTTCACATGAAAATTGGAGAGTGTTGAGTTGATATCCTGGGGATGTAAATAATGCTGTTTACATGCTGGAAAAATTGTTCACTGCAGAGATACTGTGTGATGCAGTTAACATTTTGTGCATAGCATTCTGCATGGTGCTACTGGCTTGAAATTTATAGCGTAGGTAGCCCTAGTCATATGGAGGTGCCTTGCAGTGGATCGGTGTGTAAAACATTAACAGGTGCAGAATTATGCCACTCCAACAAATGAAAATGTGGTTCATTATGCTTCAATAACTTCTGAACCGTGTGTCTGATTTACCTGCCATTTGGAACGTACAAAGATGTATTATACATCTTTGACTGTAGCTATTTCTGGATTGCTGGCACATACAGTTGCTGAATTGTGCATTTATATTGTTTGCTCATGGTGCTGTGTGACCGTTGAATGGCTATACACACAATTCTGGACACACGGTGTGCTATGGTACTTGTCTTCTTTTAACAATTTTTGGATCTGTTGGATATATGGTTCTTGTGCAACGAAGTGGCAAAAATGTTATTTGCAGCACTCCTGTGCAGGTTTCCTGGTGTGACACTGCTCAACTGTCGAACAGATTCAGATAACATTTGTTATACATGTTGTGGTATGGTACATGTCTTCATTTACCAATTTTCATTTCAGTCGGTCATACAGTTTTTGTGCAGCGAAGTGATAACAATTCACATGGTGGGAGCACCCTGTGCTCCCACCACCATATTCCATTCACTATTTATAGTGCACATTCTCAAAAAGAAGGGAAATTCATGACAAAAAAATTCTATTTAATGCATCAGTAAGGGTTGTTTCACAATGAAAAAAGTGAGGAAATTCAGTGTTAGGGTTGCCACCCCTTGCCCCTCCCACCCGCCCACCAACAGGCATCGGCGTGTGCGTTGGGGTCATCGGTCTAACTCTCACCCCATTCTCTATACTGCACCACCTCAGCTTGTTTACATGGAATGGGGTGAGAGTTAGGGCTGATGACCCCAACACACCCGATGCCTGTTAGTGGCGTAGTACATGGGTACAAGGGGGCACTTAACACCAAATTTCTCACTTTTGTCACTATGGAACAACTCTTACTGATGCATTAAACAGAGTTTTGCCAATATATATATATATATATATATATATATACACACACACACACATATAGATATTTTACTGGTGTGGTAGTGCAGTACAATTAGAGTTGAATTGGGTACTTAATGTTAAACCCCAATTTATGCATCTTAATAAAACCTTGATCGTGTTCAGTGAAAGAGCATAAAATTTGGCACTTGTGATCTGGCTGTCAGCTTCTCAAGACATAGGAAATTTTGTGATGTTTGATTGGCCAGATTCCAAAACCTGATGTATCAAAAAGTGATGAAATCCTACTTTGTATGCTTCGTTAATCCATGTTATTTGCTCTTACCTACAGCCTAGATGTTATAAAATTGAGTTCTGAAACATTCAGGTTTGAAGAGGCCCGTGCCAACTTCATGCCTTTTGAAGGTTTCATGCAAGAAAAAATTAATCAGTTCCAGAGTTATAAGGATTTATGCACAGTTTCCAGCTTGAAAGGACATCAGCTTACATCTACTGTAGTGCTTCCTGCTTGCCAAAAGCCTGAAAAACAGCTTCATCCAGCACAGTGATTGCTTTCCAGATCTTAAGACTGAATTCCTCAGTCCGTGATTGGTCCTGTGCAGAGCCAGCAGCTGGTAAGGACTTGAGGGGGTGAGGCTAGTACTTGAGGGAGTGAGGCTAGTACTATAAAAGCCGTCACTTGTAAGCATGAGCATTTTGAGTAAACCTGATTGCACCATTTCTGACTTTGTACCCTCCTATTCAGTAAGTTTAAGGTCATCTAAACTCATTGTTTTTCAGGCAGTAACAGAATCATTAGCCATGAACTTTTTTCAACAAACTGCATCATGATTTTGGGACTGTATTTTATGTTAGGAGGTATGGACTGCCTATGGAATAGGTTAAAGGGGGAACTGAGTAATGGAAAGGAGGTATGGAGAATGGGAAACTAACTACGAATATATGGGATGGGATATACTTCTTTGCAAAATATATACAGGGCTAGGCTGATACAAATACCCCAAAGAAGTACCTTAACTGATGCAATATATTCTTTCTGGGTAGTAATGCACAAGGGGAACTTGTTAAATGGCCTTAGGCCAGATGCAATTCTTAGGCTAATAAACTGCTAAATTACCAACTTTTGCCTAATGTTGCTACTAATATTTGCTGGGGATGTGGAGATTAATCCTGGCCCTGTGTGCACCACGGGGCACACTGGGGAACTGGGGATAAGGGACTAAAGATAATTTGCTTAAACATCAGAAGCTTCCAGGCCCACATGGATGAACCAAGGGTATGGGTTGAGGAAGGTAAATATGATGTAGTGGGAATATATGAAACCTGGTTGAAAGACGTCACATCGAACCAACTCCAGATAGATGGATATTCAATATTTAGATGAGACAGGGAAGGGAAGGAAATAAAAAAAGGTGAAGGGGTGATGTTTTACATAAAAGATAAAATCTTTGTTAAAGAAGTGGCTAAGGGGCCCATAGATGGAAAGATTGATTGCTTAAGCATTAGGGTTAGGTTGGGAGCCACAGGATGCAAACACCTTTACCTCACCTGTTTTTACTGCCCCCCCCTCCCAAGTATAAGCTAGTAGATTACCTAGTATTTGAAACATGGACTAGCCCACACAAACATAACAGAGAACACATATTAAGGCAACTTACTGCTTATATTATAATAGGCTTATGTTATATTACTGCTTATATTACATTATTGCTTATATTATATTACTGCTTATATTATAATAGGTGACTTACTGCTGTTGCTGCATTTTCTGTAAAATAATCCCTATGTGTATGCTCTTGTACATTCAGTGTATATTACTCGATGTTAATTTATGATATATTGTATAAAAGTGTGCCTTAATATGAGTGCACATTCTTTGTAAATATTTTGATGCTGTATGGATACGTACTTCTCCCTCTCCCCTCTCCCCTGGATGCTTCTGGAAACGAGTTGTTTACAGCCCAGTATGTGTCTACAGGTGAAACTTTTGAAATAAATAAATAAATATTAGGGGATGCAAATACAGACTGTAGCATGACAGACTCAGGGAAACTGAAGGCAAAAATGGATGCTGCCCACTTTGTTCAAATGATAGAGACACCCACTCATTATAATTACAAAACAGATAATCATACCATTATATATTGGCTAACAACAAATCAACCTAATAATATTTTAAGTCCCAATGCCTTATTAGACTCAATATCAGACCACTGCCTGATATTTTGTATACACAAAATGCTAAAACATAACCCTCCCCCCAGATTTATAAATAAATGATGCATTAATAGATTAAACATGAAGGCCTATATAAGGGACTTAGAACAGATGGATTTGGAAAAGGTAATGGCTTCGGCCATCCTGAATACTAAGGTGGAACAGTTTAATGGCTACATAAAGCAGTTGTTTAATAAACATACTCCGGTTATAAAATGGAGGGTGAAAGGGAACTTTTCACCATGGTTAAATAAGAATTTAAGGGATTTAATCAAACTTTGAGAATCAACTAGGACATAGTACTTAAAAACAAGGATGTAGAAAGCTTAAGACAGTATAAAACACTTAGGAATAAAGTTAAAAGGGAAATAGCAGAATCAAAGTCAAACTATTTTAAACAAGCATAGTTAAAAAATATAGAAGACCTAAAGAAAGTCTGGCAGTCCTTCAGATATTTTTACAGTCCTCAGGGTGATAGAAGCATTAAAAGTCTAAAAGTAGGTGAAGAATTGATTCAAGATAGTGAGGTAATGGCTGACTGTTTTAATAAGTTTTTTATTTCAAAAACAATAAGTGCTAGGAATGTTGTGATAGGGAAAGACGATGAGTGCCCAATTAAACTGAAACAGACACTGCTGGGCAGTGAGGTGCCCTCTTTTATATTTGAAAAGATAGATGAAAAGGAGTCTTAAAACTGTTACAGAGTTTAAAGGAAGGAACGAGTGGGGGTGTGGATGAAGTGACTCCTAAACTATTAAAATTATCAGCAATGCAAATAAAGGGCCCATTAACTGCTTTGTTTAACTTATCCTTAGAGCAGGGATTAGTTCCAACAATATGGAAGGAATCAGCTGTGATTCTATTTCATGGGGGGGGGGTGATAGGCGTATCATCAAATTACAGGCCAATTTCTCTTCTAGCAGTAGCCAGCAAACTGCTGGAGAAATGTGTCCTTCATCAACTACTTGCACAATTAGAAGGGCACAAACTACTTAAAGACCAACAACATGGTTTTCGAAGTGGGTGGTCCACTGCGATGGCACTAGCCAGGTTCGCAGATACTGTGCTGGTGGCTACCAAAAGTGGGAAAGCCACTGGTGCAGTCTTCATAGACCTGGCCGGCGCCTTTGACACAGTGGACCATGGACTACTGTTGTGTAAAATGGGGAGTGTGGGGGTAAAGCGGACTCAGCTTAATTGGTTCAGGAGCTACCTGGCCAGTCATAAACAAAGAGTAAAAATTAATAGTTCCATGTTATAACCTAGGGAAGTAAAAGCAGCGGTCCCTCAAGGATCAGTGTTGGGCCCCCTTTTGTTCTTGATTTTTATGAATGACCTTCCCCCTCCCTTTTCCACTGAAAATAACATAATCTATGCAGACAAAATGGTTATTTAGGATTCTGGATCAAACAGTGGCGATATACAGATACCACTCCAAAACAAATACAATGTATTGGCAAATTGGATCTGGGCAAACAGAATGCTTATAAATGAAAACAAATCAAATGTAATGTTGTTTGAAACCCCACAAAAATTACTGAAGCAGGGTACTTTACAAATTATGCGGCAAAATGGCCTTCCTTTTCTACTGGTTTCTACTTTTTAATGCTTGGACATATACTTGGACTCTAGTTTCAGTATGATACCACATGTCGATAGATTGGGCAAAAGATTAAATCAAAAACTAGGCTTTCTTTATAAAAATGTAAATTCTCTGACTGATGGGGCATGACAAGTCATTGCTAAACAGGTTTTAATGCCTACTTTAGATTATGGCAATGTCATTTTTGCCCACTGTAATAGTACATTTGGGTCCAAGTATAAAACTGTTTAAAACAATATATGTAGCTTCGCTCTTCGAGCCCCACTAAGAACCCATCATTGACAGATATATTTAAAACTGGGTGTACTTTTTCCAGAAAGGCAACTAAAAGGTCTTGTAGCCAATTTTGTTTACTGTACAGCTAGGTCAGCTGAACCTTTAGTTTTATCAAACACCTTGATACTCAAAAATTGTGAGCGGTATACTAGAAACAGCAGGCTGTCAATTTAGTCACTTCCTGCTTTTAAATTACAAATGTGCAGAAGACCTTTTTCCTGGTATGCACCTTCTCTCCTCAATAAATATGGAAACTTGATTAGAGAAGCACACAATGCACTACATTTTAAACAATTGTTTTATATGATGAGAACTGAGAACGTGTGTAGCTGTAACTAAATGTGTGTAGTTGTAGCTAATTGTGCTCAATTATATGTAGTAATTGTATTTTTGTATTTGGTGTCTACATATCAAAGGCAGCTGTAGTAATATGAAACTAAGAGCTACACAATCTGGCAGACTTGATAGACCTGTGGGCCTTTTTTTGCTGGTAATTTCGTATGTTCATATGTTCGTACGTCAGGCATGGCTGAAAAAGGGCTGTGCCCAGTCCATTTCCTGGTAAAAATTAAAAAAATGAAATGAAAGGATTTAATGTTTTTCTTCTGAGAATGCTCAGTAGAATTTTAGGACAACCTTCTGATGGGACACATAAATTATGCGTTAGCAATTATGCTTTCGCAAATGTTTTCTTTCATGGCAATAAGTATGTTTTGGGTTGTTAGAAAAATATCTGGGTCATGATGACCACCATCTTTTTTTTTAAAGAAAAAAACAAGTACAATACATAAAAGTTATGATTTTTGAAAAAAACAAGCACCTGAAACTAGGTAAAAAGGACACATTTAGCTCGATTATGGTGTTTGTTTTTTTCAAATTCAGCTCAGAAATACCTTTTCTGGTCACCCCAAAATGATAGGTGTCCAGTTTAGTGAGGTGAGCCATTTGATAAGTGCTGATGTACATGTCCAGAATCATGGCTTTACAGTTTTACAGCCTGATCATGCCGTGCTACTGCCTCACCAACAGTTTGCGGTCTGTGCACTGGGGAGGTAGCTTGCAGCTGCTTTGAATACGACATACATTCCCTTGAAAAGCAATGCAAATGCACATTACATGACCAATTAAAATATATAATCTGGGTGGCAGGGGCTTATGGTGGTGGTAGGCTCTGTGGTGCAGCTGCAAGTTTATGGTGTATATTCTCCCTCTCAGCACCCTACCCCCTTCTGAACCCATACTATTTTTGATTCCATGACCATTCTTGCTAGTTCTGATCCACACTGTTAAACTTAATAACTAGATGAAGGGCTCAGTCCCACCACCAGTATCCCCCACTCCTGACACAAGGTACACAAGAAATACTGGTCTCCATTACTTAATCCCACCAATACCGAGTGACACTAGGATGCCCACCACCAGTGCTGCAAAATTGTCCACCAACACTGGAGTGCTCAATCCCCAGTGTTGGCATCCCTGAAATGAAGAAAACTCTCCAATGAAGATCTTTTCTTCATGTTTTTTTTTACTTCACATGAAAATAAGACAACAGATCCTTACTGATCTCTGCATCCCCCCACACATCCCACCCAGAACCCCCCACTCAGCACCCACTACCTCACACCTCCCACACTCCTCCCTCACCTAAAGAAGGTCCTACATCATAGATTCACACTGCAATCCAAAAGCTGCCCTCCAGGAACAGCTACTACAACCTGAGGAAATAAAGTAAGCTTGGTTAATGTATTTCAATGCATATGTAAAACATACACACTGACCTCTGGCTGCAGAAGCGCAGGCCCCACAAAATCCATGATACCTAAATTGCAAAACTAGTTCTGTGTGCAGAAGCACAGGCATCTATGGGGCTAGTGCTTCTGTAGCCACAGGCAGTCATGCACACAGTAAGACATGCACACAGTTCTGGTTGCAGAAGTGGATGGCCCTTAGTGTACTGTATACAGTACACACACATTGAGATCTTAGTATGTCACCAGCCATGGAGGTGAGAGGAGGGCTGTGCTGGTCACCAGCTGGGGATCAGGTTTGGGGAGCAGCGGGGTGGGGGCCAATCTCCGACAGGGTGGGGGTCCATTAGACTACCAAGAAATGGGGGATCTTTCTGTTACAAGGCATCGGGATGTTGGGGGGAGTCACTGGACACCAATAGTAATATTTTTTACATATTGGACAGGTCGTTGGGTGGGGAAGGGACCACTAGCCACTGGAGAGATTCCTTACTGTATGACTGGCTGGCAACTGGAGAACATGGAGGGGGGACCAATACCACTGGCACTGCCTCTCTCTCTTTGACATTGTACTTCTTGAGCCGGCAATTGGCGAGGGAGGTATCACCGGACAGGACATTTTTTTTTTACCTAAGGGATGGCGATTGGAGAATGGAGAGGGAGGAGGGACCACTAGGCTACCAGGGACACTTATATTTATTATATGGGGATGGCAATTAGAGAACATGAAGGGGGAAGGGACCACTAGACTACCAGGGAACAGTATTTTTATTATACAGGGATGGCGCTCAGACACTGGTGAGGGACCACTTAACAACAAGGGTAACAGTGTTGTGCATGTGGGGGTCACTGCAGTACCTCCGCCAGCCACTAGGGTTGTGTGGAATACTGCCAGGTCTCAGTCCATGGTATTTTCACCATGCAAGGGACCTCTGTAAAAGGCCTTTCTGTGGAGAAAATGGTTTGTGAATGGCACAGCACTGTTATGAAGGTCCCCTCCCCCTAAATTGAATTGTGTCCCCCAGAACCCTTTGCCTTGGTACAAGCCATTCTAATGGTGTTAACTGGGCTTTTGTGAATAACATTATGGCGCAAAACCCAGTTTGCACTGCACAAACAGGATTTGCGCTGGGGCAGTGCTTTGTGAATCTTGTCCCACGTCTCTATTCCTGCTCTCTATATTCTTCCTAATGCAACCAATTATATTGTTACATTGTTACATTTAGTGCAAATCTCATTATAATGTTTAGTAAATTTTAACCTGTCCATTTGTAGTTATCCCTAGATCCTTTTCACTTTCAGTGGCTGAGGACTGTATTCCCTAATCTATTCTGCCTTAATATTTCTATGGCCCAAGTGCATTACCACGCATTTATCTAGATTAAAACTAATTTTGTACTTAATTGGCCAGTCATATAATTCATCCAATTTTCACTGCAATAACTTAACTAGTTCCTCCATATATACCATATGTCCTAATTTTGTGTCATCAGCAAATCTGGATAGCCTACCCCCTCTGTCTATCTTTATATAAGATACATAAATGTTGAACAGGGTTGGTCCCAACCCCAACCCTTGCTGGACTCCACTAGTCACCTCAATTCCCTCAGAATCTTTCCCATTTACTCTCACCCTCTGTGATCTTGTACTCAGCTAAGATCTTATCCATGCTATAATCTTGCTATTCAATCCTATATTTCCCAGGCATTTAATTAGTTCTGAATGTAGCATACTGTCAAATGCTTTCCTGAAATCCAGATAGACCACATCCATGCTTTTCTCTCATCCAAACCTACACTCACCCTTTCAAAAAAGTGAATTACATTTGTTAGGCAAGACCTCCCTTTCCTGAAGCCATGCTGAGTTTCAACCACTAGGTCATGACCTATCAGATGTTCTTCCATTATACCTCTTGTAATAGTCTTCATAGTTTTCCCCAAGACAGATGTACAGAAAGGCTTACTGGCCTGTAATTTCCTTTATTAGACCAGCTCCCCTACTTATGGATAGGGACAATAGCTGATCTCCATGCATGTGATGTTCCACCTGTTTCCAGTGATTTATTAAAAAGCCAAGCAACTGGTCCTTTCACTATATCAGCCAATTCCTTTGATAATTTTGGGTGTATCCCATCAGGTCTCTGAGATTTGTTTGTATCTAAAATATTGAAAGCTTTATACACCTCTGCTTCTGTAATTAATGGTGCCCTGTGCTGAATTTCAATTTCCACCATATTTATCTATGATGGCTAATATACTGAACAAAAAGAGTTTTTTTTAGTATGTTTGCTACTTCTGTGTAGTTATCTATCCTGTTATTCCCTTCCAGTAAGGGTCCTACTACCCTACACCCTCCTTTCCTTTTGTTAACATATACCCAGAATGACTTTAGGTTACTTTTTACATTTCTGGCAATATCCTCCTCCTCCCTTTTTGCTTTACTAATTAACAGTTTACACTCCTTGGCCACTACTAAGTACCTTTCCCATAGGTCCTTTATCCCTTTTTATTTTGCTTTTTTGAACAACCTCCTTTTTGCCTATTTTTTATTTGCTTTCCTGTTTACTCATAGTGGTACCTTCCCATTCTTGTTATATTTGTTCCTTTGCGGTACATATTTGATTTCTAAGTCCTTTATTTTGCCCTCTAATATCTCCCATGTATCACTGATATTTTTGTTAGTCATTTCCTCCTTCCATCTCCAGTTAGTTTTCCATCCCCATCCTCACTGATTTAAAGTCTGTCATTTTTAACAGCTATATTTAGTTATTCCTTTATCGTTCATCTTATACTTCCGTATTGTAAAAGTTACCATCTGGTGGTCACTATCTCCTGTCAGTTCCATTGTTCTACAGTGCTTAATATTGTCTCCCAAATCACTCAGGACATCAAGATTGTTATTGCCTTTAGTAGGTTCCTTAAAGTGCTGCTCTAAGTTAAGATTTAAAATATTTACAGCTAACCGATTCTCCTGTGGACATCCTTCTTTGCCATTCTCCCAGTTTATTCCTGGTAAATTTAAGTCCCCAAATATTATAATGTTTTTCTTGTTCATCAACTATTCCTGATCACCTATAAATGCTTCATCCATAGATTCTATTTTCCCAGGTGGTCTTTGCCAGATACCCATCATAATATAGTCTTGGTTACTGGATCCTACCCTTATCCATATTCTCTCATTGCCATCTGCCTCAGTATTGTTTGCTATCTCTTCTGTTCATAGTGTATTTTTAACAAAAAGTGCCACTCCTTCCCCATCTTCAAAATCTGCCTTTGTGCCTTTCCCTGTTCTATGGCCTATGCCATTCATTCCTATATGGAGCAGTATAGCAGGACTCTCCCTTGCTCCTTTCATCAAACCCCTATGTTCCTCCTTGCATCAATTATTCTGGCATGTGGTAGACAGCTTACTGATACCTATCCTTCCTCCCTCTACACAGAACAGAGTCTATATTTCTTATTATTGAATCCCTGATCACCACAGTGTTATTCTCCAATTTCTGGGTATCCATCTGTTGCTCACCACCCACCTGGATTCAACCTGCTATTAACAGTCTACTGCTGCCAGCAATGTCCCTATTACCATCATCTGTTGCCTCATGATTTAGCTCATTCCCAATGAGATATGTCCTTTCCTCCTCATGCTGTTCTAGTGTTTGAAATGCATTTGCAAGTGGAACCTTAAAACCTCTGTCACGCTCACTCTTAGCCTTTCTTGTTCCCTCAACCCATGTCCATGAGGGTACATCCTCTAAACTGTCATCCATTCCATGGCTTACATTGTTCTGCTTTCTTTTTTTCTCCAGTGACTCTGTTTCCAATCCCCTCATGGTTGCAGTCCAATTCCTCATCTAATACTGCCTCATCCCCTATGCGTGGATCTTTCCCTTCCCATGTGTCCCTTACCACTTGCTGAATAATAAGGACATTGCAGAAGTTGTCTACATAAATCTCCAGGTTAGCCATACTTTCATTTGTACCATTATGTTCTCTCAGTCTGATGATCTCCTCCTCTAAGGTCATTGTATAACTGCACTTCTCATATTTAAAACAGTCTATAAGTTCTCCCTCATTTGCCCTTATATACATTTGACACTTTATACATTCTGATAACAAAGTTTGTCCCACCATTGTCAATTTATAACAAGGTTAAGAACTTGCGGGAACCTAGGTAACTGTAGGACTGATGACCAGCTAGCCTATTGCTGTTACTTTAGATAGTCTTACCAGTAACTGCCCAGATAACCTAATTCCTGTAGAGTCTCATGGCCTGACTGCCTGATCCAGCTGACATGAAAGACACTTGCCTCTGCCATGTCTGGCTCTGACTGTGCTTGCCGACAGCTTGCAAGTCCTGCTAATTTGTACTCTGTGACTGGAAGTGCTGCCCCTAGGGTCACAAGGATCTGCCTGTTCAAATTCATAATAGAGCTCCCGCTGCACAAAAGCACACTGAGTGCTATCCAAAGACTCCTATTTAGCCCCAAAGCACATTAAAATGTGCAAAAATATGTTTCAGAGCCCACACAGAGAAGCTGACTCAGCTGATCACATGATCTATACTCCACTGATGGTCTTGATGGACTACAACCCCCAGCAGTCTCAGCACCAGTATACAGTCCCAATACAGGTTAGCCCAAATATCTTTATTTATTTTATTTATTTATTTAAACATCAGTTTACAACCTTTGAGCCAGAGGCTAATTTACAAAGGTACATCGTCACAGAGAGGACAAAACAGAACTAACAAGCTTTTACAAAACAACAGTGTTCAAGATTTGGAAGAACATGAGGACATCAAAATGATTATGATATAGGTTACAAGTACACACAGGTTTAGAATAATTTGTGTATCAGGCAAAACAGGGGCGGTCTATACAGCAATATGCCTAGCTGAGACAAACGGAGAGGCAAATAGGACCATATATAGAGGAGGTAGTAGGTTGGGTCAGCCACTCGGGGAGCTTTGTCACTGAGATTGAGCAGGGTAGACTTAGAAACAGCCACAGCTGTGCATAGTAAGTAGGTGACTATGCAGGGAGGTTTTGAAATGAGAGATCATGGAAGCATCAGTGATACTGATGGGGAGGGTGTTATACCAGGATGGGGCCCGGTAGTGGAAGGCCCTTTGTCCTTGTGAGGTCCTTGCCCTTGGTACTACCAGTGCAGATTTGCAGGAGGATTGAGTTTGCACTAGAGATTTAGCATGGTGGATAGAGGCAGTCAGCCCAGGTGGGGATAACCCAAGGAGAGTTTTCTTTGTTAGGAGGCAGGTTTGATACCTAAGACGTTCGTCAAGATTGAGCAGATTAGCCTGGGCATATAGATGGCAGGTATGTGTGAGTCTGTGAGCCGCAGTGATTAGCCTACAAGCCTTATTTAAGGTGAGGCAGATTTTGTTTAAAGCGGTCTGGTCAGTGGCCCCATAGACTGGCAAACCATAATCTACTAGGGACAGTATAGAGGGCATGACCACGAGTCGGAGGGCATCGGGGGGAGACAATTTTTGTGGCGGTAAAGGATACCCAACCGAATATTGGTGGCTGAGGCTAGGGCAGAGATGTGGGAATGGAATGTGAGGGCAGTGTCGAAAGTTATCCCAAGGTACTTGTAAGTGTGGACCTGCTCGAGTGGGAACTTGGAACTGGCAAGGACCTGAAGTGGAAAATTACTAGCTTTGTTTTGGGGGTGGGCAAAGAGCATAGTTTTGGTTTTTTTAAGATTGATTACAAGTCTATGCTCTTTGAACCAGGTGTCCACGTCATTATAAGATAATTGCAGGGAGGCCTGGAGGGTGATAGGGTTACGGTCAGAGGCAAAGATAACAGCATCGTCTGCATAAAGTAAGAGTTTACCAGCACAAGTGCCTGGCAGGGAGTTGAGATATAGGGAAAAGAGCAAGGGCCCAAGAATGGAGCCCTGGGGAACACCAGAGCTGATAGGGCAGGCGCTGGAGAGTGTCCCATTAATCTTAACACACTGGGACCGGGCAGACAGATAGCTAGAGCACCAGGAGACTGGCCCGGCAGCAAAGCCTGTGTGGCTGAGTGCATCCAGCAGGAGGGGATGGGAAACAGTGTCAAAGGCTTTTGACAAGTCAACGAGCACTGCACCCGCTAGAGAGCCAGAGTCCAGAGAGGAATGAAGAAAGTTAGAGAACTCAAGGAGGGCAGTGTTGGTACTGTGCCCAGCATGGAAGCCGTGCTGTTCAGGGCAGAGGATGCTGTATTTGGTTAGATACTCTGAGATTTGGGTGGACACTATTTTTTCTAAGGCTTTTGAGAGAGGTGAGAGGATAGAGATTGGCCGATAATTACCAGATAGGGACCTATCACCACCCTTATGTATGGGTGTGACAGTGGCGATTTTCCAGGCAGAGGGAAATTGCCCCAGTCAGAGAGATTTATTAAAGAGGCTGGTGATTGGAGCAATAACCAGGTCCAGTACCTGGCAAAGGAGACTGGGGTCCAAGGAATCACTGCCAGTGGTATTGCTCTTTAAGGCCTTGAGCAGATACAGTCTGACTTCATGGTCAGTAACCTGATGTAAGTGGAACCAAGAGCGTGTGAGAATAGGCTCAGGTAAGGAGGGGGGTCAAAGAAGTTGCTAGGGAGGACAGGTCTAAGGTCAGTGAAGGATTTATTGAGAAAGTTGGCAATGAGGGTAGGGTCTGTGGAGATGGAGCCATCAATGTTGATTTGGTAGGGTGGGGGAGGACGTGAACCCCCATTTAGTTACTTGATATTGTCCCAGAAGGTTCTGCCATTCCCCCAGGATGAGGTGAGTGAGGCCTGATAGTGCCCGGCCTTGGCCTTGCGTATGGCCCAGGTACTTAGATTGTCCAACATCAGGTTTTAATCCAAGCACTTGCTACAATGTCCTTGCTCCTCTCATTCTGACACCAGCCTCTGCCATGTCAACCTCCACCCGTGCTCCATCTCCACTTATATATATGTATGCAATAAGACATGATGAGGTGTGGGTTATAGCCTGATAAGACCATGCTCCTGGTACATTATGAGGTATGAGGGACTTGCACTAAGAGTCTTTAGCACCAGGGAAATGCTCTTATCAGGCCATAACCCACACCTTATGCCTTATTGCACTTATAAAATAGGGACAAAATTTCGTATGAGACACATGGCAAAAAGTTGCATATCAAACTTTGAAGCAGAATTTATTGAACTTTTTCCATAATTTTTAAGAAAAATAACCTTTCAAACTGGACTAAAAATGAACTGTTTTGCTTTTGTCTTGCAGTAATTAATTTTATCTGGTGACATTAATGAACTCAACTTTTTCCATATAGCAATTGCTTAGGATGAATGGGTTGTTGCTCATGGTTTCCCTTTCTTAACTGCTGAATGAGGGTTGAACTTGTAGGCTGCTTGTCAGTGCTTTCATCAGATCTTGCATCAACACTGGGTGAAGGGGAGCTAAAGGCTGGAGTTGAGATATGCTGCAGGATGGCTGTTCTGCTGGAAATGGTATCATAGGGGTATTTTGATTTTGTTTACTTGGTTTGCTATTCATTGCAAGAATTTCACTCCAGTGCTGTCTGCCCTATGCTGAGGCTACCCAGTAGGAGCAGAGGCTAGATTCATACTGGTGACTGGTCATGGACGTTGTTTCTCTTCCTGTAATCCAGATCCTGACAATAGCTGAGTGGCTGTTGCACATACACTATGGTTAATGTAACGCATGAGAGATCTGCTTCACTACTTAGTTCAGGCATTACACTGGCTAAGTAGTTCGCATTGAATGGTTCCCTAGTACACCAGGTTTCTGCTGTTTCATCCTCTGTAGGATGTAATCTCCATGGGTGGCAGTAGAAAGTGAGAGGGTTAGGGGGTAGCCTGCTCAAATATTTTGTATTTACTGGTTAGGGTCAATAAACCACCATGGGCAGACCCTTGTAAACTCCGTAATTCAGACTTGTCAGTTATGGAGTTCCACAACCCACGGTTCTATGCCATGCAAAGTTGCACAAACTCAGTTTGTGCAGTGCTAACCACCGGTAAATATAAAAAACAAAACATTGGGAAGTGTGCTGTGAACTCAGATTTTATGCACACCCTCAGTGTGTGATGCCCAGATAAACCCCTCAGGCTTTGCCCTCTGGGATTATGGGGCGTCACACACTGAGGGTGTGCACAAGATCCTCATTAACTACACCTCCCCATGCATTATTCTATATTTTAATGATGCAACAGGGCAGAGTGGATTGTTTAGCAGTGTATATACAGTATGTACCACCTCTACTGCTCTTTATTGAGCTCTTTTCTGTGGTTTGTACTGACTTCATTAAATGTCAGGATTATGTATTCTGCTCTGGTGTCATCTGTGTTTTTATTTTCACCTGCCCTAGTCCCTCCACCCACCACTCCTTCGGCTGCACATTGTCCCTGTTCCTGCCAGTCTCACCCTTCTGCTGTCAGCTCCTGCCACCTGATTCCTGCACTGTACCTGCCTCTGGAAGGTTCTGGCCAATCACTACCAGGGGACACCCTTCCTCCTGAAGGGAGGGGCACAGGGGAGAGTAGTAACAGACTCTGACCCCTCCTGAACAGCAGGCATGGGGAACAGGAGTGGTGCACCTGGGGGAACTGTGGCAAGGTGGAACATAGGAGCTGTTATCTGGTTGGTTGAGGTGGCAATTTTCCATTTTCTGGGGCCCCACGCACCTTCCATATGCACACATCTGCAGTGGTGTCCAGGAGCAGGGGGGAAGTGGTGTTCAACAGTGTGTGATTGCCCTCACCACCAAGAATGCTTCCACTAAGCTACCACCAGGAGCTACTCTTGTTGTGTAACACCATGACTAACCACCTGGTTTGATTCCTATTGTATATAAGGAAATTATTTAGAGCAGCAGTTCATGTCAATTCTTTTAATCAACCCCTTTATGCACTCCTTTTCAATCCCCCATTTCTGATCCCTAGTGTTTATTTTCTTCTACACTTTATGTTACAACTATCATGTTAGAGTTTTGGTTTTATAGCCAGAATGTCCCTAGTGTCTCACAAGGGCAGGGAACGGCATCTATTGCAGATTAGTTTATCTTAATCACAGAACATATTGTTATGCATTATGAATACACTTGAGAAGACTGATGAAAATCTTGTGCCAGTTTTAATGATTTTCACCATAAAATATTTCAAATCTAAGTGTCAAAGCATACTCAAAACTTTGGCAAAACAGCATTTTACAATTACAAGACAGTAGTAAAGGGAGATCTAAAATAGTTTATGTTTGAAACACATACTGTGATGTCACCCACCCCTGCAGGGAGGTGGAAGCAATGGCTTTCTCAAGTCTAAGCTCTCTTGTAATGGAAGGCTGAGCACAGGATGACTACGTGATGTTATATGTTCTGTAACAATATAAACAAGTGCCTGGAGGCAGGAAATGGGTTGCTGTGGCTACTGGGGTGGGATTATAAAAAGTTAACTCAGGAAAATAAAGAACTAATTTTCTAGAGTCAGGAAAAGAGAGAGAAACCTCTTGCTGTGCTGTTTATAACTGGCCAGAGGAGCCTGCAAGGTCTGGGTGGGGGAATTATGAGCCCGTGTCTACCTCATGGAACAGGCCTTCTGCCATACCCAGTCATGTGGTTGCCTGCAGTGGATGAAAACCATCTCGAGGAATGGTGGAGGATCTGCTTTGGGAGTTCTCCCTCAAGGGGTTCATCCAAATGGCTGTACCATTGGCCTGTCTGAGAGAGTCCCAGCTAACTGAAATGAAAGATCACTGGACCAGACACCTGGGGAGTGAGTGAGTGAGTGAGCGAGTGAGTGAGTGAACCAGTAAGGTAAAGAGTTACTGGGTTTGATCATACTCCCAAAAGATACTCTGTCTGGAACTGGTACCATTTATCTACCTACCTAAGATAGGGTGTCAGATGGACTGATAAAGGAAAGGCCTTATGGATGAAGTGTGCTTCAAATCCCATGAAACCTAATTCTTTTTGTTTTTAGTTCAAGTTCATTTTATTGTTGATCAGCTACAAACTTTTACAACATAGAAAACAACAAACAGAATTTACATAAAAACATGTAATAATGTAACCTGAGTCAAGCAGCATCGTGAAACAGTTAAGCATGTGATTCTATTAAATATTCAGAGGGAAACTTATCCAATTAATGTCTCATATACTTATTAGGGGACCCAAAACATAGACATATTTCCAATAAAACCCCAAAGACATTGCAGCCTTAAAACCTTAGTAAATCACCTCTCACAATCTGCAAGGCATGAACAGCTCATTCAGACTGCTATTACACCAGTTCTTAGCCCACTGTGTGCTAGCTAGATCCCCACTTTTACAAGCAAACCAACGTTTGGGTGAGCATCCAATACCCACTTAGGCACTTGTATACCTGCCACAACAGGTCATAAAAGGTCTTCCATTATCGGGCATGGGTAATCCATTGAAGCCCAAACCATTTATAGGATAGCCCATATAGGGGACTCACACTAAGCCCCTGAAGGGCAACACTATGTATTAATAGCAGCTTCCCTGAGCATAAAATGTCAGGTTAGTTAACTGAGAAGGAGAGAGAGAGAATTGCAATATCAGTTTCAAGTACTGTATGTTACTCAGGCCTCTGACAAAATAGTATACATCTATGAAGGCACCCCTCAATGTTCATAATCTTTACATCTGCTGTGTTTTCATGCTGCAAATATTTGTTATGTTTAAAACCACAAATTTCTAGACTACAACACTGGACTTTAAATAATATGTCTGATAATATAAATCACTCCATGCAAAAAATATAAAAACATAAAAAATCAACATCCCTCCAATTCTTAGAATGTCTCTGAAAAGTCACATATCTTTGAATCAAAGGAAAGTTAGGAGCACTTTCCCATTATCTAAATCATAATTCAATTCCGGCAGAGAATAAAAGTATAGTAATTAAATGTTTCTGTATGGGCACATAACATCCTCCATCAGAGTCACAATGCATTCCCAAGACCCACCTTTGGAAAACAGACTTAATTTAAATCAAATAATGACTGGAAACTTCAAAAAATCTTCAGTAAAAAAAGGATTGAGAATATATCAAATGAGCACAGCGACCTAATATAAAGAACGTAAGGTCCCACTGCCAGATTTTATGTATGATAAGTGTTACAGCTGCTCCACTGTGCTTAGTAGGGGTTATAATCATAGTTACTAACAGCTCAATCATTTTTAGCTTAAACTGACTCTAGGAATCACGTACATAGCTTCTGCTGTAATATAGCACTTCTTAGAATGATATAACAAAAATGATACATAATTACTGAAATCAGACACAGCCATTTCACAAGTCGCTCATACAGCGTCCTGATAGAGTAAATAGCTCCAGATTTAGCTTAATGGGAATCCACCTGTTGTGAAAAATGAGAACATGTGGCAACAATTCTGTTTCTAATAGTCATTAAAGCAGATACCACAATTTTGGCCTAGTCTTCTTGATATATTAATTTGAGTAAATATAAAGGATTGCCAAGTATGAGGCATTAAGCATGGAATCTCTCGGGAAACCACCTCTCATCCCACATTCACTCCAGAACAATAATTTATCTGAATGCTCCAAGCCCTTTTTGCTGAAACTAGTCATGCAGTGTCAGTGGCTCAGTAGGTAGCACACTCGCCTCTGAGGCCGGGAGACCAGAGGGCTGTGGGTTCAGTTCCCACATCTGGCACTTGGGTTAATATCCCAGTACTGACACTGTAGTGCAGCATGAGAGGGGTTCTACACTTCTGAGGTGCCGTCTTTCGGATGAGACGTTAAACTGAGGTCCCATCTGCCTGGATTGGTGGTAGTTCAGGTGGATGTTAAAGATTCCATGGCACTTATCGAAAAGAGTAGGGGAATTTTATTGAGAAAAGGTGGGCTTCATTACAAAAACATTCACAAAATGACAAAGATAAACAGGAAACAAAAAAGAAAAGGAAGGATACAGAAAATCAAGTCAAATTCCAAGAATCACAGTTAATCCATAAATGAAGAAATTGCGGTCTAGAACTTCTAGAAAAATCAAACTTTTTCAAGGTAATTACAGCATTTCTAACATTCATTGCAATTTCCAAAATAGGGAGCCATTTTTGGTGCAAAACTAGCAAACATCTAGCTTGCCATAAAAAATAACGCATAAAACATAATACAATATATATAGTTTCAGAGTGATATTTAGTACGTAAAACTGAATGTGTCCCAAACATAATATCAGCATAAGACAGCTCAGTAAAAGAGGCTCTTCCAGAGAACAGCAATAGTAGACCAAAATCAGAAGCAAATGCGTAATCATGAAATAAATGAGCCTGAGATTCTATAATTGAAAGACAGGAATCCCTAGGACAGAATCTATCACATAGCATTTTATGTTTTGATTCTCTCTTAATACCAAGTCTACCGTAATTACCGAGCCAGACCATATCCCACACATAAGGAGGGAGTCTAGGATTCAAAAGTTGCTTCAGAATCCAAGACTGACAAGCAGGCGGACAGGATGGAAAGTCAACAAGATCCAAAGCCTCTTGTCTCCAAATGTGGGCATATATAGCCTTCCTAGTTAGTGTACAAAAATCACCAGGCTTTAACCCCCAGACCATGGCAAGTTTCATGACCTCCGCACCAAAAGTTGGAAGGCCTGAAAGTTTAGCCACAAATCTCCTGTTGCCTTGTTCCCAGGGAGTGAGACAAGGCAGAAGCCAGGAGCAAAGAAAGGGTTTCCAACCCTTATTACCTGGTTTTAAGGCACAACCCAAATTATAACTAAAAAAAATACTATAAAAAAAAGCTACCGGGTGTACCATCCCAATCCCACCCTCACTAGGAGGCCGATAAGTGAAACCTCGCTTGATGGGATTCAACCTAGAACCCCAAAGACCCTGAAAGAAAACACTATATAATCTGGTAAATAAAGACATGGGGGGACATAACACAGGTACAAAAAAATTGGGACCATCAAGGTTTTCAGTAAATAAACTCTTTTTTTCTCCCAATCAGCTGCTGCCGCCACCCAGCCAGAAGCCTATCAGCCCTCGCTAATGCCCCAGACCAGTTCAACAGTGGTAAATCTTCAGACCCAAACCAGAGACCGAGAATCCGAATAGGCTCAGAAGAGAGCCAGATGCCAGCAAAGGCGCCAGACTCAGGAAGAGTAGGGGAACCCAATGGGAGCCCAACACTCTTTAAAAAATTAATCCGGGATCCTGCCAGTAAGGAATACTGATGGAACACATCAAGTACCACCTGCTCATCTGAATGAGATGCCACGGTCAGAACCAAATCATCAGCGTAGGCCAGTATTTTGATGGGAGGGAGGACAGAAGGCCCTTGTAACCCAAGGATCCCAGGGCAATGAAGGATCGCCCTTATCAAAATATCAATACCAAAGGCATATAAGAGGGGACTCAAAGGACACCTGATGCACTCCCCTTTTTACCAAGACAGGATGTCCCATCCAGCCATTAACATTAGGGAGGATCACAGCCTGAAAATAAAGAGCACGAATCCAATCAATAAACTTGAAGGGAAACCCAAATGCAGCTAAAACCCAAGAAAACAAATATGGAAACTCTATCAAAGGCTTTCTCTGGTCAATAGCCAACACCCAACCCTGAACATGATTCAGGTCCCCAAGGGCAAATAGTTCATGTAATAAAATCAAATTATCAGATTGGCATCTACCAGGGATGCCACACGTCTGAACAGGACTAAGTAGCCGAGCTACCTTAACAAGTCTAGCGAGCAAAATTTTTGCCACAAGTTTACTATCCACATTAAGTAAACTTAACGGTCTCCAATTATTGATATCCGAAGCCTCCCCCTTCTTATGAATGAGGACCAAGATTGCCTCCTTCATGGACTTGGAAAAGGAGGCTTTAGACAACATGTCATTAAACAAAAGAGTTAAAGCAGGAACCAAATCAGTGCAAAACGTAGAATAAAATCCTGCCGTGAGGCCATCAGAGCCAGGAGCAGAATCTCATTTTAAAACAACGATAGCCTGTAATACTTCCCCCTCAGCAATAGGGGCGGAGAGCATCTCACATTCTGCTGGAGATAGAGAGGGCAAAGATAATGAGTCAAAGAAAAACTCATCAGCAGTGACGGGAGATTCAGTCCCAAACATGCCCGAAATGAAATGTTTAACAACCTGGAGCAGGGCCTCCGGGGAGCTAACTAGATCTCCCGAGGGGGATACCAGGTTATAAATAACCCGAGAGTCCACCCTATTCTGACATTCTTTAAAAGGGTCGAAGCCCCCTTTAGTGAGTTTAGTCCCAAAGCGGGCTTCATATCCCAAGGATTTAGCCCTATCATACTGTAATGCCTTCATCTGATCACGCAAAACAGAAATCTGTGAACTATAATCATAATGATTTTCCTCAGATAGAGAAATCAAATTATGCAATTGTTGACGTAAAGCTAGGTACTTCTTATATTGACAGGTGTGAGCCTCAGTGGCTTTCTGTTGGAAAACCTTCTTCCAACCAGCCTTAGTGTCCTCCCACCATACTAAAATATCCTCATAAATGTCAGCAACAGACAATCGTGCTGCCCAGTCACGCTTCCATAATTTTTAAATTTTGGGATCATCCAGAATGGAGTCATTAAGTCTCCACTTGTTCTTTTTACACCGAGGTACATCAGACCAGGACAACACAACCCTTAAGGCTACATGGTCCGAGAATTCACTAACCAAAGTCCGACAATCTCGAACAGTAAGCATATGAGAAAGAAAGACAAAATCAATCCTAGTTTGACAAGAACCCCGAAAATAAGTAAATCCACCTCTGGGGTGACAAATCCTATAGGTGTCCTGGAGATTAGCTGTCGACAAAACATTCTTCAAAGTCACAGAATCACTAAACAATTTGGTCGTCTGAAGTCCCCTATCAGACTGATGGAGATCACAATTAAAATCCCCAGCCCAAATGATCAGTCTAGAAGTATGTAAAAATGATTGAATAGATCGAAAAAGAGCAGACCGCAAGGCTTTAGTCTGAGGGGCATATACCACAATTAACCGAAATTGTTCAGTGTGAAAGGAGAGGTCAAGCAGCAGTGCACGACCTGGAAAAATATCCACCAATTGAGATACCCAAAGGGCAGAATTAGAAAACAAAATACCAATGCCATCACACTTATCAACCCCAGAGGACTAAAAAGAAGGCCCCTCAGACCAACCACGAGAAGCTTGCTGAAGGTCAGTATTAGTTTTTAAATGGGTATCCACTAAACAAGTGATGTCACAATGCATCTCTTCTACAGAGAGCAGAACACCACCAAGTTTGTTTTTTCCCTTAATGCTGTTAACATTAAAGGAGAGAATGGACAAGGGATCCATATCTAAGATTAGGGAGATTTACCACGTCGACTCTGTCTCATCCGTTTAGCAATGGGATCGACTTCTCCACCCCCGTCCGTGTCAGTATTAGACACAAGGGAGGAGGTGTCTGATTCATCATCCCCAGAATCCCTATCAGTAATATCAGGAGCTAGAATCGCAAATTTATTACCAGAAGCCCAGGACCGGAACTCAGGGCCTTACCTTTACCAGAAACAGTCAGTCCCTTCCCTGGTCCTTTTTGGAACAGTAAAAAGGAGTCCTGTTCCGGGACAGGCAAAGTCACGGGGAGGCATAACCAGAGGAGAAGCAGTGTCAGGGGAAACTAAGGGAAGAGCCCTCCGGGCCACCAGAGAAGCAGCCCAGTTGACATAGAGTCATCCTGAGGGGCCGAAGCAGGAGCCTTCCCAACTGCAGGCTCTATAACAGGATCAGCCGTGGCCGAAGAGGGAAGGGGGAGAGCCGCAGAACCAGAACAAGAATGACTCTCAGCAGACTTTTGTGCCAGCTGTTGTTGAGCAAAGTTAATGAGGCCCACATGGGAGGGACAATCATCCCAGTTATGTGAGGCCCAAGGACAACGACCATAAGCATGACCAGTGTTTTCACAGAGGTTACACTTAAAAAGGTTCAAACAAGCACTGGAGGAATGGCCAAATTCCAAACAATGGCTGCATTTAAGTGTATCACAAGCAGAGCTAAAATGGGCCCAGATCCACATTTAAAACAAGACCTAGGCTGCCCTGCATAAAAATCAACCCCTTATCTTTTCAAGGAAAAAAATTAGGCAAGTGAGCTGGACCAGAGTCTGAGGAAAACAACTTAACCCGAACTTTCCAACCCCCATCCCAAATCTGTTCACTATCTAAAGTTGGAGTGGGTTTATTCAAAACCTCACATCTCTGTCGGAGCCAAAATAAAATGTCCTCCACATTGACACCTTCGTTTTTAAACATAATAGTAATAGTCTTAACAGTAAGTTTCATTAAAGGGAGAACATGAAAGGGGGCCCAAAGTGGGAATGCTTTAAATTTAGCATATTGGACCCAAAGCGTTCCAAATAGAAACATGTTTAAAACTTACGTCAAAATTAAATTCCCTAAACTTATCAGGGCAAAATTTCAGATGAAAAGAAATGCATCGACCCTTTAAGCAAATTTTTAGCAACATACTGCCTGTCAAGGGGAGTATCCAACCCTCCTTTATATAAAAACCTGACTGCATTGCATCTAGGAGCAGGCTCACCTTTATGGGATTGGAACAAATCCATTAGCTTAAAACCCACTGAGACACTAGGTTTGGGAACCCCTCCCTGCCCAGCCTCAGGGACCTGACCTAAACAGCCTGGTGTAGCAGGGGTCGAGCCACTCGGTTCCTTGGAAGCTGGAGAAACCAAGCTCGAGGAGGGACACCGAGAAGCAAAGGCATGCACCCCAACACCAGAAACAGAAACCTCAGAAACCACAATATCCCCCAACACAGCAATACCCCCCCCAACAGTTTTATCAACATACACAGAGTCCATAGTACAAGAAGCAGATAAATTACCCCGGGGCAAGTTGGAGCTCAGAGGGACAGAAGACATAGCATTCACCAAAGTACCAGCGTTTTTCAGCATCCGAATATAGGAAGTATCTTGCGAGTCTGGAGACCAAGACCCATCACCTGATTGTTCCCAGCCAGCCTCCCGTAATGCACGATCAGGAGACCAAGAAGTGTCCACAGGTGAAATCGCCAGTTTTGAAGTGCTCGACCCTTCAGCTCCAGAAGCAGAAGGAACTCCAGGCAGTTTGCTCCATCCAGGTCTCTGGTCTCGGGAAGGAAAAGAAAATGTCTGTCCAGCAAAGGACACCTCTGAAGTCTGTAAAGGAGAGACATGGGCACCAGCAATAGGTTACGAAGAGACAGTCAGCAGGGGCTTTAGGCACATGGCTACAGAATCCGTTGAACTGCCAGCCTGAGAATCAAGGAAATAGTCTGTAGGAAGTGCAGGAATGACCGAATTCTGTGAAACACACCTTTCCTCTGGTCCGGCAGCCAAAGTCATCCGACTAGAAACAGCAGACACCAATGCAGAGGATCCGTCAACATCCGAAAGACCAGCAAGTTTACGGTCAAGTAAGGCCATTTGCCGCAGCAACTGAGAACATGCAGTGATCAGCCCTGATTTATCTGTAGGCAAAGGAGGCATGATAACACCAGCAGAACGAGCCATAGCCGAAGCATCATCAGAGGTAAGAATACTGAGGTCGACAACCTCAGTTACATCACAAGCAGCAACAACAGCCTCTGGATCAGACAGTACAGGAGAGGAGGCCAGCTCCCCTGTACTAGATGCATCCATCTCCTCCAGCATCCTAGGCAGACTGACCACAGCAGCGCTAGTGGTCAAGGTCCCCTGCAGGAATGCATGCAGCAGCAGAGTAGGGAATTTCCCCGGTGTCCTGGCCAAATTTCTCTCATTCTCTATAAATACCACCAACAGCTTAATCTGGTTCAAAGTCAGTTGGCATTCATCTGTATCCCCCTCCCCCGGGTCGTGCCTGAAAATAGGCAGGATTTGTCTAGTGCACTTACCCGGTCAACAGTAAATAAATAAATAAATAAAAATAAATAGTCCAAAAGGCCCCAATCAAGGAATTTGTTCAATTTGGCCATTTCAAACCCTTAATTCAGGTCAGTACATAATTTTTAAGTTTAAGCAAGGGAGTTCATGATCTCCGTTCAGCACTGTAACATCAAGGGCCAAACAAAACCCTCTATAAACAGGGTGACGTATAGAACTGAATCAGAACAATCCATCCATAAAGAGAGTCTTCAGCTCAAACCTGACAAGCAGGCATAGTTTTCTGATCTCTCATTGTGCGTTACCCCAGAGTATTTGCAGCCATATTTGGTTTATCATGAATAAAAGTCTCTGGTGACTTTGGAGTAGAACTTTTCTAGTTTTCTGGTTCTCCTCAGTCTAGAGTTCCATTTCAGTTTTCACCGCTCCTTTTCATAATTTGAAGAACTCCTCCTTTCTCCATCTCCAACAATGTGAATAGCTGTTTAAATTAAAACAAAAGAAAGTGCTCCACTAAACACAATAAATTCATTAAATTATATAAGTACTAATGAGCCCTGTCCCCAGGCAATGATGGCATACCTTAAAAAGGCTATACAAGCCTGTCGGCACGTAAAGTGCCTCTGTAAGTTTCAGACGTTCTCCACCCTGTCCGTGGTAAAAATCTTCATAGAAGCCATTCAGTATTGCCACATATTAACCAGAACCTGGTTATCTATCCAACGGTTCAAGAATGTCAAGGACGCCAAGCACTTACTCTTCCCATTAAAACCGCTGACTCCAAAGTGGACCCCAGAAAACACACATCCCACTCAGGAGAGAGAAGAACTCCTGTTTTCGGGATACAAACATTGGAAGTTATTAGTGTACAAAGTAAAACTCAAGGAGGAGAGGGAAGCAGGGCAGCATGCAGCCATTTTGCTTCCCTGCCCCCACCCCCAGTCTAATGATGACTGTGGAATGATCACATGAAACCTAAGAAAGGTTTGTACCATCTCTTACTTTCCTAATATTATGAGCCATTTATGCAGAGAGAAGTGCTACTTGTATGTCATACTTCAGTCACGCCATGGAACCCCGATGCTGGCCACTAATTCTGTAGCTTGTTGCCCAAACGGTGTGGTGATTCAGCTTTCACTGAACTAGAAAAACAGGGTTTTATTTAACTCTAAAAATTGATTAGCGTTTTGCTCATAAAAGTTCTAAAACATTGTGAAAATGCATAGCACTTGCCTCACTGTGTTTAACAAACATAACACTTCTATAAAACCTATATAAATGCTTTTTGTACAGTTAGTATTGTCCCAAGAAAAAAATGCTAATCAGTTATTTAAAACCCTGAAAAATGTTACTGGATTTGACTAACCAACTAGAGAGCATGCTCTTTAATGGAGAGAGTACCCTTATAAACCATCAGTCAACTATATTTCATCAAGATGTGTGACTGCATTGAAAAGGGCCTGTGCACATGTTTGTTCTTGTTCTGTAGCTCTAAGTGTGATGTTCCCTGTTTGTGTCTGCATACTGCAACCAGCAGACATTAAAGAGTACTGGATCACTGTCCATGACAGAGCACTACCCTTGCATTATGAGCTTAAATAAGGTTGAAGGACCTGTGTTGATAACTCTTACAGAAATTCATTACCAAAAACATTATTGAAGATTATAAGTTCTGTGTGGCCCCCATCCAGAGAAAGATTAACTGGGCAAACTACTATCATGGTTCCAGCACTAATATGCAAGTACTACCCACTGGGAAACAATATCAACCTACTGTGGTCACCCTGGCACAACCCACCCAATTCCCCACACAATACAATATAAGTTGATCCTAACAACAACTCAATACCCTGCAAATAATAGACTAGAGAGCCAGTAATTCAAACAAGTATGAATGTTTTCTTTTCTGGGGAGGTAAAGAATGATCTCTAAATGGATAGAAAATGCTATGGTTAAAGCAGACAAAATGATATGAAGGCAGGGCCCTAGCAGTTGTTAAGTCACTCTCCATGCAGTCACCTTACAGCCAATAAAATGTGTCTGTCCAACTGTACAGTTTGATTTACTATTTAATTAACTGGTCAAATCTTACAAAAAAATACAAACAAAAATCGATGAAACTGTTGGGCACTACCAACTAGTATCCGTATCATCTAGTTCTCTGGACTTTCTGTGGAAACCTGGGTGCCCATGTGTGGAAGTGGAGTAGGCCTGTCTCATTTGCACCTGGTTGGCCAGCTTGAGTTACTTTCTATAAACTGAACAACAGATATTTTATAGTAAGCTCTCGAATTCAAAATCCTGGCCAGATGGCTTAGTCCATAAAATAGTGACCCCAAAATTTGTGGCCCTATCAACACCATAAATGATGGGTTTAAGAACTCATTTGTCCTGATTGGTTACTCATGGTTACCTTAAGGTTTTCAGGTCTCCATTTCCAGCTGCTAGCTGCATGTACCTACTCCATTCTGCAGCACTGTGGTCTTCAGTTTCCTCAGCTGTCTTCTGCTGGTTCCTCTCTCTGTCGTCTCATAGAGGTTGAGCTGGGCTATTACTCTGATGGACTCTCAGAGTGTCTTGATTATCCCAGGCCTCTGCAGCCACCTCTACAAAGCTCCAAGGCAACACTCTTTGCAGGCTGTCCCCCGGCTGTGATGATCAGCATGATGGCTTTATGCCATTGCTGGCAATGTTGAAGCTCAGATTGCTCAGGTCTGACTCCAGAAAAAAAGTCTCTCTAGATACATTCTAAGGCTCAGCTGCTGGGTGACTTACCCCTACAGTCTGATGCATACCCCTCAGCTGCTATGCATTGTGCGTAGCACTATGTATTCTACAAGTAAATTTTCCTGTGCTCTGTGAAGATTTATTAATGCTCCTCATAATGTTGGAGCTATTTCTGGAGATGCAAAGAATTAAAAAATTGAACTAATTTGATAGAAACACTCCTTACCACTAACATATGGGGCCATTATTCTTAAAATTATTATTCTTTAAACTAAGAAAGTGTTACACATTTTGACCCATTTGCTCTCCATTTTGACCCATTTGCTCTCCATTTTGAAGGCCAGTGCTATACATTTTAATGTTAAGAGGTATGGTCTGATGTTAGCTGCATATTTAGATCTACCATTCTTTCTCTCTCTCTCTCTCTCTCTCCCTCTATAGCAGTGCCCTCCTGAGGTGTGCAGTTCAATTTGAGTGGCTGCCTCCTGGTCACTTGTTGTAGGAGCCCCAGACTTGCTTCCAGTGCTGGCACAATGAAGTAGCAACTCTGCCTCGAAGCTGTTTCTGAGGTGGACTGAAAATATTCTGTAAAAACCTCTGCTGTTCTCTAGTGATTCCAGTCCTCTGATTGATTGAGGCCCTCTGTCAGTCACAGAGGAGGATCTCTTTGGCTGATCCTCAGCAGCTGATTGGTTGACTTGGTCCCTCATGAATTAATGTAGTTCTCCTATGTCCCAGGATCCCTCTGTGGTGTCATTGCAAGCTTTGGAGCCTGATTGGCTGTTATTCGACCTTCTAACCACATTACCATGTCGATGGGGTCTGATACATCTGTGATTTTTGTAGTCAAAAGGGGTACTGGCCCCAAAGCCTGTATTTTGAAGGGCTCTGCCCCCAAAATATTGTTGTACCCCATTATGTTCGGTGCAGTTGCCTTAGTGTTCTAGTTGTGGTTATGACATTGACTGGATGACTCCCCACTGGAGTACAATGGCATCCACTTCTCACTCCCACCTTTGCTTCCAGTGCTTGTCCTAGGTAGTTGGCTCAGCAGACCCTAAGGCTAATGTAAGCCCTCATACATGGGAAGGGGTTACTGAGGTGCTAAGGGAGGCGCTAAAAATAAAAGGTGATCATGAACAGGTTTAGCAGCAAAGATTTGAGACAGCTGCCAGATTGTGTTTGGTGCAGGCAGCCTGAGAGACATTTTGCATGGAAATGCTTCACAGTCCCCCCTCCCTCCACAACCAGGGGACAGTGAATCTTGAGTGTTAGTAGTGTCATGGTATATTTGCCAAGAGCTAGAACTTCTGTGTCTGCCCTACTAAAGTGTCACCTCAAGTGAAGGCACAGTACCAATGGAACAATGAACTTAGCCAATCCCTTGTGGGCAGGGGTTACAGTAACAAGAACTACTGCTTTAATAGATATGTGTTGAATTACAGACTTCATTATATATATAACTAACAATACATAAAAGTCACCAAATGACTGATAACTGCCTACAAACATTCAACACCATGAAAGTGAACAGTCACACTTGCTTTGTTTTACTTATATGCTGTCACTATTCGGAATTAACATCCAGGAATGGCAACCTACCAATAGTCTGAAATGTAGCAAATAATGGATTTTACTCCCCCCAAGTAAGGTTCACATCTGCCTTTGATAAGAGACACCCCAGTTACACAGTAAGTACACCATTTAGTGTTTGGTATACAGTACAGCTGCATGTCACTTGTAAGACATTATAAGATGGCTAAAATTGGCCCACAGGGTTTCTGTACTACAGTGTCATTGCATGCAGCACACCTAAAGCTGCTCATCCTCCCTGTATCTTTACCCTCCATTTGAATGTCATGAAGGCTTAGCTATCTGATTCCAGTTAAATTAATACTGGTGCCCAAAGAACCTGATACTTCTCAGCCCCCTAGTGGACCTCCCTGGTCCAGAAGACAAGAGAGTGTGTCTCCAAGAAGCCCTATTTTATCAAGAGGCATTTTAGCACTGCCAACAAGGAGGAATGTACAATCCATTTGGTAGATGAATGGGATTTATTCAGGTCTGCTATATCACACAAGAAGCTAAGCCTGGGTATAAGATGATCTCTTCCCAGAATAATGAGAGACCTTCTGAAACCACAGTTCAGAATGGGAAGAGTGTGAGCAGTTCTAAGTTATGCAGAATTTTTTCCCCTTTTCCACCTGGCATGAAGGCAGGTAGCTGGGTGGCTAGGATCCATAACTGACTGGTGATGCAGAATTCTATAAGCCTAGTGTAGACAGTATTTGTTAGTTTGTGGTGTAAGGAATAAGAATAAATCTGTACTCCTTTGAAAACATGGGACCAATTCTCCAGTTTGATCACAGCGCTGTGCTATATTCCCATGCTCTTCTTGCATGATCTATAGTGTCAAGCATAGATCAAGCCAAAAAAGCATATTGTAGATGGTGGATGGTTTCCATTGATTGGGGTTCTATGGGAGGAGTAAATGTTCTACTAGAGTTGACAGGCCAACTTAATGAACTGTGCACAGTTGGTAAGAAATGGTGAATCAGAAGCTTTTTAAAGACATGGAACTGCCCAGACAAAATGAAGTTCATTAACTCATGAACGTTGATGGACATTCATGCGAGGTTCATGAACATCCATCAGAGTTCCCTAATTGTTCTTTAACTCAGTTCATGAACCAAGTTCAAGAACTGTTCATCCACACAAAGTTCATGAAGTTGCTCAACCTTTAAAGGACCATGATGAACAGAGGCAAAACCCATTTGCATAACTAATTTTCATATCACAATATACAGCTTCCCACTATAAAAGTTATAAAGCAACACAAAGGCAGAATTTATTTTCATTTTAGGAGTGGAAAATGCATGTTCTAAAAGGCAATTTAGTATCTTAGCACCCAAAAGGATTACAATTTTGACTCTCCATTAAGAGTTGCAGAGTCTGCTAATATAAATAACAATTGAGCCTTCCTGCTAATTTATTTATTTTGTCATTCCAACATAATCTTTGAGCAAAATGCTCTTTTTCAAAGGTTCCACGTCTTGACAGGAGGACAACACAGAAAGGTAGTTGCATTATATTATAAAAGAAAAATGAACGGTGTTTCCATTTGACTTCAAGAAAAGTAAGTATAAGGTAATTTACAAATTGTAAAATGCCCTTTAAGAGTTGTTGTTTATTACAAAATGTTGAGTTTGTGAAAGCAACAATCAATTGTAGTGATAAACTGCTTATTTAAGGTTTTTGGTGACCAGGTAAGTACACTAGACAATTGAATGCCTATTTTCAGGTAGGACCTGAGGATACAAGACAATTAATGAGCAGTGCTAAATAAAGCAGGGTACACAACTACAAGAACAACAAAGGCAAAAACCATGAACAATAAAGTGTGACAGCAAGTAACAAACAGTACATTAGTTTAACCATAGGGGAGTAAAAGTAGACTAGTAAAATTTGCTATAAAGAAAACATGGATAGACTGGGCAGTTAGACCACACAGTGTGAATGAGTGTTGAATATGGTGAACAATGGGTGATGGATGAGGTTAAATGCAGTTGCAGGCCATAGATAGAAGGAGATGAACCTTCAAAGCTGCTTTGAAGGATGTCAGGGCTGGAGAGTTGTGGATGTAAGTTGTGTGATAAAATGACTAAGAGTTGCATAGGTCTGCCTCTGGTTTGTACAGAGGGCAAAAATATTTTGAGATTAGGGCTAAAACAGTTGCCCAGTTGCCCAATGAATTAACCAATATTAAAAAAGCTGGGTATTTCTGGTCAGTACCCTGTGAATATAGTGCTTCAAAAACAGCGCAGGAAGAACTGTGCTGTGTGAAGCATGAACACAGTTACAGTGACAGGGGTAAAAGAGTGGAAAGCACCACTACCCCTGTCACTGATGTCCACATTCAGGAAGCAGTCAGAAAGCCTGAGCTGTGGTGTGTGGCTGAGCCGGTCCCGTGGTGGAGTGGCTAGGGCACCAGGACACTGCAGCAGTGGAGACCTTGGACTGTGGTTCATTTCTGGCCCAGGTCTCATGGTGTTGCTGTGTTTTGTTTTTTTTAATTAAAAAATGAATTTCTGTCCTCCCAAGATTCTCCCCATCCCCAAAGTCCACACAGCCCCTGGAGCTGATTATTTAAAGTCCGGAGGGTGTGGGGGGCATCCCTATTGATTTAAATGGGTTGTATGCTATTCTTGTGTTGCTGCTGTTGTGCCCGATGTTATGTCAGAGCATGACATTTTGATTGTGGCATTGTTTGCTGTGCTGTTTTTGGGTACAGCAACATGACCCCGTGCCTTTCTGTTCACCAAAATTACTAATGGGCTGTGCTCATAAAAGTTCAGTGGAGAAATGTCATGAACTTTCATGGACCTTTATGAACTGTTATTTTCAAGAATGTTCGTGAACACAGTTTGCCCATTCATTCTTGCACAATTCATGAGCATGATTGCTGAAGTTTGATGTGTGTTTATGGACTCAGTTCATGAACTGTTCAAGAATAATTCACGGATGTTCAAGAACTGCTCCTGATCACTTTGCCTCATTGCAGGAGTTTTCTGTCTCAGCTGTGCAAACAAGTATAATACCACTCCTACAAATACTGTTTAGGTGGAAGACTCTTTAGGGACATGCACGTATGGTTCTAATGATTACATCTAACAAATGTCAGATATCAGTGAACCTACCGGGCATATCTACTTCATACCACACCTAAGGAGGTAAATAAGCAGTAGCCTGCAGACTATAGTAGTTAGGACTAGCCCATTGAACTTTCACCATGCCTTAATTGTTATACCATGAACAAATGTCTGTTGGAAATCTTATGTAAGGTATTTTAGGGTTAAACAAATGTAGCAAGTTCAAAAGTGTTTACTAAATTGTTAGAAGATTAAGTCTGAACTTACATTCTGTTGATTGACTAGTACCCTTGTGAGTACTACACAGTATCTACAAGGATATCCCATATGTCTGTTTTTATATGATGCGGAAGTGCATGCCTGTGGACAATTAGTTTTCTTTATTATTTTTACTAAAATGGTTGAGTCTGAACCCTGTACTGCACATTATCACCTTTAGAGATGGGTTTTGAATAGATGCTAATGCTATTTGGCATGTGGGAGCAGGATTACCTCATGGCACCCACTCCCATCATGCCTTTAATATTTGTGAAAAGTTAGCACTAAGGGCCCAACACCCAAGTGTGGAGCTAATCCCAATTTGCATGTTATGTGAAAAAACATGTTTTACTTACTGTTTACTATAGTATAGTAGATTATATCAGACTGACTTTGCTGACTTGCAAGCTGACATTGTCTGCTACTACAAATCCCAGAATCCCCTGCAGCTAACATCAGAGGAGGGCTGCATCAGTAAGAAATTCAATAGCCTGCATTGCATGTTAGAGCTTTTATAAGCTGTGATTAAATGTTTGCCAGTCCCGTTGTTTTCCCAGGGTGAAGTACAAGCCTCTGTGACTGTATTTAGCTGAGGGGGGACAGCAGGACCCACATATAACAAAATCAGAGCTTATAAAAACCCTAATGTGCACTGCAGGCTATTGAATCTCCCACTGCTGTAGCCATTTTCTGTAGGGGATTCCGGGATTTGTAGTTACAGAAAAGGTCAGCTTGCAAGCGATCAGAATCAGTCTGATATGTAAGCAATAGCACACAATGAGGTGTGGGTTGTGGTCTAATAAAGGCATGCCCAGGTGTGTTACAAGGCACGAGGCACTTGTGCCGAGTGCCTTTTGCACCTGGGCATTCTCTTATCAGGTCATAATCCTCACCTCAGAGTGTGTTATTACATTTATAAAATGGGAACAAAATCACACACTAGAGACAGGATAAAAGTTTTTAATTTTTTTTTATTTTAAGTTAAAAATTGCATTTTTTTAACTTTCCTGAAAAAAAAAACCTTCCCTTAAATTGCAGTTGTATGAAATGAAACATCAACTTTATATGAACTACAACATCAACTTTGTATGCATACTTTATGTTGAATGTAAAGTTTAAATATGTCTTTTAATTTAAGTCTAGAAGTTAATTTCTGTAAAACTGTTTTAACATTAAAATTGGTTTAATACTGTGTTTGCTAACATCTTTCTTTTGCATTCAGTTTTATTTTGAGAAGTTGATAAATTCTACTTTTTCTGTACAGCAGTTTGTAAAATGAATGGTGCACTTGTGCTTTCTTTGAACTGTTGAATTACTGTAGGCTGAGTGAGGTTTCCTGTGCTTGAGTCACATGGTGTGTTACAGGATGCAACATCAGTGGCTGGAGCTGGCGGTTGCAGAGTGGAGCTGCGCAGTTGCAGAGTGGAGCTGCAGCATGGTTGTTCTTCTGTGGACCTGGATGCAAAGGTATTTTCTGTGGCTTGCAATGTTTTGTTTTTTGTTGATAGGATATGGCTCCAGCACTGATGATCTTCTCCTGTTGCAGCCCAGCATGACCTTAGGCTTGATTCAGTGTGATGTCTAGTCATGGCCATTTTCTCTCTGCCTTGGAGCCTGGCTTTTGATAGGAGCTGCACAGTGGTTGCATGGACAGTATGACAGATGTACCGCATATAGAATCCAGCTTCTTGGCTTATTTTTGACATGAGGCTAGCCAGGAAGTTAATTCCTAAGGGATCTCTGGTGTACCATATTTTGGCTGCTTAGTACAGGGAAGGTGGCAGTCTCCTTGGATGGCAGTAGAATGTTGGGGGGGTTAGGCGATAGTTGTGCAATGTACTTTTTAAATGATTGCACCGGACAGAGTGGGTTATTTGGTAAGGCATAGATGTAGCCCATATGTTGCCACTTGTTTGGTTCTTTTTTTGTGGTTTTTTATGAATTTGTTACCTGTTAATGTCACATTTACATACTCTGCCCCCTGATCATCTGTTTTTTTTTATCATACTATGCTTTTTCCTGCTGGCACCCCTAGCCTGTGAGCGGGCTCGCCCTGGACTCGGCAGCCCGAGCTGGAACTGAAGGTGGCTGGAGTGTTGGGCAATGAGCCCTGGCTCATACATGGGGGCCGGCAGAGTTTTTTAATGGAGTCTCCTTGGAGCTCAGAGCGTGCAATGATGCTAACACCGAGGCAAGCATCCGCACCAGCTCCATCCATGTTCCAGAGTGGTGCCATGTCCCCCAGCCTTCGCCAGGGGGCGAGCAACACCGAGGTCAGTTCCCTTGCCCTCCCAGGAGAAGGAGAGCAGCCCTCCAGATGCTCAATCCTTCTCCTCCCCTGCCAACACCCGGTGGCCCATGTCCATTCCCAAACATGGGTTGCCGGTATGGCGTGAGGTGTGGCATCCACTGCCTCAATCCTCAGCACCACTGAGCTGGACCCTGGTCATCTGTTTTTATTCAAAAGTGTTCCAGTCATAGTTAACGCAGTCCTTCTCACCCCCTGTGAGCCATTAAGAGCTGGATGTCAAATCAGACTTTGAGGAAGAGCCTGCAGGGAGTGTCTGGTGACAGCATGGGAGATGACATCAGTATTTCTAAGTCTTGTTTGCTTATGACAGGATGGTGAGCTGCAGTGTCCTTACCCTGTCTTCTGTACCTCTTGCAGACAGCAGTGAAAATGTTGCTTGTTGGTTGTAGTTCAGGGTGGCTGCACAAATTTATACAGCGGTTGACAGGTGGGCTATTAAAGTATCAGTTGAGGCCAGCTCAGAGTGCCACTAGGCTGGCGAGGCTAAAGTCAGTGCCGTCACTCTGTTGAACTTTGCGTAAAAGCTTCATAGAACCTGACAGAGCTCTGTGAGGGAGACTGTTTTAAAGTTTATTTCAATTTCTCTGACTTGGCACCAGTTTTGAAATACAAGCACTTCCCATACAATTGTTTTTTTTGTGTGTTAAGTTCATCTATTTCCCTTTCTAGGGTTTCCAGCTGCTGAGCTATTACTGAGGGGAACATACTCACTGGCATGTTTTTTTTCTTTTTCTTTTCAGGTTGCTATGTCTCCAGATCATTGGTGACTTCTTGTCTTCAAAAGAGGTAGGGATTTCTTCCAGTTTTAATTCAAAGCAGCTGTCAGGTGTGTCAGACATTTCTTTTTTTCTTTGCGTTTTTTTTGTTTTGTGCATGCTTATTTTGCACATTCACCAGGCTGCACTGACAGGATTCCTCCTTGGACTGGCACAATGATATATTGTTGTGAGGTCAGGCTGGCAGAGTCAGTGCTGGTTGGCAGGTTATGTGCTGATAAGGACATAGCTGAGAAGCCATTTCAGTCAATCAGCATTAGGGAAATCTTTTTCCCATTTTATAAAATCTCCTGTGGTGCAGTAAACAGTGAGCAAAATATAGGTTTTTGCACACAAAATGCAAATTGGGACCAGCCCCACATCTGGGTGTGGGGCTGTCAGGGCTGATTGTTCCACTTTAATACTCTACTGCTAAATGAGCTGGAGCGTTTGATCAGTTTCAAGTTATTTGCCTCAGTGAGCAGCTGCTTTCCGTCCTTCTCCCTCTGGTTAGTTTCTATTGAATTATGCAAATAATAAAAGCATTGTATTTATAAGAAGAATGGACTAAATGTTTTTATAATGTATGGTAGAACGTTGTTATATGTTAAAGTCTACTTTTTTATAAAAATGGTATACCATTGATGTGACGTCACGATGTTGTTTCTATAGTACATCACATCGATGGTATAACAACTGGGAATGGTCTGCACATTCATGCTACACGAATTGATAACTTTTCTGAAATGGCTGCGCCGGTGAGAGTATGACCTAGAATGAGCGGCAGTGACTGAACTAATAGTTGCAGTAAGGTTCCTGCTTCATTTTTTAACTGGTTATGTGTACCATGCAATATAAAATATAATGTATGGTTCACTATCAGCAACAAGCTTGCTTAACCATCTTGAGGTTGCCATAATGATGTAAACCTCTCGAGTCTCACTCTCGAGGTTTACAAGGTCACCAAGGCAACCTCTCAACAGTTAACAAGCTGGTTACCATTAGCAACCCATACATTATCCTCTATGTTATACTGTATATAACAAAACAGTGGTGATCTAGCATGTACATTAAACATGTAAGATCAAAGGGAAGAGATTTTTAGAAATTGCAAGTGGTGGTCATGTCTAATGACATGAGTAATTAATTACAAAAGTAGGCTATGCCACACAGGACAACCCCTTGTGAGGGAACCAGATCCAAAGATAGATGCACTCCTGAAGAATAAAACTGATATGAAATTCCAGTTTGAAGTATTTATTTGACGATTGTTAAGAGTGGCTACTAGCCAATCACCTTAGTGAAGTGGTCAGTGTCCACCCCAGGGCTTCAACTGCTGATGAGGCTTTGACAGGGGGTCCATACACCCCCAAGCTACACTGGAGCACATGGACACCTCTTTTGAAACTGGACCCTTGTGAGGGGAAAGCTTCTCATATCATCACAAGGTGTCGCCTGTGAAACAGAACACTAAGCAATACCTTACCAGGCTTAGAGCTATGGTGCACAACAGTGTTGGCCCCCATCCACATGCTGTCCAGCTGACTCCCCGAGCTTGTCCCAGAACTTGAGCAGCCAGCACATGAACATAATATACTACCCACTGAGCCAACAGTTGAGCCTGTACATAACATTTTTTCATAACCATTTCTGACATTTTTACCCCACATTTTTAATATTGTCTTTTTATGACCCTTCCATCTGAACATGACTGGTGTCATTTATAAAACACTGACTGAAACATCATTTCACATGGCAAGACATGATTTAGGAAATATTTGAAAAATGGCACCTGTCACATTCATGAGATGGTGTGAAAAAATGGCTATGTTGAAAATTTGGAGTCAGAATATTGAAAATGACTAAAGTTGTGATTGAAAGTTGAAACATTTCAACATACTCCACAGCTCTGATATTATTTAAAATTTTGTTCAGCCTAGTCTTTTTATGACCCCACTTCATGAACCTGGTGGGTGAAATTTTTCAACTCATGCTAAAAAGGCGATTTTGCATTGGGACTGCAAAACTGTCTTTTGGGCCTGATTTGAAAAATGTCACCTATCTTGTTCATGAGGTAGGGTCCCAAAAAGACAATGTTGAAAGTTTGGTGGACAAATATTGCACAATAGTGAAGTTATGAGTGAGCATTGAAATATTTCAATGTCCACTCATAACTTGCTAATTTTGCCATATTTTTTCACCGGATTTTCAATATAGTCTTCATATAACCCCACCTCATGCACCCAGAAGGTGAAATGTTTCAAAATCTGCCTGAAAGGGGGATTTATGGACTAACTGTGAAATTAGCTTTTACCTGGATATGGAAAATTTCACTTACCTTGCTCATGGGGGGCAGGGTGGTACAAAAAAGGGTATGTTGAAAAGCTGGTGATAAAACATTAATAAATGACAAAGTTATGAGTTAAAGTTTACAACACATTGAAAATACATTGACCGCACTTACCTTGCTTCTTCAATTTCCACTTGGCGTTGAAGGAGAAGGACGTGTTTTGCAGCAGAGTGGCAGTAGAACATTTTGAGGTGAGTGAGAATGTGGTGGGTGGGTGCTAAATGGGGGGGTGACTGCAAAAGACATTGATGGATTTTTTTCTGCTTTTCAGGGTAAAATAAAAGAAAGACTACAAAGGGCCATTTTTGATTACAGCAATGGGGACACTAGGTATTGGGCACCCCAGTGTCACAGATGTTTGGCGGGAATGGAGATCAGAAAGCAAGTGTCTGCACATTTTATGGGGACTGGAGGTGTACTTAATTTGTGGTTGGGTGTTACATGAAAGACAGGGAGAGGAGGAGTTTGTGTTGTGTGTTCCCCTCTCACAGATGGGGCTTACATTCAGTGCAGCACATCTGACAGAAGGATGAGGAGCAGGCTGAACATGATGCCAGTCAGCTGTTTGCTGGGCAGCTTCATGCAGAAAAAAGGATTAAGCTGCTTTCTGATAGGAGCTGCTTGTTCCTTTCAACAACAAGAAGTTTCTGCCCCACAAGCACAGAACAGTGTCATAATCTGCCTTGCTGATCTGTCACTGTCGAGCCCACTGCAGCCTGATCCTCATTGGACCCAACAGTGGCATGCCTCTGAGACACTGTTCCTCTAACAAAATGTTTGCTTCTCATGTGCAAGCAAACATAAAAAGCAATCTGAATAGCAGTGTCATCTGGATGTGCATGCTGCAATCACAGAACCCAGTTATGTTAAGGAATAAAAATCAAAATGACAAAGTCAAGCCATTCAGTGTGATAAAGTTAGGACTGAACCCACAGCACTAACCCCAGTGCTTTGAGTCTTTGTGTGACTTTTCGTCAACAAAACTGAGATGGCAAAGATGTTAAATAAATACTTGAGTAGTGTATTCCAAAACAAAGATAAAATTGATAGTGGGTCAACTATGAAGACTACAAACAGTACTAAGCTTAATATAAGCTACACTGGCAAAATGGTCTGAAGAGTGGCAACTGGGGTTTAGTGCAAAGAAGTGCAAGATCATGCACATAGGGAAGAGAAACCCTGAAGCCACCTATAGGTTGTGAGAGGAGTTGCTGACAATCACAAGGAAAGAAAGAGACTTGGGCATCATCATCATCATCACGTATGACCTGAAATCATTGAAGCAGATGACTAAAGCAGTATGTAAGGCTAGAGGGATGTTGGGATGTATTAGTAGGGGTATCACAAGTCGTAAGAGGGAGGTAATAATCCCTCTTTACAAGACACTGGTTAGGCCCCATCTGGAGTACTGCATGCAGTACTGGAGGCCACACCTGCACAAGGACATTAACAAAATGGAGGCAGTCCAGAGAAGGGCAAACAAAATGATGTAGGGACTGCATCAGAAACCATATGAGGATAGATTAATGGAGCTCAATATGTATACCCTAGAGCAAAGAAGGGAGAGAGGTGATATGATCGAAACATTCAAATATTTTAAGGGCATTAACAAGGTGAAAGAGTCTAACATGTTTCAATATAATAAAAATAGCAGGACAAGAGGATGCAGAATAAGATTAAAGGGAGGCTGATTAAGGGGTAATGTGAGGAAGCTCTATTTTAAAGAAAGGGTGATGTATGCATGGAATGGCCTGCCTCTGGAAGTGGTAGATATGAATACAGTGCAGGGCTTCAGACTGGCATGGTATAGGCATAAGGGAACACTACAGATGAGTATGAGTAAATAGGCCATTGACAGAGTAAAGGACTATGACACATTCATAAGGTGAATAAAATGGGCAGACTGGATGGGACTTGCAGTCCTTATCTGCAGTCAACTTCTGTATTTCTATGATGTAGTCAAAAAACTGTCAGATCTAGATGGATCTATGGCTGCAGGCCCTGATTGCCTAGCCCCCAGGTTATTAAAGGAGATTGCCACGGGAACTGTGTCTCCAGGAACTTATCTCTTTAACAATTCTCTTTCAGACACCATTGTCCCAAAGGACTGATGAATAGCTAATGTGGTTCTGATCAATAAAAAGAGATCAAGAGGGATATTACAAATTACAGGCCAATAAGTCTTACAAGAAAACTGGGTAAGATTCTGGAAAGCTGTATAAAAAATTTGATAGACAGATAGATAAGCTAGGTGTAGCATGAAAGAAACAGCAAGGGTTTACAAAAGGAAGATCCTGCACAATAAATTTAATATGTCTATATGAAACAATAAACTAGACATTGAACAGCAACATTCCATCAGACGTAATTTATCTTGACTTCAGCAAGGCATTTGATGCAGTACCATGTGGAAAACTTATCATCAAACTTTTCTCTATGGGCTTCAACTACAAAATTGTTAGTTTGATTAATAAATGGCTGGAGTGTAGGACACAGAGAGTGATAATAAACTTACATACATCAAGCATAGCAAATGTTACTAGTGGTGTACCACAATGGTCAATCCTGGGTCCTATATTGTTTAGTAGCTACATATCAGATATAGGTAACATAATCAAAATAACAACAGTATATTTGCTGATGATCTTAAACTAGGTGGCAGTAGTGTAGCGAATTCCCAGAGGGCCTGGGTGCAAGGCGATATTACAGGGTCCCACCCCAGCTTTGAATAAACATCAAAATTATGATTTGGGCCCTTCAAACCTTGTAGGCCCGGGTGCCACTGCACCCCCTGCACTCTTGTAGCTACACCTCTGCTAGGTGGTAAGGTAGATACAACCAAAAAATACCAGAGTATCCAGTTAGATTTAAATGAATTGGCATCATGGACAAACAAGTGGGGAATTAAGCAATACACCATGACAGGGTGTGGGTTATGATGGGATTTACCACAGCTGGCATAGTCTGGCCATGAGGCTGCAGGATGAGTGGTCAAATCTATGTCAGCCGTGGTAAATTCCACCATAACCCACACTCTGGAGTGGTGTATTGTGATTATACCCTCACAAGAGACTCATTTATTTAAAAAGAAAATTTGTATTCATAGATCAATTAATAATTATTTGTTTTTCATGTAAATATACATACACCACAAAAAATAGTCCGGGCAATTAAAGTTGCTGAGCACCAAATTTATTTATTTATTACACTCATCAAGTTTGAAAATATATTATTTCTAATTTTTTTGTTGAAAACTTTTCATTATATGAGGAGCAATCATGTTAACCAGTAGTGTATTTAGTTAACTCATTGACAGTACACAGAGAATAAGTGCATCTAGAAGACGCTAAAAATCATATCTAATATATCATTGGACTTCGTTTTTAATTTTTATCTTTAAGCTGACTGTAATTTGTGTTTTGTGGAACTGTCTCTATAAGATGTTTCCTTCGATGTTACTAGTCGGTCTGAAGTCTGGGGGAAGGGTGGAAGACCTTTCTGGGTAGATCACCCGATAATAAAAAACAAAAGTTGAGTTGTATGAGTTATTTTTTTTTTTACCATGAATTTACTGCACTCTATTATGATTTTTTGTTTTCTATCTTACCCCATTACTTTGTGTGGAAATTCATGGTCCCATACTTGATCAGGTTGCCGACAGATTCCATGGGTGGGCGGGTCAGGATGCTTGCTGGGATGCAATAGTCACGTTGCGCTTGTGGTGCCATTTTTGGAGCTTGGAGAAGCGCACTAGTCAGACAGCTGTTCTCTGAGCATGTAGACTGCTTCTTTTTTCATCGGGTATGTTGTTTTCTGTTCACTGCTGGTGATGACTACTTCTGGTTTGCACACTTCTATGTGGTGTGTGTGCAGAGTGCTTGGGTATGTGGCAATATTTTGGAGGTTCTCATCGTGTTGTGATGTTGTGGCTTTACATTGCTCTGCTGCTTCAAGGGATGTTTGCCCAGCTATTATGTTGCCCCATTTCTGATATTCTGCAAGGCTGGGGCACCAGTAGCTAGGAAGGGAGGCTTCGTTTTTGTGTCCTGTTATGGACATTATCTGTCGGGCCTCCATTCCCGAATCACTCAGCAATGTAACAGCGGTGTCACGTAGAGAATGATTTGTGTACAGTTTTGGTAGCTCTGCCTCTTTGCAGATACGAGGCAGCATTCCACCTAAGTAATTAACACCCATTACTTTGTGTGTGTACCAGATCTACATTTTATTTAATACATCCTGGGAAAATCTTTTGGGGTGGAGGAATAAAGCTGGAGGGTTAGGGGGCAGCTTAGAGATATATTTGGTAAAGCTTTTTACTGGGCAAAGAGGATCATTGGGTTGCTCAAACATGCAACCTCTGCTGTGCTGTCTGGTCTGGTCACTGATCTCTTTGTGATTTTTTTGTCTGTTCGTTGAAGGATTTTGTTAAGTACTGTTGCCCATTTTCTGAGACTTTTATGGTAAATGAGTTAACTGTTAGCTGTCTGACACCCTCGTTTCCTCTTTGCACAAAGTGTAACTGTATATCTAGCCACTCCTTTCGCACTAGTCCAACAGCTGTTGTTGGGGACACTGCTTTTGAATTCCTAATTGTTGTCAGCTCATTTACTGTCAGGGGCTCATGGTGCTCTGATCTATCTTTACCTTCTTTTCTGTAGCACTTTACGACTGCTTTAAAAATATTATTACTGGTGGCAAACTCAGTGTCATTCATTATGTTGAATGATCTACTTAGAGGGGGGGTCATTTAAATGTCTGTTTAGCCCTGCTCGTAGGCTGCCAAAACTACTAAGCACATATTCATTGCCATCACCATTTCTAACTGTGCTGTAATATTTCCTTAGTATGATGTTTAACTCTGATGCAGAGATTGAGGCTATATTTATGCTAATCTCCTTTTGTGTGCACCAGTCTTTAAATACATTAGTGACCCATTGAGTCTGCTTTTGAGTCGCTATTTCATGACACTGCATTTCTAGGCTTTCCATTTGCTGATCAGTTATTTCCTGGTGTTGCTTATGTTTTCTTTTTGCAGCAATGGATGGGCCCGCAGTTTGGCTGGAGGCAGTGGTAATTGAGTGTCGTAGCGCCGGGACTGGTGACAGGATGGCTGGGAGGACCACTGATGGCATGCTGGTGGTTGGGAACTCCGGGAAAACGGCGGAACTACTGGGGTGCTCAGGTAAGATTGGTTCACCAACTGCTGTACTTGTGTGACCGGATGACTCGAGTGAACTAAACATTGAGTCAAGTTCACTAGGGTCTATTAATTCCAAGCTAAATTCCATTTGTTATAAGTTATTTGTATGTTCACTTCAGGTGGCAGGAAGAAAGATGGCGGCCATTTCGTTTTGATATTTGAATCGGAGTGATTTGCTGTGGGGGGGGCTTGCCAACTAAACGCTTGGCACCTCTTTCGTTAGTGATTGCAGGATTTACACCTGCTCAGAGGTGCCAAGCAACCAATGAAAATGATGCTTTTGACTATATGTTTTACTGCCAGGGTATAATGTCATTTAATTAGTCAAATGTAAGGTAGTCTATTTTGGAAAAATAAACTACAAGTATGAGTACTACATACAGGGATAAAACTAACCAGACTTCAAAATGAAAAGGAATTAGGTGTAATAATAAGAGGTGACTTAAAACTGAAGCAACATTGTGTTAAAATATCTAATGCAACTAACTATTTAGTAAATTCCAGTAATAGACATTTCATCCACAGATCAAGTGATATAATAATTCCATTTTATAAAATGGGTAGAGAGTTTTCTGTGTCCTTACTGGCTAAGAGCCATGTCCTTATAGGACAATAAACCTGAAGCTGGCACTTTTAATGCCAACCAGGATGCTGCACAGATCCCATATCCATGCCTGCCATAATCATCTACCCACATTGCTCATTACTAGGGCCAGCCAGGAAAAGCAATATGCCCCCATCCACCTACATGGACGATTACTTTTCTTTTCTATGATGAGCTGATGCACACACACACCCAATAACATCCAGGATCCAGAGCTTCATGTAAATAATCATTTATTTCACCAGCAATACACCATACCTGATGCGTTTCGGACTATAAGTCCTTTATCAAAGGCTAAAAAAAACATTGACCCACATACCATTTTATAACAAGTAGCTCATGACGTCATACTGATGAAATACAAATCCATTGGTTCACAACTTAAATGGATAAAAATACCATCACCCTTAAAATAACACAACCTTGTCATATTTAAATAAAACTATTCTCTAAAATCTAAAATGCTGTTGATAATAACAGTCATAAATTATTATCTTTAACAAAATTACGAACTATGTCCAGTATTACAGCATTATCAGCATTAATATTGTTGTCTATACTCTAAATATGGCTTAATTTCCAAATGTGCATTAATGCCTGGCTGTTTATAAGCATTAAGTCTCAGAATCCATTCATTTTCTTTCCTTAAGATTTTATTTCGATAATTACCACCTCTCTGGTTATGACTGTTATTATCAACAGCATTTTAGATTTTAGAGAATGGTTTTATTTAAATATGACAAGGTTGTGTTATTTTAAGGGTGATGGTATTTTTATCCATTTAAGTTGTGAACCAATGGATTTGTATTTCGTCAGTATGATGTCATGAGCTACTTGTTATAAAATGGTATGTGGGTCAATGTTTTTTTAGCCTTTGATAAAGGACTTATAGTCCAAAACGCATCAGGTATGGTGTATTGCTGGTGAAATAAATGATTATTTAAATGAAGCTCTGGATCCTGGATGTTATTGGGTGTGTGTGTGCATCAGCTCATCGTAGAAAAGGAGTATTGTCTAGCTGTTTGCACCACAAGTACCTTGTGCATGGTTCGTTTGCGAAAAAATGGACGATTACTTGTTGACTGATTCCCAACTCCCCCACACTATACACAACTCCAACATCACTGAGTCTTAGTCAATCCCTACTATCCCTTCCCCTCTAACATTTAAAAACCATCCAGCCATTTTTTTGTTTTACCTCTTCTCCCATTTTAACACAAGGAAATACTTCCCCATTCTTTTTTTTTATTTAGTTGTTTAACCAGGTATAGCACACTAAGCTGAGAGCTTTTTTACAGGAGTGACCTGGGAGCACAAGGAGGTTAAGTGACTTGCTCAGGGTCACACAGTATGCAAGTGGAAGCTGTGGGATTCAAACCCAGGTCTGGTCTGCTGGATGTCACCAGATTTGTAGCTCAGAGCCTTAGACCACTGCGCTATACTGCCTCCGCAACACATAAGAAACATAAAAAGAAATTTAAAACAATAATTAACCTCACCATCTGATCTTTACTTTATTTCCTTCTTTAATTTATTTTCTTAAAGCCTATAATCCAAAGTCACTCTGTTTTGTACCATGCCGATCGTCAATCACTATATACCCTGCCTGCTTGCCGGTCCCCTGGCCACCCAAAAGCCCACTCGCAACTCTGCACATCTATGCCACATTCACATACTCTCTCCTCCCTCAAACCACAACACTGGAATACATACTGGAATAAGAACAATTCATACAAAAAAAAATATTTTTTCTGTTTTTTTTTTTTTTTAAATTAGCACAACTGATGGCGACTAAAAAAAACAGGAGTACTACATCAACAAATCACCTCTTGGCTTTAACTGAAAGAGCTCCAACACCAACAAATCCCCTTGCAGTTTTCACTCAAATGGTATCATAAAATTGGAGTAAAGAGACTCAGCGAGTGATCCACACAGCCATATAACAGCCCATATGGGGGGGGGGGCAGGATGGAGATCTCTTGTGAAAGAAAAGAGTAGCAAATTTGGGATGGAGGCAGGGAGGAAAACTCAATCTCTGATACTAACTGCCTGCTAGGAGCAAGACTCAGTCTCTATGCCAACTACACTCCAATCCATATACAGTACAAAACATGGACTACTTTATCCTGAAACACCCAAAAACCCATTTAGAATTTAATTGTGTATGTTTTAACAAATGTATACTCTTTTTTTAATTTTTCCTAATTGAGAACCATTTTATAAGTGCAATAAGACACTTTGGGGTGTGGGTTGTTGACTGTTAAGAGTACTTCCCAGTTGCTAAAGGCACTCAATGCAAGCATCTCATGCCTCATTATGCAGCTGGGGCATGCTCTTAGCAGACAACAACCCACACCCCGGCATGTCTTACTGCTTACATATAAGAACTATGTGAGTCCACATGTTGATTATTGCTCACCCTTTTGAGGTGGACTAAATAAAGGAGAAATAAATAAATTAGAAAACAATATAAAGATGGATGACAAAATCAACAAAGGGAATAGAAAACAAAAGCTATGCTGACTGACTGAACACATTAAATTTATACACATTACACAGAAGAAGAATATGGGGAGATTTGCTTTTCATGTATAGATTTAGCCAGGACCAACAATTATTGGATGGTATGAACATGCAACTAAAACAGAACAATATTACAAGAGGTCATAGTAAACAGATCAAGTCATGCACATTTAAAACAAATAGGAAACAATATTATACCCAGAGGATTGTTGGAATTTAGAATGGTTTGCCTTCAGATGTAGTACAGAGCGACACTTCTTGTACATTCAAAAATAGACTGGATGATTACATGGCAAAAGTTGGGTTTATGTATTACTACCACTGATGTGGAAGAGCAGCAATAATGGACCACTGTGTCTTCCGCTGTTCCTAAATTCCAAATGAAATACAAGTGAAAAATAAACCTCCCTTGACTTTTTTTATGATCCTCCCCTTGTACACATAAACAAATTAAAAAAATAAAATGCTGTTAGGAGTTTAATTCCTGGTGTTTCTTTGGTGACAATGAAAAATCCCCTTCCAATCCTTATCACCTTGCAGGGAAAATTTCTACTGCTTATTCTGAAACAATTAAAATTGAGAACTTGGCTCCATACAACAACAGGCATAGTGAAACTTATTCCAGTAGCAGTATAGCCTAGAGGTTAGAGCAGCGAGCTATAAATGAGCTTGATATATCCCTCAGACCTAGGTTCAATTCCCACTACCTTTACTTGCACACTGCATGGCCCTGAGCAAGTCACTTAACCTTCCTCTGCTCCTAGCATGTACCTACAAATGAGCTTGGGCTCTGTGTGCCTTACCCAACTCAAAAAATTGCAAACCACAGATAGAAAGCCTTCTGTTGTGTGTGTGGGGTGAGCATTCTTCTATGAGGATTAGGGATTCTACATAAATCTTAATTCCTGTATTCCAAAATCAACATTCACTCTAACAAATGTGTGAAAAGACAGATGATTGACAGGTGAGGAGGTATACATTTTATTTACTTTAGCAAAAGAAAATACTTATTTTAATGAAATAGGATTTTTTTTTCTTTGTTTTTTAAATTTTTTCCCAGTTTACCCATTTTATAACCTCAAAAAGACACTCCAGGTTATTGGTTATATGGGGTTAATGAACTTCTTTGTGCTAATGCCACTCAGCGCAAATATGTCATCCCTTACTGCCCCATTGAGCATGCATTAACCCCAGACTTCCAGTGCCCTATCTTGACTTATTGCTTACACAGCAAGAGACTGATAGTAATGAAACATTAAAGAGAGCAGTTGAAGGAAATTCGCTTTTACCAGAAGGGTTAGAGGTGCTGTTTTTGTGAATTGGGTCACAGGTGTGATTCCCAGCAAGGGCTCAAGGTGAGACTGCCCAGCAGAAGGGCCAGACGTAACACAGGTCAAAAGAAGGTCAACAGAAACATAGAACGTGACAGCAGAAAATGGGCCACTAGCTCATGCAGTCTGCCCAGCCTTACCTGCTACTCTTGTGATTGGTCATCTGCTCCCTTTCCCTTCCCCTTTATACCTCTTCCTGCACTTCTCAGGCCCTTGTGCTTGTCCCACCTATGTCTGAAGTCACTCACTGTTTTGACACTGACCAGCTCCTCTGGCAGTCTGTTCCACTTGTGCACTGCACTATAATTTTGACCCCAACCATCTCAAATTCATGTGAATAGAATGAGTTCCCCCACCAGACATGGTGGTGACAGACTTAAAGGAGTAGTACACTCTCATATCCTGTAAATGCTATTACTTTCCTTGTCAACAGGTAAATCTTTTCATGTAGCTGTTGGGGATATATGTGTTATCTTTGGGTTTTTTTCACTTTTCACATCAGCCCCGGTAACTAGCCTGGTTATTGAACTCTCCTTGTCCCTGAGAGTTGCATTAGCATATGAGAACATGATGCCACAGCACTCATTTATACCATGTATCTCTATGCTGAAAATATACATAACCTGAAAAATCTTTCTAGAAAAACACAGACTAAATGTAGTTTAATGTAAAATACCTTGTATTACATCTAAGACAGTTTGTAAAGTGAATTGAAGGTAAATGTGGTACTTGACACCTTGCTGCAGCTTGCTTTGTTGAATTATAATTAAGCTGAAAGGTAAAATTAAGGTAAATGTGGTATTTCACACCTTGCTGCAGCTTGATTTGTTGAATCATAATTAAGCTGACAGGCATACTGTGGAGTCTAAAAGGTGTTGACACATCATGTTTTGACAGGTTTTCAAAGATTTGGTTTTGGGAAAGCATGATGCATGTGAGGGGAAGGGTAGTCTTACTATTGTTCTCAAAGAAAGCAGAAACAGCTAATGGTCCTCCTTAGCTACAGTTTATCCTCCTCATCTGCCATTTGTGGGTCTTCGAGTGTCCAGGAACAGGCCAGGTCATCACATTCACTAGGACGCTGTCTCAGTTACAGCTGAGTTTCCTCCCAGTTACAGTGTCTTCTTCCAGTTATGCTTGTATCTCAGTTACAGTAAATTCTCCTACATTGTTATGGAAGTGTTTCCTCTTAGTTTCACTGGGATCTCTGCAGTTATATCAGTGTCTTTTGTCAGTTATGCAAGTGCCTCCTCCTAGTTACAGCTACTGTAAGTCTTCACAGTTGCAGCAGTCCCTCCTCCCAGTAACAACAATATATCCCCAGATATGACAGTGTCTACTCCCACTGATACTAGTGTCGCAGTTATGCCAGTGGTACTCCCTGTCATCCCAGTGTCTTCACAGTTACACTAGTGTCACAGTTACAGCAGTGTTGCCTCCCTATTCTACCAATGTCTTCTTCCAGTTATTTCAGTGGTTCTCCCAGTGATATCCATATCTATCTCCTCTCAGTTACATCAGTGACTCTCCCAGTTACATTTTGTGTCTCTGCCAAGTTCTACTAGTATCCACTTAATTACACAGCTTCCTCCCATTTGTAACAGTGTCTCCTCCCAATTATAGTGGTGTCTCTTACTCCCCTACTAGTTATGTCAGAGTTTTACCACATCAGTTATGCCAGCATCCCCTTCCAGTTTCACCACTATCTCCTCCAAGGTACCTTAGTGATCTATTTGTCTAATAGATAACAAAAGAGAGCAATCACTTACTTAAATGCCATAGTTTTCAAAATAAATTTGTGATACATGAAAAATCTGATGCTTTTAGCAGGATTTCACAAAATTTTCCTTCACTTTTTGCAACATTTTGCTGAGGATAATTTCTGTCATTCACAGAAATATTGCTAATGGGATTTAAATTTTACACAATATTATGCATTGTGCATAGATATAACAATTGGTAAGAACTGATTACAACAGGAAATGTAATAAAATAATTCTCCACTACACACTAGTGTATAAGTGTATAAGATGATGGAGAGCCCCCCCCCCCCATAAACTGACCAAGAACATTCACTTTCTACTCATAGGTGAGTGTACAGCTTCAAAGATATGTAATTTACAAATAGAATAATAGATAGAGGACTGTGTATTATGAGGTTAGAATTCCATTGAGAGGTTCTGGTGATATGTGAGCCTCAAAAACAAAGCTCGAGAGATTCCAACCTTGAGATGAGATTATTACTGAATCACATAAAGTCACTTATTTGTTATTTTTTGTAATATATGGATGCAAGATAGATTTTAAGTTGTACTCAATGAGCCTGAATAAACTGATGCCTGTCCTCATTCATACCATCTTGCTCATTTGTGTCATATTTAGTTTTTGTTCTGTTAGCTGTGCTGCCAGGTGGATTTACTGCTACTAGCTTGGCAGAAGACATCAGGAGAAAGGACTGCTGTGTGACTGGACTTCTGTACTGGCACTATATTGCCCTCCTTCCTCCACCCCCCACCAAAAGCTAGTTCTATTTTTATAGGCACAGGATTTGACTGACAACAGGACTTCCTGTTTGGGAGCAGGAAGTGAGTGATCACAGAGCCACCAAAGACCCACCATCCTAGAAGGGCAAGAGTAGCTCTCTGGCCCTCTCTAGCTGCTGGAGGTCTGCCTCTGAGCAAGTAAGTGGTCTACTGAGAAATATAGGATATTCTCGTCTCAGAACAGGACAATCAGGAGCTTGAAGATCACACAGGCAGAAAGTAAGGAGAGAGAGAAAAAAAACAGAGGAAAGAGTAAGGATTGCAAACAGTTAAGGGGCCAGAAATAAGACATGATTGGAGTGGTGCAGTGCAGTGGCTGTGGAGCAGCAGTCTTCCAGGAGACGTTCTGGAGGATGCGGTGTTGTCCCATCTGCAGGCACCTCTCTGGGCTGAGGAGGAGGTTGCTCATCTCCAGGCTGAGTTGGCCAGGATTTGTGGGACCTCCTCCTCCATCAAGGACCACCAGTGCCACTGCCGTTGCCTCAGAGGTTGCCAAGAAAGAGGGCGGTGGGACCACAGTGGGCTCAGGGAGGGTGAGGGTGGTGGAACAGAGGTGCATCCCTCCAGTTGTACCTCTCACAATTCCTATGCCATTCTGGCAAAGTGTGGTTCCTCTATGGAGGCACCATGAGTGGAGACCAAGGAGGATACTGGGAACCTTCATAAAGGAGACCCACAGGAGGGTGGCAGGGGACCCTACAGGGGAAGGAAACAACTCCTGGTGGGGGACTCCATTGTTAGGAAGGTAGAACTGGGGGAGGAAGGGGAGAGGGAGGTAAGGTGCCTGCCTGGCACGATGGCTTGGAGGGACAGGGAGCGAATCCTCAGGATTGCCAGAGCAGCTGCACAGGGGAAGGAGCTGGATGTCATTGTCCACCTAGGGACAAATGACCTGGCTAAGAAAGGGATTAGAGAAGTGCAGGAAGAGTTTGTGGAACTGGGGAGGGGCCTTAGTCAAGTAGCATGCACGGTAACCTTCTCGGAGGTGCTGCCCATCTATGGCATAGGAGAGGCTAGGGTGTTCCGCACCATGGGATTCAATCAGTGGTTGAAAACCTGGTATGGAGCTCAGGGATTTGGCTTCATTGAGGACTGGGGGTCTACCTGGAGTGATGCAAGCCTATACTGGCATGATGGGCTGCATCTGTCCAGGAGGGGAACCAGGATCCTAGGTGATAGGTTTAAATGCTTCATTGGCAAGCTTTTAAACTAGCCAAGGAGGGAGGCACTGGAAAGGAGCAGGGAAATCCTAGCACCCCCAAATAATCATGGTAGTAAGTGCGGCAAGCACCAACATAGAGGTGTCGATAGGGAGAAGGGCAGGGGTAAATGGAGAAAGTGATGAAGGCAAGAAGGACAGGGATGGGGCAAAAGGGAGTAAGGCCATCAGGAAATGGAGGGTAATGAGTGCCAATGCCCATAGTCTGGGCAACAAGCTCCCTGAGCTGGTGGCCTTGATGTAAGAGGGATGCCTGGATATCATGCAGTCACAGAAACATGGTACACAGAGAACCATGTCTGGGATGTTAACATACCAGGGTACATAACCTACAGGAGAGACAGGCAGGGAGAAGAGGGGAGGGTAGCTCTCTATGTAAAGGAAGGGATAAAAGCAACTGAACAAAAGAGTAAACAGGGAGAAGAGGAGGCACTGTGGGTCACCTTGGAGACTGGAAAGGGCACCACAATCCGCACAGGGGTTGTGTACAGACCCCCATGTCAGGGGGAAGGAATGGACAAGGATATGATAGAAGGCATTCTTAGAATGGCAGAGAAAGGGGAGATACTGTTGATGGGAGACCTGAATATGCCAGATGTTAACTGGAGCACATTTGCTGCAGCCACATCCAAGAGCAGGGCCATTCTTGATGCCCTACAGGTGGCAGGCCTTAGACAGCTAGTTTCGGAACCCACTCGTGAGGGAGCAATCTTAGACCTCATACTCTCAAACGGGGCAGTGAGAGGATCTCAGATCTAGAAGTGGGTTGCCATCTGGGACAAGTGACCATCAAACAGTGTGGTTCACGTTAAACTCAGCCTACAGAGTCAAGCCACAAAAGTGAGGGTACTGGACTGTAAGAGGGCTGACTTTGGCAAGATGGAGAGTGCCTCAGAAAAGCACTAGCAAACAGGCTAGAAGGAGGTGTGGAGCAACAATGGGGAATCATCAAACTGCCATCACAGAGGCAACAAGCCTTTGTGTGAAGCAATAAACAAATCAAAATGAAAGAAAAGCCACTATGGTTCTTGAAAGAGGTGGCTGTGAAAGTCAGGAAGAAAAGATAGCATTCTGGAAGTATAGGAAACACAGAAGAAGCAGGATGAGATATCTGTACCAGTTAAGGCAGAAGGAAGCAGGAGGAAGTCAGAATAGCAAGGCCCAAACTGAGGAAAAGATAGCCAACTCAAGAGGATAAAACCTTTATAGGTACATCAGCGGCGTGGAAAGACAAAGGAGGGATAGTGAGGCTGAGCAGAATGAACGGTGGTGGGCAGAGGGGACAGTGAAAAGCAGGGACACTGAATGAATATTTCTGCTCAGTATTCACAAAAGAGGAGGGGGAAGTGCCTAATCCAATTAACAGAAGCACTCTTGATAGGGGGGTCGATCCCAGTCCTTTCACAGAAGAAAGGGTTCTGCAAGAACTCCTAAAACTGAAGGTGGACAAAGCAATGGGTCCTGATGGAATTCACCCCAGAATTCTAAAAGAATTATGGGAGGAACTAGTGAAACCACTGGCTACTCTTTTTAATAAATCATGGGAGGATGGTGTGGTACCCGAGGACTGGAGGAAGGTGGATGTGATTCCCCTTCACAAAAGTGGGATCAAGACAGAGGCAGGAAACTACAGACCTGTCAGTCTGACCTCTGTGGTAGGGAAAGTGATGGAGTCACTTCTGAAGGAAAGAATAGTTGAGTACCTAGAGGCCAGTGGAGCACAGGACCCAAGGCAGCATGGGTTCACAGCGGAAGGTCATGTCAGACAAATCTAATAGATTTCTTTGACTGGGTGACCAAAGTAGTAGACCAGGGAGGGGCTGTGGACATGGCCTACCTAGACTTTAGCAAGGCATTTGGCACAGTCCACACAAAGATTAATAGTCAAATTAACCAGCCTGGGAGTGGGGTCAGGGTGGAAGCTGGGTAAAACATTGGCTGAACAACAGGACACAGAAGGTAATTGTAAATGGAGTCCACTCTGAAGAAAGAGGGCTACTAGTGGGTACCGAGGGTTCAGTATTGGGTCCAGTCCTTTTAATGTCTTCATCAGTGACATTGCAGAGGGACTGGAAGGAAAAGTATGCATTTTTGCAGATGACACAAAGATCTGCAACAGGGTTGATACACAAGGAGGCGTGGAAAGGATGAAAAGGGACTTGGCAAGGTTGGAGGAATGGTCAGAAGTATGGCAGCTAGGATTCAATCCAAAGAAGTGCAAATAATGCACCTGGGAAACAAGAACCCAGGGAAGAATACACAATAGGTGGGGAGGTAGTAACAACAACAAAAAAGGAAAGGGACCTGGGGGTAATCATATCAGATGACCTTAAGGTGAGCAAGCAATGTGAGAAGGCAGTAGGGTGGGCTGGGGGTATACTGGGATGTATAGGGAGAGGCATCAGCAGCAGAAAACAGGAAGTTGTTATCCCTCTGTACAGACAGTTGGTGAGACCCCATCTGGAGTACTGTGTCCAGTTCTGGAGACCCCATCTCTGCAAGGACATAGACAGGATAGAGGTTGTCCAGAGGAGGGCAACTAAAATGGTGCAGGGTCTGCAGGAGAAGCCGTATGAGGAGAGACTAAAGGAGCTTAATATGTATACCCTTGAGGAAAGAAGGGATAGGGGGGACATGATAGAAACTTTTAAGTACCTCAGCGGAATCAACAAAGTCCAAGAGGGTAGCATCTTTCAGAAAAAGAGACTTGCAAGAACAAGAGGACACAATTTAAAGATAGAAGGAAAGTGGTTCAGGTGCAATGTGAGGAAGTATTATTTCACAGAGAGGGTAGTGGATGCATGGAACAGCCTTCCTGAAGAGGTTGTGGGGTCTAAAACTGTGGGAGAATTCAAGAATGCATGGGACAGACATAAAGCAATTCTTGTGGGGGGTAGGAAGAAATAGGCTGTTGATTAACTAGGATCTGCGGCCTATCCTGTAGGTAGGGAAATGGGCAGACTAGATGGGCCAAGTGGTCCTTATCTGCCGTCAAAGTCTATTTTTCTATGTTTCTATGTTTATGTGCTCAGTGGTTACAGAAAAAGCTGGCTCATGCTCAGCAGTGTACCATATGTGTGGCACGAGCTAGACATCCAATCTTGTGATACTATTGGTAGATACTCATCGATAGTATTATGACTTACTGCAATACTATTCGTGGCTGTTCATTGAGAGTATTATGAGATCTCGAAATACTATTGACAGATTTTTATGATAATATTAAGAGGTTTTTTAGTATGGTTTTTGATGGTATTATTGAGCATATCCATATATTACATATACAATAATGGATGGGGAAGTGTTCTTAATGAGAAATTGATAGTTGTCCAAGGTGTGGGATGCTACATAAACCCCGAGGGCAAAGCCCGAGGGGTTTATTAAAGCATCCCATGCCAAGGGCAACCATTAATTTCGAATTTAAGCACACTTCCCCATCTTTTATTATTTCTAATTGCTGGTCTACAATTTTTTTGCCACACTCTTTACTGGTACTCTTTCTCAGTCATGCAGGCAGACACAGACACACACACACACACACACTCTCTCTCTCACTCTGTCGCTCTGATTTTCTGTGACACAGTCTTTTTTTTTAGTTACTTTTCCTTTTTTAATTATTGTTGGTTGTTTTTTGGAGAGCTGTGTAGTTACATGGCCAAACACTTGCGATAACGCTTATCTTACTGAGTGACTTCGGAATCATTCTTGGTGGCAGCTATAGCATCGGGATGGTAGGATGAAGCAGATTTATTTTAATGTATAACTTGTGTTTTCCTTTTTCTAAAATAATAAAACAAAAGAAGCAATGATGACTCATCTGTCGACTTTCGCTAAGCTGGTAATAAACCGCCATGTTTCGGAAACTGAAAGCCCACCAGGACAACACGCGCAGCCAATTAGGGAGCAGTTTTTGTTGACTGACTCAGTGCGTGTTCCCTGTTATAACTCGGGAGTTATAACGGGAAATTATAACTTGGTCAAGCAATGGAAAAAATTGCTGACCAGTTATTATAAACCAGTAATTATCTAAAATAAAGCATGGGTACTGTTCACTGTTTCGGTGATCCAAGTTTGGGAATACGTCTGAGGCATCAGAGCTGACTGGGGGTGGAGAATTGAGCACCCCACTGGACAACATCCACCTCATGGGAATGAGGTGCTTTCTGCTACCACACAGCCTCATGGATGACCACAGATGGGGGCGTAGCTGCAGAGTGACAGGGAGGGATGTAGCTTGGCTCCAGTGTGTGGTTATTCACGTATGTGGCATGGGCACCTAAGAGTTCTAGCCAGAAGTGTCTCCATGGATTAACACAAGCAATAAAACCTCCAGTGCATGGCAGAATGGTGCCAGTACTTTCAGGCCCCATTGCTCCCAGTTCACCACTGGTGTCTAGACCATGGCTTAGGTTCTCCAGAGGGAACCTACCACACAGGGTCAATTCCCTCACCTGAGAAAATGCCTCCAGTTGACCCACTGGGACTGGGTAAGTGCTAGAGATGGGACGTGGATGGGGCTGTGAAGTTGCCTGGCTTAGGAAGGGAAGTGTCAGGGACCAAGAAACCAATAATGTGGAAACAAAAATTAAAATATGGGGCATAGTGCTGTAATCTGTGATTTTTACACATCCTTGGTGTAATGCCAATGTAAATCATTTGAATTTCATTGTCATGGTTTAGTAGATATCACACACCTCAGGTGTGTAAATAATACTGTGACATACATTAATCGCCGTATATTATTCTATATATACAGTTAAGGTCAGCAGCATGTTGCTTTCTGCGAGTGGCCAATCGGCAGATCACGTAGCAAGTGATGCAGCAAGCAATTAAAAGAACAAAAGGATGACAAATGTGCTTCTTTTCTTTTCTTTTCAACTTCATTTCCCTCTGGTCATCAGCTTCACTGGGATCTCCCTCAGATGTAGCCCTGGGTCATCGGTCATTCTCCCACCCAGCCTGAGACCCCTTCTACTCAGGTGTCCCTTCCTCCACGACTACAACTACCCACTCAGCCGGCCAACCCCCTGGCTTGTACACCCCCCAAGGTGGGGCCATCGCACCTACCTTGGCACCCTTTCTCAGAATCCAGACAGCAGGCTTGAAATGGTAGAGGAGCCAAAGGCCCAGCATGAGCAGAGTCTAGTGTTGAGTGTGGGGGCCGACTTGCAAGGCCCGTTGTCGTCCTCCTGGGGGCTAGAGTTTTTCCTTTGTTTGAGCTGGTTCCCCCTTGAGGTGTGGGCATGCAACGGCATCCAGCATGTGACAGGCACACTCCCACACCTGCCCGCAAGATGTCCTGCCGCATCTCCCCCATTAGATGTGCCTCCCCAGCTGCAGTGCTCCCAGTCTCCACTGGGAGCCACTAGATCTGCAGAGTCCAGAGCCCACCCACCCCAGGAGAGGAGAGGAGAGCAGTCCTCTAGATGCTCAATCCTCTCCGTCCCCGACTGACCCCCCAGTGCCCCATGTCTGATCCTGAACATGGATTGCTGGCGTGGCACAAGGTAAGGCAGATGCCTCAGCCCTCAGCACCACTGGGCTGGCCTGCTTTTGTTCTTTTAATTGTACAATGCCATACAGTGCCATGATCTGCCATCTGCCATGGTATGGTAGAGCAGCATGCTGCTGGCCATGACTTTATCAAGGCTATTCAGTAATGCCTGCTCTTGTCAGCTATTATTCAGTCTCAGAATTACACATAAAAAACAGTTATAGCCTAGCCAGTTACAGTGCCCAGCACTCTACAGCAAATATTTCAGGCACAATAAATGTAATCAGCACTTTTGAAACTGGATCACTAAATCTATTTTTGGCATGGAAAATGCTAAATATTAATAGGAATGCTGCTTTCTCTTGTGTAGCAACAGTGGTGAGTGTTCTTCTGGTTTGTGGTAAGGAGTAAATAGGCATTGATAAATATTTTTAATCTAAGTATTTATTCTCCTGGTCATATGTTACCACTCCAGTATCAGCTACCTCACAGCCCTCACAGCTCCTTACCATACCCTGGGGTCCTTCAAGTCCTCACAGCTCCTTACCATACCCTGGGGTCCTCCAAGCCCTCACAACTCCTTACCATACCCTGGGGTCCTCCAAGCCCTCACAGCTCCTTACCATACCCTGGGTCCTCAAGCCCTCACAGCTCCTTACCATACCTGGGGTCCTCCAAGCCCTCACAGCTCCTTACCATACCCTGGGTCCTCCAAGCCCCCACAACTCCTTACCATACCCTGGGGTCCTCCAAGCCCTCAGAGCTCCTTACCATACCCTGGGGTCCTCCAGACCCTCACAGCTCCTTACCATACCCTGGGGTCCTCAGCCCTGCATCACCACCTTACATACACCTGGGGTCCTCCAAGCCTCACAACTCCTTACCATACCCTGGGGTCCCAAGCCCTCACAACTCCTTACCATACCCTGGGTCCTCCAAGCCCTCACAACTCCTTACCATACCCTGGGGTCCTCCAAGCCCTCACAACTCCTTACCATACCCTGGGGTCCTCCAAGCCCTCACAGCTCCTTACCATACCCTGGGGTCCTCCAAGCCCTCACAGCTCCTTACCATACCCTGGGGTCCTCCAAGCCCTCACAACTCCTTACCATACCCTGGGGTCCTCCACAGCTTGCTCCCGCCTTTGTGGTTAGGATGAGCTGATGCTGGATTTGCATTTTGTGAATATGCTGGAATCTGGTATTTTAGACACCGATGAAGCATTTTCAAGTGAGCTCAGTTTCTCATCAGCACTTTGTCAGGGTGCAGCACTTTTTACAGGGAGCGCACATTGAGCCTTCCCAAGTTGCTAACAAGACACACAACTTGCAGCAGCCAAGCAGCGATGCTGATGAGAGAGAACTCCTTGTGCTACACACATCTCAGTGTCATTTCCAGCTCACACAGGGGATGGACCTGTGGTAGCAGTGCCTCCAGCTATGGAGGAGCTCTTTTTATGTGAAAAAGAGTGACTTCTAAAGCAGTAAACTTTTGAAATCATTAGAAAATCATGCATTATCATTCCAGTTAGCTAATTTGCACCATACTGAACTGTAGTTATAAACAAGCAGGCTAGTGAAATCCTGCTGAACAAGCATACACAGTGTTAACGTGCACTGACAGCTGCCGACTGGAGCAGGTGGAGGAGGATTTTTGAAAGATTTTGGCAAATATTGTTTTACTCAGTGCTGGTGGTGTAGTGGGCATATAAATCTACAGTATATATTATGTATTTCCCCCTGCAGCAGGATCAGTGCAGATTTAATTCAAAAGAGTAAAGGAACAAATACCAGCACACTGAATTGCAAATAACGTATTTTTAATAACATACCACCACAAACACCATCAGGTCCAGAACACAGAAAACCTGACTCTTTTTTTTTTAGAAGAGGAGGAACTGGTTGGTTGGCAATTACGGAAGCATGACCGGAGAGTCCACTTCTAGAAGTAGCAGCAGCAGGCATCCCGCAGCCAGAATTCAACACTTCAACAGAAAGAAAAAAGGGACTACTACTGAGGAGATGGCAGCCTTGTTAGCCTGGAGAAAAATTAAGAAATAACTATTAAGAAAGCAGATGAGGGGGATCTAGCATGCTAAATGCACATGGATGTATTACTGAAATTAAAAGACAATTGAGTAATGTAAACTTTTACTGCAAGCTGCAATCAGATCCTACCCTAAATTTAAAAAAAAAGATTGACATGTTCTTAACTGAAGTACATTTGCAAGGCATTATTACTACAGAAGAGCTAGATTTCTTGACAGTAAACAACCAGTTAGGGCATGTATTTATATTTTGCACAAAATCCTTAAGAACCTGTTTGATACCCAGGGTGCCCAATTGTAGCAGGCATAGGCTCACTTACAGAGACCCTTTCAAAATGTGTGGATGCACACATTAAAAAGTATGTCTGATGTTCACAGTTCTATGTCAGAGATACCATGCAGATATTGGGCACCCTGGGGGACATGCTGCTAGAACAAGATTGGTTCATGGTATCTATGGACATTACATCATTGTATACTAATATTTTATTTATTTAATTGTTTTTATTTTGTTTTTGATAACGGGTAAGTGCACCCGACATAGAAATGCCTATTTCAGACATGGCCCAGGACAGGACAAATGTGAACATCAAAAATACAAGTACTACTGTGATACAGGACAACAAGAGTACAATTCATAGCTATTTTCCAGAAACATCATCATTGTACAAAATATGTGCATGTAGCATACATTTTAAGCACAGCACTGAGAATGCAAGCTATACAAATTAAAAACAAGGATGTACACAGAAACAGATTCCAAAATAATAACAAAAAATAAGGTAGGGCAGTATACATGATGGGTGAGCTACCTAAGTGCTTAGATCAAAAGTGGGTGGGGTGGGGGTTACAACTAATATCTGAAGCAGTTCATATGGAGCAGTTTACAGAGTACACAGAGCAACAGATATAGACAATGTTAGGCAGAGGAAGCATGGCAAAGTTGTACAAAGGATAAGGTAAGAGATAAGCAGAGTTACGTGCAGGGGGAGAGCAGGCAAGAGCCCAAATGTGAGGGACAGGGGACTGGAGTTCAGAAGCAGAGAGCGGTGGTGAGGGGAAATCACAGAGGAAATCAAGGAGGATGGAAACAGTTGCATGAGTCAGATGATATGAGGCAAGTATGTAGCATCCTTTTGAAACTGTCATGGCTTGGAGAGAGCCTGAGACCTGTTGATAGAGAGTTCCAGAACTGGGATGCAATATGGGAGAAAGCCTGGATCCCCATTAATGTTTTACATCTTGGTATACTTAGAAGGGTTAGATCCCCAGATCTAGTATTATAACACGGGTTAGCTGATATCAGCATGCTAGTGAGAGAGGACGGGATGCCCGTATGGATGATTCCATCTATAAAGCAGCCAAAGGATAGAGATCGATGGGCAGAAGGAGAGGGCCAGTGTAGATCACTGTAAAGCTTACAGTGGTGAGTGAGGTGGGGAGATGCTAAGGCATAATGGCCTATGCTGTTGTAGGTAGAATCCCACTTTAGAAGGTTAGATTTTGCAGCCAGCAAAGGTTACCTAGCAATAGGCAAGGGAAGGGAGTAGAACACCCATATCCCATATGAAGGGGGATTAAAAGCCTTAGAATACCATCTTGGACAAGATGAAGAAATGACAGACATCAGAAAGTATTTAATCCTAGAATGTGCAGAGCATGTCTTAAAAACGAACAGCTTTATGTTTCAGGGCGAGTTTTATCTCCAGACCAAGGGCACAGCCATGGGAGCCAGCTTTGCCCTTATTTACACAAACCTCTTTTTGGGACGTAGAAAATGTCTATAACAGTAATGTCAATCCTTTTTACGATGGGATTGTCATCTGGTGTTGATATATAGATGAGATTTTCATGGTGTGGCATGGAACTAGGGGTAAACTGGATGATTTCATTCAATACTTGGAGAACAGTTATTTGAATCTTAAATTTATTGTGTGATGTGACTTGGAGAGTGTTTCCTTTCTAGATCCTGAAATACATAAAAATTTGGATGAAACATTACTTACTAATTTATTCAGAAAGGAAACTGACTGCAACTTACTGCATGCCTCTACTTGCCACCAACTCCATTTTATTAAGAATATTCCCAAAGCCCAATTTTTAAGGGTCAGGAGGAACTGTACTGATTTAAGTGACCATGTGATCCATGGAACAGAATTGTGTCAATGCTTTCTGGACAGATGCTATAATGTTGGGGTGGTGGACAAATCTTTTCCGGAGTCTTTTGATGTACATGATAAGGAGCTATTAACAGTGAAAGAGAAGCAGACTGAACAACAAAGGATGCATTTTGTTACAACATATACAAGGCATTCTAAAGAAATAGAGAATGTAATCAAGGAGAATTGGTGTATTCGTCAGATGGATCCACTTCTTAAAGAGGCAGTATCAGCACCACCCGGGGTAGTGCATAGGAGGGGCAGGATCCTAGGTAACTGTTTAACTGATAGCTACTAGCCAGAGTATAAAAGTAAGATGGACGGTTGCTGGTTGAACTGTCCTTGTGGCACATACCCTTGTGGAAATTGTAAATTTTGCCCCTCCATTCTGAAGTCAAAACCCTTCACTATAGTGAATTCAGTAGAAAGCTACAATTCTAAATCCTTTTTAGTGGTGTAACTCCTAATTTGGTCTTTTTAGCTGTTTGTGAGTGTGGAACCTTCTATGTGGGCAAGCCTACTGTGATGTTTAAAATATGTATTGGTGAACATCTGCGTAGTATTGCGGGGGAAACATTAAAAATGCTTTGGTCCAACACTGTAAGAGGGGTAGACCAACAAATGTGAACCATACTTTCAGGTTTGTGGCATATAGCAGGTGTGTTTGGGTCCTAGAAGGGGGGAGGGGTGATTGGTGGAACCCATCCCCCTGTCGATGCACATTAGTGTGAAACCGGTCAGGGTTTCTGTGTTCTGGACTTAATGCCATTTGTGGTGGTATGTTATTAAACACATTTTATTTATAGTTGAGTGTGCTGGTATTTGTTCCGTTACTCTTTTGATATTTTATACCCTGCACACTCTTTGGTGGTTGGAGTGGTTTTTGATGTCTTCTTCCAGATTTAATTTAGTAGATTTGGAAAGTTGCAGGAAAATTATAAAGGCTTTATTTGACAGATATTTTTTCTACTTAACTACTGCTGGTGGTGCAGCAAAACGCATATATCTATCTTTGTTATTCTTTGCTATCTGAGTGTGCCAGTCAGTGAGTGAAAACTACAGTACACTGCTCTGTAAGAGCTACTCTCAGTAGGTTGGTGTATGATTTTATTGGGGTTGGTAGCTTGGTGGCGTTGCTGTTTTCTATCACATTGTGAGTCATACAGCACTTTTGTCCACTCCATGCACTGGATGTGTGTGTCACATGGACATCTAAGAATCATCAGTTACTATTATGTGTCATGACTGTTAGCATCCACTGGTAGCAACATTGTGTTATCTGTGGTGTGTGTGTGTCATCGATGCATGTAGAAAAGAAGACAAGAAGAATAGGATGAAAAACCGATGCAGGGGAGAAGAAAGGAGCAGATAAATGTTCCAACGTGCCAGTTCAACCAAATAAAAGTTCAATGAGTGGTGGTGGTGGAGAAGGTGGGGTCATGATGAAACAGGGACTGGGAGTCATGGTCATGGAGCCTGTGAGGACAAGAACTACTGGGTGCAGGACAGGACAGCTAAAGAAATTATAATTCAGTATTCCCCAGAAATCCACAGGTACACCTCCCACTGAAGGGCAGGCAGCAGTCCCTGTAGGTCCAGTGCATTTGGCGATGAAACCATACTGAGCAATCCAGATTCAGTTCCCCCCTCTTCATTCCACAAGTGCTTCCAGTTTCCTTGCTCATGACAGAAGTGATCCAGCTAAAAATGTAAAGTGTAGTCCCACAAAAACATCCTGCTTTCACTACCAAATTCCTCAAAGCCCCCCTCCCCAGTCACTAGTTGTTGACAAAAATAACATGAGGGAAGGGATTCAATCAGAAAGCACACATCACATTTCACAACTTCAGTTTCACGATTCATGTTTTCCTGGCACATAAATACAAATTTGAAATAATAATAACTCCAAAATAAAATCACGTCATAGGATGTTATATCAGATTATACCAATGGAGAGTCAGGCATCACAGTATATTGTGATTTAGTAATGTCCAGTTTGCAAATTTCAGATTTTATATTATCTTCTTATTATATCTGCTGTCCTGCCCAATGCCATGTGAAGACACATCATTTCACAGCGACTGAAAAATAGAAATCATCTTGCAATTATTACCTCCGTACCTAATTCCTCTCAGGAAGTACTTCCTGGCTTCCATCACCACCAGTCTCCTGCACCTAAAAAAATAAACAGATCCTCCACATTTTGGTAGCATTTTACAGGTAACAACATGAATCCACTGAATAATGTTTTTGTTCTGCATATAAATAGATCACATTTAATAATAATAATAATAACTACTAATAATTACATTAAAATAAAAAACCATTGAAAAATGCTGGCCTCAGAAAACAATACATAATGTTCACCATTATTTATTATCCAGTATATAAAATGTATGACATGAAAATAATAGAAGCAATAAGGATATGAAATAATCATAATACAAAAATATAATTGTAAAACCTACAGCAGTGCAAAGGAGAATATAATAACTGTCATGAGGTAAAACAGAGTGTTGGAGCCTACAGGGAGGAGGTAAAAGCCTTGAGGTCAGCTAAAATCCAGATTAAGTATTTGTTGTATTGGTCTTTGTAAGAACAGATCCAGAAGCAAATGATTTGACACCTTTTATTGGACCAACATAGATGTAACAAAAAGAACAAAGCGCTATAGCTTTTGGACCAACAAGTCTTTCATCAGAAGTGTAATGACAGTTATTTAGAAAAGCCAATACTTTTAACACTCAGATCCTGCAGAAAAAAGCAGAACAAATCCCCACTGGTTCAACATACTTATTTAAAAAAAACAGAAGAAGATGTCAGAGCAGCTTAACAGTACCATTTCATCTTTAGCTGAGAGGGTCTTAGGGTCAGAGATGCTTAGTGCAGAAGACATACAAAGAATTCCACTGCTTATTAATTACACTGACTTTCAGAATGAGATAACAACTACTTGAGCAGAGGGTTCTTAAATAAAACTATGAGTGTCACAATGTGTATAAGAATGCAGTTACTGAAAAGCTATCCAAAAGCAAAAGCAATAAATGTTTGAGAGTATAGTTGGGTAATGGGTCCAGCTACGTTTTACATTTCATACAGTGTGTAACTATTGATCTTTTTAGGAAAACTTTACTGGTTACTCTTTGTATGTCATATATAGATGATTCTTGTAGTCTTATCTTGTGGTGCTTGTTTTTAACTTACAATTTTAGTATGTCTAACCCAGGTGGGGGCTGCTTTTCTGTAACTGCATTTTTATACACATTGTGACACTCACAATTTGATTTAAGAGCCCTCTGATCAAGTAGTTGTTATCTTATTCTGAAAGTACCTCTAAGTCAATTTAATTTATATGCAGTGGAATTCTTTGTCTTCTCCACTAAGCACATCTGACCCTTAGACGCTCTCAGCTGAAGGTGAAATGGTACTGTTAAGCTTCTTTGACATCTTCTTCTGTTTTTTTAAATGAGTATTTTGAACCAATGTTAGTCCAAAAGCTAAAGCACTTTGTTCTTTTTGTTACATCTACATTGGTCCAATAAAAGGTATCAAATCATTTGCTTCTGGATCTGTTGAGTTCAGTTAGGAATAATAACTATTACTATAGCTCACACTAGATCATGGCAGCTTTAGCCAACAGCGCCTACCACAAGTTAGTTACAGTAATTCATATTCATTGCTGACTTCAAGCCCCCCCATTTGTAGTCTGTGTTACCAAATGCTGATTACCGCATTGGGAGCCAAAGTGATGCAACTGAATTGTCGAAGCCAAATCAAATTTTCAGGTCACAAGTTGAAGAGAAACTGAAATTGGCTCTGGCCCATTTCTCCCAACCTTACTTTGCAGTACTTTATGAAGGCCTCACTCCACCAACACAGGATCTGGCATAGGGTATTGAGCAGTCAAGACTGCTGTCATGGTTATCCTGGCTACTGACATTTTAATGCTGTTTCATCTTAAAGGTGAACTCTCATCATTCCTCAAGCAAAAACATGGGACCTATAGGTTCTAATTAGGTAAAACACACCAGTGTGATGTTTATAAATAACCTACAGTTCTCTTATTTGTACTTTATCTGGTTGATCCTGTGACCCTCCACTCACCATTATTATTCCAGAGTCCCCCACAGCAAGCCCTTTGATGATGAGACTGACAGGCTCAGCCGTAGGGTACTCCTATGTGAAGGTACAGTCACAAGAAAATAACAAAAGATATACAGCACATGTTTTTGCTTCTAACTCCAGCATCAATCAGCTGAGGAAAGCACAGGATCAACCAGATAAAGAACGAACAGCATATCTGAAAGTTATTTATAAACATCAAAACTGGTGCATTTTTCCGGATCAGGACCTATAGGTCCCATGTTTTTGCCTGGGGAATGGTGAGAGTTCTCCTTTAAACCATGTAGCCCCCAGCTTCCTTGATGTCACATAGACACCCATAATGGGCCTGCGTGAATGAAGCCACATGTTCTGCAAGTGAGCATGTTCTCCAGCCTTCTGCAGGGGTTAAAATAATGACTGTGTTTTCCTACCCGCCCTGGACTGTGACAAATTACTATAAGCAGCACTTTCCCAGCCTCTCTGCACCAGCATTAGAGACCCACTTCCACTACAGTTGGACCACTGGGTGGCCTATGAATAGTTTTTCAAACAGTATTGCATTAAAAAAGGAAGGTAATCATGCCACACCAGTGGCCTCGTGCCACGCCAGCTATCCAAGTTCTGGAATGACCTTGGGTCTTTGGGGTGCCAGCACGGGGGGGAGGCAGGATTGAGCTGCGGCTCTTCTTTCTCAGATGGAGGGGGCACTCTCCCGCAGTCCCACCATCACTGGTTTGAGGCCTAGTGGTGGTGCAGGTGGATAGGAGTGACCAGTAGAGTGGGACATCCTATAATGCATGGCGTGCGTGTGCCTTCACATGTACACACTCACACCAAGAATGCGTAGGTGAGTGTGAAAACCAGGGGAAAAACTCCATAAATACATAATGAAAAAAAAAAGGAAGGTAAAATGGTCTATAATATTTCAGTTTATCTGGTGCACTGCATTTATCCCTGGCCAGATTCGATCACTGCCTGCTGGACTAAAAAATATAAACAAATAAAAATCAACCAATAGGCCAAAGAGGCAGATCTCTGTGGTATTGCTAATACAAGTCTTGGTTATGATCAGAAGATTTATCACAGTGACTACTGCACTGACCCTTAAACTATGCGATACATGTTTGTTTATTAACAGGAGATAACAGAGCCATTGATCTGAAGCCAAAGCTAGTATAAAGTGTCTGTTTTTGCTATCTGTAAATTAAAGGGACAGAAGCCTTATTTCTGCACACTTAATGCCTTAACTATAACTTTTAGTTTCTTTTGCTGGGAACACTTGCCTTTTCATTTTGCACCACTGTAACTGTCTGTTAGAACTTGAATGTGCAATATTGTGAAAAGAAAGTGTTTTCTTTCTACCACACAGGTCTAGAGAAGGGATACATATGATTCTATATCAAGGAAGGCAGACTTCATTAATTTGTAACTGTGGTGTCAAATGAACAGATTGCCTTTGGTTCCCCTTGTCTGTCCTTATCAGATGCTGAAGAAAAGCTTGTCTTTCGAAACCAATACCATAATGTCATCAGCAGAACATGCAACCTGCAAATGCTTGCAACACTAGTAGAAGAGTGACCTTAAATCCTCATCTCTCCAAGTGGCTTAATGTCTGTTTTGGTTTCATTTGGTATTAATGTCCCCCCCTCAAGATGTTATCAGCTTTCACAGTACAACACCTTTGTCATGATGATGTAAGAATCTTTCCTTCCCCAGCAGGTCTGGTTCAAGTAATGGAAATTAAAGGACACCTGAACAAGCTAAAAATTCCACCTTCCATACCTGAAACCAGAAGTCTTGTAAATAGGTATTGGTATCATCCTGATAATTTCAGGTTTCTCCAGGTTCATTAGGTATAGTTTCACTGGGATTTAAGAGTGCTGATATTGACATAACCACTGCTCTTGCCTTTTGTAAAATAGCCACTGATGTAATTACAAAATTATATCATTGATGCAAGACAGATCAAGGGGCAGTGCCAGTAGCACTGCACATCACTTACAGACACAGTGGAAGTATTGAGAAACTGTTAACATAACACTGCATGACATCCCCTGCTGGAAGGTGGGGTACTGCATAGACAAGGGATTCTGGGGGGAGGCAAGGCTACTGTGCATGAGTGTAGATTTACCAGAGTCTCCCAAGGAGGCCACCAGATGGAAGCACTCCTAGTGGGTGAGAGCAGGGCTACAGGACACAAAGTGCTAGGGTGGGGAAGGGAGCTTGTGATAAAGTGGGAAGAAAATAGGGCAACTAGGCCAAGTGAGGGGGTCAGATTGAATAAATAATACAAGTTGCTGGTACCTTCCCAAAAACTTTCTAATTTAGACTATGCAGATTGTTTTTTTTTTTTGTTCATCTTTTTCCAGCCTTTATTACTAAAGATACATACATGAAACCAGTATGCCACTTGCATTTATTTTATTTATTTATTTATTTTATTTATTAAACTTTAGGATTACAAATACCTTTGAGCAAGAACGTCTCATTTACAAAGGTTCCATGTCAAAGGATGTAGGGTAACATACATACAAAGGAAAATGACAATTACATTCTTAATACGCAAAGTGGACTTAAACATGATATATACAGTAATTAGTGGAGACAGACATCAAAAGCCAGCTAGCATTGGTTATCAAGGTGAACTGTATATGGGATAGGAGGGAGTCAGAATGAGGCCAGCAGGCTAAGGGCCATTGTAGGAGGGTAGAGATGGATAGCAAGAGATGGTGTGGGTGGGTTGGACGTCTCGTGTCAGCCTAGAGGGGAGGGGTGGGTAAAAGGTGGGGAAGTTGAGGCTGGTGAAGAAAAGGTTGATGCAGTATGGCCAGTTTCAGTTAACCAATGACTAAAGTATGAGGTGAGTACCATTGTTTAGGAGAGACAATCAAACTGTGTGGAAGAGGTGAAGGATAGTTGTAGCTCCCTTTTGAATAGACCAAGAGTCCCAGCTGCAAATGCTTCTTTGTTAAGGCTATTGTACTACTGAGGAGCCCTGTGCAAGAATGACCTCTGACCCATGGAGGTCCATCATCTGGGGGCATGGAAGGTCTGTTGGTGAGTTCTCCATGTAGGCTGGGTGCTGCTGTAGGCAGTAAGGAGTTTTGCCACTCCTGGTGACATGTGCCCTAGGAGAACTTTTTTGGTGAGAAGACAGGTCTGGTATTGTATTCTACTAAGGAGTGGTAGCCATCTGACCTGAGCATATAGGTCACAGGTGTGCATTAGGCAGGTGTCACCTGTTAGGAGCCTACAAGCTTTATTGAGAGTCACAGATATCCTCTGGAGAGCGGTAGGGGAGGCAGAGCCATAGATGACTAGACCATAGTTAATAATGGAGGTGACAAAGTTATTGATGGCCAGTCTAAGGGCTTCAGGGGTCAGGCAATGCTTATGCTTGTGGAGCAGGCCAGTCCGTACATTGGCGGCCTTTGCTACATTACCAATGTGGTGCGAGTACGAGAACCAGCTGTCCACGGTGATGCCAAGATATTTAAACTCAGGAACATGTTCAAGTGAGGCCCCTGCATGGTTCTTGATGTTGAGGGGCAGAGGCTTGTACTTGCTCCTTTGATTGTAGAATGTCATGACCTTGGTTTTACTATAGTTCAGTATATGTTTGTGAGAGCTAAACCAATCTTCAACATGCCTGAAGTCGCATTGTAGTTGATTCCCAAGCTGTCTAGTATCTCGATCCCTGGTAAACAGTACTGCATCATTCGCATAAAGTAATATTCTTTGTTGGAAAATGCTAGCGAGACCATTAAGGAAGAGAGAAAAGAATAATGGCCCCAGTATAGACCCCTGGGGGACACCTGACAGAACTGGTGTTTCATCAGAGGTTACTCCAGCAATCCTGACACATTGTACCCTATCCCCAAGATAACTAGCAAACCAGAGCAGAGAATCAGTGGACAGCCCGAGGGTGGACAGTTGATTGAGGAGGAGTGGGTGGTTAACGGTATCAAAGGCCTTCATTAGATCAATGAATACCGCCCCTCCACAAAAGCCTAGGTGTTGTGGAGGAAACTGGTAAATTCCAACAGTGCCATGGTGGTACTATGCCCTTTTGGAAGCCATGCTGTTTGGGGCATAGGATTTCATACTTGTCCAGGAACTCTACAAGTTGGTCAGAGACTATTCATTCCAATGCTTTTGACGGGGGATGGAGATGGGCCTGTAGTTGGTGTGCAGTGACTTGTCTCCACTTTTGTGCACAGGTGTGATAGTAGCCTGTTTCCAGAGTGATGGGTATTGACCCAGACTTAAAGATAGATTAAAGATCTTTGTCAGAGGTTCAAGGATCTCATCCAGGACTAGTGTAAGCAACTTCAGGTCAAGGGAGTCACCACTGTAGCTGGTGTTGCTGATGGCCTCGCATATATAGGCTTTGGCAAGGTGCATTGGGATCTCTTTGAAGAAGAACTGTGGAGCAGAGTATGCTTGGGACGCAGCTGAAAAGGTGGAGTTGGAGGTGGGGGCATTGAAAAAATTGTGTGGAAGGACATTGCTCAGGTTGAAGAATGCATTGTTGAACATGTTGGAGATGGTATTTAGGTCAATCGTAGGTGTACCAGCAATGTGAGCATAGTGGGCGGCCCCTTAGCTTCCTTACCTGTGAGGTCCTTCAGGTTATTCCAACATCTTTTCCCATCACCCCAGGAGTTGGAAAGTGCCCCCTTAAAGTATTTGCTTTTAGCCTTCTGTATAGCTCGGGTACAGCAATTTCTTGCTGCTTTGTATTGTTGGATGACCCATTTTGCTGCTGTGGCTTGAGCACATTGCCAGAAGTGGTCCCTTTGTTTGAGCTGTGCTATGAGCTTAGAGAATATCCAGGGGTTAGACCTGCCTTTGACCTTCTTCTTTAAAAGTGGTGCATAGGTATCACAGGCCGCAGTGAAGTAACTGATGAACAGTTCCAAGGCTTTGTTTATGTCCTTGAGAGTGCCAATTTTAGACCAGTCCAGCCTGCTTAGATGAGATTTTAGCAGGTGCAGTTGCCCTTGCTTGAGCACCCTGGTGTATATTATTTTGGGGGGGGGGCTTGGTGAGGCTGTTAGTCCAAAAGCAGATTACGGGTGAGTGGTCACTCATGGAGTCTGGTAGAACAGTCACATTAGTGATTCTTTCAGTGTGGTTTGACAGTATCCAGTCAATTAGGGTGCTGGTCCCTGTCATGTAGTTGATTCTTGTGGGTGAGGGGACAAGCTGTGTGAAGTGCTGAGCAGTGATGGTATCCTTATAGATGCAGACCTCAGGTGAGAGCCAGTTGATGTTAAAATCACCCATAATTATGGTCTCCATGCTAGGGCGTAGTCCCTTGAGGCCTTCCATTAGGTTATTGAAGCCAATGACCCGGTCCTTTGGGGGAATATATACGGAGACTATAGTGAAACTTTTGTTATGGGCTCCTAGGAGAACTCTGATAACAAGGACTTGAGTTGGGGATCCTGGGCTAGGAAAGGGGATAGCGTGTCCCATGATAGTATCTCTCAGGTAGATGACGCAGCCACGACCGCGCTTTGAAATTCTGTCCTGCCTGAAGATTGAGTATCCAGGAATTGCAACCACAGAGTCAGGGATCTTGGGGGTAAGCCATGTTTCGATGACAAAGAGGATGTCAGGATTGTGTTGTTGGATCCAGGTATGAAGGCTATAGAGTTTGTTAAGGAGGCTACAGACATTGATAGATGCCAGCGTGAGAGACCCCATTGTTCTATTCTGGGGGTGGGCAGACAGACCAAGAGGTCCAGGATTAGGGTGAACATTTCTTGAGAGGAGAAGTAGCATTAAAAGAAGTCTTATGAGAGAGGTTTTGAGAATTTTGATGGCTTGCTTGTTTGTTAGACGTCTGAGTGCCTTGGTGTAATGATGCAGGGGATATCCTGCCTTTTTGCATAGAACTGCTGCTGCAAGTAGGTTCTCCAGTGGGCTAGTCATTTGAGGCTTCAAAACATAAACAGTAAGCCAAAGTGGGGAGCAGAGGGACGTGAGATAATTATGTTGAATCCCCGTTGTCATACCAAGAGCTGTAAATGGTATTTGCTGGCATGTTGATGAGAAGAGGTATCCTCATGTGGAGTGGGACAGAGCAGCACAATCATTAGTGCAAGTAACACTGTGGGAAGTAGGTTTAACGCTGTCATGGTTTGGGATAGGAGGGAGGCAAAGACTGGCTAAGAGGGGGAAGAGAGAGAGAGAGAGAGAGAGGAAAAAAAAGAGATCAGCTATTGCAAGTATGATTGGATGAGGCTAAGGGTACTGTAACGGACTGATTAAGCAGCCCAGAGTGGGAGGGGTTAGGGTGTATTTCAATGAGGCCTGGGAGGGGGTGGGACAAAATAACAGTGTCCCCAAAAGACCTGAGAAGCTGAAATGCTTCGGGAAGTTGAAGAAAGGCAGCAGTCTGTGTGCCCACCAATGGCTAGAGTGAAAGAATTGTCCTGTCCAATCGCAGGACACTGGCAGCAGCACCGCACCAATCGGAAAGCAGCCGCGAGTATGGATCTTCCAAGGCCTTAGGTGGTTGTACCTGGAGTCAGGATCTGGTGAAGGGTTCCAGCGAGGCAGCCAGAGGATGCTGCAAGAGTCGGCATAGTAGCCGTGGAGTGCCACTTTTGGCGGTGTTACCAAAAATTCAGCCGGGGATCCAAATGAGGCCAAAAGGGAGAGAAGGATTAATTTAACCAAGAGTTATAGTAAGGATGGGCAGGAGGCTGGCGGTAGTCCGACAGCAAGGGTGGGGGTGCTAAAACAGAATTAACTATGAATGGGCAAGGAAAGCTTAGGGTGGGATGGAATGACAAAGGGGCTGCGGTGCAAATTAAGTAAATGGGAGGACAGGAATCCAGTAGGGGAGGGTAGGAGGCAAGAGCTCAGGTGAAATAAGGACTTTCTGAGGGGGAAAAAAAAGAAAATGGACAGAAATGGGATGGGGGCAGGAGCTATGGGGGGGTCTGGAATAACAGTGGTTCAGACTGTGTCAGAGTTACAGGAGGGAATTGAGAGAATGCACGAGGACAATTTAGAGAGAGAGAGAGAGTCAGGCAGCAGCAAACAATTTACAGGAGCAAAATTGCACAGTTGAATAAATTGACAAGGCATTTCTTTTCTCCTGCTGCTTGTCTGCACATATAAGTCCTAATCTTTTGTTCCAAGCACTACAATTCCACAGCATATTGTGATGTCAGGAGGATTATTACATCATGTGGTGCTGATGGGAAGCAGATGAGGCCCTGCAGATAAACTAGGGCACAGTGCCAACATTAGGCTTGGGCAGACTGTATGGGCCACTAGGACTTTATCTGCCATCATGTTCTGTGCTGCTATGTTTCTATTTAAAGCAGGCTTTATTTTGTGTGTACTCTCTCTATGTCATAAAACTCATGACTTTAGCAGTAATCTTCTAAACATGAAGATTAATATACACATTATGACTCTGAGAAACATCAGGCTAAAAATAAACTGAGGAAAGAGACCACCTGATACATTTCTGTGTGTTGCTCTCTAGTTTGCTTTAACATGATAAATGTTTTATTTAGAACATAAGGAATACAAAAATACCATTGAGCATGAATTAACTTCCAATGGTGTCCTTTTCATGTAGCAGCAGCACAATAATTTGTTACAAATCTTGAAATACAATAAAAATAAGACAGCAGTGTGCAATCAGTCATACCGTATTAAATACTTACATAATGCATTGAAAAAGAGGTGCAATAGTCATTTACAAGTAAAAATAACGGCGAAGAGAATTGGCGTGCCTTAGTGTAAATCACACGACAGGTGCAAAAATGAAAGTGTGAGATTTGAGTCATAAGTAATTCTTTATGCAGTAGGGTCAAAATGAGGCCAATAACCAGAAATGGGGTGAAGAGATATACAGTTGGATGTGTGAATGGCTCAGCAGGTTGCATACTCGCCTCCCAGACTGGAAGATCACAAGGCTGTGGGTTCCAGCCCAACACCAGGAGCTTGAGGTCAAATCCTAATACTAACACTATAGTGCAGTGTGAGGTGGTTGTTGCACTCCTGAGGTGCCATATTTCAGATGACATGGTAACCTAAGGTTCCTTCTGCCTGTTCTGGTGGTTGTTCAGGTGGTCATTAAAGATCCCCTGGCATGGGGCAGCCTGATGGTTCTGGTAGCACTACGTGCTTCTGCACCTGCAACCATGGTTCGGGAGTGAGCCCAGGTCTGCACGGGTCAGGTGGTCAGGCTGGGGAGTGCTCGTAATCAGAATGTGAGCCAGACAGGGTGGGAGATGGCCTGTACCCAGTGCAGTAGCAGCACCTCGCAGTGAGCTAGGGAGCTTGCTCCTTCATGAGGGGTGGCACATGCCTAATGTGCACTGCTGTGTCCAAGGATGACAGAGGCTATGCGGACATCTAGGGTGAAGGGCAGGACTAAGGAGAGCAAAAAAATAGACAATATCTACAAGATGTATGTACATGGCTGCTGCGAGTGATGGCCCCCATGGTCCTCGGGTCCTGCATCATGAGGATCCCTGCCGGCCTGGTGATGGGAGGAGCAGCAATGGGACTGGTGGGGGGGGGCCCGATGGCAGGCGCAGAAGGTGGTCAGGGCTGAAAAGCTATTTAAAAAAAGAGATCAAAAAGAGTAAGGAAATTTCCCTGGTGTTCTGGCCAAATTTCCCCCATTCACTGTAAATTTTCTCTTTTATTTTAAATTTGTTAACTGGGTTAGGACACTAGGCAGAAATAGCCCTTCTTCAGGACTGACCTGGACATTTAACATCAAACAAACTTTACAAACACATGTAAAATGAAACATACAATAATGCAAATTAAATTTTACAATGACAACCATTCAAGGATAACAAATAAGCCTTAAAATGTGCTTTAAAACTTGATAATGTGGTAGCAGAATGAAGTGAGATAGGTAAGTTATTCCACAGTTTAGGAGTGGCAATAGTAAAAGAACGCAAACCATATTTATTCTTGTGAGCACATACTTCCAGCGTTTAACCCATAGTAGATTGTAGATTGTTAATGGAACTTCAAAGAGTTATTAAATCCAACATAGGGAAAGAGTGGCTAGCGTTAATAGATTGATAGACCATGCAACCCATAGAATAAGTAAATTTAAGCCTCAGGGATAACCATCCAATATTAAAATATAACATGCAGTGATGCATTTTTAAAGGTGCAGCAAGAACAAAACAGCAAATATTAATAATTGTGACAGTGAGAATGTGACTTTCCCTATGGCCATGATTATAATACAGAGAAGAGACATAGTCAATATACGGATAGCATCAAAGTACCAAGAGCAATAGCATGACGTGTTTCATAGGACAAATAATGCTTATATTTATACAACATTCCTATCTTCTGATTAATAACTTTACTAACAGCCTTCACTTGAAGATGAAAAGTCAGACTAGGGTCTAATAAGAACTCAAGGTATTTAAAGTATTCAGGTGGAACTCAAGTGCCAATGGTCTCCCGATGGTAGTTACATCCCTCTCTGGATTTCTTTAGAGCAACGCCTCTGTCAATCACAGGGTATCGACATAGGCAGTCTCATATATGCTAGACCCTCTGATCTTCCCAAATCTCTCCATGATTCCCCAATATGGTGGTCTCTCAAAGCTCTTCATCAGATCTGTTCCCACCTGGGACTAGCATTGCATAAGGATTTTTCCCAACACCTATTTGGAAACTCACATTTCAGAATAGCAAACCATATGATTCTTCTGAGCTTCTGCCCAGCCCTTGTTAGGGCTTCAATTTCATCCTTGGTCTCCCATGGAAGATTCAGTTTGGCAAATGTAGTTCAGGAGAAATTCTCTATTCCAGTTAACCATCCTTTTAAACATTTACAACTGAACAAAACAATCTCATTTCTGGGTCTGCCCTCATGGTTGGATTCTCCCAGTCCACTGCTGAATTCACTCATGGACTCGGCTGTTTTACTTCACTTGATATCCACGTTCTATGATCTTCTACAACTCCATGACCCTGCCAGACCCCATTGAACATGTTTCTATTGGAAGCATGAATTAGATCTTACTATGAGTGAGAAGGAGTGGCAACAAGTCTGGCAGCGTTTATACAAAAATGTAAAACAGGACCATCTTCGCTTTTTGCAATTCCGCATTTTAAACAATCTCTATTTCTTCCCTGCATGACTACATAGGATGGGCAGATCAGGGTCTCTGACCTGTATTAGATGTGGATATTTGCCGGCTCTTTAAAACACATCCTTTGAGACTGTGCCTCAGTAACTCCCATTTGACAAGCAATTAGGGGGGCCTTAGACCCTATGCTGGGCTTGGACTCTTATTAATTTTTTTAGCTTTCTTTGTACACCTACACTCCTGGGCATCCTTCAGGAGTGCCCACTCAGAATTCACCCTACTTCCAGCCTGAACCCTCCACATCTCTCAGGGTCTCCTCCCCCTAATGACCACAGGCAGGCTCAACCCCTGGTACCATCTCAGGGGCTGATTCAGCCCTCTGTCCGGTGGCTGACTCCCTAAGTATGAAGTGCCTTACCTGTTGTCAATGGATCGGCCATGGAGAGAGATCTGGGCATGTCCGGGCCGGCGTTTGGGATGTGGGTGATTCCCCTGGGGCCACTGTCATCTCACCGATGGTGTAGGAGGCGTTTCGTATTCTTTTCCTCTATGAGCATGGCATGCAATGGTGTCAGCATGCAGGCAACCCTCATAAATGCCTGCCTTGCTTGTCCCCTCATTTTATTGTCCCATGCATATAGTACCTCCGGTCTCCACCGGGGACCACTAATGCACTGGAAAACCACCTGAATCCCTCCCCAGGAGAGGAGAGGAGAGCAGTCCCTCGGATGCTCAATCCAGCTCCCTCCCCTGCTGACCCCTGGTGCCCAGGCTCGCTCCCGAACCCAGGTTGCCGGTGCAGCACGAGGTGTGGCGTCCAGCGTCTTACCCTCAGCACCACCAGCTGGCTTTGGACTCTTATTTTACTCAACAAATCTGTTTGGTGGGCCACTTCCCAAAGGAAATACTTGACTGCCACAAAGCCTATATGTCTCTAATTTTAGGGGTCGCCAAATTCATAAATGTAAGACATTGGCTGGATCAAATTAGTCCATCTCTAAAAGAATGGCATTCTGAAATCCTTCAAGTCCTCGAGATGGAGCAACATATCACAACATTTATGGACTGATAGGAGGTGTTTAACAGGAAGTGGGCACCATTTATGGCCCTTTTACCTCTTATACGCTGCACATAAGTTTTCCCATAATTATGGGGGGAAGAGGGAATGGGGTTATTCACATGGATCTTTGTCCAGGGGATACTCTGTCAGAGCTGTGGTGCTAGCCTCCATCTGTCTGCCTTGTATTCAGAGGTTTTCTTCTGGATGAGCTTTTTGAATCCATCTGTAATATTAAAGGTGCTCGGGGGTGGGTGATGGGGAAGTGGTGCTGGAGGGAGGGAGGAGGGAATGGGGTAGATAGATAGAATATAGTTTATCTCACTCGGCGTGGCCATGCCAATGTTCATCATAGCTCTTGCAATTGGTTGGCCTTGCAGAATCATTGTCACAGCTTTCCTGATATGTGCCTGATTTATTATATTTTTTTTGGGGGGGGGCTATTGATCATATGTATGTACTTTTCTTTATTGCAAAAATATTCAATAAAGTATATTAATTTGAAAAAAAAAAGAACCGAGGGTATTTAAATTCAGTTGCCTGTTCAATAATATTTCCAGATCCATCATGAATTAATAAACATGGTTTATCCCTAAGCATATACAAGCTACCAAATATCATAGACTTGGTTTTCTTTACATTCATAATCATTAAATTATTAGATAACCAAGTGCATAAATGCTGAAACTCAGGTTCTAAAATGCAACTAAGCTGAGAAATGGAGGAAGCCTGATAAAACAAAATAAGATCATCCACATACAAAATGCACTGACAATTATTAAAAACTGAGGGTAAATGATTAATGAACAAGGAAAACAACAGGGGTCCAAAAATGGACCCCTGAGGTTCACCGCATTCTATCACTCTCAGATTAGAGTTCACTGAGTTGATAGAAAAATATTGTGTTCTATTTATCAAGTAGTCCCCCATCCAACTTACCACATTCACAGAGAACCCCAATTCTTTCAGTCTGAGACAAGCAAGGGGTGATCGATTAAATCAAATGCCCTGGTCAGATCCACAAACACCACCCCAGTCAAAACACCCTTCTCAAAATCCTGGAGGACAGTGTCTGTGAACCTGACCAGAGCTGTACCAGTCCCATGACCACACATAAAACCATGTTGTTGACCACACAAAATATTATTAGCTTCAAGAAAACCATTAAGTTGATTAGCAACCAATTTTTCTAAATTCGTACTTAAAGGAGTCAACATTAACATAGGATGATAGACTTCAGCAAATAGAGCATTGTGTTTTTTTGGAACTGGAACCACCCTTGCACACTTCCACACTGAGGGAAAAATATGAGAACTCAAACATAGATTATAAATGGTGCAAAGAGGACCAGCAATAAATGAGGCCGCCAACTTGACAAATCTCTCATCCAAACCCTCACCACAGTCACTGTATTTGTTAGATAGCAAATATAATAGCTTCAATACTTCAGTTCTAGTCGCCACATGAAAATAGAACTGTAGTATCTTCTCGTTTAGATAAGATGAATCAAAATTAGCATCCGCTGACTCACCAGGGACAGCCAACCCAATTTGCAATAGAGATTGCAAAAGTGGGTGTCTATAGGGGAGCAAAGAAGAAAGAGGATGAGTTTGTTAAAAAAAATGTCCAGTTTATATAGTCGCGTGTCAGAAGCCAATCCAGAAATAAATTCTCTATAGTCTAGTAGTGGAATCAGTATTAAGGTAACAACTTCATTATGAACCATTTCCAAAAAAATAATCATTGCTGAAAAAACAAAAATAGCAAGAATAGTTTCTACCGGGCAGCAGTTATCTCCTTGTAGTGGGTCTTTAACTCTTAAGCCCTTCAGTTGGGGTAACCAAATGTCTCAAATCAACCTGCCACCTATCCTAAGATTTGGATTTTGGCATACGGGTTGATTCCTGTCAGTCTGGACCAAATAGCATAAAAAGGAACATAACTGAGAGTGTATCCTAAGGGAGACACCAATCGGAGTAGATACCAATTTGGGGAGAACTTTATTCATGGAATAAAGAAGAGCAATAGGGTCCAGACCCACATCCTTAATCAACTTCTTTTCTAAAATAACCCAGGAGGGAACATGTAACAGAGCTACCTCTTCTTCCAGAGTTCATAGCCACTTAAGGTATTTCCATGCATTGCTAGCCCAGTGATATAGGCCTAGATGTGGTAACCTTAGCCCCCTTTCTTCTTAGAGGCTGCTAGCTTGTGGTAGGCCCTACAAGGGGTTTCCCCATGCCAAACAAATTCAGAGATCATAGAGTGTGCTTTTTTGTACCACTTCAATGGTAGCCATAAGTAGAGCATGATAATAGGATAGAACAAGTGTGGCAGAATATTAATTTTAGTCATATTGATTTAACCCCAAAGAGAAAGGGGAAGTCTATGCCATCTACTTAAATCTTGAACAGTATTCAGTAAGGTATCAAGATTCAGTTTAATTAGCTTGGACTCACTCCTTGCCAGTACAATTCCAAGATATTTAAAAGTGTTAGAATTCCACTGCAAACCTAAATCTACTGCAACAGGTCTCTGTACTCTGGAGTTAATTGGGAATACTATATTTTTTTCTACATTTATTTTACAGTTGGATAATTTGCTATATGCTTCGATAATTTTCAGAGCTACCGGAAAGGTTTCTTGGAGATGGATCAAATGAAGGAGTATATCATCCGCATATGCAGAGATCTTGAGTTCCTGGGTTCCTAATTTTACCCACTATATAAATGGCTCTTGTCTAATGCTACTAAGTAGAGGTTCAAGATATAAATTAAAAAGTAAAGGAGAAAGGGGGCATCCTTGCCTGGTTCCCGAGAGTAATGGGACTACCGAAGAAAAATATCCCATTACAGTATAATCTGGAGGTAGGGTGATTATATAAGGAAAAGACACTTTTAATAAATGGTAAAGGAAATCCAAATTTTTCCATTGACAAGTACAGAAACTGCCAGTCTACCCTGTTGAATGCCTTCTCCGCATCCAGAGACACGTGCCCACATGGAATATTCGAATCCCTGAATGCAGAGAAGACATGCAACAGTTTCCGCATATGGTCAGAGGCCATATGCCCAGTCATGAACCCAACCTGATCATTATGTATAATAAAAGGCATAACTTTGGCAGTTCTTGTCACAAGAATTTTAGCCAGGATCTTAATACTAACATACTAAAATGCCAGCAGAATAGGCCTAATGGTCTTTCGTGTCTGCTCGTTTGGTCAGCCCCCACCCTGGGTGCTGACCTTGCTTCCCCCCTCGTCTTCTCTGGCTTCTCCCTTCCCAGTTCCGGATATTCTTGCTGCATTGGATTTTGCTTCCAGAACCCTTCCCCTGTACCTGTCCCACCCCCTCTTGAACCCCTCCACTGTCTCTGCCTCCACCAGCCCCCTACGCAGCGCATTCCATGGCTCCACCACCCTCTCAGTGAAGTAGCACCTCCTCCTTTCTCCCCTGAATCTTCCCCCCTCCAGCTTCCACCCATGCCCTGTAGTGGCCCCCTCCTCCTTCCTTCAAAGCACCCTGACTGTTTCTCCCCTATTTACCCTCTTCATGTACCTGAAGACCTCTATCATGTCCTCCCAGACCCTTCTCTCTTCCAATGTGTACATATTTAGCTCTTCAAGCCTCTCCTTATAGGTCCTGTCCCCCAAGCCCCAAATCATTTTGGTTGCCCTCCTCTGGACCCTCTCCAGGAGGTTAATGTCCCTCTGTAAGTGTGGCCTCCAAAACTGCACGCAGTACTCAAGGTGCAACCTCACCAAGCAGTTATACAGAGGGTACCACTTCCTCCTTCTGAGGTGATCCCCCCTACAATGCATCCCAGCATCCTGTTGGCCTTGGCTGCTGCCCTCCTACAAGTCTCAGAGTTGTTCATCTTGACATCCACCACCACCCCCAGGTCCCTCTCAGCCATCGAGACTTGTAGCATTTCCCCCAGGGTGTACACTTGGCCCAGGTTTCTGGCCCCCAGGTGGAGTACCTTGCATTTCCCTGCATTGAACCTCAGCTTCCACTTTCTAGACCATCTTTCCAGAGCCTCCAGGTCCCCTGTGAGGCCACCCTCCCTTCTCCCCATCCACCACACCCCCCAGGTTTGAGTCATCCGCAAAGAGACTCATCTCACTCCTGATTCCTGTCCTTATGTCAGAGACGTAGGCGTTGAACAGAAAGGGCCCAGGACTGATCCCTGTGAATACTAACCACCTCCTAGGGATGAGACTATCCCGCCAACTACGACCTTCTGGTGCCGGTCCTGGAGCCTATTGCTATCCATCTGATCATCTGGTTCCCACCCCCATTTCTCCCAGCTTATCCAACAGGCCCACGTGAGGAACAGAGTCAAATGCCTTGCTAAGTCTAGAAAGAGGACGTCCACTGGTCTACCCAGGTCCAAGGCACTCGTCACCCAGTCATAGAACTCCACCAGGTTTGTCTGACATGATTTCCCTGTGATGAATCCATGCTGTCTATCATCTAGGCACCCTGACTTATCCAGGTCCCCCCCAGCCTCTCCTTGACAATGCCCTCCATCACCTTGCCCACCACTGATGTCAGGCTGACAGGCCTGTAGTTCCCTGCCACCTCCCTTGATACCCCCTTGTGGATAGGCACTATATGCGCCACCTTCCAGTCCTGGGGCACCCACCCCTGTCCTCAGAGAGATGGTGAAAGCTCACCAGGGGTTTCACCAGGACATCCATAAGTTCCTTCAGCACTCTGGGATGTAATTTATCCGCCCGTGCTTTCTCCATCTTAAGGGAGCTGAGGGCTTCCCTCACCTCTCTGCTATGATTTCCACTTCCAGTACCTCTTCTTCCTGCTTAGCCCTCCCCTCCTACCAGTGATGCCTCCCCCTCTCCCCAGACCCGCCGATCGGTAAGGGTCCCCCCCTCCTCAGTATCTCTGTCTCCTCCCATGTATGATGCTGCACCCCCATTTTCCTTGGTGAAAACTGAGGTGAAGTAGTCATTTAGTACCTCAGCCTGCTCCCCCGGGTCTTGTGCCCATCTCTCCCCTGATTTAATCCTGCTAATCTGCCCCTTCACCCTTCGTTTTTCCCCAATGTATCTAAAGAACCCCTTGTTCCCTCTCCTAATTTCCCTGGCCAGGTTCTGCTCCTTCCTTGCCTTAGCCGCCCTCACCACCTAGTGGCCCTTCTAGCCATCAACTCATACTCCCCTCAATCCCTTTCACTCCTTGAGCACTTGAATTGCTTATTGGCTGCCTTCTTTCCGCACCACCTCCTGGACCTCCCTGGTCTACCAGCAGGGTTTTTGGGCCCTACCGCATTTTCATCTTACTCTTGCACAGGTGCTGGTAGCATCCTGCACCCCTCTCCTGATGATTTCCCACCTACTATCAGTGTCCATGTCTGACCCAATCCCATCCAAATGCTCCTTAAGGATCCTTCCCATTTCCTTAAAATCCGCCCCCCTGAAGTCGGTTACTTCCGTCTTTGTGCAGCCATCTACCCCTCCTAGGTCCAGGCAGAACCAGACCGTGGCATGTTCACTCCCCGCCAATGGGTCCCTTACCTCCAGGCCCCAATCTGGTCACTGTCTGCCAGGACCATATCCAGTACCACGCCTCCCTGGTCGGTTCCCTCACCTGCTGAGTTAGGAGCAGCGTCTTGAAGACATCCAACAACCTCTGTTCCCTGGTCACAGAGGATGTCACAGATCTCCCAGTCTGTTCCTGGCATGTTTAAGTCCCCCAACACCACCACCGTTCCTCTTCCCAGTCTGCAGTGTCTCCCAACATCTGCCACCAGACTGTCCTCCAGCTCCTCCGCCAGGTCAGGGGGTCTATACACCACTCCTATTTTTACTCTCTTGCCCCCCCTTGTTATCAAGGTGACCCAAATTGCCTCCACGGTTCCCTCCACCTCCTCTACTCCCCCTATGCCAATGCAGTTTTTGACTATCATTGCTACCCCTCCTCCCCTTTCCTCCCCCCTGTCCTTCCTGAACATAGTGTAACCCTCCAGATTCAGGTCCCAGTCATGTCCTGCAGTGGCCCAAGTCTCAGTGACCACTGCCACATCAACTGCTCCCTCAGTTAGCATCGCCTGGAGCTCAGGCATTTTATTGCCCAAGCTCCTGGCATTTAGCAGGACTACCTTCCACCCTTTCCCTATAGTTCCATTTCCCCTGCTCGTGTTCCCATGGGAATTCTGTTTTCCTGTCTGCACTTTGCCAGTCGGCCTTTCCGCAATCCTCCAGCTCCCAGGGGGTGAGGCAGAATCCTCCTTATCGGCACCCCTTGACAGCCTTTTCTCCCATCCTCCCCCTTCACAAGTTTAAACCCCACTTTTCACCAATGAACCCCTCTATTTTCAACTTAAGGATTCCCTTCCCCTCCAAATTGAGATGGAGTCTATCTCTAGCATACAGCTCCTTATCCTCCCAGGTCTCCCCCCAATCCCCCATCAACCCATACCCTCTGGCCTCACACCACTCCCTGAGCCACTGGTTTATCTCCCTAATCTTCCTTTTGTGTTCCCCACTAGCCCTTGGCACCGGCAGGATTTCTGAGAAGGAAACTGTGCATCCTATGTCATGACAGATCCTGGCAAGCTCCCTGAATCTTGCCTGTATCTCTAGCTCGCTATTTCCCTCAATGTCATTTGTACCCAGGTGGACCAGTATGTCCGGGAAACCCCCACAATCCTTTGCCAGCTGATATACCTCGTGCTTAGCCCTGTGCACCATTAGTCCAGGGAAGCATCTTGTTCTAACTGGCCAGACTTCTTCCTCCCTATCCCATTTGATACCCCTGATCATAGAATCCCCCAACAGGAGCACTCTGACCACTCCTTTTCCTCCATTTCCCCCCCTTCCATGTCCCTCATCCTTTCTACTGGCCCCTCCACCCAGCTGGCTCCTTGTTCCTCCCCCTATCTGGGTGCCACATGCCACCCCCTCCTTATTTACCATGGTCACCCCCTCCAATCCTATGCCTCTCCTTCTCCTGAGTATCCTTCTGTACCTTGCTAATTCCCCCCCTCACTGCTCGCGACTGGTCCTTCTCCCCCATCTGCTAAACTAGCCTGGCTCATCCTCCCTTCCTTCCTGTCTCCATTTAGTTCCTCCTTGCTCATTGTGCTCCCTGGCTAAACCCTCAGCTCCCTTTACTGAATCCTCCTTGTACTTCTGGTCCTTCTCCTTACCTTTCCTCCCAACTGGTCCTTCTCCTTGCACTTTCCTCCCTCTTCCCCTGCCCCTCCTGCTCTGATTCACTGCTCCCCCATTTTCCTGCATTCCAGGTCCCCCCTGTTCTTCCTGCTATCTGGCCCCTGCCTCCTGCCTCTGCCACTCCTTTCCGTCTCTAACCACCCCTGTTGTGGCTACATCACCCCCCTCATTCTCGAGAACAGAAGAGATTTGAAGCAGGTACTGAGTGTAAGGTCTGATCCACCTCCCCGCCCTGCTTCCTTCTGTCCAGCCCTGGCCATCTGCCTACTTCCATGAGAATGTTGTCCCTCCGTCCCTCCTTTGTGAGGGTCCCCAGTTACCTGCCTGCTTCCTTGGTAGTGTCCTTTGGACCCCTCTGCCAGGTCCCTATGTGACCCCTGAGTATTCTCCTGCACTCCTTTCCCATGCCCCCACCCCCAGTGCTTGGTGCAACCCTGTGGAGATCCCCAGCCCCTTCCCCAACCATACCACCCCCTTCCCCAGCTGTCTCCTAATCCCCGCCCTCCTCCCTAAGCTGTTCCAGCTGGTAGCACACTAGGCAACCACCGAACTTCCAAGCCCAGTCCAGTATCATGGCTGCTCCACACCCTGTGCACCCCACCACCTCCCAAAGATGCCAGCCCTATTGGACGTGTGGTTCCATCCCTTCAAATAGGTTTCCTTGGGTGAGCCACCAGGTTCCCCCATTCCAAGATACACCCTACTGCCTAATCAGGTCACCCACTAATCTTAGAGACAGTCCACTGTACACCAGTAACCCTGTTACTAGGTGCAGTACAACACATTAAACTTATAAGGAAATGAACAACCCCTAAGCTCCTCTCAGCCTTTAAATCCAACCCCAGTGGCTAGAACTACATGAGCTGCACCTGCAGCCTTTTCCTCAATTGCAGGGCAGGTGTTCCCCTATAAATTAGCAGAATTCTGGGGAGGAGGGTGGGGAGGGTGGAGTCTTGGGCAGACACCTGACTCAGGAGAGAGTGTATCAGCCCTGTGTCTCCCCTCAAGCCCAGCAGCCAAAGAACCAGGCCAAGCAAATCCCACCAAATAGGTTTTAAATCAGAAGAAATAGGCCTCCACCAGCTCAGCCTGTTACACAGTGAAACATCCACAAAATGAGCCCACTTACAGCCACCAAACCAGTTTTCAAACTTCCAGCATCCCCCAAAAACAATACCCTGCTAGCCCCTTAGAAGTAAGAAAGAAAATAACTAACCTTCTACCAAGTAAAATCCACAAGAACCCTGTGAAAACAACAAGCAGCAGCTACTGTCCTGGCACACAACTGATCCTGTCCCCTTCCAGTTCTTTCTGAGAAGACAAAGCAGCTAACACCTCAAACCTGATTCAACTCTGCCTCCAGTCAATTGGCTGAGTGAAACCTGGCCAGACCATTAACACCCTTCCCCCACTATGCACTAACCTTTGCAGCTAGTGGAGTCAGCAAAAAGGAATCAAAATTCAACTCAAAGCCCCCCAAATATGTTTGCTGCCAAAGGAAACAGGTCTCCAATTTAATCAGCTTCACTAACAACACATCAAAATAGGCTTTAAATTAACAGATATAGGTCTCCAATTCAAATAACCATCTCCAAGCAAATCCCACCAAATAGGTTTTAAATCAGAAGAAATAGGCCTCCACCAGCGCAGCCTGTTACACAGTGAAACATCCACAAAATGAGCCCACTTACAGCCACCAAACCCAGTTTTCAAACTTCCAGCATCCCCCAAAACAATATCCTGCTAGCCCCTTAGAAGTAAGAAAGAAAAGAACTAACCTTCTACCAAGTAAAATCCACAAGAACCCTGTGAAAACAACAAGCAGCAGCTACTGTCCTGGAACACAACTGATCCTGTCCCCTTCTAGTTCTTTCTTAATATCATAGTAAATTAATGATATAGGGTGGTAACTGGTAACTCTGTCTGGGGGCCTCCACTCCTTGGGGATAACAATAGTAAGGGCCTCAAAAAAGTGCTTATCAACACTGTCTGAATTTAAAATGCTAAGAAACAATATTTTTAAACCGGGGATTAATTGCTTAGTGAAGCATTTATAAAAATTGGAGGAGTACCCATCTGGTCCTGGAGCTTTATCCAGACAGAGAGAGATTGGATGGCAGTCATGATCTCCATCTCAGTAATGGGAGAACATAAACCCTTTTTCAGCTCATCCAGCATGACTGGTAGCTGTATTGAAGAGAGGTATTTCTCCACTTCTGCTCTCTGAGGTTGGGAAATCATGGGGCTATATAAATGTCTATAATACTATTCAAATTCTAAGACTATATCCTGTGAAAGTAATTTTATTGTACCATCTCCCAGAGACTTGATACTCTGTATAATTGTAGACACCTCTTCAGCCCATAATCTCATCGCTAATAAATGTCCTGATTTTTCTCCTTGATTCCAATATGTTGCTTTAGTTTTAAGAATGGCGAATTCCACTTTTTCTTTCAGTATTTTATTGTATTGACATCTTAGCCCTATCAACCTTTCCCTGAGTTCTGTTGGGGTAGCCTTTGAAAGGGTGTGTTCTGTATCTCTAATTTGGTTCAAAAGATGTTTTACTGTACTCTCTCTCTGTCTCTTTCTCCCAGCAGCAATTTTAATTGACTCCCCCCGTAAAACACTTTTCAGAGCTGCCCATTCGATATCCCCCCCTACCAGTAGAATCACAATTTGTCTTATCAAACTGTTCTATGCTCTGGATAATACTATCTCTTGTCTGTTGTGATTTAGGTAATTGATTATTCAGTTTCCAGATGGGCTGCCTGGGAAGGTTGGAGTTAAATTCTATAAAGCAGATGACCATAGAATGGTCCGACTCCACCCCAGGGGTTATTACAGAGGAAGAGAAGCCTGGCAATAAAGATTGGCTCATTAAGAAATAATCAATCCTTGATCTGGAATGATGTACTTCTGATGTGAATGTAAATTCCTTTTGCAAGGGATGTAGCATGTGCCAAGGATCACATAATCCACCGGTATCAACCAATTCCCTTATTGCTCTTTGAGCTGGAATTAGGCCTGTTCTCCTTTTCCCATCTTTATCTATCTCAGGGGAGAAAGGTAAATTCCAGTCTCCTGCCAGTAAAACCGGGAGGTGAGAAAAAGAGAAGAGAGCCTTCACTAGATCCACAAAAAAAACTGGTGAGTCTGCATTTGGACCATAAATGCTGCCAATAACAACCCTTGTTTGATTTAACAGACCTTGAATTAAAATATATCTATCATTCGGATCCTGAACACAGTTTTCACAGACAAAGGGAATGGATCTAGCCAATACAGTAGCCACTCCTCTACTGGTGTCTCCAGCCATGTAAACTTGCCCCACAAATTGGCGCCGGAAAAGGTTAACCTGTGAATCAAGCATATGCATTTCTTGTAAACAAATAATCTGTCCTTTTTGCATTTGTAAGTGTCTGAGAACTTTATACCTCTTTGTCTTGTTTCTGGCTCTTTTAATGTTCCACATAATACATACATAGGGATTAGCCTTTACCTATTAATGAAACCTTTAACATTGCCTATGTAAACAAAATGTAATCTCCTCACTCTCCCTGATTAAAGAATGGACCCGAAATTGAGCACTGATCTTCTCTAATACTGTATATGCGAGGCCATCTTTTCCACCCCCCCACACCTCCCCCTGCTCCTGCTGCCCAACACCCTGCTGTACCCCTTCCTCCCAAACTACACAAACATGTTTCCATCCCAAGCAAAACCAGAAACACCCCACCCCCTTCCTACCAACCAAAATATTACCTGATCTGTGATTACAAGAATTCCAACCTCTCTGATCCCCCTCCATTCCTACCCGCTCTCATTCCCCTTGCTCCCAACAGACAAGTTCCACAGAACCTCCCCTACCTTCCCCAGAATACTGGTCTCTACCAGCTATTGAACCCTGCTCCATAGGGGCATCCCCCACTATCCATGCCCTATGCTGGCCCTCCATATCTTTCTCCATTTTTAAGGTGGTTTCAATTGTAAACCACAAAATTAACTCCCTCTAGATGGGAAAAGAGAGAAAGAACTTTCCGGTCGTTCAGCCAGATCCTAATCCATCACTGCTCTAAACCCCTCTGTATATTCCAAGAGGCAGCAAGAGGGCAAAGCCCTGTATGTAATGAAACTGCCGAGAAAATTCCCAACTGATCTCAACCTATAAAAACTTAATACTCTCACTAAGCCTGTAAACTGGAACAAACATTTGTGTTCAACGTATACATTACCATTTTTACATAGGTAAGAAAAAACTACAAGAGCAAAGAGGAAGCAAGATACGAGAGGAGCTAATGCACCTTAGCTCCCTAAACCTATTACATTTCTCCATAGGCTACTTGGTTCACATCACCTCTGGTGTCCGGACAATAATCATTTTATAGTCATTGAAGGGGTGAAAAAAAGGGGGGGGCAGAGAGCGTCAAACATATTTTACATATCATGTAGTTACTAATAATCCTTTCCTAATCCTAAAAAAAAAACTGGAACATGGAAACCCATTCCATAATATTAATATACAGTTAACTATTATATCAATTCCCTCCACAGGATGATCAATTGAGTTGGCTTCCTCTTGTGGCCATTCGGAAGCAGTGAAAGTTTGGCCGTGTCTTGCACTGCTCGAATATTCGAGCTTTTGTCTCAATTGGAGCCATGGAAGACAATTATGACTATTCCGGGAGTAAGGCAGTCAAACTGACCCCGTAAATTAAGGCACATCACCTTGTATTAGAATGAGCAGAACCATGGCATTAATACTAGAGGAAACACAGAAAGTTCAAGCCCCTGTTATCCTACCAGTAAACTCTAAACACACTGCAGTAAGGGGTGCCAATTCACTGAATAGCACATTGAGGTGACACAGGAGTCCGTCCTTTAGCCCATCAAAGTCCTGTATCTCTACCTTCCAGATAAACCCATTCTTGGACCAGAACCATTCAGCCCTGCTTGAATAAGTTGGGTAAAGCCTCCTTTAATCTGGTCGCTACAGCATTAGTGTCTTCATAGCTAACCCAAGTGCCAGATAGAAGAACTTGCAATTTTGCAGGATATATCAACCAGAATCGAACACTGGCAGTGAGTAATTTCACCACCAATGGGTGGTATGTGGCTAGTCTTTGCCGAACTGAGACTGGAAGGTCCTGTGTGATTCTCAAATTAGAGCTTTCCCCTTCTAATTTCTTTAAGCGCCTATATCTTGGTAAAGAAGAACTGTTTCTCTTGATAGTTCAGAAATCAAAAAATGAATGTATGTGGTGGGGATCCAGAGGGCGGCATCACTCGCAAGACTCTGTGTGTACGTTCTATCATGTAATGGGGATCGAAGGGTGATGGGCCTGCTAGTTTCAGCAGTCATTTCTGAGTAAATACTATTGCATCGGCCCCTTCCTCTTTCTCCAGGAGATCAATGATCACAACATTGTTGCACCTGCTTCTTCCCCTCTAGATCCTCTAATTTACTTTCCATTCTAGACAGCTTTTGTTTCAGGAAGCTCAGCTGTGGTTTCTGTTTTAGGAAATTATTTTCTAGAGATGTGATTCTGACCTCACTATCTTCTGTTCGCTGGAATAAATCCTCAAGGGCTTGTGTTACAGATTTCAGTTCTTTCTTGACTGACTGCAGTTCCACCCGAAAAGGTTTAAATTAGGCCAGGAATTGTGCTAGAGTCAGAGGCTCATTCTCTGCTGTAGTCAGCTCTGATTCCTCACCTCCAGTAGATGGGGGGGGGCCCTGGGTTTCTTCGGAGCCTTCACTGGAGTAGCAGGCGGAGTGTGTCAGGGTTGCGGACGTCGCATTTCTACCTCTATTTGCTCTGAGAAACCTCCATTTAGCTTCTCTAGTATTCCAACAGCTGTTATGAAGAAAATATTTGGTGGAATTCACCTGATTCAAACAATTACAGCGTGTAAATAAGGACGTGAGGCTGGAGTTACTGGATCAGACTGTTAGTTGGTAGCTTGCCTCACGTGACTCCTTACTGAAGCTATTTTTAAACACTGGAATTATCTGCAGTTTTTTCTGCTGTTTTATGGTGCTTTACATCCAGTTCTGGATAAAAACAGTGTTAGATATTGATGCAAATAATAGATCAGGCTGCATTTGGTCTGCAAATTGTGTCCAGGCACATTTATATCTGAAATTTGCAAACTGGACATAACTGAGTCACAGTTTTGAAAATTGGACTTAGTTACATCCTAGCTCTGAAAATTGGACATACTGTGGGGTAATATGGCTGATGTCCAAAGTTATGCAATAGAAAATTGCATTTGGACAAAGGCTTTGAAAATCCCCCATTATGGTCTAAAACAAAAGAAATAAACTTCCAGTGCATTGGGAATGGTGTTCATTAGATTTCTGTTTTTATCGAAGGTGTAGCTAATCACAACATTGATAGAAGGTGGTGGTGATAAATGCTCATATAACAGGGCCCTGTCAGCCTCTAACCTAACGTGCCTCTGCTAATATCTCACCCAAGAATTAATAGTGAGTACTAAGGTTTATGTTAGCCATCAGATACCTTGAATATCAGGCATATATGCAGAATACCAGAATTCTAGGGTGTATTCATGGTACTGTATTTGACAGATGGTCTTCAACGAGACATTGGGATCTCACATGATTTCTACAGCCAATCCTCTTGTTGTTCAGAGAACTTTCCAAGGCCTAACCATGTGACTTACCTGCCGTGCCAGTCCACAGAGAGGCATTTGAGATGATAGGTTGTGCTGTAGTTCTGCTGCTCTCAAACTTGTGCATTTCTGGTTGCCTGTACATGCACAGAAAACATACTGTTACAATAAGCAGGTTTCAGAGGTGTGTCACTGCAGAGTCCAAAGCAGCTCAGGCTGCAGTGGGCTCATGAGTAACAGCCCCAGTGATCAGCCGATCTTGACACAGTTATGTGCTTGTGGGTTGGAAACTTTTTGTAGGTGAAAGGAGCGAGCCGCTCCTATCAAAGAGCAGCTCGATCTTTTCATCTCCATGAAGCTGGCCAGCAAGCACCTGAGCAGCATCGTGCTCAGCCTGCTCCTCATCCTCCCCCAAATGTGCCACACTGTCCTCCACCCACATTCACAGTCCTGGTTACAAATTCAAGATCCTGCCACAGACCCAGACTATATGATCATGTTAATCAAGAAACTGGGAGCCAATAGAATATTTTTTTATTGCATCCTCCCTACCTCCCCATGAGGTCAATATAGATCTCAGTGTATAAATCAGGCAGTTCTACTTTCAGTTATGCTCCTCTCCTAAGGTGGTGGACACATGGCTACACTACAGTCAATAAGCTGACAGCATGCTTCTTATGCTCTTGTCTTTATTTGGAGCTCACCGGTAATAGTGCAACCCAACCTGACCATATGAGTAACATTTTAAAGCTGTCAGCTGAGGGAAAGTGGAGATAGTGTGGTGAATCATGCTTCTGCTGCTGCTGTTGTTTGAGAAACTGCCTGCTCATGATTGCCAGAAGGAAACAATTTGGAAATCATGCCGCGTGAACAGTTTCAAAATGAATTAGGGTTTGGACTGTGAAAATCGCTGCTTAAAAAAAATGATTTGGTGAGCCTTGAACAACCTGAGAGCTCTGTGGTGTCTCTCTGACACTGCCAGATCTCAAAAACAAATAAGCTTCAGATTAATGGTACAGCACATTAACAAACCCCTACTGCAGTTATCTAAATGAGTATGTTCAAATAAAGATACATATTTGAAATTACAATTAACATAGCCTGAAAATTTCCAACATTATCTTGCCGGGAATGGCCATGTAGTGTTTTTATGGAGTGGTTGGGTCTGTTTACTTAGGGCTGCCGGATCAGTTTGACATGTCTTGGACTGTAACTTCAGGGCAATTTTCCTGTTGATTGCATTATTTGCCATGCAAGCTGAATTATTCTGTTTTCCTGTACAATCAGTGTATGTCTATGGTAGCAATTTCACTGTAATAAAAAAAAAAGTAACCCCTGTAGATCTGGGAGCCCTGTTTGTTTATAGTGTGGAAAGGGAAATGTGTTTAAAGATAGGGCTCCCACCTCCCATCATTGACTCTTATACAGTACCTCATAAAAAGTAATTCCAACACAGGTGTGCTGACTATACGAGTGCTTCAGTCCAGAGACAGCCTTTCCAGATATTTCAGTTGAGGGAGGAGCAGAGTAGGCCATTTTTCTTAACCAACTTTGCTGTAGCACTTAGAATTTGTCAGTATTCAATGCCAATTTGTTTCATTCATCCTAAACTCCCACTGTATCTGCTTCCCAGGTGGTAAGCCTGTTTTTATAATTATCCAGTTTTCTATTTCTTCATAAAATGAATGTAGATGTGCAGAGCCCTGCTTTGCTTATATTTCCACAAAAACGTATTTTAAACAAAGTACTGAGCTTTCCAGTGGCAGCGCTACTGGTAGCTTTTGCCTTTTTGGACTAGAGTACTCACAAAACAGAAAAATAAAAAATGGGAGTCCCAGACAAAGTTTTGAAAGTCTGCAGTGTCCCTTTGGGTCACTTTGGTTCATCCCTCTTCAGTGATGTATACCAAACAGCAGATTGTGCATATCCTGACAAGCCAGCAATCCATACCCAGAAACCCTTCACACTGATGGACATGCATCCTAATGGGCTGCCTGTGTGTCAGGGATGCAGGCCCCACATCTCAGAGAGTACTGAAGAAGGTGTTAGCAATCCAGAAATACATTTCAAAGCCTGCCCTATAATGTTTCAGGGTAGCAACCATTTCATGTAATCTTGAGAAGAAAAGTGATGCCATGGTTGGGGGAAGCTGTGTTTTATTATATTTCTTTCTTTTTTTTGCCCCATCCCTGTTATCACCCAAGGATAAACCCTGTTGATCAGGGATATATTCTGTTCAGGTGATCTGCCGGCACTACCGATGGCCTCAATGTACTTTTTATCTTTGCTTGTGCACGTGCAGCAAAATATTTGTTACAAGAATGAGGTTTCTGAGGCATGCCACTGTCATGTACAATATAGCTCAGTCTCCAAAGGGTTGACAGTGACAACTCAATGATCAGCAGGGCTGATTATGACACTGTGCTATGCTTGTGGGATGGAAACTTCTTGTAGTTGAAAGGAGCAAGCCACTCCAATCAGACAGTGGCTTGATCCTTTCATCTGCATGAAGCTGCCCAAGCAAGCAGCTGAGCAGCATCATGCTGAGCCTGCTCCTCATCACCCCCTGAATATGCTGCACTGAATGTAAGCCCTGTCCATACGTGCTGCTCCCCAGTGGGGAGCCCACGGCACAAACTCTTCCATTCCCTTCCTTCTCCCTGTCTTTCATGTAACATCCCCAACAATGTAGTGCACCCCCAACTCCCTGAAAATGTAAAGACACTGGGGTGCTGATCATTGGTGCCGACAAACATCTGTGAAACTGGGGTGCCGAGTCCCCGGTGTCACTCTTGCTGTAATAGGAAACAGTCCCTCCTACTTTTTTTTCAGTTCACCCTGAAAAACAGAAAACCATCCATTGATGTCTTTACAACTGACCCCAACCCCCAACCCACCCTAACCCCCACTCAGCACCTGCCACCCCACATCCTCCACACCCTCACTCACCTCAAAATGGTCTACCACTACTCTGCTGCAAAACACATCCTTATTCACGCCCACCAGGAACTGAAGAAACAAGGTAAGTGTGGTCAATGTCAGTTTAATGCATTTTGAACTTTTACAGATAACTTTTTCATTTACAAATTTCCAACATAGCCTTTCTGGACCCCATCTCATGAACAAGGTAGGTAACATTTTTCAAATCTGGCTTAAGGGTGATTTTCCAGTCATTCCACAAAATTCCCTTTTGGGCAGGTTTTGAAAACTTCTCCCTACTGGGTTCATGAGGTGGGATTATGAGAAGACTGTGTTAAAAATTTGGTAGAAAAATATGGCAAAATGACCAAGTTATGAGCTGATGTTGAAATATTTCAAAACTCATTCATAACTTCACTGTTTTTCAATATTTTTCCACCAAAGTTTCAACATGGATTTTTGGGGATCCAACCTCATGAACAAGGTAGGTGACATTTTTCAAATCTGTCCCAGAAGGCAATTTTGAAGTCACTCCGTTAAATCGCCTTTTGGGTAGGATTTGAAAAATTACACCTGCCAGATTCATAAAGTGGGGTCATGAAAAGCCTAGGTTGAAAATTTAGGGTCAAAATCTTACAAACACCAAAGTTATGAAGGTATTTTGAAGGTTTTCAACATTCACTCACAACTTCAGTAAATTTTAAGCATTTTGACCCCACATTTTCAACACAGACATTTTTTTCACATCACCTCATAAGTGTGACAGGTGTTGTTTTTTAAATCCTGCCTAAAACATGGTTTTACACTTGTGACATGTTACAGCCAGTATTTTATAAATGACACCTGTCATGTTCAGAAGGCTGAGTCAGAAAAAGACAGAGCTGAAAATGGGGGCTGGGGGGTCACAATGGCAAAAAAAAGTTATAAAGAAATGTTGTGTGCAGGGCCAGCTGTTGGCCCAGCAGGTAGTGTGTTGTGTTCCCGTGAGGGTGACTCATGTTCAGGGATGAACTCAGGCAGCCAGCTGGTCAGCACAAGAATGGGGTCCAACACTGTTACGCACCACCACTCTGACCCTGGGAAAGTATTGTACAATGTTCTGTCACACAAATGACACCTAGTGATGGGCTGGGGTACCTTCCCTCACAAAGGGTTGCCATATGTTTCATGCCTACTTTTGTAATTAATTACTCATGTCATTATACATGACAAGCACTCACAATTTAAAAAAAATATCTTCCCTTGATCTTACCTGTTCAATGTACAGTGCATGCTAGGTTTATACTCTGGATGTAGTAGGTTGATGTTATCACATATTTGTAATGGTGAAAACCACAGAACTGTCCCAATATATTTCAACTTTGCATAGTACCCATGACACAAGACTGGGAAATTTTAAAATCTTCAGAATCCTGTATCTTGCTTCAGAAATAGAAATACATAAGACAAACATTACTACTCACTGATTCCATTGCAAAGCCTCTCTTATTACAATACTATTCTACCTTCATTAATCTCTACAACACAACCAAAACCTACCTGACACAATATGCAAGCAAACATTTGGCATTGACAAATGCTTAAGTCTGTTTTGCTCCAATAGTCAGTGTGACTATATTACTGATGCTGACTATCACATTTGACTGAGTGATTTTTTTTTACAAGTCAGCTGTCTTAAGAACATAAGAAAAGTGTCAGCAGATGGGGACTGTGTGGTCCATCTAGTCTTCCCAAGGTGGCTACCCCCCCAATTATGTTTTTTTTTCTAAGTTGCCCGTATTGCCTGTCCCAAGCAAGTTTGAATTCCCTTACTGTCTTTAATGCCACCGCTTCTGGTAGCAGGCTGTTGGTGGATTTTTCACTCTCTCAGTGAAAAAGTACTTTCTAGAGTTGCTTTTAAACTTGCCTCCCACCAGACGCAAGTTATGCCTTCTTGTATGCGCCGCCCTGTTGTCCTGGAAGAGGTTTTCCTTTTGAGTTGGGTTAATTCCCTTGACATACTTAAATATTTCTGTCATGTTCCCCCTGTTTCTTCTCTGTTCCAGAGAGAATAAATTCAACTCCCTGGTTCTTGTCTCATATGACTCATGATGCATCACCTGTACCATCTTTGTGGCCCTTCTCTACACCATCTCCAGATGGTCAATGCCCTTTTTTAGGCTCCAGAACAGGACACAGTACTCCAGGTATGGCCTCACCAAGGATCTGTACAGTAGCATGATAACTTCCTGCTTTCTGCTTGTAATACCCTTTCCTATGCATCTGAGGACACCACTTGCCTTCTGTGCTGCCTTTTCACATTATTTTCCTACCTTTAAGTCATTAGTAATGATCATGCCCAGATCCCATTCCATCTTTGTCTCCTCTAATTGATGCCCTTCTAGTACATACTTTTTTCCTGGATTCCGCTTCCCCAGGTGCATTACCTTACACTTCTTGGTGTTAAATTTTAACTGCAAAGAAAAGAGTTTTGGTAGCTCAGAATACAGAAGAATTCCCTGTACACCATAGGTTTCTTTGAAATAATATTTATTCTTTTTCTTAATGTGTTATCATCATCTGCCCCTACGTTTCACCTTTTAGGCTTCTTCACGGGGCTATAATCAAGATTCAAAAGGTTTTTTTAGTGATATATTTCATCAGAACATTTTTTAAAATAGAAATTGTCATAAAAAATATTGTTATCAATAAATCAATATTTTTATCAATTTTGCCACATATCCTATGGTTCTACTTGTTCTGCTCTGTGTATTGTTCATATTCATGATTCTCTTATATTAAACTTAATTTATATTTTATATGTTAATATACACGTCTCATTGTTTTAACATTTTTTGTTACAAAAAGTGCCAACCTACTTCAAGATGCAGCCTCCTTTTCTTAAATTGTATGAATATACTGCCTGCCATTTCAACCAGCTAGCATGTCATTACAATAAAGCTGTAAATGTCCAGAAGCCTTTCATTGTAACCTTCCAAGAAAAATATACATACATATAAACATTTGCATCTCTAAATCTTGTTCATATCATTTCCATTATATATTCCTTGTACTGGACATTAAGTATTGTACCTTTAATTCAAAGCCTTTTCCTTGCTTCAAATCACCGTATTTATGGAGCTTTTCAAGATAACACAGTCTGAAAACATAAAACAAACAACTATTCTGTATATACAGTTTGCACTTTAAGTCATGAGAACACTCACAGGGCCAGATATTCAAAACTTTGCCCCGGGGCTAAATTAGCACATGCTAAATTAGCCCTGAACCAATAACCTGCTATATTCAAAAGGGTAAAGTAGCCAACAAAACCAGCACTACTCCACACTTGTGAGCTAAAAATAGCTTTATTACAAAAGAAGTATTTAGAAAAGGCACAATGCCTGCAACATACCATCTTGTGGCAGCAAACAAAACCCCCTATATTCAAAAGGGATAGCCCCAGTGCTAAACCTGCTAAATATAGTATGCTAAGTAAGCTGAGCAAACTGGGCTGGAGTGCAGTGCAAAAATAGCCCAGGAATAAGACAGTTCTGAATATAGCAACCAGGAAGTGCAAACCACAACAGCATCCCAGTTGACAGCGATGTGAAGGAAGGTAGAGGTGAACTATGTGGCCAATGTGTGTGCTAACAAAGAAGTGGAGTCAGTAAAGCTGCAAGCAACAGTGCATGTGAAATTACATTGTGCAGAAATGCACAATGTTTCTGAAAACTCATTTGCACAAACACATTTGTGCAGGTTTAGTGTGGAGCTAAGCCGTTTGCCTGGTGCTATCACGTTTGCCCATGGCAAAAATTTGCTATATTCAAAAGTGACATGCAAATGAGCCTACTTAGGTAGTCTGTGAGCAGTCATCCAGATTAGCATCTCATTATGACCTGATTTGCATGCAGTTTACCCAGCACTATTGCAGGGTCCCACAGCTCCACCTGTAGGTCAGTCTGAAAGTACAGGGGTTGGCTGGGTCTGCCCACATCTCCACCTGTAGATCAGTCTGGCAGTGCATGGTGGTAGCTGCAGACTACATTTGTACAGTACAGCATAGAATATTGTACCCCAGGGGACTACACAGCACAGGTGGTGGTGCTGCATGCAATTGTAAAACTGTAGTTTGTGCTATAATACACAGCAGACACTACAGTAGCAAGGGGGCCAGTAGTGTGAGGGACACAGCAATGCCTACAGTATATGGGGCAGTGATGATCACTGCACTGTACACAGTGACAGGCCCAACTTGCAGGTGTTTACTTTACAGTGGACATCACTGTTATGTTGTTATGCAACCCACAGACACTGCACCACTGGCATGGGATACTCACAGTGACATATACATGGCTGACTGTGTGTGCTGTGGTGTCTGTACAGATGTGAGGTATGTGGCTGGGGCACATACCATTAGACAAGCACAATGGTGTTGGGGTATTCCCAACACTGGCCCATTTGCACTGCGTGGCTTGTCTCAGCCTTGTGGCCATACCCATTCTGTGGTGCAGCCTGGCCACTTGGACACCCTCCCCTCAACACCCTCCATACCCACAGTTCTGCATGTGTGTGTGCTGGCATCTGTTGGTGTCCACTGAAGGGTGGTCTGCAGGTGTGTGCTGAATGGCTGCACTGCCATGGTGTTCACTGGGAGCCAGGTCACCACTTACTGCCTAGCATGGCTGGGACTGGTGGTAGATGATGGCATCATAGGGGTGCCATCTGTGAGCAGCATGTTTCTTCTATGTCTGGCATATTTCTGTGTTTCATACTTACTGGGTAAGGTAGCGCAAAGCCATGCAAAAGTCATGCAAAGCTGTGCATAGCCACAAAGTCATGCACAGCTGGTTTGCTCAGAGTTAAGACTACCTTTTCCTGGACAGTAATTTGCACTGCGTAAAGTGTTGCACTAAGTCGGACAAAAACACTTTGCACAGTGCTATTCACTGAACATAGCATTGCTCTTGTATTCATGTACACACCCCCCAGTTTGCCCCATGCATACACTATACTTTTGCCAGGTGGTAATGCAGTCTGCCCACTCTGTTTGACCTTTAGAATAGCAGACCTACGCAAACCCAGTGCTAACCCAGCACAAACGGTTTGCACCTAGAGCAAGGTTTTGAATATCTGGCTCATATTGTCCCATAGTCTAAACTTAATATATACTTATCTGTTAATTAGTTTCAGTATTCTGGCTCTGGAAAAATAATGAATGAAAGTTCTTTTATTTTCACATTTTGTACCTATTGCCGTCTTTCACACAGCCAGCTACCTCACTGTTCGTATAAGTTTATCTCTTTATACTTGTTGCTACAAATGACTATAATGTTCATGCCTGGCCACACCTTCCTCCCTTGATAATGCCCCATTGACCAAAACTCTCTAGGTCCTATTCTGCAGCTAGTTTCTAATCCAGTTTACCATTTTCTATCCAGTTCCTGTATGTTCTAGTTTGTTAACAAGTCTCCTGTGGGTAACGGTGGCAAAGGCCTTGATGTCTAGGTAGACCACATCCACCGCCCCACTCTGGTCCACTATTCTGGTAATCCAATCGAAGAAATCTGTCATGTTTGTTTAGCACAAATGCCCTGCTGTGAAGCCATGTTGTGTGGGGTCAAGTTTTCCAGTTTCCTTTAGGTAGTCAGCTATTCTCTCCTTTAGTAATGTCACCATAATTTTTTCCACTATAGAGGACAGACTGACTGGCCAGTGGTTTCCTGCCTCTTCCTTGCTACCACTTTTGTGCAAGGGCACAACTGTTTCCCTTTTCCAGTCTTGAGGTACTCTGCCACTTTCCAGAGCTAGACTGAACAGCTGAGCTAGTGGTGCAGCTACAATATTTCTTCCCAAAGCTCTTTTAGTATTCTGGGGTGGATACCATCTGACCCCATGGTTTTCTCCATCTTAAGTTTGCTTAGCTCTTCTAAGACCCTCTCTTTCATGAAGGGGCTTGTGTCTGCCCCTCCACCATTCTGCTCTGTCTTACTTAGTGTAGGTCCTTTGCCAATATCTTCTGTTGTGAAGACTGAGAAGAATTTGTTTAACAACTCAGCTTTGTCTTCATTTTTCTCTAACAGCTGGCCGTCCTTTGTTGCTAGTCAGACTATTCCCCTTTTCCTCTTCCCTTTTTCTCTTATGTATCTATAGAAAGTATTATCTCCCTTCCTAACCCCCGTGTTATTCTTTCCTCTGTTTGGAATTTGGCTATCTGAATTGTTTTTCCTGCCTTCTTGAGTTTGTTCCTATATTCATCACTGTCTGTTTCTCCTATGTCTGTCTGTGTGTGTAGTAACATTCTATTACAGCTGTTGGCCTGCTGCTGCATAAAATCTGTACTGTACCACTGGTTCCTTCTGCAGAAATGAATATAAGCCCCTTTTTTATGAGATTTAGTAGGATGCCTGTGTAAGACAATGTTTGTCTCCAGCTTTACTGTACTAATACTACAGTACTTATTCTGTAGCTGTTAATTGCCTGCAACACAATTTGCAGTATATGTATTAGTATCTTTTCAAAATAGCATTTTCTCTTAACTCCAGCAGTCCGTGGTACTCTTGTATTGGCACACTGTGACTAATAAATGTTTTACTCCAGATTGACTGACTGTTGATAACATACACTGTTGTTGTATAAAACCAATAACTAGTACCTACTGGGGGCTGCTGAAAAGTAATATAGGTAATAAATAGCATTTTTCTTCTTAGAATTATAGCCTGTGTATACGAAATAAGGCATGTTTTTGTTGTGGGCATTTGCAGCAACACCTGCTTGCTAGGTTTGTTTCAGTACCATTTATTCAGTAGCTGGAGCATTAGATCAAAATGTAAACTTTTGCAGTTTGTTTCCTGATGCCTTAAGTTTCTACACATCCTATCACTCTAATATTGTAAAAGTGCGACTCAGTTATTAATTCTTTTACAAGTCAGCAGACTGTTGTGAATTTTTGTTGCGGCTGTGAAAAACCAGTAGCAAGTACCTACTGAGAGCTGCTGGAGAACAATATCAATAAGAAGAAGGCTTTTTCTCTTAGATTTAGTGCATGTGTGAACAAAAGAAGGTAAGCTTCTACTGAAAAAAAAATTCAGGCTTTTGTGAACATCTGCAGTGCCAGCTGCCTGCAAGCTGTGCTTCAGCACTACATATTCTGTAGCTGTCATATAAAATCAAAATATAACTCTTAGGTATTGTTTTTCTCCTGACTCTTGAAGTCTGTACCCTATGTAAAAATCTCATCTTGGCACACTGCGACTGAGTGATTGATTTTTTTTTCTACAAGCCAGTTGGCTGTTGCAAGCTTTTGCTTTCCGTAAGCCAGAATAAATAAAAGGTCATTTGTAGACATTAACAATTTATCTGATGAGTAAAAATGTCAGACAAACAATATTCAGCCAAACAATGCCTGTGATTGAGCTGATCCAAAAGTGATATAGATCATGGTTGATGTTTGACATGTGTTCACTGCCCTGCTTTCTCTTTCACTCCCAATAGACCTGTTGCTGCTACAGTAGTTGTACCTCAACTAATTTCAATGCCACCACCACTGTTCCTGCTAATACACTGTCAGTCTCTTTATCTGCTGCTGCTGTTGTGTCCACACCAACTGCCACCATCCCCACCTCCACTACTAATGCAGTGATGGCCACGGCTGCAGCTGCCACCTCAAATAATACACTTTCCCAGTCTACCATTATTACTACTGTGGATGGTACTGGCAGTGCCGTTTATCACCACCACCACTACAAGTGCTTGGCCCAGACATCTGCTTCTGCCAGAGCCACCAGCTCAACTACAAATGTCTACTTCTATGCTGCCAACCAGTCTCTAAAACAGCTGTTCTTTTCATTTTGTTTTTGGTAAGCCTATCAGACCAAACAGTGAAACAAAAACATGCCTTATAGTCGACTAATGTGCACTCTGCTGTGCAGCTCTGCTTCAATATGCCCAGATTCCAACCCTAGCAATGTTTTCTAATCTCTACCTATGCTGAGCAACAAACATTTCATTTGTCTTTGGGAATTTTTTGCAAGTTTGCAGCAGTTTTAGGGCTGCATAGAAACTCTATACAATCCTTCTGTGATTACAAAGAGAGAGAGAGAGAGAGAGAGCAGCTAGAACACATATGACACATATGAAATGGGCAGACTAGATGGGCCAAGCGGTCCTTATCTGCCGTCAAAGTCTATGTTTCTATGTTTCTATGTGACAGGATACCTAGACTGTTGCTTCCATAATTAGAACCAAAACACAAACAAATGAGGTTGTCTCCATTTAACACAATAGTGCTCTTCCCCTCCCCTCCCCTCTGGACTATATTTTTGGTAATAATTCATTCACTGATTAAAACAATTCCTCCTGCGTTCTGCCTTACATGTGTTCTGATATGCAGCTTCCTGAGGGAACAAGCATCTGGTCTTAATTAGACTTGTCATGAGTGAAAGAAACAGAAACATAGAATCTGATGGCAGATAAGGACCACTTGGCCCACCTAGTCTGCCCATTTACTTACCTATTTCACATACCGCACACCCTAAATGATCTGTGGCTTACCTTCTCTTTCCTATCACTAGAGTTCCTTTATGTCTGTCCCATGCATTTGGGACAGACATAAAGGCAGTCTAGTGATAGGAAAGAGATGGTAATCCATAGATCATTTGTAATCTGTGATATATGAAACAGGTAGAGAAAATGGGCATACTAGGTTGGCTAAATGATCCTTATTTGCCATCACATTCTATGTTTCTATGTTTCTTTCACTCATGACAAGTCTGATTAAGACCAGATGCTTGTTCCCTCAGGAAGGTACATACCAGAGCACATGTAAGGCAGAAGGTAGAAGGAAATTTTTAATCAGTGAATGAATTATTACCAATCATATAGTCCAGGGTGGAAGGATGGGGAAGAGCACTATTGTGTTAAATGGAGATGACCTTATGTGTTTGTGTTTTGGTTCTAACAGTGGAAGCACACAGTCTAGTTATCCTGTCATGTGTTTTCTAGCTGTTCTCTCTCTGTCTCTCTGTAATGTGCTAGTGTCAGTGGCTCAGTAGGTAGCACACTCACCTCTGAGGCCGGGAGATCAGAGGGCTGTAGGTTCAGTTCCCACATCTGGCACTTGCGTTAATATCCCAGTACTCAGTACTAACACTGTAGTGCAGCATGAGAGGGGTGCTGCACTTCTGAGGTGCCGTCTTTCAGATGAGATGCTAAACCGAGGTCCCACCTGCCTGGATTGGTGGTAGTTCAGGTGGATGTTTAAGATCCCGTGGCACTTATCGAAAAGAGTAGGGGAATTTCCCCAGTGTCCTGGCCAAATTTCCCTCATTCACTAAAAATTCCACCAACAGCTTAATCTGGTTCAAGGTCAATTGGCATTCATCTGTATCCCTCTCCCCCGGGTTGTGCCTGAAAATAGGCAGGATTTGTCTAATGCACGTACCCGGTCAACAGAAACTAAATAAAAAATTAAAAATCACAGAAGGACTGTGTAGAATTTCTATTCAGCCCTAAAAATGCTGCAAAACATGCCCAGAGTTGAATGAAATGTTTACTGCTCAGCATAGGTAGAGATCAGAGAACACTGCTAGGGTTGAAAGAGATTAGGGTTACTCAATTTATTTTTACAAGGGGGAAGACATGGAGTTGGGGGATTCTACCAAACCTAATTAGTTATGTAAACAAATGTAGAAAGAGAATTGTTAAACTAATTGTTTAGTTCAATGCTAATGTTAAAAAATAAAATCAATCCTGTTGATTTATTGAAATATTTATTAGCTAGGGCTCATGCTATGCACTTAATTTTATTCTATGTTTTTTGTTTTATTTTAAAAATCTGTCGCGGTGTGTGGCAATAAACTTCAGATGAGGCAAATTTACAGGTTTCAAACACACCGTGGTGTGATATTTATTTTTCAGAAGTTCGAAAAATAATAAATGAAAACAAAACAATTGCAAAGAAAATCACTACTTAATATCAGTAGTTTCTCACACAATACAGTCCTGGATCTTAGAGCTCCACAGACCCTTCTCATCTGCATTCAACAGTTTGTCTACAGCAGCAATATAACCTCTCCTCTCTCTCATGGCTGAGCCCCCTCTGGGCGGCACTGAAGTAAACTCTGTGAAGAGGTATTTATGTATTTTGGCAGGGGGTCCCTAACTAAGCCCTTTCTATTTACAAGTCTGGACATGCTGTTTCATGTCTGAACATGTTGCTTCAAAACCAAGGGGGGAGGGGTTATTTCAGGGGACTTCCTGGTTCTGTTTAAGGTACAGTGTATATATCCACAGATATTGATGTTCTGTATCTCTGATCCACAGTGACTAAGCTCTTTTATACATAGAACCTTACACAGTAACAAGTTTATAATGTGAATTTATGAAAATACCTTTAGGACTTCTAATAACTGTACTAATCATGAAATTATTATTGCTTTATATGGCTTCTGAGTCCTTTTTTCTTTAAAAAGATGTTATTAATTGTATTCATCCCTGCTATCTCAAATAGCCTTCATGATTTTTGTACACAAAATGCACTTTACACAACACCTCTCTGGGTGTTTGGCATCATCCCAGGGACTGAATGGATGGAAATGGAAAAATAATAAAAAGAGAGTACTAGTAGGAAGTTTAGTAGGGATAGTAAAGAGCTATGCTAGGTGTCCGACCAAGAGTGGGGGGGGGGTGAGAAGAAAAGCAAAGAGAAAAGCATTAACTGTTGCTAGGAAATAAGGAGATAGAAACGTGGTCCATCAGTCACAGCTGAGGGTTTAGCCTAACTGTACCACACACCTCCCACCTTAAGAAAAAAAACAGTTCTCAAAACTATACTGTTTTTTCAAGAACCCCGTCTCAGTCATAAATATTCTATCAAAATAGTAGAATGGGGGTTGGTTGAAACTTTCTCTCACCCATTATGAAAGCTTTACCCCAGGGTCCCTTAATTCAGCTCTTTTTGGTATTGTCCACCATATCAAGTTACTGCAATATGACAATACTTTCACAACATTACCCTGAGGCTGTTATACAGTTCAGCATAGTACCCATCTGTGCTCCCAGAGGACTTCAGTCTGTAGTGACTTTCTATCCCCTATTTCAGTCTGGTTATTACAACTCAGACACTTCATATGTAATATCAGGCACCCATCAATAGGCATAATTTCAGCACCCATCACTTGACATTGATTCAGAACCATGTGCACCAGCTATCGTACCTTCATCAGTACACTAAAAAAGGAAGTAATACACAGCAGTTTTTTGCTGACTTCAAGCTTCCCTGTACCCATCACTTGACATTGTTTCTGCTCAGGGGCCCAATCATAGGTTTCACCCCATACCTAGATCCTCCACGACCCTAGGTTCCTCATTTTATATCTTACAGTACAGACATTTCTTTTATGTTATACATTTCTTGTAATCATTTCATACATCTCATTTATCCATTTCCCTTTCATATATTTTCTGGCAGACAAAAAGCTTCTCATGCTGAACATCAACCAGCCAGTTCCTAACTCCAAAACCTTTGGGGTTTCCTTTCAACCCTTATTTGTAACATACTTGGGATTTCCTTTCAGCCCTTATTTGTAAAATACCATAGGTTTATTTTTAACATACCAGGGGTTTCCTTTCATCCCTTATACTGTTCTGGTACTCTCAACTGACTTACTCAGTACCAGCCTTAATGCTCTATTCATTTTAAACATTACATGTTTCATACATTTCATACCATATCACAGGGGGTTCAAAACATGGGAAAGTCCATTCAACCACCATGGTGTCTTCCCTGTTGCTTGTAGTCTTCACCCCAGTATGCAAATGTCCTGAAACAATCTTACCTGGGGCCTTCATCTCATCATCCTCCAAGTAGCAGCAGCCCAGAAAAATGGGCAACAATGGGATTTCAAAAGTAACTGGCAACAAAGGTTTCATCAGAGGGGTCCTCCTCCTCTAGGAACCCATGGATCCTGGTACTCTGCCTTGGCTATGAAATCCTCCAGTTGGGAACCCTCCATCAGCATCTGAAAGTGGTGTTCCACCTCTCTCTGGCACTGGTCCACCTCCACATTCCATTGAACTCCAATCCAGGCACTAACTCCTCTCCAGCTGTCCTTACCTAGACTCTGGTATGCACACTGGGAAGCCCCTCCTCCTTCTACAGATCTTTGGCATCCATGAGATCCTGTAGGTATGCCATCCTGCTCTTTGCCCTCTATGTCTGGATACCAGGACTAGTATCTGGGTGCTGGTCTCCCACTTGTTTCTCTGGACAACCAGTACTATCCCACTTCTTGCACCAAGTTTGTCACAGTGTGTGGGAATAAACTTCAGATGAGGCACATTTATAGGTTTCAAACATACCGTGTTGTGATATTTATTTTTCAGAAGTTTGAAAAATAATAAATGAAAAGAAAAAAACAGTAATAATATTGTGGTTGTGGCTTCAGCCAGGAAAAAAAATGATTAGTGACTGGGTGGGTTTAAGCCCAACTCTGATGCACTGCTTCGGGCTATAGACAGATGAATCTTATACATTTTAATTTTTCCTGATATTACATATCAGTTTTTGATCACAACAAATAAGTTTTACCTTTTAGAGATGTTCTAGAGCTTCCAGAGCTTGCCTTCCAGGGGTTAACTGGCACCTGGCCTCCACTGGTTGTTGGCTCCACCTGCTGAAATTGAAATGGCACCCAGGCCATAAAGTCTAAATTTACAGGATCTCCTCTGTGTGAGCAGCATGTTTTCCATGAGAGATGGAAGCGGGACAGGGCAGTTTCCAGAGGTAAAATGAGGACTATCCCTTGCAAACAGGGACAGTTGAGTGGTATGGTATGCACAGACTATTGGAGCCCCACTATAGTCAGGCTTATGCTCCCCCATGAAGCTGATCTCCATACCCTTGAGCTCAGGCACATTATGACACAGAGCAAGGGAGAGTACAGGGGGGTGCCCCATTGAAATGAATTGGGGTATTTTTTTTATTTAAATTTTATACATTATGATGACGAGTTGGAGATTAATGACAGCCATCGGTGGACTAACAAGGGCCTTGTTAGTAGAATGGTGGCCTTCAATAATCCCCAACTCACCATAATAATGTATAAAATAGTAACAAAAATAACTCCATTCATTTCAAAAGGGCACGCCCCAGAACTCTGTCTGGGGGACATCATCTCTTAAAGACTTTGGCCTCTGACTCCCTAGTACTCAGATAGAAACTCTCAACCTACATCTATACTTATTGGGTTGTCTGTAACAGCATGACTGCAACCACTACAGTATGTGTGTATGGGGAAGGGGAGGACTGGCCATGTTGGTGGATGCTGTGTTATTGCTACTTTTGTGTTTGCCCCTTTAAGTCTGTTTGCATGGAAGCATTCAAAACTATGGCGAGAAAATAGTAGGAGTGCAGGCCAAACAGAAGTGATTAAGTAGTTCTGTGGGTAAGTGTGTGTGTGTGTGTAAGGGGTGGGAAGAACCACAAGTGTTTCCGATGGTATGTGTGCTATGATTCAGCTGTGAAGCTGAGATAAGGGGGACAAGAAAACTCAAAAGTATATCAGTGGCTATAAGCATGCCATATGCATGCAGATGTGTGCATATTTGTACTGAAGTACAAGTGAGCTCTATATATGTATGTATGCAGGCAGAATAGCATAGTGGTTAAGGGCACTGAACTGGAGACCTAAAGACCTGGGTCTGCATCTCATCAATCCTCACTTGTATACTGTGTGTTCCTGAGTTAGACACTTAACTGTTTTTGTGTGCAGTTACCAGTGATCACTTGTTTTTTGCACGTATGCCACACGTATGCAGTCTGTTCCAGTTTAACATGAAAAGCATGCTTAACACTCTTGCTTACTGCACACATGCCACATTCATGCAATCGGTTCCAATTTAACATATAAATCATACTTGCAGCATGCATGTCACGTGGGTAGTTTTATGTGCATAGCATGCAAACATTTCATATAATTTTTATGTAATGGGGTCATGCAGCCAGGGGAATAATCTGGGGCCTGCCTCATAGTGGCTGGCAAGCAGTGGTTAAAAAAAATACCTGGTGCTCCTCCAGCCACTTCTGGCCTGTGCCCACCTGCATAGATCCTCAGCTAACTGCCATTTTCTGTGACTGAGTTTGGCACCTGCATTTTGTGCCACAAGTCTTTGCCATGCAAAATTTGCCAGTGCCAGTCAGGAATGTGTTACTCTGCTACTGCCATCTAGGAATTTGTTTTTCTTTGCTTCACCTTCCTGCATCTTCACTGAATAATCAACACTTACTACTAATTTCTGCACCCACTGCCAATGGCTTCACTAAAGCTGATAGAATTAATAATGGAAGATTCAAAAGAAGTTCAGCTGATTGTTGCTGATGAAATTTAGAATTGGCAGGCATATCTTATTTACTTAGGTTTTGTTTACCAGGTAAGTGCTTTAGGCAACTAAATACCAATTTTCAGCCATGACCTGGAAAGACAGAACAGAAGAATAAACACAATAGCATCAGTGCACACAGACATTAAATATGGGCACTGGCAGTGATACAAAGTACGAAAATAAACAAGGAGTACGATACAATAAGCAAGGACTAGAGAATGAAAAAAGAGTAATAAATAGCCAGAGTTGTATTTAGTCTTAAAGGTGGAGAACTACTGTATACTAGTACAGTAACCACAGTGTAATGAAGAAGGGAAGGAAGATAGGCTTTGAGTGATAACAATTCAGTAAGTAGAACAGGTGGACTACAAAGTAATGATGTATAAGCAAAGGCAACTAAAAACAGGAGCATATGAATGCATTTAGTCAGTGGTTACAGTAATCCCTACAGAAATAGTGATTCCATGTAACAATAAAAACCCAGTAGACCACTTGTTCAGCCTACAACAAATATTCAGTCAAGTTTATAACCCTATCTGTTGTGAATGAATTTAGGCTGTTTCATAGATGTGATTGCCATATTTTGCTATAGTTTCTCCAGAAACTGAATGTTGTTCAAATGCTGCTTTTTCTTTAATAATATTTGTCATGTTGCCCTGGCTTCAAACCATCATATCCATTACTGCATATTCTATTCTAGGCCTGGCTGGCTTTCCCCTTGGGTGGTATCATTTACAGTGCTATACAAAACAGAATGCTCTTATCCTTGGCTTCCCTTCTCCTGCCATTACATAACTGCTACTCTTTAAGATCTATTGATCAAGCATCACTGTCTGCTTAAAGGTCACAGAAAGCAAGGGGCCACAGCCTTTGCAAACTCTGCACCTAGGTTTCAGAACCCCATCTCGGCCATGGTAGGATCCTCCCAGACTAGGCAGTGTTTCCAAATGTATTGGGCAATCACACCTGGACAAAATAATTCAAAAGTGCAGTGTGCAAAGTGAGATTCTGTCCCTGCCACTGTCTGTCCTAGTGCATTTGATTATTAACTTTTGGCCATTCTGAGCATCATGCTCTCTTTGCCGGTGTGTGTGTGTGTGTGTGTGTGTGTGTGTGCGTGTGAGTATGTGTGTGGGGGAGGGGAGTTGTGGTGGTCCTGTTGGGTTTTGTAATAAAATGTTGTTTAAATAATGTTACCTGGGTTTACTATGTCTGAACGTAGCTGACCAAGCACACCTGGACAAATTAACTTAAAAACGCAGTGTGTAAAGTGAGATTCTATCCCTGCCACTATCTGTTTAGTTGTGTTCGGTCACCGATGTTCAGCCATTTTGAGCACCATGCTCTCTTTTTTGCTTTGTGTTTGGTTGGGGGGAGGGGTTGCTGTGGTCCAGTGGATTTTGTAATAAAATGTTTTTTAAATAATGCTATGTGGGATTACTATGTCTGAACGCAGCTAGCCAAGAACACCTGGACATATTAATTTAAATGCACAGTATGCAAAGTGAGATTCTGTCCCTCCCACACTTTGTCCAGGTGTGTTTGTTCACCGCCAGCATTCGGCCATTTTAAGCACCATGCGCTCTTTGTTGGTTTGTGTGCAGAAGAGTTGCTGTTGTCCTGTGGGTTTTTGTGATAAATTACTGTTTAAATAATGCTACCTTGGATCATTATGTTTGAATGTAGCTGGCCAAGCACACCTGGACATATTAGTTTAAAAGCATAGTGTACAAAGTAAGATTCTATCCCTCCCACACTTTGTCCAGGTGTGTTTGGTCACCAACATTCAGCCATTTTGAGCACCACGCTCTCTTTGTTGTTTTGTGTGGGCAGGGGTTGCTGTTCTACTGTGGGGTTTTTGTAATAGAATGTTAAAATAATACTCCCTGGGACCACTATATCCAAACATAGCTGGCCAAGCACACCTAGATAAATTCATTTAAAAGAGCAGTGTGCAAAGTGAGATTCTGTCCCTGCCACTCTCTGTCCAGGTGTGTGTGTGGTCACCAACATTAGACCATTTTGTGCACTATGCTCTCTTTGTTGTTTTGTGTGTGTGGGGGTTGTTGTGGCCCTGTGGGGTTTCTGTAATAAAAT